>OY829100.1:19214754-20414754 GCA_963691645.1 Pelosia muscerda
TTTTCGCAATATTAAAACAACATCACATACCTGTCAGAACATTGTAACATTGGCACACATTCCGCAATAATTAAATAGAAATTTTATGGGCATTACTTCCATAAACATGTATAAAATTACGAACATCATCTTTAAACAAATGCGGTGCGATTAATACAGCGTGCAATCATTTTTATTGCTCCTCTAACAAAAGTGCCCCATTCGGTATCATTACATTTGCATAAGAATCGTTGGGCCCCTTCAATGGAAGCTGGTCCATATGTGGATGTGTTTATTTGTTTAATTGTGTTTGCCACCATATAATTGATCCGGTCGATAGCATCTGTATTCATCCTGTATTTAATCTTAAGTTTTGCAAGGGTTTTGCTTGGCTTCGTTTAAAAGTTACCTTTGATATGTGCGTTTACTTAAGATATAAGAATTGAAACGCTATAGGAACAATGTGGTGTGGAATATACTATTTATTATGAGTAGAATGTGTTTATATGAATCTTTCTTCGATTCCCGCTCAGTGCAAATATTTGTATATATGAATATCGCTATTTGCACTTATCTGTTCGTGCCTCAGAGTGCACGCTAAGCCGTCAGGCTCCGTTGCCATGTGAACAAGTCCGAGTAGCCTAACTACAGAACTTCGACATCGCCAATTTGGTTGTGGCGGTCCGATGGCAGTTGCTTTACGGACAGACGCATTTAAGACTAGAAAGTAGACCCCAACAGAATTGGGAAAATAGGCTCAGGGAATGATTGAAATGTATATTAGGTATGTAGTTTTCCAAATGTGAATGTTTGTCTCTATGTAAGAAGTACAGTCTTTAGTAACTATTCTTGCATTAGCCCCTGTCGCATCTGGACCTTAACTTCGAGGGCTGGGATCCACTTTCTTCAGTCTATCTTCGACACGGATAAACTTGGTTTGGATTGGATTTCGGACTTCCATAACCCAGTAACTTTTTTTTAGTTTCTATCACCAACAACTCATGCCCAGCATCATGCTTTGGTTCTTGGTACAAGATAAATGTGCCATTTTGACATAAAATAAATATGCACATTAATTATCACCTGTAACAGTTCGGTAATATATATTTGGTATTACACGAAAATAAAATATCATTTCTATATTTTCTTTTACATATCTTTCTAACCGGAACGACAGTAATCCAACACCTATTTATGACATGGTTTCTTTTACTCAAGTAACGGAAATTGGTGCAATAACGAGCATCTTTGCCTCATAATCTCTCTTTCATGTTCTTTTACTTGAAGTATCAAAAAATATTTTCAACCAATTTATTGGGTACACACAAGCTTAATCTGTCCTGAGTGCCTTCATTATCGGTATTCCATCAGTTAGCGACTCATGAAGGGGAACATACCTTTCCACCGCGAATCGTTCCGTGTGACTTGTCACCAAGAGTCCCTTATTTGAGTACCACTAAATATAACGAGGTTCTGTATTTGTGTGAGTACTTTTGACTATAATACTTATACGTACCAACATGAATATGGTTAGTTAGGTGAAGTACAAAACTGAAAAAGCAACCATTTATTGATTCTGCCAAAATCTAAAGCTTAAGCTTAGCTCCTTATTTTCATGATCCGGATACCTTATTATGGTGAACATCTAGAACTTGAAACTAAAAGAAGAAGAAAAGACGTATGTCGGTAAAGGACTATCTCATTAAAAAAAGAAGATATATTTGGATTGGCCTAACATTGAATCTGCTCAATGATGTACAATTTGATATTGACTAGAATGTTGAAAGAAAACTCCGAAATACTAACCCGTCTAACCAGCGTGGAAACAGTAGACCAAAGCCTCCAAAAAGGATGTCTAGCAGTCGATTGCGATAGGTTTATTGATGACTAATAGTAGAGCCAGCGCTTAATTAAAAATAAAAACAATGAGAAAAAGTATTAATTAGAAAATTTCATACTTGTTGCATATTAACGTGCCGACATAATATTTAATTCATTAAATAATAAACTATATCGACCATAGAAGTCAAAAAAACAATTAAAACATACCCTTATTGTTCTGTCAACCTAGTATAACCACACCCCATCGCAATAAAGAAAACACACACTTGAAAACTTCATAATTTCATACACAATATCGCTTACAAAACACAAAGAGAACGAAACACTCGAAAACCATTGAATTTTAAACCATATACGTTATTGTTCCCAGTTGGGTATCATTCACGTATTTATTATATTATTAAAAAGATATACATGGTATATTAAAGGTCTGTGTTGAGGTCCAACCGAGCGAAAAGCGGTGGCATCCGGTTTTAAAGAGGTCTGGTTGGCGCTAGCAGATAAAAGAATCAGAGGGAAGTGCGTATTTGATATTGTTATACTCAGGAATTATTGAAAAAATTGTCTGTTTTGGAAGTAAGTAGGTACATTAGAAAGAGAAGTAAAGGATATAATTTTATATACTTTTATTTGATAGGGAAGAAATTTATTAATAATTCTCTGAATCTATTCCCCACTCAGTTGGGGCGAACTTTCTAGTCTAACTAAAATGCAGCTAGAGCTACGATATTTTCCGTGAAGTGACTGCAATCGAACCTGCCTGCAAAAATCTGACTAGTCTAACTACATACAGTTAGGCTAGTTAGATTTTTGAGGGCTCCTGCTACCCGTAAGGACTGCCATAGATCTTTGTATGGCCACCGGGATCTACGGCTTAATGTGCTCTCCGAGGCACGACCAGAGCAGTGCAAATAATCATATTTATGCATACAAATATTTGCACTAAGCGGGGATCGAACCAGCGTAGCAGTCGCGTTCACTACTACGTTGCCACACCACAGAGGATGAAATTTATTATAAGCATGATATAGTTCTCTATTCCTGATTGAACTGGGTACAATATTTTAATAGTTTGGGATAAAAGTCATCCAATGATCCTTGCTTTTGTGAATATAAATATTTAATGATTTGATCTTTTTCAGTAGATAGCTGAAACCTTTTAAAACATCTTCTTAAGTATCCTTAACAATAATAATAAAAAAGTCTCAATATAATTTTTCGATTATTGTCAAGAAATATAAAAACAAACATTGAAATAAATATAACAATAATAAATTTCTCTATAACTCTAAACTTTTTAATTTACCACCGAAATCATATAATAATACAATCTTTGATAACATTTTAACAGCCAGCTAAATAAATGCTAAACTAATATCAATAACAACACACAACGACACTCACAATGCAGTACCAAGCACAAAATAGCTCTCTAAAATTACAATGCACGCCATTGCCAACGATAGCCATTCATCCTATAAAGAACGATCATAAAAATCATTCTAATTATACATACCACAAAGACCTCTCGATATATTAACTTTTAAAAAAGAAAAACAAAATTAATGATTGCGACTAATTCGCAATAAAAATGCCACATACGAACAAACACGAGTATAGGGGGACAATTATAACAAATTACGCACACTACCCTTAAAACTCGAGTGAGATTTGCATTCAATAGTATTCACGTTTTTTTTTGTAGGTTATTTTACATAGTTTTCAATCAAAAGTAAACCTAATGCTACATACTTTTAACGATCAAATTAATTTACATGAACAGCTGGCTCAAAAATCGTTTCGTTTTTACATATCATCTGAAGGGTCATCTAAATCTGAGAATTGAAATTCAATTCTTTACCAACTACACAAAGTAGAAATTACCTTGGAGACTGGTGTTACGAAATCACTTGAATATTAAAAGTCTTGGTAATTATTCAGGAATTCATCCATCATTAATCACAGTGAGCTGGAAGAGGGGGGTGGAAGGGAACGTTGTAAAAATTATTGTCGAAAAGATAAATCATACAGGACATGAAGGTGACGTTTATGAGGATCTCGGACACGCGTGTGACATTGCATGGAAATGTATGAATTGGTACATACATACATTTGTTAACACCATCATTAGTGATAATTATTAATGTTTTGTTGGTTGCATTGCTGTCGTTGTAGTTCTTTTTTACTTTTTTTGCATAAGTTATTGCTATTTTTTACATAGCTATTCTAATGTGATAAATTCCATTAGTTTTGTTAGGTGTTTTTTGAAAATAATTGTAGTAACTGAAGTTACTAGCTTACCTATTCCTAACCACTACAGTTGAGATTAATTGTATTAAGAGTGGGTTTACACCGGTAGAGTAATACCCAGGATTCTAATCTGGGGCCTCTTGATCATACGACTTCATAATCACTAAGCTACCCACACTTTCTAATATAGCAATCGAAACAAAATAAGAAGCAATTCATATAGTTCAACATGTGAGGCATTAAGGCAGAACGTGAACTGTAAAGTTTCGTTCATTTACCTCTATGTCACGCGTTTCTTGCCATCATAACATAAATAATCTAATTAAAATTAAATCTATTATCATTGTTATAAACTTATCGAAGTCATTCTTAGAAAAACTATCAAAAGCAAGGTTCAGAGAACATAAATTATTCATGTGTACCTTATGCAATCCTATAAAACTAAACTCAGTTGTACAACTAAATCCAATTATGAACGATAACAATAGAGATTACAACACTACTGAAATAAATAGAACTATAACATTATTTACCGCTAACCTTTGAAACTCGTGGGTAGTATGGGTCAATCACTGAGTCCCTTCTGAATGAAGTTCGGCACATTTTAGACCTCTGCTGAATATTATTCATCCTAAAACATTGTTACAATAGGATAAATAACCATTGAAACACCGTATACCCATTAACCCAACGCGTAACTGTCAGCAAAGAACTTTAACAATTAACATCGTCCAATAATAGAAACTATAGCACAATGGCTCTCACTACAAATTAATTTATTCACTTACAAAAGGTCAGCAGCCGAAAAAAGGATACATGAACCAATTTGAACTCAACCCACTTAAAAACAAAGTTGAAATTTACATCGATGATGTGCTTATGTTCTGTAGAACAGTGAAAGAACTTTGGTTGGGTTCTACAGGGGAGCATATTAGGGCCAATTTTGGTTGTTCAATATGAAGGGAAACATTTGGTACATTTTTTATTATAATAAATGTGACAATGATGCGACTGCGATTTTTCACTGCAACACATTTGCGGTGCTAATGCGATTCGCGACAGTTTAATCGTTTGAAATTACAAAAGCTTTTCTTGTGAATGTATTTGTAAATGTGGTTGGCCCAAATGTTGATTGGATAATTCATTTAATTTGACTTTCATTAATTTTGTTTGGTTACAAATGGAACGATTTGATTGGTTTAACTAGATAATAGCGAGTTTACTATTTGAATACATATAAAGAAAAATCAATAATGTGTCTACGAGTAATATATATATCTAATAGTAATTTTAACTTAAATAAAGTTCCAAAAGATAAGGGAAACAAAATCTTTAGAGCCTCTGTCAACCTCACCTGCAAACTAGTACACCTTGTGATTGATGGACGAGTATCTGGTATAAGTTTCCCTCAAGGGGTAAGGGGGTCAGAAAGTTTGCCTACATAAAAGATAGGTAAATATATAGTGGAAAAGTAGGAGAGTGGAACTCTGCTTCCAATAGGTGAGCTTCGTAACCAGAATTGATACTCAAAAAATTATAGACGAGGCTCGGCATTATGGCTTTTGTTTTATAATTCTTTTATACCTGACTCGGGTTGTATTATACTTTGAAGCCCCGTTTCACCCCGTTAATCCATTATGCACGCAGTTGAAATAATTGGTTTCTTTACACATTAGAAAACATTAAGTGAGTTTATTTCGATGCCAAAATTAGTAATACCACCTTATTGTTTCAGTTGTTTTGAAGTACCTATTCGCTATTTCTCCCCATTTATTCCAAAAAGCATATACTATTTAAACAATAATTTATAAATATATAATATTGTTCAAAACTCTACAGAAAAATAAGTACCTACAAACACTTTCATTACTCGAACTCGCAAATTACGCACGCGACAAAATCAAACCGTAAGACGTCTTTGCAAAAATCGATGGTATTAAATTCAAAGCAGGCAGTCTCGAAATAAGGGTTGGCAACACTCAAAATACACAATATAACGTAAGCATTATTTGCATATACTTTGAACAGCTATTTTATTTTTCTCTTTCTGCCGACGTATGGGGGAGTAATCCGAATGCTGTGTTCGTTTTCTTGGAAAATAATGTTTAATATGCTCCCCATTTTTATATGTAGAAATTACTTTGTGTAATTCTACGAACTATAGCTTACGTGTCTCTTTGACTACATTTTTGATGAAAGTATAGTTGATAGGAAAAAATGAAATGAAGTACCAAATACGCAACAACTGAAGCATAGAATTAAAACAAGAAGAAGGTTACGTATAAGTTTGTTAAAATATATATATAGGACTGTTTAATATCAGGCAGATAATTATATTCGGCCCAGATTCAGACTCAGTCAACAATAGTGCCCAGATTACGGCAATAATTTCACCCCTTTTTCGTGAGACAGATTACAATGATAAGTGAAACGTGGGTGTAAAATCACCTCTGCCTAGCCCTTTGGGGATATGGACTTGATTATATATATGTATGAATGTTAAGCTGTTAGAACAGTGTCTCCTTATCTTTAACTGAATTCATTATCACAACAGTGTTATTCCTGGTTTCATTTGGTGCTTGTACTTTGATGGTTCATGTTTCTTTTTGGGAAGCAAACACTGTCTGATCTCATAACCCTAAGAGAAAACCTGCACCTATAGCCTTAGCAGATGACGTTGACTTGGCTAGTGCCTTTATTTTTATCCAATGGAGTTTCTATGACCAGCACTGATGGAAGCTGTGGTATTTCAAGTTTGTATCCTTTTATTCCATTAAGGTGTGGTCGGACTGATCGAAACAAAAATCTAGTACCTCCTTTGCAAATAATATTGCGAATGACTTCTACTTCATGTGCAATATATGTACAAATCACAGAAGCAAAAAAACACATGTTTCTCTCAGTCAAAGATATGTCTATCCGCATCATTGACGATCATTCTTTTCTAATTGTGTATCGCAATACCAGTAATAGAACGTCTCTTCATCACTCTATAGAATTGCCCAATACAGTATATACTTTGAACATATACAAAACTATAATATGTAAATGTTCAGAGAAAAACAAAATTTCGTAACATTAGTTAACAGTTTTAAACAAACACCAACCCACAAGGTAACTTTTAACAAAGACGTCGGAGTCGGAGCTATGCAACCGCCTTTGAAAGAATACAAAAAGCACCCGTTCTTTGCCTAACTAACTATTTAAGCAACACAAGCTTTAATTAATCTTGACAACACCATTGTAGATATAAATATCATTTATCACTTTGAATGACTATCGACGCGAGAAATTTTCGAATCACGATCGAGAATACCCATTATTGCAGTTTATTTTATAAGTATGGCAACATAAGCTGTCAAATGTATTGTCTATGGACGTTTTGTGTGTTGCACTGACAACTAGGAATGTTCGCAAATTATTTTAGAATAGTACTGTCCGGTTTTTGTATGGGATTGGAAACTGATTGATGATTGATGATAGCGGTTCGATATAATACCTTTTTGTTTTGAATTAAACTTTTGTTTTCTTTGTTTAATAGATACTTATATTGCGTGAGGTAATGATTTTTTAACGTCTTGATTATTAACGACCTACCTGGCGTGGTGGTAGAGAGGTGGATTTGTTACGTCAGATGTATTGGGTTTGAATCTTGGTCAGTGCAAATATTTGTATGCATGAATGGCATGTTGTCTGCGTGTTAATTAATCGTAATTATAAATATTATCTAATATCTAGAACCTATATCACAAGCACTATCTACAAATATACTTTTATCTTATTTTATTAATAATTACCTACCTATAACCACCTACATGCGGTCAGAAAAGCTTACACCTATGCAAATATATATATCTTCATGTATACAAATATTTGACTGGGCGGGAATAGAATCCGCAACCCTCTATCAGCAGAGTAACGCTCTACCAAATAAGTAAGATAAATAAACAAGTATGTAGCTACTTATTCCTATCCATTTATTCAACGTTACTTGCCTACTCCATCTTGTTACGCGAGTACTTCAAGTCAAGAACGGTAAAATACATTTTTCGTTAGAATTTCCTGACAATGGCAGGGGCTAGATTTCAATTATTTGCCAATCCGTTACCTGTACGGGTACAGTGGACCTGACTCGATTGCCTCCCGTCTGGCCGTACGGGCCGGAATCGAACTCCGCACAATAAAATACATCTAAATAAATAACACGGACTTCTCATTGTGATGCCGTCTACATACAAAATATATATTTTCACTACAATACACGGCGCTGGGAATGGGGAAAATGGAGCACATTCGAATGGGAAAAAATGCTCGAATGCTGGCAACACTTGGGCTTAATTCGTGATTCTATTTTTGAAAATTTGAATATTATTGGGTATTTTGTGTTGGCGGCCAACCACCAATTATAATGCTTGAATTATGTACAACATATTCAAATGTGGAATACGTATGTTATTTTCTGAGATGGATGAATACTTTACTTATTCGTACGTTAGCTACAATATAAAAATGATTTTTTTTGGAGTTCTAGAGTTTAACCGTTGCTATATGATTATTACCAGAGGTGAGATTATACAACAAATATCTCTCGCAACCCTGACAGACCCGAGGATATCTCTTTGAGATGATCCCTAATGTGAGAGCCATAATACTCCCATCTAACCCCCGGATATGAGGAGGCGCATTTTGCGCCGCCGCCACCGCGGTCTACTTCTGCTAGGGTGACAGGTGGCTCCACCTGTCACCAACAAGGAGAACAGAGCGCTCAAGGAGAACAGAGGAATTGACAGTCTGTGTCGCTTGACTGTAGTGAACGCGACTGATAACTGCTAATAGATTTTATGGTTGTTGTAGGAGGTGCGGGTTCCGTTCCCGTTCAGTGCAAATATTTGTTAGGTATACGAATATATTTGGTTATTATGTTAACGACTGAAAATCCCCGAAAAGGTAGGCAGAGGTGTATTATATCCATATTTCACTGTGATTTTTAATCGTACCTAATAGGTGACGAGTCTATTGCCCGCAAGTGGGTTCTACTGTCTACTACTGAGAAGACGGAGTGGCAATTTTGCTAACGAAACCTAATCTTCCAATATTTCGTCTTTAAATATCAAATTAACATAAAATCTCTGAGAATTGACAAATTAATTTACTTTTCGACAGATAAATCCACTTGACGGGTTCGACGCGAAATCGCCGGGACTCTTTAAGGATCGTAGTCAAGAACAATGGTTTACCGAACTAATGATTAATTCAAAAGTCGCTGGATTCCTTTCAATGTGTGGCCACTAGAACAGCGGGGCTATAAAATCTAGGAAACTGAAGTGGAGGTATTCTACTCGATGACATCAAATTTCTATCGATTTATCTAAACTATCTGAAAGGGCCTATAAAGTCTTGTGTGCATATGGCCACTAAAGACTGCTCTGCCTACAATGTCATAATCTGTTTTTATTTCCTAGACGAGTAAAATGTCAATAGACATAAAGAACTAGGACTATTATGAAATACGCTGATCTAAAACACATATATCTATTATGTCATTTGATTATTAAAGAACTTCTCTAATACATAAGTAGTTTTTAGTGTTTTAACTATTAGCAACTATTCGAATCGATTTAGACTGAAAAAGAGAATATTCAGACGGGATTCAAACCCGCGACCAGTCCCTTACAGAGATCTCGGCGCTGGCCACTGAAACACTTAGCAACCCCCTGAGACGTTCGTACGCTATTTTAATAAGCTCCCTAAGGAAATTAGGGATTTGCCTATCAATAAATTTAAAAGTTTAGTTAAAAATATGTTATGCCAAAAAGCTTACTATGAAATCTAGGATAATTTGGATGATAAACAAGCCTGGCAATGAACTGTTCACTCAACTTGCTACTCAAGCAAATTTCTGTATCTAAACCAAGTAAATGTTTGTAATTACACCAAAAAAAAAGAAAAACCCGCTGAATTTCTTGCCGGAGTCTTCTCAGGCCGGGACCTTCGAACTTCCCTTTCGCCTTTCGAACCGATGGTCACTAGTTCACAAAATATTGTTGGTATTGACGTTTTGTAAGTCCCGTTTAATGGTCTATACAGAATACCTAAATGGAAAAAATGTTTTTTGAATTATGTTTTTTTTTGTGGGGGAAATGCTTATGCTTGACATAGTTCTGTGCTGACTCAATAGACAGGGCACTCCCCCTTTAAAGGACTAGTCGTGGTTTCGAGTCCCGTCCAATCATTCACTTTTTCCATACTAAATCTAATATTTAAGTTTTACTCCCGCTTATTTCATAGCCCCAGTTATAAAAGCTAAGAACGGTATAAAATAAAACAATTGATTCGAAAAACACCCCCGTACAGACTAAGGGTTGGTAATTATTAAATTGAAAGCGGTGTTCTATTCCCCCGGCGGGGTGGGGCACAACCCTAACTTCTGTACAAACTAATCTAGGTATTATTTTTATACTTTTGCACCTAGATAGCTACTATTCGTATTATAGTTTTTGTATACAGGGTGTTATTTGGTTGTTGTTTGTTGGTTTCTTTTGGTCTTGGTTGGAACTTTGATATCGCCATTGGTCATTAGACCATTGGTTGTGGAGGTCAGATGGCAGTCACTTCACGGAAAATATCGAAGTTCAGCCGCATCACAGACTGGAAAGCCGACCCCAACTGAGTTGGAAAAAAGGTTTAGGGAATGATACAGAATGTTATAGAAACGTTCCCGAAGCCGAAGTACTGTGGGTTTGTAATCTACATATTAGCATAAAAATACGATTAGATGTTTTTTCTTTTCTTTATTTAATTAAAATAATGCAATTATTACCTGATACTCTCCAAGACGTTAATTGGTAGTGCTTAGTCCCGGGTCCTTTAAGCGGGGCGTGAAAAAACATCTGATGAGGCTGTCAAGCTGAGCGCCACCATTGTAACACTGTTCGTGTTTGTAATGGTGACCCTCTTTCATGAGACTGCTTTCAGCTTAACATCAGGCGAGGTGCAGTCAAATTGACGTGCCATAAATAAAAAAATAAAAAATGCAATTCACGTCCTAGTACCTGCTTGACGGTAATGGAGTCCTCCCCTGTTACGTGGGATCAAAAATTGGCGAAATGTGGGTGTTAATACTTAAACAAGTAATCTTATGAACAATATTCAGTCATCATCATCCTTTCGTTAGTCCCGGTCACAACAAAGTCTTGATTTCGAAGTCCGTGTTTCATTTTTTCCAGTCTAACAGCGACTCAGCTGAACTTCAAACTTGCTTCATACAAGACTAACGCCATCTATTGAGTGGCGTATAACTCACACATGCAAAAATAATATAATAATAATAATAGGTATATGTCTTTATTGTACACCAAGTATAAAAAAATACAGATCAAATACAAAGCAACGATGGTAAATACAATAAAGATAAAATAAAAAATACCAATCTACATCATTCCTTCTTCGAGTTTTTTTTCAAGTCAGTTGAGGTTGGTTATTCTAAATACAAAACCGCCGAACTGTGATGTTTTCTGTGAAGCGACTGCCATCTTACCCTGAACCATGGCGATATCGAAGTTCTGTTAGGCTGATAAATCTTTTAGATGGTAGTCCTTTGGTTATTCTTTTTTTTATTTAGGACACATCAATTTGTCTACACCTCGCCTAATGGTAGGTATGCTGAAGGCGAAGTCTCAGAAAGAGGATCACCATTACAGACACGTACAATGTTGGCGTTCAGGTTGACAGCCTCTTTTTATTGTATCTTATAAATGTAGATTTAATTTAATTTTATGTACAACTAACTGTTGTCCGCTGGTCCACCCGCGTGGAATTCGTATGCCGTTCCCACTGCTCCACAAAAACCTTCCTTAGAATTCAAGGAATAAATAATAAAAAGAATAACACGTTTTGGGCCAGCGGTCTTCGGGTTAAGTAACATACCTATTTAGTAATAAATTATTATTGATATAGATAAATAAAATAATAAATAATAATTTAGGTTTAATAACATTTTGTAAGTACTTACATCCCTAATGCATTATTTTGTAGTTTAAATGATATATATTTATACCACTTAGGTAGACAAGCACACGGCCCACTTGATGGAAAGTGGTGATCTATGGATGTATTCAACAACAACACAGGCCTTGGAGATACCTTCTAATACCCTTCTTAAAGAACTCCATACCTATTACCCTATATGATAATTAGTAGCGGATTAATTGCAATGTAAATTTTATTGTTTCTTCTTTAATTATAACTTGCAATATAAATTGTATTGTAGGTACTATAATACTGTACTACTATTTGTCTAATAACAGTTTATTAGACAAAGGTGTCTTTCGCTAACGTAGTGTACTTTTGGTTCTATATAACAAGGAGCTATATACCGTCTACCATATAACTACTATTTCCCAATTCACTCCCAAAAAAGCAACAGTTTATGAATCGAACTCAGAACCCCACAATCGTACGTAAACCTTATAGCAAATTTATACCCTCGCTCCTCTACTAAAGGAAATTAAAAATACCTACTTAAAAAATTTACGAACCATACCAACGTAATTGCTTTGTTCTATATCTACTATAAAACCTATATATTCACACAAGTTTACTGATTCTGTAATTTCAATATTAATTAAGAAAACAATTGTCTACATTCCCGACGGAACAATTACTAAACTATCGAGTTTCATATTGCAATTAAACGAATATATCCAATCCATTTTCACAATATACATATTTAATCTATATCCCATTACCTACTTTCTTAAATAATATCAACTTCATTGTTATAAATAACTGACAATTGATTTCTATTGCGGACTAACATTGTGTAACACAAGTCCACTGTTTGAAATAACAATCATTAAAAATTAATGATTGCACAAAAGTCCCAAGTCTCAATGGTAAACTCATTCCATTAAATTAATTATTAATTCGATATTCAATACCTCAAAAGATATATAGTCGTAGCTATTATTTGATTCTAACACGTTCAAAATTAAATCACGTACACACCAATTAACCTTAATAGGAACCGAATGGAGCCGAATGTCACTTAATTATATAACTATCTGAAGTTCAAAGACTCTCGACTTCCCCGGAAGTCGCCACACTCGTAATTAACACTAAACCCGTCAAAATAACTGATGACATAATCAAAAGTTATTATTAAATTATATCCAAAGTGTGGAATCCCAATAAATATAATAATGCGACTGAATTAATTATTTTGTGGAAATTAATAATGATCTGAGATCGAAATATTTATTTTAATTAATACATTCGAAAGTTTCAATTTCGAAATGCATTATTATTCTTATTCGCTCAACGAATTGACGAAATTCATTATCGAATTCAAGTCAGTGACTCTCGATTCTTTTCGAGTGACTGTGAATTCGTGTATTAATCGTGAACGTAATTAAATTGGGTTTCAATTAAAACGATAAAGTAAAATAAAAACAATTTAGTTTATTTTGTTTGTATGGCATTTAACAAAGTTATTTTCTCAAATACTATAATACATCGTTGGTACTCACATCGATAATTCAATTAATACACTAATATATACATTTTGGGATGCACTAATCACTTACAATATAAACAACTAGTTCACAAATTTACATCTACAGTTGGAACCAATAAATAAATTACAGAGAAAAGCAATGATGAGCAACCCTGATAGGATCTAGACGAGAAACAACAAAACTCAACAGGCACAATGTTATTACTAAAAACAAAAATCAGGGCCGACGCACAAGACATAACTATTCATCTAGATGATACACCTATTGAAATAATCTCTTTTTGGTACCAATCTCACTTGACATAACGAAAGAACCAGCGGCGGTACTTTACCTTAAATTATTACAGATGCATCGAAAACAAAAGAAATCACAGTTTAAACTCAATTCTCTCCTTCCGAGGCTAACTTAACATATTTACAAGCCACTTGATATGAGCCGCACTTCTTAAATTACCATGTAACGCTAATAATAAATAATGTCAATACATATCTGTTCTATTCACAGTCTGTTACACTATAACTGGTTTTCCGTCTGCTGCGGTGTGCCCTACCTCAAAGGACGGGTGTCCTTCAAGGAAGGCAAGTTGGTCTTCAATATATGACGGAGACGGGCCGCCTGAGTTGGTCGTCGTGAGGGCTGTGCTGCGTCGGCGTCACGGGTGACACAGGGGAGGAAGGTGCGACTCCGTACTGCGGGAACAGCGATGAGTGGAAAGGTTTCGGTGGAGCCGCCGGTGAGGTGTACAGAGACGAATAAAACGATGACACCACCGCCGCCGCTGATGACGACACCGTGGGTAGTTTCTCTGCCGTCGGCGCCATTAATTTTGAGAACTGTAGATGATCCAGCTGATGTGGGAAATACGCAGGCACTGCGGGGTACGACAGCGCGTCAAGGTGTCCCACTCCAGGGGTTGGTCCCGCAAAGTATGGCAGAGGGAAACTCGGGAACGCACCCGCACCGGGTGCTCCTCCTTGTGTCGGGGGCTTGGGCTTCCTTCGCGGCCTGTACTTGTAGTCCGGATGCTCCTTCATGTGAAGAGCCCGGAGCCTCTTCGCTTCATCGATGAACGGCCGCTTCTGCATTTCAGAAAGCAGCTTCCACTCAGCTCCGAGTCTCTTCGAGATCTCCGAGTTATGCATTTTCGGATTATCCTTGGCGATTTGACGTCTCTGCAGCCTGGACCACACCATGAAAGCGTTCATGGGTCTCTTGATGTGTCCCTCGGATTGCGGCGAAGTCGCCGGCAGCGGTTGCGGCATGCTCGGGTACTCCGGCAGCATACCGGGGTGCATGGAGAACGCGTAAGGGTGATGACTCAATGTCGACATAGCGATTGAACTTTAATTACTAAGTCGTAAGTCCTGTTAGAGCATTAGCTCTATGGTGTTGTATGGCACAAAGCGGTGAATGAGCACAGATGAGGAGATGATTGTGTCGCGTCGAGGACGGGCGATAGACTGGCGAGTTGATGGAGCGCTCGTATGGGTCTCGGCGTGCGGGGGGCGCGGCTTTTGGGCGGCTTGGCGCGGACCAATCGGCGCGCGTTGTGTACAGCCTGCGCCCCTCCTATGGCCATATCGCTGTCCTTGTCGCGCACACAATGGATGTTGGTGGTCTCTCTCGCACGCGACAATAGAGCGGCGTGCCGTGGCGCGGAACAGGCGTGCATCTGCTCGAAGCCATGTCGCTGTGAATGCGTCTCAATGCATGATGTAACTCTTGTAATAGAATACTTTACACACTTGTATTGTGGAATTTGGTTGTATACCAAATAAATTGTGATATAAATAGACCACGAGTTTACGTTTGAATGTAACCTTTTTGTCAGAAAGATTTAACTTCACATGTCATGGAGCTTTGTCGACTAAGCAATTTTTATTGGCAGTTTTTAACGTATAATAGCTAAATTGAGATGGCTTTAATGATTATGATAACTATATTGTTATTATAATACATAATCTCTATAGTAGCACATTTAATGTGCTGAATCTTTTATGAATTAGTACGTTCTTTGATATTTCACTGGATATTGATATTAAATACAAAAAAATAGCTTGAGATTTTTACTTTTCAAAGTTAGTTCGCTGTAAAAAAGATATAATTATCTTGCTCAATTCAAGTAATGAAATTTTTAAATTAAAAATTAATTATAGGTACTATTTTTGTATTACTAAGTTGAAAAATTCTTCAAATTCCTTACCAGCTCACATGTTTCCTTCTTCCTACAGTTCCGGGTCCTTTATGCGGGGCGTGAAAAAGCATCTGATGAGACCGTCAAGCTGTACGTGTTTGAAATGGTGACCCTCTTGCCTTTGCCTTCAGCTTACTATCACGCGAGGTGAAGTCAAATTGACGTGTCCTAAATAAAAATAATAATCCCAATAACAATAGTAAGATAGATTAGACTCCGGTGATTCATGATTATTTAGTTAATACTAATTTTAATTCAGAGATACTAACACTTGGAACCTGTTCACTTAGTTTGTTGAAAGCAAACTATTTCTAGGTATACCCAACAAAAGGTTACATTAGGTATTTTGCGGCTTTTGGACATGTTGCCTCCACTTGAAATTTTATTTTTTAATTTTGATCATTCACTTCTAGCAAGGGCTCTAATTTTTCTGTAAACATCTAGTTGGTAGGTAGGGTTGTAGGTTGGTCGACAACTATGTATTTCATAAGCGGTGACCGCCTCTTTAGAAAAGTGCCGCGCATTGAATTGAAATCGCAATCCAATTTTTAATATGTATCACATTATTATTGTACTATAGAATACCACGCTAATAATAACCTTGTGTTATGTTTACGGCGGTGAGTAAGGTAGCCCAGAGCTCAATGGAGAGGTATTCTGTGGTCTGTGGAAAGACCGAGAAACCCTTCTTTCTCTTCTGCACTGACAGCACAGAAACTCTCTTAAACCTAACCCCCCCCCCCTCTTCCCTTTCTACCCTCTTCTCTATATGGTAGGCAGCACGAATGTGTCGCCCCTGGTGTTGCAAACGTCCATAGGTCACGGTAACCACTTTACATCAGGTGGCGTGCTTGTCTGCCAACTACATGGTTTAAAAAATATACAATTTTATCTCGCTACGCTATCATTAAACACAACTTAATAAGGGGAATGGCGACTAATCATTTTTATAAAGGGTAGATCATTACCGAGAGTATAATAAATGTTCATCAGCAGCTTGTAGATATCATACACCTGTCGCCATCTCTTGGCAAGAGAATGAACTAAAATGTATTAGGTACATGATGTTTATTATTTGACATAATGTCCATGCTTCACTTTAAACTCTCAATAGGCACTACTGTCATTTTTTTAATAGACTACACGATAGGGTCTGCTTAGTTTGACGTACATTCATCAGGTGGACCGCGTGTTTGTCTGTCACCTATGAGGTATAAAAAAAGTCGATATAGGGTGCTTTAAGCGGGGCATGAAAAAGCATCTGATGAGGTCATAAAGCTGTGTGCCACCATTGTAACACTTGGCGTGTTTGTAATGGTGACCCTCTTTCCTGAGACTTTGCTTTGAGCTTACCATCAGGCGGGGTGAAGTCAAATTGATGTGTACTAAATAAAAAAAGGTCCACCAGTCCTACTGTCTCCTTTAAAACTCATAATTAACTCATAACAACTAAGTAACCACATCCGCCAAGAAATATAATTTTCTTTTCAAGCACTTTTACGATTACAAGACAAGTTAAACTTTGATGGCTTATAAACGTCTGACAAAACATTCGTATGAACTAAAGTTTCTACGATGAAACAGATATTACTTACATTGAACGCGTGATTGTTTTATTGTAGACGACTCCATTTCTCAGAACATCATCTAAGATTTAAAACAATAGCAATGTCTTCTTCTTCAACGCGCCACACAACATTCAACCGAAGCTTTCAAGTACTTAAGTTCAAAATTATCTGCTGAATGACTGTATTTGAGACTATAGTAATCTGTAGAGTGGTAATTAAAAAGTTATTTCATGATTGTAAAAGATTTTTATGATGGTTCCTTGTTATTACGGATAATACGATGTCGCCACAAGTTTTCTGTACAACAATGGCACACAAGCGTGTCCGATGAACACGATGGAGCGTCCATTTTATAGCTATCATAGAGAGATTTATACTGAAACTCTTTGATATGAGTCTTTCTTGTTTTATAACATAAATACTTTGGTGAGAAGGAAACGTGGTGGACTGCTTAACATTCCGCTAGTCGTAAAATGGCTCTAAGAAATACCCGGGACTGTAGGCTGTAAGAATTGTATTTTTGTATTTTATGGACGTAATTTCGCGCGCCATTAGACAACATTGCATTGCAATCGCTTTTAAAATATCTACTGGGTTTTATTAGGTACGTAGTGGTACACTAACAAAGGAGTGAAGAATATACTCATACATACATTTATCTACATTTATCTGTGTTGAAAAGTACTACATTTGTCTGTGTTATAAAATGTTGAAGCTGATTCTAACGGCAAAAAAAAAGCTTTTTTTGAAAGAAAGAAACAAAGAAGAAAGAAAGAAAAATGTGTATGAACAACCTCAATTACTTAGTTACAATTGATCGAATTAGGTATACATTTTACATTTTACACTTTTATAGGCATACCTTTACACTTTTACATATTTAAATGAGATTGTCAAAGGGTTACAGCTCAGAATGATGGGTTGCACCCATCGCCGATTTTCAGCTGCAACCCAAGAGTTTCATACAATCAACACATACATTAAAGAAGTTAAGTAAATTAATAACAATTTTTATTTCAAATGTTGTGCCTGAACTAAGTAATCCTGTGTTTCAGGCGTTGAGGCGTTTAAACCACTGTTAATAATAATAATAATAATAATAATATATGTCTTTATTGTACACCAAGGATGAAATTATTGTAATAAAAAAAAAAAAAATAATAATAAAGGATGAAAAAAAAGAATGAAATTAACGTAATTGATATTGATTTATTTCTTCTTTCTTTTTCTTTTGCGAGCAAAAAATGCTCGAAAAGGAAGTGGAAGAACCGGTTCAGAGATGACTCCGGGCCCGCACAGCTATTGCTGAGCGGAAGCGACACAGGCGACCTGACAACCGTCCTCCATGAGTGCGGGTCTGGGAGTGACGGTCTGAAGCCGCCTGTGCCCCCATCAAGCCACGAAGGTAGCGCCACAAAGTACGCCTCGCCATACCGGGGGCTCGATAAGGACTCGATGGTTATTAGTACACCTGAAGGTACACTCGAAAGAAACTCTGGAGTCTGGGTGCCGCTTAGTGTTTTGGATTGGCAGGTAGGTGTATTGACCTCTGTTTTTTCCGGGAGCGACTGTCGTTGGTTACGTGTGCTCTTGGCCTGGCCTTTCTCTGAAACATCTTCGTACGTACGTACGAATTGTGTTGTAAATAATAATATTTCCCCCTCGCGTTCGTAAATCTGTTACTTTAATATATTTTCGTCCACTCATTTTGTGTATACCGTCATGAAAAATAAAAAAATATAAGTACTTACCTGTTAAAGTACTATTTTCACTAATATATGCTATTAGTCAAATGTATTCAGTAATTCAGTAGGAATGTAAAGGTGTTGAATTTTGTATCGGGCTGAAAGTTTTGAGATACAAGTAGCGCCATCTATCCGCGTGTCACGTAAACTGTTTTATGGAGAACGAGAACGGCGAAAATGTTGGGCCCCGATTCCTTGCTATGCGGTATGAATCGCAAGGAAATTAATTAATCGCTTAGCCGCACAATCACCAGTTAACGTCTTGAAGAGTATCAGACGATATCTTTAAGTAATAAGTAATGAAAAAAATATTACGCATTCATAGCGAGACTATCCGTACCGATTTTATTCTTGCTCAAGCAACGACGAGGGAAAAGCGCTGCCGTCTCTGTTGCCCACGGTACCTAAATGCTTTGAGTTTCCCTACCATAATATTTCTGAAAATACAACCGAGTTCAAAACCTCTCCTAACCTACACCCCTCCACCTTCCCCTTCTCCTCTCTCTTCCCCTCCCTTCTAAAGGGTCGGCAACGCGAATGTGACGCCACTGGTATCGCATACGTCCGTAGGCCACGATAACCAATCCCATCAGGTGGTCCTTGTGCTTCCCTAGGTAATCTATAAAAAAACCTGTCTTTCTTTTTGTGTTAAAAAAACGGAGGTACCACACGAGCCAGCACTAAAATTTTATATTCTAAAAGTGAATCTTATTTTATCACCCCCATTAATACGAAAAAAATATTACAATACAATACAGAAAATAGTCTTTTTTTAAGAAACTCACTTCACAAAAGAAGCTACTAAAACTGTAATAAAAATATTAAAAATGAATTATATTGACGGTCGTAATGCGACATATTTTGTTTAACAAACATTTTGAGACTTCATTACCTACGGTCTATTTTCATACTTCACACCGCCCTCATTACTATACCTACTCTGATACGACTCATAGGTTTACCGTCTCTACCATGGTGAATGCTCTGATGAGCTCTTCCAATTAATTCCACCCTCTCCTTTCCTATACAGGACAACACGTGCAGGGCTTAGGATGTCACCCGCATATCAAGAACCAAGCGGTTCGGTGAGTCTTCCCTCTGCCAGCTCACGTGTTTCCTTCTTCCTACAGTCCCGGGTCCTTTAAGCGGGGAGTGAAAAAGCATCTGATGACGACTTCAAGCTGAGTTTTACACACACTTTACGTGATTCTATTGGTGACCCTCGTTCCTGAGACTTTGCCTTTAGCTTACCATCAGGCAGGGTGAAATTAAATTGACGTGTCATAAAAAAAACTGATAGTGAGTTAAGCTTGCCTTTATATATGATTCTTGCAATTTTGTTATGTATGATCTCTGTACTTTGTGTATACAATAAAGAATTAAGAATTAACACCTCATGTTCACTAGAAGGTACTTACCGTGTACGGGACCTAACACCACCTTTTAAAAGTAATATTATTTCAATATTATTTTTTTACCTCCATAATGAGATTCAGACCGTCAGCGTGCGTCTACATATGAAATTGCAGTAATTTTCTAACATAAGTATTCATGAGTTCGTTTTTCCTATAATTTATTTTTATAGAAGAAACAAGACATCAATCTAGATTATTTTATTAACGTTATTTATGTTACTTTTGGTTCAATTTGACTGAGGTTGTCAAAGGATTATAGATCTTAAGCTGTCCACACATACATATATTTGAGCGGAAATCGAACCCGCACCTTCAGCGTAGCAGTCGCGCCCTAAGGATCTAACTAACACAGTATCTAGTAAAAACAAAAAGTAATTTCACACAGACTTATAATTTTGCAAAAAAAATTAAATATCACTACTGCTTCCATATAAAAAACACCGCACTATAGAAAAACGCAACGTTACATAAATACATAACTCATTAATTAAATACAAAAAAAAATACAGAAAATACATAACGCCCTAGAAAAATACATTAACAAAGAAAAATCGCACCTAATTACTTATATCTCAACACCACAACAATACTTATGCCTGGAGCCATGACCTGACATCTTGCATCTCACTCTAATATACTAAATAAGAACGAGAGGGAGATAGCAGCTAGTTAGTCTCCGAATGCCGTTGAGCCTCGAATGGTGACAATGGCGGGGTGAACACAATATAGGCTTAAAGCCTATTCGCTCCATCTTCCTATTTTAATTTACGCAAATTTCCCATGACACTTCACCCGACATATTATTATGGTTTGTTTTTAAAAGGCCGGGTAGCACATGTTCTGGTTAGCGAATGTTAAACGACAGTTAAAATTAAGTAAGACCAATTATGGTGATTATGATGTGTGCAGAAATACCGGCCCGTTTTATTTTCGTATTGTATTTGTAGTTATTATATAAGGCGATAAGGGATAAATTTTTATTGGTATCTATCTCATTGTAAATATTTTAACTTTGAAAATTTTAATGTATCTCTAAGGGGTAGACTGAGACGTATTATATACATCCCAGTTATATAATTGAACTGTGATTAGAAAATGAAAGAGTCGATTAAATGTGTATAACTTTATGTAGCAAATATCTTCAAAAGAGTAGGTAGATTAACATTCACATAGTTTCACGATCTGAAAATACTAATGACATCCTGGCTTTTTTTTTAATATCAAGGCGATATAAGTACGAGTACATTGTCAAACAATAACTAATATGATCGCTTACAATGGCAGAGTTATTCCGTCTAAAAACCGTACGAAATATGTCATATTACTACTTAAAGCGGTATTATATATTAGTCAGTTATTCAAAATAACGAGAGCTCTTTTAACCTACCACCCCAATTGGCAGTTTTAACCCTCAATCACTAACTACAGTTAACCGTGTACCACCCCACCTTCCTGCATCCTATATCCTATACGCAAGGTACGTCTGAATCTATTATTTTTCAGCAAGAATGCACTTCGTTAATGACCTACCACTGATAATATACTATTGTGCTTACCCCAGGGCACTCTGTATGGCGAACTCATTGTACGCGCGAAAATTCATTATAGATAGAAATTTTAATAAACTAATGAACTAGTAATGAGATGGGATTTGAGATGGTTGAACGACAAGACTTTCCATGTGGGTTTTTTAGGGTTGATCTTTATAGTAATTTTATTTTGTTACCAATATAGTAGTCACCTGCAATAATATCCACTTTGGAACCTTGTCACAATAATAAATGACAAGTCAACATTATGACATGAAACGGTAAAATTCGACAAGTTTAATGTGAAAAAGTTCTATAACATATACATATTACTGCAGGTGACTGTACCAAGAAGAACAGATGGCCTTTGGAGCCGACAGGTTCTTGAATGGAGACCACAGGGTCTAGACTAATGACAATCGTTTTGTAGAATAGAATAGACTGAACAATATATGGGGTTGACATTCATTCACGTCTGTCATATATGTCATTAACGTCAAAATACTTGTCAATCCTATACATTGAACATTATATTCCATTCAATTCCACAAAACTACTGCCGTAAATAGGGTGAATAGGAATCCAGGGGTGGATAGAAATAAAGAAGTCAATGGAATATTTCAAATAATTTCTTTTTTCATGTCTCATGATTCTTCAATAGCAACTAGCACTACAACTAACTCCAAATTTTCGCTAGAAAGAAAATAACGACACAATTTAGCTGACCATTTTATTTCTATTCACCCTTTGATCTCTAGTCGCCCCGTTTTACCCGGTACCAACGAGACGTCACATGTCTAGACCCCCTGGTATCTAAACCAAGTATCGAACGGAATTGTCAAAATTGTGAATTCTTTTAACGGTAGTTTCAAATCCTTAGGGACACACCGCTTTGCATCACAGTGAACTTTATAAAAACAGCAAGAAAACATTACCATGGGTCTTCTTTTCACTCCCTTTAGTACAACAAACCTCTGGAACGAATTCACTAATATCTTCCCAAAATACAATCACCGACAGTTATTAAGATATTTATTCAAAATAAATATGTTCTCAGAACACTACATACTTCTACTTTACTGTCGCCGACTGTACAAAAACTAAACAGTTGGCCTTTTGTTTTGACATTTTGTCAAAAGTCATTGTCATATTGTCAATTCTGTACTCGAATGACAAAACGTCTTAAGTGGCCTTGAAAGTTTACAGCAAAATCTTCAGATTCTGAAGTATTTATACAGTAATATTGGTTAATTTTTCTTTGTCTGCCTGGCAATTTAGGTCTTTTGTGAACAATGAAATTGAAGATTATGATGACTATATTTCTGGAAATAAGGTAGTTTGAAAAATAACATTAATAAAAACCGTTATTTGACACAAAAACGTTTACTGCGGTTATGAAGACGCAAGTTTTGTTTGTTTGTCGGCGTTTATTGGTTTTAAACTTGTTCTATTATTTGTATTGTTGTTATTAATTGTTTAAGTAATGTGGGTCGTTTGAAGGTTATTGTTTTGTGAAAAACATCACGTCATGTTTGATTTTGTTGTTTATAACGTCACCGCATTTCGTTGTTGTTTGTTTGTCTTGCTCTTAAGTATAAGTTGATGTTTATAGTTTTTCAGAAAGGTACAGAAAGCCTTTCTTATTTATTTCTTTCGCTGATAAAATATTGCTTAGTATCGAATGAGAAATAATTTATTACTAGGTTCATATTTTACTTCGGAACTATACAGATATAATAAAATACCTATCACTACGAGTACCTACTAGGTAATAATACTTCATTTGTTTAGGTACTTTACTATCGGTAAACGATCTTGAGGTTACTTTTGATAAAACACATGTTAAACTAATAAATTCGACAATAAGAACCTTTTTGTAAGAGAATACGTCTAAACTTTTTCGTAAATATTCAAGCTTGCACACCATAAATACTTTTTATCTATAGCAAAGTAATCGTACTAAAACTAAAAAGTTGTGGCAATATAGTTACCACTACCTTAAAATGGTAATGAGTTTTCGTTTTATAGTACGTTTTGTAGATTTATAGTACGTACCTAATATTTAAGCTAACATGGCATTAAAGGTAGTATATTTATTTACTAGTAATTCACGGTATTATTAATGGTGTATATGTGAGCTTGGCGACATCATCGGTTCCGCTGCTAAAACTATTGCGTCGTTTATTAGAATTTATTAGAATTTTGTTTCAGAACTTCGTGTGAAAACTTATCCAACCCTATCAGGTAAAAGTAGGATACGTATAAAATAAAATGTAATTAAAATAAAACATCTCGAAGTCGAGAAGTGCCATCTCTTTAGACGTGCGCCATTTTCGCGCGACAACTGTCTAATTAAGCTAATGAGACAATACCCGACACATACATACAGAAAGACAAGAGAGACACGAACTGTCACTTCATCCTTCAAAAAAGACATTCAAAACTATACTCTAACGTATAATAATAAAATTTAAAATTGTATAGCGACTGCGACAGTTAGGGTTGTCGCACTCGAGTAATTATCAAATAAAATTTAACTTTAATATAAAGAAATAGGGTTGAAGTTAGTGTGTTACGTTGGTGTTCAAGATCCCTTCAAGGTTTTCTGGAATAAGTTCATTATGCACTTAGACAATTAGTGTACGCCGACGGATACTTCTTTCGTGGAGCTCTGTGAGACAGCCCTAGGCCCTTCCGGTGTCGCGCCTCTAGCCCTAGTTATGTTTTATAATTTCTTCATTTACTCATTAGGGGGTTTGAATTCAAGGGTGCTGCGATTGTCAACGGTTTGAACAAATGAACATTTTATTAAATAACTAGCTGATGCCTGCGGCTTCGCCCGCGTGTATGTCATATATTTCTGGTTCTACTTAACCAACTGATTATTATCATCAAACAATCAAACATACGTAAGATGTTAAGTCCGATCATGAGCTTTGTAATACAAAAACTCCCGTTCAGTAAAAAATCAAAATCAGGGGCCTTATCACCTCTTAGAAATAATATTATTTCATAGATTTTTTTTACTTCCACACTGAGATTCGAACCGTCAGATCCATTAAGACACACAGAATACAAGTATTATTTGGTTAAAACGGGGCTAACAGGATCTCTTACTGTAGTGGAGACATCTATTTTGTTTAATGACTGTTAATATGACTTTCTACTTGTCTTACAAAATATAGTATACAAATATCGATGGACGACAACGATCCGAGTCCGAATAACGTTATGAAAGTAAGTAAGCTACTTAAGTTAAGCTACTAATACCTTAAAAAGTGGTGGTAAGATTATTTTTATATCCATCGTGTACAAATAGATGAGAATTTCGAATTCTTTTTTTTTCTTACCTTACCTTACGATCGAAAGGTGCCGGTTTCGGTTCCTGACCATTACACTACCGACATGAATTTACTCCTAACTCAAGCGATTGAGCTTAACTGGAGGGGTTACAGGGAATGTTAGTAATTTCGACTGCTAATATTCTTCAAATAAAAAAAATTATATAAACGTTTTCTTAAAAATGGTTCGTCGTTTAACGGTTTTTCAAATTGTCAATGAACAAATTTCAATCAATTTCTAATTGATAATAATCTAATTCTTATCTGTTAACACTAGAAGTAAATTTCTAAACATGGCTCTTAACATATGATACGATTAACAAATTAACTAACATTTGAAATTCTAATATTACCTCTAGCTGCTCTAACCATGTCATCGTAACATCAAAATTTCTAATCCAAACAAGTTGCAACATGCGCTTAGCGACGAAAATTGAAACATGTGGTTAAATGAACGGTAGACCGCGCATATCTATCGAGGCGAAATCCGAATGTAACTGGTCTAAAATCCGCCGAAATCCGGCAAAATCCGGACGGTTCAGGCAGTTTCCGGCATGGACCGGCTGAATCCGGTGAGTGGAGCAACATCGCACGTACATTGTGAATGCTAGAGTACGTGTGGCCGTGGTCAGCGTTTAATTTGAAATATGTAATGAATATTGGAAGTCCTCGGCAGTACCTTGGTATTATTTTAAGATACACAAGAAGATATACCAGAATTGACAAGAATACAAGAAGAAAACATTGCTGTTTTAAGATGATATTCTTGTAGGCAACAGTCTAAGATTAGACATGTCTAGTTACCGACTAACTCTACAACTTTGCAGAAAAAAAAACAAAGATACAAAAATGTTTGTCCTTTGAACTTCAAACTTCAAACAAAAGTGTGAGTAGCAACGGATCTTTAACTCTTGAAGATATTGATTATGTGAGGTTGCAGGGGAAAATATTACTACAAATAGTCATAGAAAGGAATGCCATACCGCACCCTTCAAAGCAAGTGATAAGACTTCTTACCCGAAAATATATAATGTAATAATTTTGTTTCTACAATATTTCGCAATTACCATTTACCATACCGCAATGCCCGGTTAATGGCAATAGGCTCGCCACCAAGTACATTGGGACCTAAACATAAACTGCCGAAATGTAGGTGCTAGCATTTCTGACTACCCCTTCGGGGATATAGGTGTGAGTTTATGTATGTATGTATGTATGTGAAGAACAAACCTAGTCACGTGTTTGACCTCTACACGAGGCCTCTTTAAAGCTCCTACGGAGCGACACTTCTTGTAATGAATTTTCGCCTATCCATAGTAAGTAGGTATATCTATATAACATCATTAGCCACTTAAAATAGCACAAAATTAACCCTTAACTCGCTACAAAATCGTAATCAATGAATACCTATCAGACCAATATTTAATTAGCGAGTCAATTATTCCGCAAATATAAGTCAAACGCAAACATTTCGGCTAATCCTAGCAATATATTATTGCCGTGAAATCAAACGCGACTATAATAGACGCTGCGACAAAATTGCCTGTTTTCACACGCGTCGCGTTAATGATTACATGTTGGTAAACGATGTTTAGACGGCACGTTTCCATTCTCTCGGCGATCATATTAACAGAAAAAGAAAAAAAAATAGCATCGATTTTTTATTTGGTTGGTTTGGCTGGTTTTTTTTCGGTCATTATAGATTTGTATACAAGAATAGGCACCTATTTGCATTAGTCTGGTTATTCATATGAATCGATTATTATCTATATATTAAGAAGATACCTATACAGGGTGTATGTAATTATTAAGTGTGTCCAGGCGATTATTCCGTAACTATTACAGACATCAAAAAACTTTAAACTGATATCGAGAGTACGTTACTTAATGAGTAAAGTTATATCAATAACTTTTTAAAAATAACACAAACGAGAGGTATTTAACATTTTGACAGTAAACACTCACATTCATTTAGTATTAGATTAGTAGAAAGGTTTTAGTTTAATTCAGGGTTCGAATCGCGTCGAAACATTCACTTTTTCCTATCTAAATTTGATTTGAACAGTGAGCATACTAATTGCCTTTCAAAATTCTCTGCACAAAATATCGTATCGTATTACACGCTACAATGCGAACGCACATTGTGGGCGTTTGCTATAACAAATTGCTACTTGCGGTTCAGACGTGTGATCTCAATTCGTCGCCGTTTCAAATTGGCTTGTACGTTTGTTTCGCGCGCTATTGTCGCGTACGCCATTATTGTCGCGGGTGTGCGGCCAGCCTAATACTCGGTTTCCTGTTACCGTTTTTAATCGGTTCCGTTGTTTGGTGGTACTTACATTGTAATTGGAATGTAAGTAACACTTACTTATGACAATTAATGTTTTTACTTTGTTTCTTGGAAATTATCGTGAGAGACGACATACTCAGTCAACGGGAAAGAATGTCTTCCGTTTTTTATACTACCCAGTTATTTAATACAGATTTTTTTTAATCTTTATTTTAATTTAGGGTTTTTATTCATATAGGATTTGTCAACCTCATCGTTACGTAGAACATTATAGGAACAACAAAATATGAGTAAATAAGCATATTAGCGGTGTAATGTAGTGATTAGTTACCTCCTTATACAATTTCGTAGCCCTTACTACGAACGTAGCACGTATCTACGTTTGACCGCTGCTTCTCTTAAAACTAATATTACTTCCATCTTACTTTATTTACATAGATTCGAATCGTTTCTGTACATCAGGATAATTAGTATACATAACATAAACTCACGCCTATATCCCTGAAGGGGTAGGCAGAGGTGCTATCACCCATTTTATGTTTGGGTCCCAATGTAATTGGCGAGCCTATTGCCATTAACCAGGCATTTATGAACCTGCGATAAATACACTCATAACTTCGAAAAGTATCGAAAAGTCATTGGTGTGTGACATGATCATTGATCTGGGATCGAACCCGAGACCTCGTCTCAGCAGTCCATTACCCATACCGCTAGGCTACCGCGGTATACTTGTGAAATATAGTTAAAATGGGTCAAATAGTCTCTATGGCGTGCCAGTAGTGAACGCGACTGCTACGATCCCCGTTCTGTGCAAATATTCGTATAAGCTGGTGCATTAAAGAAAGGTTTTATAAATGGCGGCTTGTACTTGCGTTGGCAGATAGTACAGCTAGCTTATAAAATTTCAAATAATCTTTTTTCATATGAAAAATAATAAAAACAAGACCGGGTCGTAATAATTTCTAACTAGCTGCGGCCGGCGGCTTCGCCCACGACACGTGACGGCATCTATTTTTGTTTTCATCGGAAACAGTATCTACTTTTACACATAGAGTCCTTTTAAACGCACATTGAGTCCTTTCATCCTGAAAAAGAAACGTATATCACATTCTATAAGGAGGATCATGGAAGATCATGATGTTGGTTAAAATAAAGAACTAACATTATTATGAACAACGGTCTTGTTTATATTTTTTTTAAACTGAAAAAAAAAATGAAATTTTGTATGCTAGGTGTACTATCTGTCAACGCAAGTACAAGCCGACATTTAAGAATCCTTTCTTTTATGCATCGCGTCAAGAGCACAGAACGTGGAAGAAAATAAAGATCAATATTTTTTTTGTGTTGACGGTACGCGCGTGAGTGAGTATAGACAGTACTAGTGTGCGAGCGAGAGGAAGTGATAACCTTTCTTTATTGAACCAAGTTATATGCATGAATATGGCTATTTGCGCTAGTCTGGTCGTGCCTTAGATAGGCACGTTAAGCCGTCGGTCCCGGTTGCCATACGAACATCTATGGCAGTCGTTACTGGTACGGCCTAACTAAAGAACTTCGATATCGCCAATTTAGTTGTGGAGGTCTGAGGGCAGTCCGGTTCACGGAAAATTTCGAAGTTCAGCCGCATTTTAATTAGACTAGAAAGTCAACCTAACTGAGTTGGGAATAGGCTCAGCGAGTATCTTTTACTGTATCGAATACATTTGTGTAGTTTAATTTGTTAGAATTTACACTTTTCTTACAAGACACACAAATATCGAGGGACGACAGCGGTCCGTGTCCGAATCTCACAATGAAAGTAAGTAAGAGTAAGTTACTTTATAAGAGTTAGTGGTAGGATCCCACCAAATGGTAAGAAATTATGACCAAGTTCAAGTTCTATTATATAAATAAACTACTATACTACAGTAGGTATCGGTGCAAAGTCACACACAAGTTTAAATAATACCACCTCAAACTCTGAACAGCTTCTTTCACGTCCATTCAAGAACAATAATATCGATATAATCGTAATATCGATTACAACCAGGACTCGAGTGTACTCGATTCGAGTATCGTTTCATTTGCACCCCTATGACGACACACTCGACGGACTTTTGTTTTCGATACCTTTTGTATTTGAACAGAAGTCCGATCAGATAAAATTGCTGAATGAAGTCGGTTTCTTTAGCCCGTAAACATTGTAATGTTTGGTAAGATTTGTGATAAGCTATTGTTGAAATAAAATGTATATTTTTCTATTATTCTTAATTTCGAACACAAATAGGGTTTATTGTTTTTTGAGTTTAGTAAAAATGAATTGTATTTTTTTTATTTGTTGTCTTATTGAGGCAATATTGTGTTATTCAAGAACTGGTTTTCTTGACGACTTATAAATCTGATAAGGAGGTATGAAAGAAGTATTTGATCTACTATTTATTGTCATTTATGTTACTTATTTGAATATCGGGTCCTTCAAGCGGGGCGTGAAAAAACAACTGTCGAGGCCGTCAGGGGACAGCACCTGTTACGGCGGCCACCATGTTCTGGACTGCCACTGCTTGCCATCAGGCGTGGTGCAGTCAATTTGACGACTTGAGAATAATAAAAATATAGTCGTCACAGCGAAAGTGAAAAAGAAATGATTTAGGGGTGTATTTATGTCTTTCCGTTAAAAATGCTTATTAGCCTTAGCATAGGTAGTTTATTTGTTTAACATGTGTTTCTATAAAAAGTAGAGAAAACCGCGGTAGCCTAGTTGTATGGGTAATGGACTCTAGTCTCGAGTTCGATCTCAGGTTTTATCATGACACACACCAATGACTTTTGGATGCTTTCCGAAGTTATGTGTGTATTTGTAATGTAGATGTTAATGGCAATTTAGGCTCGCCACCTAACCGAGTCGTAGCACCTCTGCCTACCCCTTCAGGTCATATAGGCGTGAGATTATATTTAAGTTATGTTTTTGTTTTATAAAAAGTTACCAAAAAATTAATATCCTTTAGTAAAGTACCTAATCTAAGTACCTATCCCTTCGGATATACAAACGTGAGAAACCATAAACCTAAAAGAAAGTGACATTTCTTTTTCTTGAATTAGCGAAGCAGCGAAAAGTCGTATCGGTCCATGGTCAGCTGAGTATCGGCGGGGTGCAAATCGAATCATACACTAAATTGAGCGCTAATTCGCGCCACAACACTCGGGGCACCCGTGGGAGCCGGCGCTGCGAGACGCCGATAATAGGGGAACCATATAATATAGAAATAATCAGGACACACATGGAGAGACGATTTACAGGACTATTACCTGATGACCGATGATTTACTCTAAAACAGTATAAGCATGAGTGGATCATTGACACGAAAGAAGAAGAAGAAGACCGCGGTAGCCTAGTGGTATGGGTAATGGACTGCTGAGACGAGGTCTCGAGTTCGATCCCAGGTTTACCATGGCACACACCAATGATTTTCGATGCTTTTCGAAGTTATGTATGTATCTATCGCAGGTTTATAAGTGCCCGGTTAATGGCAATAGGCTCGCCACCTATTACATTGGGACTTAAACATAAACTGGCGAAATGTGGATGCTAGCACCTCTGCCTACCCCTTTGGGGATAAAGGCGTGAGTTTATGTTATGTTACCTGATACTCGAGGTTGTAAGTGGTTCCTTGGAATGCGAATTCTTAACGCCTTCTTCTGCGAGCAATAATGCTTGAGAAGGAAGCGGTGGAATGGGTTCGGAAAAGACTCCGGACCCGCACAGCCTTCGATGAGTTGCAGAATGACCTTCGCCCCCCATGAGCGCGGGCCTGGGGGTGACGGGTGGAACCGCCTGTCACCCTAGCAGAAATAGAGGCCTAGACGGGAACACCATGGTCCCTACACCCGAAGGAGATTATTTCGAAGAGAGGGCCCCGGGTCTGCCACACATTTAAAGATACCACTAGTTGGCGTCCTAGTCCTTCGAAGCCAAACTGCTGATATTATCCGTTTAATGATTAAATGATTTTTAAATTTTGAATTTGAATTTATGTTAAGTCTTATTGTGTAATAAAACACTTTGTTCACTATAATCCAGTTGGAATGATTATTGATTATGATGGCTGATCATGACGGATGATAGTTACCTCAGTAAAATAGTGTAGTTAAGTTTACTAGAATCTTCTTTTATTTTGGCAACAACACGAAAAATTACTGAATATTTTAATTTTCTACACATATTGTGCGCTTTGCCTAAGACGCTATGTCTAAAATTCAACCATTTTTCACATAAAAACACGAAATTACGTCAAATTTAGAAAATTAACGTATCATTTAAATACACGCTATGATAATTATAACACTTTTCGTGTTCCCGCCAAAATCCAGATTCAGACCAGAGTGCCAGAACTCTAGACTACGGGCTGTAATACTCACAACGCGTCTCCAAGAACACCCAAAATTCGTAACCACCCTACACCTTGGAGGCTCCCTCTAGCGACAGTACCACAACATAGCCCCATGAGAAACACACCACACCACTCAACACCACTTACACCACTAAGATGTAATCGCGCCAATTTTTTGTTCATTCATTCATTCAGAACGATTGTTTTCAATCACTATAATGGTGGTAGCATCGGAAGGCTCTTTCATAAGTTTCAAGTGGTTGTTTCAAGTGCCAACGATACTTGGTTGGTTTATTTTAATTAGGGGAGGTATGATTGACGCTGTGTGAATTTTGACTTGGTCAATGACTTAGTTATGAGTTTTTTAAGTCAGGTTCCTTTGTTGAAATTCTGTTTGAATTTTATTATTGTTATAGAAATGAATACTGTTTTTAACCGACTTCAAAAATGAATAGGTTCTCAATGCTTTAAATTGTTTATTTTTTTTATTAATTCAAAATTTACCAAATTTATGCAAATATCAAAGCTACTTCATTGAAAACTAATTAATAGAGGTAATGGGTCTAACGAAAACATTTGTAGATTTTATTATGACATAATTATAATAATGGCTTACTAAAGCTATTATTATGTTTATTTAACGTGTGAAAATGGATAATGAAATGTAATTTAACTACACATTTGATTAGGAGATATGTAGGTATATCTCCTCATATAGAGAGAGTGACCAAAAATAAATAAATAAAACAGAGTAGGCTCTATTCTCACGGAAGAGCAGAGTAAGATCTAATAACGCGGGTAATAATAACCTTGTGTTGTGATGTTTCCTGCAATACCTAAATAGAATAGCCGAAGCTCACTGGAGAGGATTTATGTTGAATACTTAGGACTTAAGTTGATACTGTAGCTCTAGCATGAACTCCAATCGAATTCGTAATGTAAAGGTTTCGAGAGAACGGAGCATTGTGATTGGCAGTCTGCCTCTTATGAACCTGCGTGTGTAGCCCGCCAATCGCAATGCTCCGTTCTGTCGATACCTTTACATTACGAATTCGATAGTATTTCGTGCTAAGGCTACTGGTATGTAATGATTTGAAACCCTGCTTAGTCTTTGCACTGATAGCACTAAAACTCTCGTAATCTCACGCCCCTAGCGTTGCAAAAGTCCATAGGCCATAACCACATTCCATCCATATCTGGTATAAAAAAAAGTTTTTCCATATTCAAAAAGTGAGTCAACGCAGTCAACAATAGACTATACACAATAATACCTTCACACCATTTGTATTAATCATTTTGTTTATTAAAATAAAACGCAGCTTTTAAAAGGACATATCGGAAACAGCGAGATGTGACTGTTAAATGAAATGCAATGATGTATAAATCTGACAGCTGAGATAAGCAAAGTTTTACCAACGGCGAGTGTATCCGTTCTGCTGATGATAGCTGGAGGATCAATGGCGTTTTATAAATATTCTAGCCTTTCGTTTACAGCAATGTTTAAAACATGTATTTGACAAGTTACAATATGTTGCAAACTTCAGTGTGAACGTAAGGTGTTTTACAACTTGTTTCAGACAATCTCAATTAGGTACTATGTATGAAACTAAGTCACATTCACTGTCCCTATATCCGTATGTCCTAATATCCCTTTGTATGCTTTTCGACAGTTCCTGATTGGTTGTTGAGACGCTGCAATCCCATTTGACGACTAGAGATTCGTCTGAGTTGCTTATTGCAAGAAACGCTCATAAACGCCTGCATAAAATAAATAGCAACATTTTGCAATGTTACCGCAAATACGAAATACATTGTAATTATTGTAAGGAGTTGTAAGTACTGAATTTTTTTAAAGCAATCAGTACAGTACACTCACTGTTGAAATCAAATTTCAATCGGAAAAATTGGGCGGAGATATCAACACATAATGTTTGAAAATGACTGTATCGTCATTCATTGTGATCGATAGTTCGTGTGATTGTCGGTAGATGGCTCCTAGCATCAACCTAAAGATGGTTATATATGAGAATTTCGAATGCCACAGACGTGATTTTTTTTTTGTTTTGTATACCACTTAGGTGGCAGACAAGCACGCGGCCTACTTGACGGAAAGTGGTTACCGTGGCCTATGGACGTTTGCAACACCAACACAGTCGTACTGCCGACCATATAAAGAAGAGGGTGGAAGGGGAAGGAGGGAAAAGGTTAAGAGAGTTTCTGTGACTTCGTGACTTAGTCGTCACAGCGTTTCGCCTGCAAAGATCGCGAGTTCCAATCCCGTCGAAGCATTAACTTTTTCGGTCTAAATTTGAGTTGTATGATTATGTTTTCCACCCACACCAAAATCATATCCATCCTTGAATCCACATGCTAAGTATTCATACATAATAAAAGCAGTTAACTTATACAAATGTGCAAAATCGCGCAGTTAGTCTCGCCTCGCTGAATGTAGGTACTTACTGGCACTTAACCCTTAATTTACCCGTTAGGTCCATTGGACTCCGCACAAAGTTTCAATCAAGCTTAACTACTTAATTACCGCGAATTACACTTCGTGCTCCCGTGTACCTTCAATCAGAAGCGCGCCGGTTAAGGAGTGAGGAGTAAGTCCTCCTGCGCAAACGTGTAGGGGTAAGTAGCCACTTGTCAGGAGTCCATTGGACTCAAACAGGGTATTTGTGTAACAAAATTAGTAAAGTCATTATATTGTTATTTGTCGTGTTTTTATGTAATTAATTTAATTTTAGGTCAACATTATGGCGTCAAATAGGAGATCAGTTCATATAATGCAACAGGTGGTGAATCGATAATAAACAACTGGCTCCAGGAAGATAATGAGGATTCCGATGATGAATTACAACAGTTTAGTCGACAATCCGAAACTGCACGACATCAAATATTGTCAGATGAAGAAGAAGACGAGCGCATTCCATTTGAACATGGCTCGGAATCGGAGTGGTCTTTTGATACAAGTAACGAGGAGGCACAGGAGTCCGGTCTGAGACCAGCATACTTAGGATGCACTAAAAAGCTTTGCGTGCGATGTATAGATAAAGCCAAAGATTAGGCGTTGCAGAATTTTTATTTTATTATGAACGTGAACCATTTTTATTTTTGTTAACGATTGTTTAAGATATTATTGTGTTAATTTAGTGGGAAACAAACTATTTTTCGTTTGGATTTTGATTTAGTTCGAAGTTAGAAGTTAGCATTTACTGTTTTATAGATATTTTCTAGTGATTAAGTATGTACAAGAAAAATATAAGATAGATACATTATTGATAAAAATGTGATACGTAAAATAATAAGAAATATGTTTTCAAACACATTAAATTACTTTGTTATACAAATTTATCTTTTATTTTGAGTAAAATCGATGATTTGTGTGGAGGAGTCCAATGGACTCAATGAGGTTAATTGAAGTATATAATTTCACCGGGTAAACTGAGGGTTAAAGCACATCAGCCATAGACAATAAATCACACAGAAATTATTAAGACGAGTCCTCCACAAGATATATCGCCGAAAGCCAGCATAAAGCCACACAGACACACCCGCGCACATTTTTAACCACAAACTTCAAAAAAGAATTCTTTGTCATCTATTCACCATTCTTATAGAATACTATCAAAAATACCTCAGACAATTCACAATATAAACCTTATGTATACGTAATAAGAATCACAAATAGCGTTTAGGCATTGTGTATGAGTATGTATAAATTTTGCTGGATGTATTTTGAACCTTATGCAGTTGTGATAAGATATGGGTGCGGCAGTGAATAAAGTTGTGGTTCGTACAAAGATCGCTTTCATAGCGACGGATGCAGGTTTTTTGACAAATGGCCAACTGGACGATTTGTCTCGTGTAGGGCGGCAAGGTCATAGATTAAGAGTACGTGGATAAAGATGCGTCTTATACGTAGGTATCTCCTAAAGTAGTACCGTTTTGGATCATCTATACCACCAGTGGTATGGCTGGTGGTACGGTTGTTCCGAAACAACTATAATGATCAATAGATATTAACCTTATCTGTATTATTTCTGATGAAAAGGATTATAGTTATTAGAAATAGGTATGCTAACATTACTCACTATATTCAAAAAGTACAGAATACTTATTATTGAATTCAACCTATTAAAAATTACAATAATTGAATTTCTCACAAATCACATCTAACATAGTCTAGTGTATTGTGAACAATATTATACTCTCGTACGTTAGCATGCTAAATAACCGCAAAGTTTCTTGCCTGTGACAAAGATATTGAAGGAAAAATACTTGTATTTTCTAAAAACACTCCAGATTCTTGCTCTACTAGGCAATTTTTGCATGCAAAATTATTCTTGGTATTTTTTGTTCTATTTCATTTTTTTTGCCAATAACCACAATACATGTAAACAGTGGCTTCGAATGTTTGAAAGGAATTATTCAGCGTCATGACTTTTCATTTCATTATTCTTCTATATAGAATGAAAAAAAAGATTAATATATTTACTGTTTTCATTTGAATCCAACCTTCCATGTTCTATAAGTGGGGCGTGAAAAAGAATCTGTTGAGGCCGTCAAACTGAGCGCAAACATTGTAACATTGTACGTGTTGGTAATGGTGCCCTCTTTTCTGAAACTTTACCTTACCATCAGCTTACCATCAGGCAAGATGAAGTCAAATTGATGTGCCTTAAATAAAAAAACAACAAGAAAACGTTATGATCATAACACGGTCTCTTCACAAAGGTTTCGCAACCGTAGGCATAATATAAGCGTTTATACAAACTAAAATCTTTATAGTTTGGTCTATGGCGTGCCGGGCAAGCCCAGTAATGGTCATAAAGGGATGTTACGATATTATATCATTTTTCCTCAAACACAATACTGAATGTGTACGCCACCATTTCCGGACCCTAATGCGTTCATACACATTAATATATTATTATGTTACGCTGCCAAGAGTTTTATTTTAATATTGCTTTAAATATTAAAGATAAACAATATGAACAAAGATGTTTATTAACTTTATAATTTGAAATGGAGTCTTAACATTATTCACTATTTTGACCATTTTACTGCGGATAAATATTAATATTGAAAAACATATATTATAACAGTATATAAGTTCAATTATAAATGCGAAAACCTACCCTTGTGCAAATATACATTAATGAAATTTGCACAAGTATCTTCAACACCATATTTGGGGAAGCCAGGAGTGAATAAGACTAGTTAAACAGTATAAAAAAAAATCCGAGTCGTATTTTTATGCTAATATGTAGTGTACCAGGAGTACTAACAGGGACCTCCGGCTTCCCTTACACCTTGTATAGTATAGGCACCTGGAGCAATAAAAGGGTTTCGACTTCGAAAGCATTTTCCTACCCCTGCATATGTACTGTCAACAAAAAGAGACATATCTATACTTACATATAAAATACAAATAAAATGGTAAGCAAATGTGCTTTATACCACTTATATAGACAAGCACACGGCCCACGTGATGGTAAACACGTGGCCCGTCACAATAAAGGCGTCAAGTCACACTCATGCTGTGCTGTAGAAACCTTCTAATGCCCTTCTTGTAGAAGCCCATATTTTAGAAATCTTTGGTTAACTTAATATAGAACACAATCTCACCCCAGTTATAGATACAAAGTAATTAGGTACTTCTCAATCCAATCAACGGGAATGCATTCAACTATTTAACTAATGATATACCATAATAATAAAACATTTATTGTTATTGCATATGATGATTCAAATGCAAACGAATTTAAGTACTTTTTAGTATCGATATCACCACATTGTTGCAGCCCTGTTGCCTCTTTACTTACTTAATCGAAAATAAGTGCGGTTTAAAACGGTCAATCGGATTAAAATACGTTTTATGCATACTTTAGTACAGACAGCTTAATGAGTTGGGAGAGAGTTGCTTCGTCGAATTCAATCACTTTGTTTCTATGACTGCAAATTATGTTGCCGTACGATTAGATTAGATTGAATTGGTTGATCAGTTTACTTATAATGATTTCAGTGAGAATGCATTATAATCATTATCATAATGTAGATGTGTTTATCTGATTGCATCCAAGACCAAGGTGAATTTGTGCTGAAATTTATTAGTACGGTAAATGATATAGTAGCCTAACAAATTATTATACATACGAATGAAAATAACATTTAAATGTATAAACTAAATATGAAACTATGTAAATATACCTTAAATTATATATGATTATTAAAGTACTAGCTGTTGCCAGTAGCCCCGAACGCGTGGGCTTCTGATCCCGTTCCCGCTGCTCTATAAAACCCTTCCGGAAAGTTCAAGGAACAAATAGAAAATAATTACTTAAATTGGTCCAGCCGTTTTCGAGTTATGCGCTAACCAACATATTTCTACAACATCCACCTGCCTGTCTTTTTATATCACATAGGTGGGCAGACAAACACAAGGTCTTCATGGGAAGAGATTACCGTGGCCTATGGACGTGTGCAACACAAGCGGCGTGACACTTGTGCTGCAAACCCTGTAGAAACCTTCTAGAGCCCTTCTTGAAAAATCCCATGCTGTAATCGCTTGGGATAACTATTGCAGGTAGTTCATTACGCAGCCTGAACGAGCAATGTGTTTCAATTTATCTCTTTATAATCCTATACTGGTCTAATTCTATTCTATTCAGATCTAATAATCTATTCTATTATAATCACGCAACAGTTTTTAGAGCCTAGCTTAGTCTGATATTCTCCAAGACGTTAATTGGTAGCGCTTGTGCAGCTAAGCACGTAATTAATTTTCTTGCGGATTACATAGCAAAGAATCGGGTCAGCTGCTACATTTTCGGTTAGGTTATTTTCAGCTCACCCATTTTTTTACAAAGTGCCCGATTGGCGGCAATAGGCTCGCCGCCTATATGTTGTATGTATGTCTCAGAACCTTAGCGTGATGCTATATAACCTATTACCTTCCACAATTAAGATTATGGAATGCGTGAAAATATTTTTTCTAATCCGGCCGGTTTTTCCAAAGTATTACTTCCAAGTATACAAAAATATCTCTTTAAACATAGTCCATCGCCATAAATAGTCCAATCCACTCCAATCAGATAGTATTCGTATCTTATACGATTTTATCGTCGGAAATTCTCAAGGCGTTCTGTGTACGAGTCCCTGTACGGTGATTTGCATTCAGTATTAAACATTGTCTGCCACACTTTGTAGGGTAAAGGAAGGGTTTATTCCACTATTAATGTAAATTTTAAGCTATTTAGTACGTTTTTATGCCGCCTCATTCAGAGCTCCATATCACAAAGGGTCAGCGAGGGTGTGATCAATTAGTCTATCACAGACCACAGCTGGACATAGACCTCTCTCAATGTTGAGTTGCTTTTGGCCACGTTCGTTCCACGCTTGCCAGACGGGTTGATGCCGGCTTTTATTTTGAGTTTTACTTCTTTTGTCTGCGTATTTTCCGTTTGTCTCCTCTTACTACAACTCTTCGGGTGAGATGGGGTGGTGATATTTTCAGTCCAGGTGTAATAAAATTCAGTTACTTATAATAGGGAGTGAGTCTGACACCGAAGGTGTCCTCTTTTTGTTCGAAATTTACCCATACGTCCGCGGAAACTATCGCCGGGAACCTTTGTTTCTATTCGTATTCAGTCGAACTCGGGTGTATGTCATGGTAAAGTCAGGGCGTAAGGTAGACCCATAAGGCATTTCCCTCACACCCGGTATTACCTTGGACCTTGCCCGGGTTTAGGGTTTCCAGGTCCCCAAACTTAAATTCTGGACATACCACCCAGTTTGGCCGGACATATGGGACAAAAGTCGGCTACGGTCTTTTTTTACACTCGCGAATATGGAAAGCACTATGTTCCCATGTAACCTCGGAACGTAGGTGAACCCTAAATTCTTCTTTGAGGTCCTTGCCTTCATTAAGGTCAATTGCTTGGTCGTTTGCGAGATTTAAAAAGTTTACCTATGTCTTGCTTTATCTTGATTGATTAGATTGATTATTATCCTTGATTCTGATTAGGTAAGTAAGGTTGGCCGTAACTGCCTTGTTTACTGTTTAAAAAGAGATATCCAGACTCTATGCTCTTACTGTGAATTGCCAAAGAGTAAAATATTTTACCCACATCAAGTATCGAACTGACAGCCGCATCTCAGTTAGACTGGAAAGCCGACCTCAACCGAGTTGGGAAAAGATTCAGAGAATGATGATCAAGTATCGAACCGAGGTCCTCATAACACAAACTCAGAAAAACCAAGGGGAACAACAAGTCCCATTCGTGCCAAAAAGGGGAATCACAATAAATAATAAAAAATAAAAACAGTTTATTACCCATTTAACTTTGGCGGTATAAATTCGTTCATTATATTAGTAAAGTTAGTCTGTTTGTGCGTCACTAATGGATCGTTCAGTAATAATAAACAGCGGAATGGCATTACTTCGTGAAATATTATGTTTGTCAAACGTTTTTGAACGGCTTACTGTTAAAAGTTGGTCTATGAATCAGCCGTTTATTCGGTTTTTATCATTTGAAGCTGAATTACTAAGTTCTGCCTTATAATGGCCGTTATACATGTTCATAACAACATTACGTATAAGTACACTACTTCATCTATGCATGTTTATAGGTGTATGTGAATGTGTGTGTTGTTTATCTCCGAAAAGCCTCTTCTCTCTCTCTACTTGTTGTACTCTACGGGAAAGGGGGTGAATTCTATTTAGATATTACCTTTCTAAGTAAATATATTGAGGGACGGGGTTCCCACCATTTACCTACGGTTTAATACTAAAATATTACTAATTTAATTAAATAAGTACCAACCGAAAGTGCGAAAAGCAAATATTTTTCGTCTATTAGCGAGGCATCTTCAAAGTGACACAACACAAGGTTATTATTAGCCGAGGTATTTTACAGGGCTGACGTACTTTATCAGTCGAACTGCTCAATGGGATTCAGAGAATGCTGAACTGAACTGCTGGGACGGAAGATACCATCTTCTTCTTCTGTCGAATCGATGGTATTTTTGAGTTGCCCTCGTGGTGTATAATTTGTTTCACGGCAGCGCCCGAGCATAGGTTTCGCTCTTCAGGAAGGCTTACTACGTCCTTGCATCGCATCTTACCTTATAGAGACCATACAGAAACTGCCATTATTAGAAATATTAAGCTTTATATCATAACCCACTACATCATATTATGAAATTTCATTACCCTGTGTACAAATTCCGTATAAACCTCGTCATCTAAAACAAATTTTAATGAGACATCCAATATGATATTTTCCTTACAATAAAGTAGCTTTATTTAAAAACGTGCGCAATCGCCTATATTTAAACAATAAATACATTATTACCGTTGCTGTTATAACACTCTATTTATTCACATTACTTTATTTAATATTATTACCATTATGTCATTTCGAGTTAAATGATACGAAAACTGCAATGATTTGGAAACAACAATTGAATTTTCCAATCGATTGAACGGTCAAATGGGTTTCCTATCACCGTTGAAATGGTTCATAAGGGTTCTGTCTAAATAAAGGAGTTGAATTTAATAGATTACATAATACTTAATGATCGAAAAAGGACATGTTTTGTAGATATTTTTTTGGGCTGCAGTAGCCTAGTGTTATAGGTAATGGACTGCTGCGAGTCTTGGGTTCGCTCTCAGGTTTTACCATGACACACACCAATGACTTTTCGACGTTTTCGAAGTTATGTGTGTATTTATCGCAGGTTTATGAGTGCCCGATTAATGGCAATAGGCTCGCCACCTATTACATTGGGACCTAAACCACCTAAACATAAACTGCCATGGCAAAGAGTAATTGAATAGTGATTGAATTTATTTGTGGCTGGAATACACAGACAAGAAAAATGTTTCTTTCTTTTTATAATCTCGAGGAAGAGCACTTGTGTGTGTCTGTATTTTCACTTCACATACATTGTCGGATCTAAAATGCGACGGTATATCCCTGCCCGATTGAGCTGTCCGACTGGGGAAGTACCTCCGTCCTACAAAATACTGCGGCTATTAATATCCATACATAACCTTATATTGTTATAGAAGCTCTCTTAACCTTCATTCCCCACTACTTTTTGTAAACTGACATTAGACGGTTTCAATAGGGTCGATAGTCTTACAAATGTCCATAGGCCACGGTGGCTACTCTCCATCACGTGGGCAGTGAGTATAAAAAAATAGCTGCAGCCATACACACTCATTTCGAAATCACTGATATTGCCACAATCAAACAACATTGCCCACTGCCCACTCATTCGCCCACAGAACTCCAAAAGACCTATTACATTCATCGAATCAATCTGCACAGTGTGAAATAAATAATGTGAACCAGCTAATGAGAGCATACGGCGCGTAATTCGATAGGTTTGTGTTGGTTTAGTCCATGTTTGGACATCTGGCGCACTGGGCACTTGTTTAAATTTGATTGTTAAACACTTGGGGGGTGTTATTTGTTTGATGTAATCGAATTGTGTAATGGAAGGAGTAATTGTTTCGGGATTACTTTTTAGTATTTTTATACATATTTACTTAACTTAAATTGGTTAGTAATATACACACATGAAGCACTGGATGGGATCGAGTACATGTTGTTTTACCATCCATCACCGTTTTCTGCAATAAGTTAAAATTTACTAAATTGAAAAATGTCGTTGGAGTGCAAACTCGACCTACTGTATCGCTATTTGTGCTATACGCTTTAATTGGTGACCAGAAAGTACCTAATGAGATCGTTTTGTGAGGCTAAAAAGTTTCATTGTAAGTTCTTATGGATACTCTTCTCCATTTTCCATTAACATCTTCTACCACACAATCAATAAAAAGAATATTTTACTAAAATTATTTCTGTATTTACTCATAAAATAACTTTACACAATAAATCTGAACATAAATGGTCCCTAGTAGAGTTAGAACATAAAACATATTGATAATAATAAGCGAAGACACTGCCCCCTTTTAGAGATTCAATAAATAATAGCATTGTCAACCCCCACACGGAAAGTAAACATGTAAACAAAAAATAATGCAGTGGTACCAACCACTCGAAGAATTAGGGATGGGAAACGCGGACTTTGTGCGTAGTCCCGGAAATACCGGAATTATGACAAATGTGCACTTGAAAGTGTGTGTAATGTTATTACATATACTTATACCTACTATCTCACCTCTGGCAGCCGAAGATCCAAAGATGGCGTGCGTTTTAGTCTCTCACGGGTTCCAGTTTAGAAGATTATGTGCACGAAAGAAAAATAACCGTGTAGTGGTCAACAAGCCTATGAAGCAGCCTTGGAATATTACAAGTATAAATACATTAATACCTACATTTACAAATTCTAGTACCCACAAAAAACCATAGTAATAAAACATAGGTTTTCAACCATCATAATTGTTTTGTAATTGAGAGTTATTGTGTCACTGAAACAGATATGAGATTAAAGCATAGTTGAAAACAAATATTTTCATTGTAGGTACTTGTAGGTATTATATTACATACCTACAATATAAAAACAATACCTGTAAGTACTGATTGTATACATCTGGGATTCTTTTTTGCAGTTTTATTTATTATATAGTTTATTTATTAACTTAAACCTGTTTTCTTGTTTTCCACGATCTCCTCTCGCCGAGCAAGGCAGAAAAGCAATACTTAAATATTGAATGTTGATAAGTAGGTACAAACCTACTTATCAACATTCAGTATTTAAGTATTGCTTTTCTGTGTGTGCAAATTTTTAAATATAAAATAAAAAAAAATTATGTCATTTATCTTTGGTAGTCGCGAGTTACCACCAAAAAATCACGCACAGTCACATCTCTAGTTCCGAGTCATTTCACACGCCGGTAATACATTTCCGCAGACAATTCATTTTGCTCACAACAGTCGTTTGTGCGCACTGTGTGACGCATTAGAACGCTTACTGCCTAATATTGGGGCCGGTGTACCGCTACCCTTATAGTTTATTTGCTAACTTGGAGCAAATTGTGCGTTTATTAATGAATTATGATAATTAATTAATGTTTCGTTATAAAAATGGCACTTATTTTCAGTGAGTTAGAGAGGATATTTATGTACCCTATGGGGGCCAAGACCTTCGGCAGCGTTCAAGTTACTCTCATCGATAGAACGGTATACCAGCTGATTCAACGACGCGTGGACGGACCAGAGCGCAGGGCCGAGGTCAGACAGCAGTCACTTTCTACCCAAACCAACAGGAGGATGTGGAACAACGTCCCAAGGTGAAAGTCTCTTATATAAAGGAGAACAACATTAAGATAAGTGAAACTGTTGTCAGTGGGAAGATCAAGAAACCCTTTCTCTTTCTTAACTTCCTTAACCTTCTCCCCTACCCCCTTCCCCTTCTTCTCTATATGGCCGATAGCACGAATGTGTCACCCCTGGTGTTGCAAACGTCCATAGATCACGGTAACCGCTTTTCATTTGGTGGGCCCCGTGCTTGTCTGCCACCTAAGTGGTATAAAAAAGAGCTTTATTAAGAAAACAATCCTACATGTATCTACTAAGATAAATGTCTACACGTAGCAGCCATCAATACCACCCCTTTCACTAGATGCTGATGAACAATCATTTCAATCAATCAATCAATTGACGACCCCCGTGGCGTGGCGGTAGTGAACGCGACTGCTACGCAGGAGGCGCCTCCTTCTGCGGGTTCGATTCCCGCTCAGTGCAAATATTTGTATGAATATTTGCATTGGTCTGGGTGTTTCTATGTATGATATGTATGTATTTACCAAAAAAAAATGTATCTAAGTATGTCTATCCACATTCTAGAACCCGTAACACAAGCCAGTTAAACTATGCTTACCATGGGTCTAGGCGACATGTCCACGTTTTAGCACCGTAGGTCAGATAGGAGGCACTGGTCGAAAACCTTTGTTTTCAGACATTGTGGGGAGGAGAATACCCGATGTAATTTGCCAAATCAATTAATATATAAAATCTATATCAATGAATCAATTATTATATTAAACAACATAATTTCATATTTAATAATATAGCGGAATGGAAATATTTAAGTTATGAATAAAATAAATAAAGTTGATGTGCATCTAACAAATTCAAACAACTGAATGTATCACAGTTATTTAACGATTTCTCAAAACGTTGTCAATAGGACTCGCGAATAAGTGCATGGAACATTTTACATGCTTTGAAAAGATTGCAAATGTGAAGGAAAACTTGTTAGGAAAGCTACAAACGAATAGATACACAAAAAGTGTATCGGGCAAAGTTGTCACGAACATCAGAATTGAAAAATAGATGCGGCAAAGTTGGCAAAGCTTTGATGAGAATATTTTATTACATCTATAGGTAGGAGGGATGAGGTAGTTCGCTTATTGCTTCTTAATATAATGCTTTAGGTACTTTAATATGAATAAGTTCGAGTTGATATTCAGTCAGCAGTGTTGTAGAGAATCTAAAGTATTGAATACGACTTCAAGTCTTATCCTGTCTATTTTAGAAATTTTATATTAAAAGAAAATATGTTTTTAATTATTACTTCATCCCTCTCATGTCATACGAAGGAAGTTGTAAGATGCGTATAAGGAAAAACGCAGACGATATCACAGCGAGAGAAGGAAAACTCAAAATAAAACCTGGTGCTAACGTCTGGTCAGCTTACAAACAGTAGGCCAAAGCGTTCCCAACATTGGTAGAGGTATAGGTCCAACAGTGGACTACGATAGGCTAATTGATTGATGAATAATAAGCGTCAAGTAATTTATTTCCCGCTTCCTATAACAATGACTATTCTCTGAGCCTTCCCAACCCAATTGGGGTCAGCTTTCTAGTCTAACTAAGATGCGGCTGAACTTGGATATTTTCCGTGAAGCAACTGCTATTGGATCTCTACAACCAAATTGGAGATATCCAAGTTCTGTAGTTAGGCTAGTCGGACATTGTGGGCTCCAACTACCTTTAAGGACTGCCTTAGATGTTCGTATGGCAACCGGGACCGACGGCTTAAACGGCTCTCTGAAGCAAGACCAGACCAGTGCAAATAGCCATATTCATGCATATAAATATTTGCACTGAGCGGGAATCGAACCCGCGCTTTCTGCGTAGCAATCGCGTTCACTACTGCCTCGCCACAGATGACTTAATATAATTTATATTCTTTAAATTCATTTTCATTTGCATTTTAATTTGTAGAATTCAAAATATTGAATTTGAGACAATATTAATTCTCTGGTGTTTACAGTTCATCTACAAGCAATACTGACTCCTTGCTGAATTTATATGTCACAGTAATAATTATGTCGCCCTACTTTCAATATGCAACTTTAGCTTTTTGTACCTCATATGCATAAAAATCTAAACCACCATTCGACCACACTCAACAAAACTGTAACCTTTCTGTACACTGTTATAGAGCTTACAATTCAGTAACACGCTGTTGATGATAAGAAAACTGTGAATCGTAATAACGATACATAGAAAAACCTGGATTTTCATGTATTCATCCATCATTCATTCTTCATGTGCGGTGTAAAGGACATCTGTGACGATTATGACGTTGCTTCTGTACAACTGAACCGCTTGCTGCCACCAAAACTCTTAAGTCCATAGCCATAAATACAATTTTTGAATGTGTTCTGAAAATTCCAAGTTTGTTTCGTTTGAAGAGTTTTATATCACAATCCAAATTCGAAAAGTCTTTCAACAAAAATTCTGCTAAATAAATTTCAACTCTGTTCCTAGAAATTAAAGATGATTTCACAATATCATTGAAACGGATATCAAACTTTATAGCCAGTTATAATCAAGTGTAACGAAGCTTTGATAATACGCAGCAGTTTGTTCGACAGAATTGCACCTCATAATCTTGACTACACAAAAATGAACCTTCTTCCTAGGAGTTAAGATTGGAAACAGTTTGTTTATACATGGGATAGTGCTTAAGCCCAGTGAGATAGGTGTTAGACAGTTGTCTAGTATTGTTCAGAGCTCTTACAGAGATGTTTTGGATGAATACGTCGTGTGATATTGAATGACGTCACAGTGTGACGTTGTATGCGACAAGGGATGCATACAGAACGGGTATGTTTTGTAGAGCTTTTTGTGTAGCGGGTATCAACGTGAAGTGCTCAATGTGTACTTAGATGTGATACATTTGATAAGTGTTATGGAGATCATTATATTATATTTGATTTGTTTTCAAAAATTATATATTAGTACCCTGTGGATCCCAGAGAATACTGTATCCGTGCCCGTGACCTACAGGAACTGATTCTTCGGATTAATATCCTATGTGATACTTAAAGGATCCAGGACTAGTTTATCATACAGGGTGTAAGGAAAACACGCCGGAGCCGAAGGCGAAGGCTCCTGATACACTAGGTATACATTGGGATGAATAAAATACGATTTGGCGAATATTTTTTGCGCATTATTTACTGACCATCGTATCATTAAAGCTAAATAAAACTATAATTTCTTAAAAAAAAACACTACAAAAATGAAACAAATGGCGCAAAATGCGAGTTCTTAGTGATATTTTTGTTTCATTTATCATTCACGATGGACATTAAATAACGCTAGTCAAACGATATAAAAAAATAAAATGAGATAATAAAAAATACTATATCCTAATTTTTTTATGCCAATAGTATGTACCTAGTATTCCAGTAGTACTACCAGGGGCTACGGGTACGAAAGTGGTTCCTTTGCACCCTGTGAGTGTATAATGTATGTTATTAAAAAATCCAAGTTATAGTGTACTGCACACGAAACAAACCAATGTATGGCCTGCCAAACTCTGGATTATGCTCTGATACAGGCTTTTCTCTCAAAGTTGGGAGGTATGATAGAAGTCTCTCCTAGAAAAGTCGACCAAAGTGTTAACATTGGAAACAAACAGGAAAGTACTACAAGGTTGATGATGACACAAAATACCTAAAATAAAACAAAAAGCAAAAACAACATTATTTTTAAAATAAATTCAATTATAGTATAGAATGGAAATATTCCTGATACGTGGAAATTTCCAACAGGGTTAAAATGTCAACTTGTTTGTTATATCAGTGAAGGGTTAACTGTGCAAACAAAGTCTCAATTTATACAGCCTCGGTTAGGCTTCTTTAATTACTATTTGGTTATAACTGGGGTACATAACACAACCCTTTTTCACCGATAGAAATATTATATAGAGTTGTTAATACCATATGTAGATAAAATTATTTTTAGAATTACTGCTTGATATAATCTGTGTCCAGTCAATCTTCGTTCAAATCTATTTTCAAAGGTCGATGACCTTTAAGCAGATGTGATCAAACTTTTGCCACTTCAGCTTGCTTATTCCGTAACTTATGATAGTAATTTGGGGACTCTACCTCGATTCCAACTTTAACATGAGCCAGAAAATTACTGGTAGGTATGCTTAGAGTTCTGTACCGCTTGAAGTACTTCCTACCAACAAGGACCAAAGTTATGTTAGTCCAAAGTTTAATCTTTCCTCTGATCGACTATGGTGATGTGTGCTATTTTAACCTGAATGCAGACCTTCTCGATAAATTAGTCCGTCTTCTCAATAACTGCATTCGATTCATTTTCAATCTTCGTAAATATGACCACGTGTCTACTTTTCACAACTTATTGGTTACTATTCGTCCTTGCTGTAAGTTGCGCGCACTTACTCCTCTTTACAATATTCTCAACTTTCTTCTTCTTCTTTCCCCAACTTACCTTCCTATTTTCAGCTTTTATGTTCCAATAATGATAGAAATCTTCGTTCTACTGATAACCGGCTCTTCGCATTTCCTTCTCATAGAACAACCTTTTCAGGTTCCTCTTTCTTTGTTGAGGCTGTTCGTCTATGTAACGCACTTCCTCCAGGGATCAGAATCAGCACCAGCCGCAATGTATTCAAGTCTAGGGTACGGCAAGCGATCATCACGGAATTGGCGGAATCGTCGTCTCAACGATAATGATATTCCTACTCTACTAATATGTCACTCGCACACTATGTTTCTCTAAGGATAATTTTATGAATTAACATAACATAAACACATAAACACACGCCTTTATCGCCGAAGGGGTAGGCAGAGGTGCTAGCACCCACATTTCGCCAGTTTATGTTTAGGTCCCAATGTAATAGGTGGCGAGCCTATTGCCATTAACCGGGCACTTATAAGCCTACGATAAATACACACATAACTTCGAAAAGTATCGAAAAGTCATTGGTGTGTGCCATGGTAACCTGGGATCGAACCCGAGACATCGTTTCGGCAGTCCATTACCCATACCACTAGGCTACCGTGGCAACTTATTATGAATTAACCCCTCTATATAATTCTTCACAATTAAGTTTCCAATTAATAGAAAGCTTATTATATGAAAAATGGTGCTGCCGCGTGCCTTGTACAGTTGCTATTTTAATTAAACATTCTGTACTTAAACAATTACTTTAATTTAATCAACCTGTGACCGTTCTTCGAAATTAATTGGCACAGAACATTATAATGTTTGTGTGAAATCCCATAATTGTGTTCAGACTGTTGTTGGTTCTAGATGATCGTTTTACGATTTAATTTTAACACGTTTATTAATATTTTCTTGTATACTCACGCTTGTTTCTGAAAGGGTAGGCGGAGGTGCTTCGAATATTATTTGTAAATTATGACGTTTTTAAGAAAATCTTTTGTTGTGTTACCTATATTAATGACAAGAACACAAGGCACAAGGTTCTTTTTTAATTCTTCTCTGTTGTCTGTCTGATTTTAAGTGAGTAAAAATTATTGTACAATCTTAGTTAAAATCTTATGTAAATTTAATAACTATCGGTTGAATAGAACCGGAGTTATGGGCAAAGTTGCAATAACCAACATACAAGCGGGAAGAGCCGCGGTTATGGACTAGTTATAAATAGATTAATATTTTTCTAACCACTGAACAGAAAAGCTAGTAGAAATGCGACACGATAGTTTTATTAGTGGAACCGACGACGTCGCCAAACTCACACATACAACTGTTAATAATACCGTGCAATACTAGTAAATAATTGTTTTGTGTGGAGGAATTAACTATTACTTTTAATGCCATATTAACTCAAATCATACGTACTACAAACGAAAATACACTTAACCCTTCTTAAGATAGTAGCAACTATACTGCCATCACCTCTTTTTCAACCGTTCAAAATAGCGATTACTTTGCTATAGATAAAAAAAGTATTTAGGGCGTTTCATATTGTGACTCGAACAAGCTTGAATATTTACGAAAAAGTTTAGACATATTCTTGCAAAAAACTTCATATTGTCGAATTTATTCTCCGTTGCGTAAATACGCACACCAATGACACGCGTGCACTAACTACATCACACATCCACTTGTTTTTTGTTTTTCATGTTTCTAACAGATTCACAATCCTTTCTCAATCAACTCCCCAGTTCTGCCATTAACACCAGCCGGCGTTTCCCGGCCTCATCGGCATCAGACCGGCTGTCGGAAGAATATCCAGGAATAATGTGCGAGCGGTGACGAGTGCTTTCTCAGATTGATGATCGCACGACATAAGTAATTGATTTATATATTTGTCGCTCACCAAGTTTTTGGGGACGGGTTTTGTGAATCATTGTGTTTTTTATTCCTTTGGTAAAAGTGTGGATTGAAATTAAATATTTTTGAGAACGTTCAATAAATTTTTGATATATTTTAATATCGTATGCTAATTTTTTTTGTTGGTTTTATATCACTTAGCACAGCACAAGCACGCGGCCTATTGATGGAAAGTAGTTACCGTGGCTTATGAACGTTTGCAACACCAGAAGCGTCACATTATCGAGGCCCCATGAACGGCGGCGGCGTGCGTTTTGGTCGGTTCGAGTTTGTAATAATCAGCTCCACCGATTTTGGTAGGGGTGGTATTCGCACGATAAAAAAGGGGTGTCACATTCGTGTTGCCGAACCCAATAGAGAAGAGGGTGGAAGGAGAAGGGGGGGAGGGGCAGAAGACAAAGAAACGGTCTTCCCACTGAGAACACAACATCTCTCCAGTGAGCTCTGGCTACCCTACTCACCGCCGGAAACACAATACAAGGTTATTAGCCGAGATATTCTGTAGGGCGGAGGTACTTCCCCAGTCGATCTGCTCAATTAAGACGCATCTCCGTCCCGTCAGGTCCTACCACCGTCAATTTTTTTTAAATTAGGACACGTCATTTAGACTTCAAACCACCTGATATTAAGCTGAAGGCAAAGTCTCAGAAAAGGGGGGCACCATTACAAACACGTAAAGTGCCCATGTGCCACAAGTTGTTACGTCCACTTACAGCTTATAAAATTAAAGAATAATAAATGTTGCAAACACAATAATTGAACCAATTTTGCTTTAACTGATTTATTCAATAAATTAGTATTAACATTGTCCAAGTTTTTAATAATATGTATTCAAAACAACATGAGTTCATAATTTCCTTCAACTATTATGGCAACTTTGGCCGTGATTAATAACTTGTGAAAAATAAAGCTATATTAAAATAACATGAATAAATATTAGTGAGGTACAGGTGAAACACTGAGGTTCCCACACCCGATGGAGTCATCTCAAATTATAGATGGTGTAGAGTCAGCCGGAGTGCCAGGGAAATGATCAAATTATTGTACATACGACAAAGAAAATACGTATACACCCTGTAAATTTTATGTCTAAGGTGTACACATATTTCCTTAGTTGTGTGAACATCATATTGTTAAAAATTAAAGAGCTGATAAGAAGCAATTATGTTTTTAGGGATTATTGCCCGCTCGAGCTTGCAAAAAATCCTAACAACCAACTTGCTTCTCATCAGCTCTGTACGCGCTCTGCTAATGTTCAAGTATTAACTGCGCAAAATACTTATGCAAATATACCTTAATGAAATTTGCACAAGTTTCTTCCAACAACACAATAGATTTTGTATCTTAATAGAATAGATTTTTAGTTACAAATAGATTTGTGCAAGTTCCAATTTGCGCAAGTAAATTGCTACCATATACACTGTTAAAAATTTTCAAGGCTACCTGCCAACAATGAATACATTTTTTGTACCTTCCAATTAGGGTTCGACATCCAACAGTGCGCCAGTATACCAATGTAGCTGTACCTTTATATAGGTCATAGCTGTCTTTGTTAACAACCAAACAATCACAATATTTCCCTACTTCTATTACACAATAACACAACCAATTTACAACATCATACCTATGCACTTCTTCTCGTTTGATTGTTACATAACATAACATAAACTCACGCCTCGCGTCACGCCGAAGGGGTAGGCAGAGGTGCTAGCACCCACATTTCGCCAGTTTATGTTTAGGTCCCAATGTGCGAGTAGGCGAGCTTATTCTTATTAACCGGGCACTTATAGACCTGTGATAAATACACACATAACTTCGAAAAGTCATTGAAATTAACAATAAACGTCCCAAGAATTAGAGTTGTCTAAGAAATTAAATTAATTCTGCTATTAAAAGAAATTCATGAAAATTAATGATAATTTACTTGTGTAATATCAATCTATTTACGAGTATTATATATAATTACCTATATGGTGTCGAAGAAAGAATATCACTACCCCATGTCACCCGAAGGGTGTCGTAAGAGTCGACAAACTGAAAAATACGCGGACTATATCACTGCCAGAGAAGGAAAACTCGAAATAGAACTCTGTACCAAACCGTCTGATCAGCCTGGTAACAGTAGATTGAAGACTTCCAACATTGGTAGAGGCCTATGTCCAGCAGTGAACTGTAAGCCTAATTGATTAATTTATCAATTAGGTATCGAAAATGAATCCATTTTGTTCCTTATAAATGTCTTTACCAAACCGTCTGGCCAGCGTGGTAACAGTAGATCAAAACCTCCCAGCATTAGGAGAGGCCTATGTCGAACATTGAACTGCAATGCTAATTGAGCAATTGATATATGTTTCAATTAGGTAGGTATCGAAAATTAATCGATTTTGTTCCTTTGTCTCTTTTAACTCATATTACAAATGAAACAACTTTTATTTGACTAACACAAGAAGCAATGCGTATTGAATCTCATAATTAAATTCTATATAAATCTGAATCACACATATACACGCATATATTAACAACAGAACGGTCTGTACAACACATGAACTCCAATAAAGACTTTGACTTTGACACATAACCCTTTCTCGGGTGAAAATATACACCATTGTTTTAACGGTCAACATTCAAATGTAAAAGTAAAATTATTATGGCATCAAACTTTTGCAGTAAACTTTCTTCTTTACTGTACACCAAACGGATAATGATACGAAATCCTAGTAACATCACTGGGCACGTAATGCAGATCCTGGTAAGCCTTCACCATCATTTGCTGGTTGACAACAGCGAATGGCCGGGGAGAAATACTCTCGATGGATGGCAATGGCCTCAGGTCCAAATTTGGCAATGTTTCTTCTTTAGGCCTGATCGACGTTGGCACAAATGTTGACTGGGGTATTGAAGGAACTGTGTAACTAATCATATTGTTATAAACAAACTGGTCTGGGTATGATAATGCTGGATAATTAGTTTCCTGACGAGGTTCAACTTCTAGAAACGTCTCTCTTGTGGTATATAATGGTGGATTCGTGAACGCTGTTGTATCCAGCCGATTCTTTCTCCTCGGACGATATTTGTAATCTGGATAATCTTGCATGTGTTTTATTCTTAATCTCTTCGCTTCATCGATAAATGGTCTTTTCTCCGTTTCGTCTAGACTTTTCCATTCGAGTCCGAGGCGTTTTGATATCTCTGAATTATGCAATTTCGGGTTTAGCATTGATATCTTCTTCCGCTGCAGTCTTGACCACACCATAAAAGCATTCATTGGTCTTTTTATATGATATGGGTTTGAGGTTCTCGTTATTTTCGGCAGTTGTCTTGGCGCTTGTTGGTCTACTTGATATGCCATTGATATGTTACCTTAATTCATTTGTTTATTATCTTCAAATTGATTACGAAATAAATCAACTTCTGTTGTAACTGTTTAACAAGGGTTAACCATTTTTAAAATATTGATTAGAACACCTAAAACATCACCACCTTTGAGGATATTACCGGTTTTTGATTTACTGAAGATCATATTAACCGAATAAGCACCAGAAAAGCGTTCTTTTTTTATTTAAAGAATAAATTTAGAATGTTATAATACCCATCTCTGTGACATCTGGATATGCACTGATGACCGGTTCCGAGCCGAGCTAAGCCTGTACCGTGTCATTAGACCAACAATGCTTGGATCACAATTGGAATGGACAATTTTCCATGTATTATTTGGAGTTGAATAAAGAGCGGCGACAATGCATTGATTGCTCGCAAATTGTCAAATGATACTCGCCTGTATGTTTTGTGTGCGCCGCGCCCGCGCACCAGAACTCTATTAACTGTACCGTCCGCAAAAGTGGTTCGAATTTGTTTCTACTGGTTGTTGGGTTGGGTTACTGGTTTAATATTTGAACTTCTGTATTTAAATGTACCGCTAAATGCTAACAACATAATTATTTTGAGAAATAGGAATCCTGGTCAATTTTATGTATACGCCTGGCTGCTGCCAATGGATACACCTGTTTGGAATTCGGTTCCTATCTAGCCTATATGTTATTCCAGACAGTGATCTATCTTCTATACCAAATTACAGCCAAACCTGTTCAGCCTTGAGAGTGTCATTGAATAACAAACATTGAAATCTTCATATTTTTTTCCATTTATTAGGTAGAAATTAGGATGTCAGTTAAATTTTTACCTGAAATACTAGCATAGCGTATAGATCTTTTTACTAACAAACTATGGATGTTAAATCTGAAATAAAAGTATGAAGTAAGTATGATTAAATTAAATCAAATAAGGCCGTGCGGGATTCATCTAGATCTTTAAGACTTTTCCTATTTATTAGGCAGAGATTAGGATGTCAATTAAACAAGGCCGTACGGGAATCATTACGGTACGGTGCAGGTTGTGATTGCGATTGCTACGCAGGAGGCGTGGGTTTGATTCGCACTCAGTGGAAATATTTGTGTGTATGAATATGAATATTTGTATTGGTCTGGGTTTTTTTTATGTATCATATGTATGTATTTACAAAAACAAGTATCTAAGTATGTTTATCCGCATTCTAGAACCCATAACACAAGCTAGTTGAACTATGCTTACCATGGGTCTAGATGATGTTGTGTAGATTGTCCTAGAATATTTATTATTTTTGGTACTGTCGAAATTTCTACTATAGAATTCGCTAGAAATCAAGTACCATTGTTCGGCGTAGTTTTTCGAGACAGAAATACGTTTGTCGTAGAACTTTTCAAGTAACTTGGCCACAGTGAGTCATCTTAGTTCTAATATGTTCTCATAGATGGCGTTACCACCCTAGTACCGTAGATATTAAGAATTTCTGTAATATACATAATTATAATAATATGTTATAAATAAACTAATTTGGTTTTTAATATTTAGATTAAAATACATATACTCGCGCCCGTAATCCCCGAAGGGGTAGGCAGAGGTGTATTAAACACCCACATTTAACCAACTATGTTTTTCGGTCCCACGAAATAGGGGGCGAGCACCGAGCATCGGGCACTTTGTAAAAATATGGGTATGCCGAAAATTTAACCGAAAATGTTAGCTAAATAGATTTGGAAAATAAATCTTGACTCGATTCCTTGCTAAGCGGTGTAAATCGCAAGAAAATTTATTACGTGCTTAGCCGCTCAAGCACTACCAATTAACGCCTTGGACAGTATCCGACGGATCAGCAGTTTTCCTATACTTGAATAATAAACGAAACAAGCTATTTCATTTATTTATTGACTAGCTGTTATATGCGGCTCCGCCCGCGTGAACTTCTGATCCCGTTCCCGCTGTCGCTTTTCATATTTATTCACCTTTTAAACCCTCTCTGGACTTCCACAAATAATTCAAGACCATAATTAGCCAAATCGGTCTAGACGTTCTCGAGTTTTAGCGAGACTAACGAACAGCAATTCATTTTTATTATATAGATAACATTTTGTAGAATTTTTGTCAGTTGTACATATTAATCCATGGCCCGCACCTTTTATTTCGCAAGTCGTAAATAGACAAATAAGCACAATGTGATTATGCATTGTGGGCTTTAGAATGAACCTTAGGAGTGGCTTATCCGCTGATAATGGAACTGTATATCAATACCAAAGGTTAATACTGAATGGACCTGTTACCACCTCTTTGGTGAAGCATTTAGAGCGTTCTACAGCTACGTGGGAGGTCGCTAGAAGGTTTCTAAGTAAAGGAAAATATATTTATTTATTTATCTGAGCCGTCTTTGCATATGGCAAGAGCCCTGAACAAAGACTTTAGAGGCCCCTTTCAAAAGTTTAGGGTTTTAGATTTTTCTTATCTTAGGTACTTATCTAATAACACAAAAGAAAGACGTGATAAGGCATTTCAATTATGTACGTATATGACCTTATAATATCAGCGATATTATAATGTCATATATATAATAGAATATATAATATCAGATAAGTATTGGTTGGCTTTTTCGAGTGTGTGTCAAAACATTACATTAATCAAGGTTTTCCGTAGTAGGTAAGCAGGCAAGATTGATATATAACCCATGTAAAATAAATATAATTAATTAAATGTTGGCTAAGTAAATAAAATCACACATCTGTCTTCTTTCTAACGAAATGCAGCGTCTAGTATAGAATCTGGGTAAGAACTGTAGTAAGTTCAAGTTTATTTTATTACAGCGCCATCTATGACATTCAATCAAAACTACGTCAAAATCGAAAAGCCAGCAGTTGCAAACCTTGTATTAGGTCACAGTAACTAAAATAGATGGCACTGTAATTGATAAAATACTTTTTACATAAAGACTACAGATGGCACTAGTTCTTTTTTGTTGTTTGGTGACTGTTCTGTACAATCGTCTATCATTTGTCGTAAAATACTTTCAACCAGTTTGAATGAAGTCTTTTTACATCACGCTGTGGTCGACCCAACATCATCTACATTGGAGAACATGGTCCGCCTTCTCCTTTTTAGATTTGGCTTTTACGAGAGCAATTGTCGATCATCATCCCGACCTCAAACTGAAAGCTTGCGTGATGTACTAAAATAGGTATTCGAAAAGCTAGATTTTTATCAAAGTTATATTGAAAAACTAAATGACATTTTCTGATAAAACATGTTTTATAGATGCATTGATGGATCCAAAATGTATTAATAACAATAAGTAATGATATAAATAATATCAATAAATAGATTATGAATTTAGCTCTTCAACAAATAATATATATCTATCATGTGATCCAAAATGTATAATAATATTCTCACAAACTCTCAACAAAATCCCAATGTAAAAATCTCCGAAAAATTCAATAACAAACACATAATACCATCCCAAACATAAATAAGTATCTGCCTACTTGACTATGATCAGATAAGTCGTCTGGCAACAGGAGGCGACTTTGTAAATCACGGCGGACATAAAGGGGAGTATTTAACGCGATATTTATGATAATAAGACGTTTGCCCGCCATCATGGAAAGTACAAAAAGCGAACGCCCCGACCGTCGTAAGCGGGCCTGTTTAGAACGCACGATACGACACGACACGAGATATTTTGGAAATCATGTTTGTAATATTTCTGATCATGATTAGAAGAGATATGGAAATAATTACCAGATATTGTTCTGATATTTCAACTGACTGATACTCACAGCAGGGAATTCTTCTTTGGTTCGTAGCATCAGTTCGGTCAGTTGGATTTTTAAAATTAGATTACTCAAAGATAGGATTAATAGAAGAAAGGTAGGCTGAAGCGAGAGTGACCCATGCATTAACAGGTGGGAGTAGACGCATTTGATTACCCTGAAGAGCTCACATCTGCTATGCCTGACTGTAGGTGGACGGTTTAAACCACCAACAATAGCATTCCCAAGGAGAGTTGACAATAAGCGAGCGGTTAAAAAACATTAGGTATATTAAATTAAAAATGTATAAATTTATAACTGGTGAACACTCTCACATGTTTGTCAAACGATCCAAGATCGCCCGATACGACAACGCAAGAATTATTTATTTTTTACTTTTTGGAAGTATTTTTTATGTCGGGGCTTTTTAAATTGATCTCCTTGGCAAGCCATTTGATACTCACATTGCCAGGCTAGTAATTAAAAAATCTAATTTGCTATTTGGTGGTGACGGCCTTCTTGGATTTGAAATTTGTCATAGTGTGTTATTTTACTAGTCAAGTCAATTTTGTGCCTCATCCCACACGCCTGAGTTGGGGACTGAACTCCCTGCTATGACTTTTTCAAACGATTCCAATCTGGGGCTCTTCAAGCAGGGCATTGGCAGGTTTCTTCAACGTTTGCAGCAAGAGTGTAACGCCAATGGTATTGTTCACGTCCATAGGCCACGGTAATCAATTTCCCTCAGGTGGGCCATGTACTTGTCTGCCCCTGTAAATGGCATAAATAAAAGAATTTCGTGCAATTTTTTTCAATGTTATTAATCGTCGGTTATAAACAAGACTCTTTAGTCTTAACTTATTGTTATTGCAAGATTTAAGCTTTAGTTTTATGTGCAAGATAGCTGAAGACTGCATCTATTTACTTATAACGTTTATGGATAGATTCTTGCCTGGAACTGAGGTATATATCGAGTACCACTTAGGTGGCAGACAAACACACGGCCTACCTCATGTAATGTGATTGCTGTGGACTATTGACATTCTCCCTGTAACAGAAAGATCGCAGGTTAGAACCCGGTCGAAGCATTCAATTTGATAATAAACGGTTAAACGAATGTGCTGCCCCTGGCCCTGGTGTTACGAACGTCCATAGGCCACGGTAACCATTTACCATCAGGTGTGCCGCGTGTTTGCTCCTAAATGGTATAAAAAAGAAGTCTCTACAAAATTAAATCATGTCGATGGTGTCTTCCTTCTCTTGCCATCGTGCTGTATCAACTTAGTATTTACTGTACAAATATAGGGTGTGTTGTTATTTTAACACAATGGGAGGGTCCACCAATAGGGCTAGGAGATCACGCCTAGAGGGCTTCATACCAACAACCATTTGTTGTACCCGTTAGCAAGTTATAACACTTCTAAGCTTAGATTATGAAGTCCGGGGCCTCCTTTTTTATTCCTTCTTGTCATAATTCAGGTCATTTTGACTTTTACGGGAGCGACTTCCGTCTCACCACAAAATATTGTAATAAAATCAAAAATGGTGTACTGATAATTCAATTGAGACCCACAATATAAATAATAATAAAATAAATAAATAAGTTACTTCTGACCGACACACAACATTCACGATACTTGTAATTCTGAATGCACTTTTTAATGTAAGTATACATTTGATGATGACTGGATCGAAAATGAAAATTTAAAACCGTCCTACGGTTGAAATTTTCATGTTTTCTCATTTCCACGGCTTACGTACAACCATGGAAGACTGAATATATATGATTAGTGTACAACGAAGTTATTTTCAAACAATAGAAGGTCCAAAATTACTGATTGGCTTGGACCCCAAACATCTTGAGCCGGGCCTACCAAGTGAAATTCGACATAAGTAAACATATTTATTAAAAACATACCCACACCTATACAACTTATAATGTAATATCAACTTTAAAATAACACCCAATCGCCCCTAAATTCAACCCCATACCTATCATATTACATCGAGCCGTCAAACCATCCCAAATCTATAAAAGATTGTCATATAAAGAATAAAGAAGTTTCTGAGACGGCATTCAAAGCACGAGTGACAAACAAACAAACACAAATAATGCCGCCAGTAGAATGGAGTGAAATGTTATTCCTCCACCCTGTATAATAGAACCGGGTGTGGTACACACGGGGAGAGAGTCCCTAGATATGTCCGACGATAGTTCAATGGTATTCTGATTATTTCAAATATTGGACGTGGTATTTTTATTCGTTTTACTTTCTGTATCGTCTGTGAAATGGGTCCTTTGATATAGTTCCAGAATTCTGAAATTATGGTCCCCATGAGCATGGTTTCTAAAAAACTACCGAAATGTCTCGGGATCAGTGTACCTAAATAATAATAAAATATCTTAATGGTTCTCTTTAGTTTACAAAACATAAATCCAAAATGGTATAATCCCAAAATGCTGTATAATTCCTTGCTAGTACTTAACTAACCACATGCGAGCACGTTGTGCGTGCCCTGGAATTTAGCCAAAAGCCTAACTTGACTAACTTCTCAATACTTTGAATCACCAAGATAGTCACATCTTTCCATTCACCACTATCACCTTTTTCTTTCGACATCACGGCCTCTTGACACATTGAATTTCCCTCTAGCGAACTGTTTTCAATTTACTATCAATGAAGTACTTGAGACACTGCGGTGTTTTCAATTATAAAAATATGTGAAATAAAATATTTCGAGACACAAAGATTCAAATTTCATTAAATTTGTGTAGTCATATTACAGATTTATGTCAATCCCATTCTTTATTAAGTGATTTCACTGGCGTTTTCGCCAATAGAGTGTCACTTTGTCTAAAGCTCCTGTATTAAATGAGTCCAGCCCAAAATTCAAGGACTTTGACAGTTGAATCAGTAGCATTGTTTAGGTTCTCAACTGCGTAAGTGTTGGTTTAACTGGCATTATATTAAAGATGTTCCACTACCCAAAACAAAAAAAATCCGTTATAAAAAAATATATTAATATACTAGCTGTTGCCCGCTGTTCCGCGTGGACTTCTGATCCCGCTGATCCATTCCGAGCATTTTCATATTTTTTTACCTTTTAAACCTTGTCTGGACGTCCACAAATAAGTCAAGACCAAAATTAGCCAAATCAGTCCAGGCGTTCTCAAGTTTTAGTGAGACTAACGAACAGCAATTCATTTTTATATGTACCTATAGATAAAATTCGCGTAGAATACCAAATTTGAATAAAATCAAAATTATTTAAATGTAAACCTAACAAAATGATAGGTGAATCTCGTGTGCGTCGGTCGTGAGAAGTCTCTTTTATGTCGCTATTGATACGATATTTTTATTTCCTTCGCTCGATACACGCCGACTATCAACGCGCGTTCGCACAACACCACTTTTGTATAACATTATAATTTATGAAGCAATTACTGCATTCTAAAACAGAAATAAATTGGTATAATTTTAGATTAATATGGTCATTTATATAATTCACTAACACATTGTTTTCTTTTTGAAACTAATATTTCGGCGATGTTACAAGCCGCCGTTACCGCCTAGTTCTAAAAAAAAGAAAGCCTTTTATCGGGACATTTACCATGTTGGTAATGTCCCGATAAATGTAATACAAATAAATTTTTATGTACTTAATCATATCTATTTAATAAAAATGAATCACGAAATATGTTGCTAAGTAACTCAAAGACGGCTGTACCAATTCGGGTATTTTTTTAAATATGCTACTTGAGCTCTAGGGAATTATGGAACAGCGAGAACGGGTTAATAAGTACACGCGAGTGGAGCCGTGGGCAACAAAAACAAAAAATGTGAATACAATCATTCTTTCAAAAAAACATTTTCGCTTCAGTATTTTTTTTTTATTTTCAAATCATTCGTTATTAGAAAATCAGATTGGTAAAGAGTGACTATCACCAATCATAAACATAATCACCAACAAATCACCAAATATAAAACCCTTCAGTACAAAGCAATTAGAGCCGTCACAGAACCACGATAATACAATTTTCACCCTCAATCGTAGCACTTCGTAGCACGTTCTCCGCCCGAGGCTACAATAACCCCGTCTACGGCGTAGGCCGTAGGGCATCATAGAGGATTGTATTCCGTGCTTGTCTACGTGTGAAGTAACTATTCTAGCTCTATTGAGAACTATAGATAGTGTAGTCCAGTAGTTAAGTGGCCTATTAATAACAGAATGGAAGAGAACAGAATTCTGAACCTACTAGGTTCAGAATTTTCTCCTGAATCGGTTTGCATGATATATACGTAATAAATTATTCTTTAATGTATTCGTAATTAAATCAACCCCATCCCTTCCTAATAGCTACACGGTAACTAAAGGATATACCTGTTTAACATCAGACAGAATACAGTTCTGACTGCGCCTCAGATGCTTGGATCGAATCAACAATAGTACCTGGAATACAGCAATAGGCTGGATTTTGATTTACCCCTGCCTCCTCCGAAAGAAACAAGCGTGAGCATATAAATTAATCAAATTATCATTATATCAATTTTTTCAATTCAATTTTTAAGTACCTTTTCCGAACTCAGTTGGGGTCGGCTTTCCAGTCTGACTGTGAAGCGGCTGAACTTCGATATTTTCCATGAAGCGACTGCCATATGACCTCCACAACCAATGGTTCAATGAGCAATGGCGATATCGAAGTTCCAAATACCAAACACCAAACACGTCATATTTAACTCAAATTATTTTTTTAAACAGTATTTCATGGCAGCTAGAGGGCGCCACATTATATTCAGTAACATTTTATATAGCCATTTTACATAACCGCAGACGATCAAGTCGCTTCAAACGATACCTTATTTCTCCAATTCTAATTAGCAGTTGAGGAGCTTTGAGCGAACAAATGTACCTACATACATACATAATATGCTTTAGTCTATCTGTCCTTTGGCTTTGTGGGGTAAAAACATGGATCTCCAAACATAAAAATAATAATTACAAAATAAATATCGATATAGTGTCGTCTGCCATTTGATTGGCAGGCGAGCGTGAAATTGAAACAGAGCGTCCGACATGATGTAGTTACTGCGGGTCAAGTACACTCGCGCACAACAGCCTTTACCAGAATAAAATATATTTTAGTTATAATCATGTTATATTTATTACTAGAACCATTTAAGCGTTCTGGTATGAGTATGTGTGTGCGTTCATTTATTCAAAATTTTGTATTTACTAGTAAGAATCTTATTCGTTATTATTGTTATTTTTATTCTTATTAGAGTTGTTCCTATTGTTATCTTTATTCACAATAGGTTGAGTTGATCCAGAGATATAATACAAAAAATACAATAATTGTAATTATTGTACCCTAACTTCGTGAATATAATGTGAAAATAAACATCCAAAATTATTTACACTGAGCGAGAATAGAGACAATCTCTGATGTGACCCAAATACTAAATTCGTTCAGTCTTAGACTTTTACCGTGCGGAAATCTCCACGGATAACCCCTTCTCGGTCCCTCCGCCCCAGCCAAAGTCACTTTGGGTGATTATGTCAGAGTCTCACCGACTAAAACCGACGTACGGCCATCCCATGCCATCAACTTCGGACATATTAGGTTAAGCTTTCAACCCAGGACCAACGAAGGCCCTCTCGAGTGTGGAACTACGCTGTTCCCCGGATAGGGAGGAGCACGGTGCGCTGCACTGCTGTTGGCCTACACCTGCTAGGGTGACCACTGCACCTGTCACCCCCAAGCCCGCGCTCATGTCGCTTTCGCTCGCCTAATGCTTTCTGGGCCCCGAGCCTCCTCCGGAACTATTCAGTCTGACACTGCAGTAACATTTTGGACTTCACTTTGTGTCTGTACGCGCCTGTACCACAAACAATCCGGTGTATCGGCGACAATATCGCGTTATGTACCGTTTTGCCGCATCGCCGCCCCGCCGCCGGCGCGCGCCGACACAACACCGACACACTATGTTTTAGATAGCCATTATATTCTGTTTTATATCTATTTTGTATATTACATTGAACTCTTGTTGAAGAGGGATAGGTATATGATATGAAAGGAGGTAGGACATGACGGTATATCCGTCCCAATCGAGCAGTCCGACTGGGGAAGTACCTCCACCCTACAGAATATCACCGTTTAATAACCTTGTGTTGTGTTTTCAGTGGTGAGTAGGGTAGCCAGAGCTCACTAGAGAGGTTTTGTGTTTTCAGTGGGAAAACCAAAGGCTTATCCTACATCTTTTGTGCTAACGACACAGAATGTCTCTGTTCTTACAGAGGTTGCGGCACGAGTTTTATTACTCTGGTGTTACACTCGCCCATAGGCCACGGTAACCACTTACCATCAGGTGGGCCGCGTGCTTGTCTGCGTTGTTGCAGTTGTATAAAAAAAATATACTTTTTATTATATACCTACAAAACAATGTTATATAATACGACTGTAATATAATACGGCCTGATGCTTCTGGTATTGCACGCGTATAAAGGTCTAACTGCGTTGCGGCTGAACTTCGATATTTTCCGTAAAACGACTGCCATCTGGCCTCCACAAGCTATGGATATAGGCGATTTCCGATTAGGATTCTTATTCTTCTTCTATCGACGGCATTTTTGAGTTATCATCGTGGTGTAGTAATTTGTTTCACGGCAGCGCCGGAATAGGTTGGCAGAGCATAGGTTTCGCTCCTCAGGAAGTCTTACTTATTCTTATTTATGAGTAAATTGTATCACACAGATAAAGCAAAGTGCATCGAGTTTTCGAACGCACTCTGCTTTACCTGAACTATTGTTTTTTTTTCTGTTTCTTTTTTTATACATAACATAACATTAACTTAGATACGCCTATATCCCCGAAGGGGGGTAGGTAGAGGTGCTAGCACCCAAATTTCGCCAGTTTATGTTTAGGTCCCAATGTAATAGGTGGCGAGCCTATTGCCATTAACCGGGCACTTATAAACCTGCGATACATCACACATAACTTCGAAAAGCATTGAAAAGTCATTGGTGTGTGTAAAACCTAGGATCGAACCCGAGACTTCGTCTCAGCAGTCCATACCACTAGGCTAGTTTATTATTATTTATATAGTTATGTTGTATATGAATATAATCTACTGTGTTTGCAATAAATAAGATTTCTTTCTTTCTAAGTAATTTAGAAGTAAACATATTATATGATATAATCCGATAGCCATTTCCCGAACACATCTTGTTCAGCACCTCAATGCTACATTGAGTACAATTACGCACAGAGGTGTCCATTAGTGCGCATTCAGAGCGAATTGTTTGCGGCCGCGGCCGTCTCATGCAAATTGGATGTGTTCGCACGTGAGCTCGGCGAATGCTGTGTTTGTGTATATTATCGAGTTGTATGTTCTGTATGTACAGTGGGCTCCAAAAATCATGGACACCTTAAGATCTACATTTCTTAGACAGTGTAAGTCTGGTACATATGACACAATGGCTAACATTAGTACATGTACTAACGATTCACCGCTTTGTAATATGCTAACATTTTTTCTTGCAAATAACTAGGTAACTATTTTTTATATCTATGTTAATGAATGAATTTTGAAATTTGGAATTTTTTTTAAAGTGCAATTTAACCAAAGTCCTATAGGTAGCGTTAATAAAGTAAAGTATCGATGTCTTGTTTCTTTTAAAAAAAAAATTAATTATCAAACAAATTTACTGCAGCACGTCCATCCTAACGTTAATCTCAATTGTAGTCAATAGTCAATTGTAATCAATCGTTGTTTCGACATTTTAGACCAGGGCACCTTTCTCCGGTCTAACTGGGTAATTACCCCAAATAAAAAACTTCAGTTAGACCGGAAAATATTGAAGTTCTTCGATAGAGTAGGTTGGGATAGAGTAGGAGGTTGATGGACATGACGGTATCTCGCGTTCAAATTGAACAGTCCGACTGGGGAAGTAAAGAATATGGCGACTAATAATAACCTTGTGTTGTGTATCTTGCGGCTAGTAGGGTAACTCACTGGAGAGATTTTGTGTTGTCAGTGGGAAGACCGAAACGACCGAGAGTTGTCTTCTGTATTGACAGCACAGAGACTTTCTTAACCTTCTCCCCTCTCCCTTTCCCCTTCCCCCTACTCTCTATAGGGTCATCAGCATTTCCGTCCAGTCCACTTTCCATCCAGTCCACTTTCCGTCAGGTGGGGCCGCCTGCTTATCTGCCACTTAGTGGTATAAAAAAATTACCGGTAGAAAATTAAATATGTGAAAATTAAATTTCGAATCATTATCATGTAGGTATCATTTAGTTATTATTTATATTTGTACTTCAAAATATCTAATAATAAATATTGCACGTTGCAAGGCTAAATACTGATAGTGTTAATTAAATGTACAACCACAACATCCAATATGCCTGTATTTATAAGAATTTATTACTATTACTATTATATTACATTGGGACTTAAACATAAACTGACCTCTGCCTACCCCTTCGGGGATACAAGCGTGAGTTTATGTTATGTATTATAAAAATAAAAAAATGATAGGTAAGTACCTAAGTATCATTTTTACCACTTCTTCAAGAACCCATATTGTAGTCAAGCACAGCACCCGCAGCAAGGAATTCATACAGTGCGCAGGATGATCTTGTACCTATTCTAATTTAAAGAGAATTAACAATCATATTTACTAGCACTCAAGTGAACCCCAACACCTAAACTTGCTAATATTAGGAATAGGTTCACGACAGCAGTGTGTGGCTGTGTGGCCAGATTTTGAACCTGGGACCTCTCAATGGTCTTGCTGACTATTTAACTTACATGGCACCAAAAAAGTTTTTTTTCATTAAGTTATGTCACTGTCAATGCCTTTAGGGATTTGCCTTTAGGGCCCTTTAGTCAAAAAAGTGACATAAAATACTATACTTTTGACCATTTTCATTCTTATTTTAAACATACCTAACCTTGTTAGAAATTCTATTTTAATTGCCTTAATAATAGTAATAAAAAAAAAATTACAAACAATCAAATACATAAGCAAATTAACACAATATCAAACAACAGCAATCATTATTTGTAAACAAAATTATTTAAGTGATATTCGCGTCACGTAGACACAACATCAATACAATACAACGATGAAATAAATAAAACTATATTATGTACCTAATATGGACCTTAATATCTAACAACATTAGTCACACAAAATACTCCATTCATTCACAGCCAATCACTCACTCTCGCAAATCACTAGTCGCTCTCGAGCAAATCGAATCACCATCCGAATGCGATGCGTTCTTTTTGCACAAGATTGTGGCTTAAAAAGAAATTTAATCGTGCTAATAAACATGCAAACAAGAACGCGGCCGCTACCTGTTGCCAACGTGCGAGACAAACGACTCCTCAACCAATCAGCGCCCAGCGGCCGCCCACGGCGCGCCAACATTGGCTAGTTATTTTAGAGGGGGGAAACCTTGGGGGGACTAGAGGTCTCGCGTTAACATGACACTAGCAAGAAAAGCGCCGCATTGAGCTTTCGACGAGCTTTTCACCGCGCGCGGGAAATAAACGTATTCGATATTTAAATTTGTGAGAATAAATTAAAATTTGAAACATACGACACGAACTGTTCTAAGTTTAAATTTGAAAGTTATGAGCGCGGGCTACTAGGAGTGCTAATTTTTTTTTTATTTCGTAAAGTTAAACCGTCAAAATTGATCTAACAATGTCACTGGGTAAACAGCCAAATGACCACATAAAGCGGCCCATGAATGCCTTCATGGTGTGGTCGCGTGGTCAGAGGCGAAAAATGGCGCAGGACAACCCAAAAATGCACAACTCAGAAATTTCCAAGCGACTGGGCGCTGAGTGGAAGCTGCTCACTGAGATGGAGAAGAGGCCGTTCATTGATGAGGCGAAGAGACTAAGGTAAGAAAACTTTATAAACCGTGGGTAACACATAAAAACTCAGGATATATTATTAACTTTCAACCTACTACTTGAATTTTAGTTTGGAGTCATAATCTGTTTTTTGATGTCTATACTGGAATAGTTTAATCACATGGTTAGATATTAGAGTGCTGAATACCATACAAAGAGAGAAATATTAATTAAAGCGCATAAATGATGCGTTTACCATAGCAATAAATTTACAAAAAAATATACTCAAATTTTTCTTTACAATTTTTTTAATACTTAGGTATTCACTACAGTTATATTATTAAAACAACTGTTAAATTTATTTAACTATCTTTTATTCTTCTCTTAATGCTTAACGGTTGCGGTTTTGCCCTATTTTTATTTGACTTTCATACTATGATATTAAGTATTCACATTATCATCTACGGGGCTATTATCCAGTAGAGATTCATTTGGAGGTATATTTCGATGCCAAAAGTTGCAGACTCTCCATATTTTTATTTTTGTATAATTATTATAATTATTATAGGTTTGGATATATTTTATACCAAGTTGTATATAATGTTATTTGTATTTTAGAATTAAGTGTTCTTCATACAATAAACTGTTACTGTTAGGTATACTTGATAAATAATGTCCAAAACTAAGTAACTCAATATTGTGATGCTTTCCACCAAAATCTTGAAGTAATTGATAATTGAATACATGTAAGTTATTTATTTACGTAACGTTTATGTATTCAGAATAATACGTCATAGATATAATTTAATCATAGCTATTGTTCCTTTTTTTCAATATATTTATAAACATTATACTTAATATTGGATAACTCAAGGATTGCCCGTGTTATATAGACTTGACATTAGTTTCGAGGCCCAACATTTATGTGAATCTTGTATCACTTAGGGTGAAATTCTGTGCATTTTAATGAATCTGCCGTTCGAAGCAAATATAGTTTACATGAGACCCATAATCTTTTTGTGTTTGTTGTGCCTTTTGTTGTATTTTGCTTCATTTTTTGTCCCGGACTTGCTACTGAGAGTTATCATTTTTATATTTCTATCTCTTTCAATTCGATTACGTTAGGGGTTTCTAGATATTTTAATTTACATGGAGACTTCCTGAGTGTTTAATCGAGGTCATCGATAAATGCTGTTGAACCTGGCATATAGAAATGACAGAAGTGGTTATATGTTAGGGATTAGTTAAACTAATATTATGTAACTCGGTAGTTGGACCATGATTATCTTTCGGCGCCGATTAAACTACAAAGATAAAATAATAATACACCCGAAGCAAGTCGTTACCGGCGGATTTTATCTTCACATTGCTACATCTTTTCTGTAACTAAATTAGAAAAAAGTCACCTACTTTTATCACATAACAATTAAGAGAAATTCAAACATTTAACTTCCCACAAAAAAAATCATACGCTCTTTCAACTCATACAAAAAAGGTCCAGATAACATACCCACCACAGTTAACCTTTCGTTTTTAAAACAAATAGAACCAAACAGTATTTAATTTCCAACTGCATTCATTATCTTTTATAATTTGGTATCTTTGAACAAATATGGAACAATGCACCACACACCTGTTTTCGTTATCTGTGGCACAAAAAGTTATATTTGTATAGTTGCGTCGCTTCGCCACGCGGGTGATATTCGTCTTAATTGTTTATGGATTAATTTAAGTTTTTTTTTAAAGCTTATTAGACTGGTTGCGTTTACTGCTTAGATTCCTTAACTTTAGTGAAATTACAAAGATAAACTGTATGTGTGATATATTCATTCAATTATTTCATTAAAAGTTATTTTTTTACATATCAACTAAACCCCTTCCGGGCCCCCGGAGGTATCATTCAGGGGTGCCACGGGTCCGGAAGGAATATTTATTCCCAGTAGTTCTTTCGGCAGTTCCTTTTGAGGGACTACTGGGACTTTGCCTGTATAGTTCCTTCAAGGAAATTAAAAGAACTACTGAGACATAACATAACATAAATTCACGCGTATATCCCCGAAGGGGTACGCAGAGGTGCTAGCACCCACATTTCGTTAATGTTTAGGTCCCAATGTATATAGGTGTGTAATGTGTATAGGTGGCGAGCCCATTGCCATTAACCGGGCACTTATAAACCTGCGATATATACACACATAACTTCAAAAAGCATCGAAAAGTCATTGGTGCCATAGTAAAACCTGGGATCAAACCCGAGACATACCACTACATTACACTACATGCCACTAGGCTACCGCTGTTTAATACTGAGACTACGACCTTTAATGTGTGCGTGTGTGTGACTCAAGCGAGGAGTACCTTTACTTGCATAATTTTGCGTTCATCTTTCACTTAAGTACCTAATGATAAATAAATACTTAATCGAAAGAAAATATTATGAGTAGACAAACAAAGGATATAATCATATGATTTATTTGCCGTTTTAGTCGTATAAAAAGTAGTTAACAGTTTAATTACACAATGAATACAAACGTCACCTACCGCCGGATGTTTGACGAGCTTATCTCCAATTCATTTTATTTGTATGTATGTCTACACACCTCTATTTAACTTTCCAATTAATTATAGTAGCCGGCATGAATCCTGAGTGTAAGGATATATTATTCATACGATTCCAGTGCGTTTATCAAATAAAGAAGGTACTCCTTAGCCAATCCAACCTCACCTGCAAACCGATGAGACTTTGGCGTAAGCTTCTCCTTAAAGCGCATTCCAATTAGATGGTTTGTATCGGACTGCAGCAGTCCGTATATCGGACTACAGTAGCTTGACTATTGGACTGCTAACGTATGGTATCAACTGCAAGTTAGATCTACTGAGAAGAGACCACCAAGAAACTCAGGTAGATTATCGTTATTCTTTCTTTCCTTTTTTTATTATATAGTTTTGTTTATCACTAGGTACATAGTATAAAACAAAGTCGCGTTCTCTGTCCCTATGTCCCTTTGTACGCTTAAATCTTTTAAACTACTCAACGGATTTTTTAATAAATAGAATGCTTAAAGAGGAAGGTTTATATGTATATAACATCATGCTACGACCAACAGGTGCGGAGCAGGAATGAAAAATGTTGCAAAAACGGGGTGACGCGGACGAAGTTGCGCGGGTCAGCTAGTTTATAATAAAATAGGTGCAAGAGCAAGAGATTAGGATGACCATGCATTTTTATTATTGAGATATTCGTCCACTTTATAATGACCTTTTTCATTTCTAATTTATGCGAGTTATTATATTAGTTTTATTATATACTAGCTGACCCGCGCGACTTCGTCTGCGTCACCCCGTTTTTGCAACATTTTTCATTCCTGCTCCACACCTGTTAGTTATAGCATGATGTTATATACATATAAACCTTCCTCTTTAATCATTCTATCTATTGAAACAAACCGCATCAAAATCCGTTGCGTAGTTCTAAAGATTTAAGCATACAAAGGGATAAGAAAAATAGGGACAGAGAACGCGACTTTATTTTATACTATGTAGTGATAGTGATGTGATGGTTCAGCATATTCTGCCATTTGCGGCTTACAAATAAATGAACAGATTTGTTTCCTTTGAAAAATAAGGGAATATTTCCTTTAAGTGAAATTACCTATCAGTACCTACTTATTACAGTATTTAAAGTTATTTTCCCTCCAGGTAAGTTCAAAATCTTCCACCCTCCATACCTCAAAATCCTCCCAACACCTCCCAGCACAGCACAACCCTTTAAAAACGACAACGAACGTAGTAACAAATCAATTTAATCTCACATAAAGGTTTGAAGAGGACAATTATCTGTTATTCATAGTAATAATATCTTGCATTGTTGGGGGCGCGCGTTATCGTGCCCCGGCAGGACCATAAAAATAAGCTTATGCTGAGTCCTAACTCTCTAAGGGGTCTTTGTGGAGCTATTGTCGCCAATTGTTCCAGTTTTGGTGCCGCTTTGTTCTGGTACTATAATACTATTAACCAATTAAAACGGGAACGAATTTTTTTTGTTAGAATAGTTGTTAGAACTGCTTAGTTAAATATAATTTTTCTTATAGTCGGGAATATAGGTCGGATAGGACTTTTCATGGCACGTCAATTTGACTTAACCTCGCCTGATGTTAAGCTGAAGACAAAGTCACCATTACAAACACGTTCAGTGCTACAATGGTAGCGTCAGCTCGACGGCCTCATCAGATGCTTTTTCACGCCCCGCTTAAAGGACCCGGGACTGTAGGAAGAAGGAAACACGTGCTCTGGTAATGGAATGGTGACAAGACTTAATGGTGCGGCAGAGGAAAGACTCACCGAACCGCTTGGTTCTTGATGGAATATTCTGCACCGTATTCGAATGATATCTAAGCCCAGCACGTTACCCGTAAATAAGCTCCCACGGTTTATAGGTGGACCAGAATTCCACGTGGATGGAGCCGTGAACCTCAACTACCTAATTTCTACTTATTTAGTTGACTCAAACTCAAACTGATTCTTTGTTCCAGCTGGCCTTAGGACCATAGCCATGCCGGCCCATCTTAATTTTTACGGGAGCTACTGCCGATGAATTTGCCATCATTTTTTTATTTTTTATTTATTACCTGTCAATTTGAGTTCACCTCGCCTGATGTTAAGCTGAAGGCAAAGTCTCATGAAAGAGGGTTGCCATTGCAAACACGTACAGTGCTACAATGGTGGCGCTTAGCTTGACGGCCTCTTGTTTTTCACGCCCCGCCTAGGACCCAGGACTGTAGGAAGAATAAGTATTGACTTAGCAAGGATTGTTCACAAAAATAATAATATACCTCGGTATTATCATTTCTATACGAGTGCTTCACGATTATTAATTGTTAAGGGTTGAAGGGCGTAAGGTCCCGCACACACTACACGTCCCCTTTCATTTGTTATGTCTTATTTCCGCTATTGTGTGCAGAACTTAATCATTGAGCTGTATCATATTGAGTTTTGTTAGGGTGAAGTGCATGTTTTTCTACTATTGAGGTAGCAAACTAAAACATGACCCAACTAGTCAGTTATGGAATTGAACTCGCGACTTTCGGATGGTCTACTGCTATGCCACAATGATTATAGAACTAGGTCAATAGGGATGATATCAAGGTGAGTCTGATTCTACTCAATAATGATTAAAATCTGTAAAAATATGCATTGCAAAATATATTATTATCTCACTGAAACTATGACTTTTCATTATTTTTAGTTTTCAAAGTAGGTCCAAAAATATGAACAATCTTTATAACTTACTAGCTGACCCGCGCAACTTGTCTGCGTCACCCCGTTTCTGCAACATTTTTCACTTCTGCTCTACTCCAGTTGGTTGTAGCATGATTATATATACATTTAAACCTTCCTTTTCAATCACTCTATCTATTAGAAAAACTGCATCAAAATCCGTTTCGTAGTTTTAAAGATTTAAGCATACGACATGTCAAAATCGGTCCGCGTCCAATTCTTGTAAAATAAATTGTTGCCACAAAAACTGGCACTTATTTCATTGAAATTAGAGCCGGTTTTTATGAAATGGCTGAAATTTTCTTACAGATTCATGAGTTCGTTATTCCTATAATATACTAGCTATTTCTATTATTTATATATTTTTTTAAAGTTTATTTCAAGATTTTGCAACTCTGTATTAAATTTGGCTTTATTGGCCGTTTGATAAATTAAATTCGGTGTTAAAAAAAAGTGTTCCTTCCTTAAATGCTATCCATTTTGATGATACATTTCGAGTCAAAAATGTAGTAAAAGTAGCTGTTAGCTAAATGTTGTCTCATTCATATAAATAAAATAATAAAATTTGGATTTGTCATTCCTAAAAAATACAAAAATGTTAGTACTGAAAGTTGAATTTCCTTTAATTTCTTCAAACAAAACGGCAATTTCATATGTAAATACGTAAATACGACCTAATATAATTATTAAACTAATTAAACTCCAATGTTTGTCTGTGACCAATTCTCCTGAAAATATTAGGAATATTTTTTCAGGAGAATCGGTCACCAGTTTACTAACGCTTCGGTATTGTACCTACGTCAGGGTAGATATCATCCTTGCCTTGCAACTAACTTGTATGTTGACAATGAATCAACCACAGTTATAAAAACCCGCATCGACAAACATACCTTCATTTATCATTTGCTCTAAAATCCGATAACGTAATAATGATTTCATTGTAAAAAAAGTAAAAAATCAATAGCATATATCGTGCTATACTTTGATTATAAACACCAACTGTTATAATGCTCAATATTTGTTAACGATAAGAATTGTTATTGATAACGTTATATGACAATAACGTTATTGTGAAAAGAGTGTTGTTTCCGAGATATTCATGGAGCTGGTACTTGTGTTAGCAAGTATCGACTTGACATAAGAAAGGAAATACTTATGTACAGACACTGATAAACTTACATTCTCTGTAGGGTACTTCTAAAATAATTCCTCTAATAACTTCTGCCCGTAGAGGATACCCGGTAGGCTGTATTTGAAATTCTTGTCGGAGTCTTCTCAGGCCGGGGCCGCGTTCCGAACTAGTGGTCCATTGCTCACTAATTTATAAAATATTGTTTATATTGACGTTTTATAAGTGCCTTTTAGTGGTCTGTTTAGAATAAATGATTTTTGAATTTTGAATTTTGAATTAAACCACTAACCTAAGCTCAAGGATGCACCGGATGGAGATTTATCATATTTCAGTTTGTACTCAACCAATTATTATCCTCCTATCCTTAAGTACCTCCGCTCTACAGAATATATGCGGCCAATAATAACCTTGTGTTGTGTTTCCGACGTTAAGTAGGGTAGTCAGAGCTCACTGGAGAGATTTTGTGTTATCAGTGGGAAGACTGAGAAATTCTTTTTTTGTCTTCTGCTTTTACAGCATAGAGTACCCTCTATGCTGTAAAAGCAGAGCCTTCCTTAGCCTTCCTTAGCCATGTTTCCCATTTCACCCTCTTCTCTATATGGTCGGCAGCACGATTGTGACGCTCCTAGTATTGCAAGCCTCCATAGGCCACCATAGGCCAAATTGGTTTTAGCATCCATCGCGAACACACAAGAAATTAAAAACAAATGTTAGGAATGGTAATGTAACATGACTAAAGTTTATTTAAACATATTCAAATTCTTCTACTAATAAGATGTGATTAAGAAATACCTTATACCCATCTCATTCTCTGATCCCTGATCCCCGTTCAGTGAAAATATTTGTATGTATGTATGTGGCTATGTGCACTGGTCTGGTCGTGCCTCGGAGAGCACGTTAAGCCGTGGGCCCCGGTTACCATACGAACATCCATGACAGTCTTTACAGGTATTTAAAGTCCTCAAAAGTCTGTCTAGTATAACTACAGAACCGTGGTGGCCATTTTTTCTGTTGTCCATATCTGTCTGTGGGTTTGTTTGTCAGTTGTAGTCTGCAGGACGCATTTCTTCATCGATTTTCACCAAGTTCCAACAGCAACTAATGTTTGCATTTTACTCTCATATCTTTCTCTTTATCGAACTTATCTTGGCTTTTACAAGAGTGAATACAATTTCTGAACCCTGAAAGTAAAAAATCTTTTCGTCCTTAGCATGTGTCCTAGGTACAGTGGGCTCGAAAAGTTCTTGGATACCTTAAGATCTATAATCCTTTGACAGCCTAAGTGTAATTCAACTAAAGTAACATAGATAGTGTTAGTAAAATAAACTATCGATGTCTTGTATCTTTATAAGAAAATAAGTAAACTCCTGCAGGCAGCACTGAGCGCCATCATTGTAGCACTGAACGTGTTTGCAATGGTGACCCTCTTTCATGAAACTTTGTCTTCAGCTTAACATCAGGCGAGGTGCAGTCAAATTGACGTGCCATAAATAATAAAAAAAAATATTCATAAGTAAGTAGATCTGTTATCCAGTAACTTTTAGGACTAGTAGTTGTGTTGTGGCATCACTCATACAAATATTTTTTCAAATTGTCCAGTAACTTTTACAGCCCATTGTCTACACTAATATTATAAAGAGGAAAACTTTGTTTGTTTGTCTGTTTGGTTGTAATGAATAGGCTCAAAAACTACTGGACCGTTTTTAAAAATTGTTTCACCATTCGAAAGCTACATTATCCACGAGTAACATAGGCTATATATCATCACGCTACCATACAAGGGAGCGGAGTAATAATCATAAATCTCAATTGATCCGGTAAATTTCTATACATTGGCGCTAATATCGCTAACAATTTCTGTTGTCATGACAGCAAGAAAAAGTAGTATAGAGAGGCAAGTAGTGAATCGAGTAGAGTCGTACAACGCGATAATCGACATCTACGCGGGCGGAGCCGCGGGCAACAGCTAGTACCTTATATGATTGCAGTTAAGATTGACTTGGGTTCAGAAATTCTAAATTGTAACATTAGTTTTAGAATACCGATAATATGCTGTAAAATACTTCAATTTAGTATTCAACTGATGTGAACCATATCACAATGAACTATCAAAAAATAAAGTACGATTACGAACACACAAGATAAGAGGTTGCTCAATTGGAGACCAGGTAAATGTTCAGATATGTGTTATTGAAGCGATGGCTATTTATTCGATTATATCTTCCTTCGATTGAACAAATATGAGGCGATAAAAATGAGCATACAGTCAACAGAGGCGCGCCCACGCCATTGTACTGACCGATAAGTGATAACAGATGGGAATGATACACCATTACGAATTTTACGGACTTTTAAAGTTATTCTTCTATTTTTTTTACAACTTAAGGCGCAGACAAGCACGCGGCTCACCTGATGGTAAGTGATTACCGTGGCCTATGGGCGAGTGTAACACCAAATAAATAACACTCGTGCCGCAACCCCTGTAAGAACAGAGACATTCTGTGTAGTCAGCGAAAAATATGTAGGATAAGCCTTTGGTTTTCCTACTGACTACACAAAACCTCTCTAGTGAGCTCTGGCTACCCTACTCACCACCGAAAACATAACACAAGGTTATTAAACGGCGATATTCTGTTGGGTGGAGGTACTTCCCCAGTCGGACTGCTCGATTGGGACGGATATACCGTCGTCGTGTCCTACCTACCTTATATCGTCGTGTCCTACCTACCTTTTTTTACATACATTATATCCCTATTCTTATAGTAACCGCGGTAGCCCAGTGGTATGGGCAATGGACTGCTGAGACGAGATCTCGGGTGCGATCCCAGGTTTTACCATGGCAGACACCAATGACTTTTCGATGTTTTTCGAAGTTATGTGTGTCTTTATCGCAGGTTTATAAGTGCCCGGTTAATGACAATAGGCTCGCCACCTATTACAATTGGACCTAAACATAAACTGGCGAAATGTAGGTGCTAACACCTCTGCCTACTCCTTCGGGGATATAGGCGTGAGTTTATGATATGTTTTGTTATACATTATATTATACGTATACAAGCGGACCCGAGCAACTTCGTCTGCGTCACCCCGTTTTTGCGACATTTTTCACTTCTGCTCCTCACGAGTTGATTGTAGCATGATATTAAATATATATAAACCTTTTTCTTTAATCACTCTATCTACTAAAAAAAATCGCATCGAAATCCGTTGCGTAGTTTTAAAGATTTAAGCATACAAAGGGACATAGGGATATAGGGACAAAGAACGCGCCTTTGTTTTATACTATGTAGTGACGTTTATACATAAATAATATATATACGTATAGATATGTGCACATATATATAGATACACTAGATCGGTGGATGGGTCTCACCATCGCCCCAAAGATGATTGCATAGGTGAATTTCGAATGATTCAGATGAAGCTTCGTGGCTTCGGTCAGAGCGTTCTCCCTGTAAGCTAAGGATTGCGGGTTAGAATCCCGTCGAAGAATTCACTTTTTCCTATCTGAATTTGATTATATTCACGCCTGAACTCCCTAAACTAATATCCCCTAGTCAGATGGACAGTCGTCCTAAAAACATGCGGCTGGGACAGATATGATACAGAGTGTGCAGAGTTGGGAGCACAGGCGCCCATTAGTAGAAGTTTATGTCCAGCAGTGGACTGCAATAGGCTAATTGATTGATTGATTATTCATAAACTATTACTTTAACAATAATGTAATATGATTAGCTGAGGACATGTTTGGATGTTTGTTTCTCAATCACTCGTAAACCGTTTAAACAGACGTGATGATAATGATCTTCTCCATGCATGGCTTCTCGTAGAGAACTGCCTGACACTCCTGCATGAAATTCTCAATTCTTCAAAAGCAATCAAACCGTAAACCTAAACGATAATTGGCATATCGTCGGGTGTACTGCAAACCCGCATAACTAGCATTAGTCCGCGAATTTTGCCAGGTTTTGTAAGAAATATTGGTTATAACAGTAAATTATTTTTCTATTAACTTGTGTCAATACCACGTAGGTATCTTATTGAACCAATTGCTCGGACTGTTTAAAACTTAATTCGGACTATTCAGAATCTTATTAAAACTAGTACAAAAATAAAACCAAATGTACTACAATTATATAAAATGAAGCTACTAACGTAAAGAACACATAATTCGACATTTTCAGTTTAAAAATGGTAGAAGTAGTCGTTAAAATAACAAAGTTGCCGCATCATACTATAGGAGCAGACTACTCATGCATGACACGCTGCAGCGCGAGGGCACTCCCATCAACCTCCTAAATGCGTAATTGTATTGGACCCGGAGGACCACGCACGCCTTCTGAGTGTAGTTAGCCCACAGATTACCCGTGTAAAAAGACATACAGTAAGCTCTGAACAAATATTCTAGAACAATCTACACAATGCCACCTAGACCTATGGTAATCATAACTTAACTAGCTTGTTATAGGTTCCATAATGCGGATAAACGTACTTAGATACATTTTATTTTTAGTATATACATATCATACATAAAAGCACCTAGACCAATGCAAATATTCATATTCACATACAAAAAAATTGCATTGAGTGGGAATCGAAACCGCACCTTCTGCGTGAAGTCGCCTACAGTACGGCAGTAATACAAGATAACGATCCACTGCGAATAAAATAGAGATTGTCTTCTATTATATATTTTTTTATTACAAACCTACTTACTTTTGACCACTATCTCACCTTCAATTATATTTATATTAATGCTACTTATACTTTATTCATTCGAACCACACCTACAACAAAAAAGCATTAATAAAAAACCCAATATGTCATATTGACACACTAAATTCTATACACACAACGTTCGTTCATATCAAGAATCGTATCCACACCGTATTCGATTAGCTGTATAGAAAAAAACATCGATATTATTGATAATATTCGATCACTTTCGTAAAAAAAATATGCCAAAAAGTGTCTGATAAAATGCGTTTGTTAGGTTTATTCTTGACCAGAGATATTGTGTTATTTTCCTTACGATAACTGTTTATTTAGTTAACAAACAGTAAATGAAGGAATTGATAGTATTGGGGTCGTTGAACCCACGTTTTTAGTTCGGGAGATTAGACGTTTTCTATAACGTGATAAGAATGTTTGCTGTCTTAGTGGCTACTTCTTTATGGAAATTTTATTTGAATATTGTTTTTGTTGTTGGATATTGTTTAGTAAGAAGCCGCGGTAGCCTAGTGGTATGGGTGGTGGACTGCTGAGACGAGGTCTCGGGTTCGATCCCAGGTTTACCATGGCACACACCAATGACTTCCACTGACTGCACAGAAATTTTCTTACCCTTCATCTCGAAAATTCATGAAAATATTTTTCACGTACTCTTATTATTAAAATCACTGCAGTGTGAAGTGTCAGTGTCAATTGAAAACGGTCGGCTACGACTCGATTCCATCAATAGAAGGTCACTTTGCCTAGAGACCTATGTCCATCAATCATTAGGTGTGCTTGTACGTTTACGGTACGAAATGATTGATGTTGTCCTTAAAGATGGACCGGGTTCACGTTTCGTACGCTTTTACGTCTTTTACTCTTTTCCCACCATTTTCTCCTCTGCTGGTAATAAATCGTGAGTAACACTTCTGCTCTCCAACACAAGTAGTACTTAGGCTATTTGTTTGTAGAACAGAATAGAATGTATACAGACAGACAATCTTAATAGTATGTAAATCCCGTACAATAATGATTTCACATCATGATCATCCTTTCCAAGCTGTCACCTCGGAGTTTGGGGTCGGCATTTTTAATTCTAAATGCGTCACGGCTGAACTTCGATATTTTCTGTGAAGCGACTACCATCTGGCTTCCACAACCTACAGGTATAGGCGACCAGTACCAATTACCATATTTATGCATATAAATATTTGCACTGAGCGGGGATCGAACCCGCGCCTCCTAGGTAGTAGTCGCTTCCACTATCGCTACGCCAGAGAGTCTGTCTAAGGCTGAGGCTGTCTGATCAACTATTTACCGTATAAAAATAACTCAAGCGAATGACTGGCACACAAAACACGGAAGATCAAAATTTAAATTAAATAAAAAAATCTAAATCTGCTACACAATCACACGTAACAAACACTCGCATTGAAACCTCAGCGCACTGACGAACTATCATCCGCTAGCGTGGTCCACTCGAATAATTACAATCGACTCGCTGACAATCGCGATTCTATCACAAAGCTCGCATAATCGGACGCTGTGTCGACTCACTCCCAACACTATACGTCATAAACACAGCAACACACATTCCATATTCAACTTTATTCTGTACCAACAAGATTTAAATTTTCCGAACTCTAAAACGTAGATAGTGCAGTGGTATAGTCAGAAGCGCGATTGTGAGTGGGACAATGCAATAATCCACGCATTGTTGAATCGACATTGTTGTTTTAAGGGCGGCATTGCATAAATAATAATGTTATATCGCCCAGCGGCGTTTCATTGTGACATTTTGGCGCTAAACTTATAGTATTGTGGCGCGAATTGAGTTACGCTCTCGTTTTCAATGTCTTTTCCGAGTTTTGTTTTTGCTGACAATACTCGATATATTGAAGCATGGAGTCGGTAAGAATCAACACAATAGTAATGGCGAGAAGATTAATGTTTGCTTAAATTCATCGTTGAATTTGCTAACGTAAATTGATTGAAAGTCTAGCTAGGTATGAGGTAAGTTACGCCGTACTAGCGGCGCGGCGGCAAGACCCATCATGGGGGACTGGCTAGAGAGGCCACACGGTAGCCTCTCGTACCGGCTGACGCAGGTGATCACCGGGCACGGGTGCTTGGGGATTTCCTGCATCGGATCTAGAGGGAGCTAACGTCCAAGAGCGATAAAGACCCAAAGATGGCGTGCGTATTAGTCAGTTCGAGTCCGATATAAGCTCCCCAACCGGCTCTGGCGGGAAGGTATCCGGAGCGATTTTTAGCACGATAAAAAAGTTAGATATGACTTTGTTCAGTGAGGGATATGTATCTTTACATTGCATTGGGCCAAAGCCTCCCAAAATTAGGAGAGGCCTATAACCAGCAGTGGACTATGATAGACTAATTGATTGATTGAAACACAATGGTTGAAATTTTCAGTTCCAATTTTCAAATTTTTGGTTCAACTCCCCCTCCTACAAATCTGGCTCCAAAACTAACTGTAATGTTTTTCCTTTCACCAGGGCACTCCACATGAAAGAACACCCAGACTATAAATACCGACCGAGACGAAAGCCGAAGCCGCTAGTGAAGAAGGAACCAAAATTCGGTTTCGGTATCAACGGACTGATGGCACCGGTACCAAGACTGGTCACACCATCGGTACCACATCCAGTACCGCACTTGCAGATGCCACATCACTTGCTCCAAGATAAACCGGACCTCGGGAGAGCTCTGTTCCCACCACTACCGTACCCGTTTTATCCTTTCGCGAAGATTCCATCTGATGATGGGAAACTAGCAGCAGAATTAGCGCATTTACAGGTAAATATTTCTGTCCATACGGTATGCTATAAAATGTATAAAATACAGTTGATGCTCTACCTCAGGTTTTGCTCTCAGGATTGGAAGGTTAGATTGCAGTTACTCCCATACAAGCTGTATTAATCTAGTCAAAAGGACGCTAGGCTCTCTCTACAAGCTGCATTAGTTCAATAAAAGGACCCTGAGCCCTGTCATGAAAGACTCCGATATTAGCTGCCAAGGTGATAATGATCTTATAAGCTTGTAAAATATTAGTCAGTTTTGAAAAAAATATGCACCAGAGACATTTGCTACAAAGAGCAAGCGAAAAAGCATATCAAGGTCGATTACTGGTTATATCCTGCAAGTTCCATCTATGTTTTCCTATTATATGTTCTCCACAATTTCCAGCATCCCTACAGTATGTTAATAGACAAGCTTATCATATTAACCTTACTACAACCTAATCAACAACCCAACCAAGGTTTCGTATCTAAACACGTCTTTTCCCACAGGCATTATACGGAGGTGCACTATACAGCAGTGCGCTGTACAATAGCGCCCTGTCCCCCTGCGGCTGCCCCCCGCGCCGCACCCCCTCCCCGCCCGCCGACGTCAAGCGCCCCGTCGCGTACGTGCTCATGAAGAGCGACGAAGAACCCCCTCAACACGTCATATGAAGGCCGGTCGCGCTCCCGGCGAGGGCCTGGCCTTCGCACTGGGAGCGGCCTTCCACCTCCGTGCAAGAGAGAGAAACTAGCTCTCCGGACAGTGTGTAAGACTGAACAGACTTATAATATTTCAAATTTTCAAATTTAGAATAGAATAGTGTTGGGACACAACATGTTTTGGTTCCGGCCTGAAACCAATTTCGCCTAATTTGTATTGTGAGCAGTGAAAGTGTGGCGAAGTAAAATTATATTGTAAATATTACATTCCAATGAAAAATAATTCTAGTGAGTCTTAGATCAAATAATAAATCGGATTTGAAGCAGAATGGTGCTGATAATGACGTGAATTTGAAATAAATTGAAGTCGTGCAATACATGTTACTGTTAATGTGCAATGTATCATAGTAATTTTGAACAAATATTCACCGTTTGATAGATAACATATCATAGATTTTACTCTCTGAACGTACTGTAGTAGATGTTAGGTAGGCAAATTAATGTCAATTTTGTAAAAAAAGACTCATAACATAATATAAGTGGGATTGTCACGAATTCGAAATATCTAAAATACTGCTCTTCCCAGAGCTGAGCGGTAAAAAATGCAACCATTGTCAAAACGCTTTTTTTACATTATGATACATTTATTGATGTGTAGAGAAGTATACTTCCATCAGTCTGTGTATTTCGCTAGCCTTTAGCGCCGGCGTGGCTTTAACATTGTAAAAGAAATTTGTATGTCACCACTACTTTTTAACATTTGCAAAATGATTTTCGAACAGTACTAATAGAAAAATTGTTTTAGTATAGTCGGTCTCAAAATATCTATAACCGTACGCCTCAGGCATACGTTTAACTTGTTTATCGCGAGCACCTAACATCATCGCCATTGGAATAATTAGCGCAGCCTGAAAAAGAAATAGAAAGTTTCGAAAGTGGTTGCATTTTTTGTTGCTCACCTTAATTACTTCATTCCTAATAAAATTACTTGCAAAGATTTTTAAAGGAATATCTATAATGTAGGTACCCCATTAAATAACACACATTTTCTTTGATCCTAAAATATTATCGATAATGTTTCTCTACCTTATGTTCTTGGTACCCAATTCTGGTACATTAAATTTATAGTTATAGACTGGTATAATGATATTATATTGCGTAAATTATAATAATAATAATATATAATCCGCACATATAACAATATCTGACATTATACGAAATATGTGTAAACTGTAAATAAAATATGTAAATAATATCACTTTTAAGAATGTTATTATCATTATTCTTTGTTTTAATTTTGATTTTGAATATTAAAGTAATTTTTGGAATAATTTGGACGCATATCACTGTTGTATTCGCACTCAGTAAGTTTACTTGTACAATCGTAACTTTGTTCTAAATACAAGTTAATGTACAAATCATTTTATAACTTTCACGTTGCATTTGCACGTTGATTAGCGAAACCCGGGTATTAACGCGATCATAATTATGGTAAATACAAAAAATTACCTTTTGATTTGCTTGACGTTTCGGCCAGGTTGCACTAACCATGGTTACAAGATGACTGGACTAAAACAAGCAAATCAAAGGCCTCGCTAACCATATAATATGAAGAACTCAATCTACGACTCCTGACTTCGGCATATATCATGACCTTGTAATGACCTTTTTTATATTTTTTATTCGTTTCACATTATATATTTCAGTCTATCTAAGGATTTATTTTACTTATGGTTCATGTAGTTATGTCCCAAGTGTGTTAATGAATATATTTCAATCGATTTTACTCGAATGTTAAACACAATTATCGGGAGTCCGACATAACCACTCTCAGCGACTCCGACGAGAGTGGTATCCGTGAAGACTTTGCGCACGATAAAAGAAAATAAAAGGGAACTTCAGTGAAATGATGATGATGATGACTTTTATTGTTAACTGTACTAATTTTAAGTTTAGAATGTTGTTATAGTAAACAGTACGGCGAAGTGATGAGAGCAATGTATGACAAATTGATTTAGAATCTTGCTTTTAATCTGCACTGAAATCTAATGACGAGTTGGTAATAATTCAATTTTAATTCAGTTTAAGTTGTAACTATTGAAATCTCCCATAATTTAATTTTTAATGATTAATTATGATCAATATAAAGTAACTTCATAAAAAAGTTGGATTCTGAGCCTTCCTGTACAAAACGAATAGTTTCTACTTAATATGTATTAGTATTATTTGTAGGCAGAGGAGACTTAACAACCACTTTTCGCCAACCATTATATTCGGCCCCGCGTAATAGTGCCGTGAGCATATTGCCGTATTCCGGGCACTATTGTTAACTCGAGCCATGCATCTGAGGCTGAGTGTGGGCTATTTATACTTGTCTAATATTAAATAACCCTATCATTTAGTCGCCTTGTTCGACACCGCATGGGAAGAGATTATGTGGCCCAAATTCTACTCTGCCGAAAACCACGTTAGAAGTACTACGTTATTTAAATCAATCTCGACTAATCGCTACTCAGTTTTAAATGACTTGATACTTTCTCGCCTTTATTAGGCTTGACCGATTGTAACGTAACGTAACTACGCGCGTTTATATTAGCTGAGACATATATTAGTTAGGTTGGTTTTATTATGTTAATCAATCGGAACTTCACTGTCTACTCACGTTACGAAACTCATTGTCAAGTAGAATAATGTTTTAGTTTTTAATCAACCCCACCGCATCGCGAACTAGTTAATTTGTCTACTTTTTATAGTTTTTAAGATCATGTTATATAATAAGTTTATTGTTGAAATAAAATTATGTTGTTGTTATATGTTTCTTGATGTTTTAGTTGTATTACACGGATGTTTGAGTTTTATATGATACGATTAATAAACGATATATGAGAATGAATTTGCAAATTTATTTACAACACGTTCCTAAACCTGTTGTTAAGAATGATCTTTACGATAATCCTGTGGGCCTAACACCACCTTTTAAAAGCACCGGGTTAAACGGGGTGAATAGAAATCGAAGGGTGAATAGAAATAAAATGGTTAGTTAAATTACCTAGTTTCTTTCTTTCAAGCGGAAATTTGGACTAGTTCATTGTAATAACAGAATCACGAAATATCTGTTATTGGGCTTAGTTAAAATTTTGTAAAAGAAATTATTTAAAATATTCCAATGGACATTTCCTTTCTATCCACCCCTGGATGCCTATTCACCCCGATTTATGGTAATATTATTTTAATCTTGCTTTACTTCCATAGTGAGATTTGGATCGTCAACAGCCGTCAGGATAATACGAGTAGTGTTATATGGTTAAAATGTATCAAACAATATCTATTGCCCTTATTTGTTTAATTTGTTAGATTTTACACTTGTCTTACGAGGTATAATACACAAATATCGATTGATGACAGCGGTCCGAGTCCGAATGACATTATGAAAGTAAGATAAGATTGAATTATTTCAATCTTATCTTACTTTATATATAATAGGCCTCATTGCGACCAGGGGGTTATCCGCCTGGTCGTAACTGAGGCCTATTATCTCGGAATTTGGGCCGGCCATTTTTTCAGTCTTCTGTAACGTGGCTGAACTTCGATATTTGCCGTGAAACGACTGTCATTTGGCCTCCATAGCCCATCAGCTTCCTCCATCACCAAACGGATAATAAAAAAATGAAACATAATTAAATTTTTGCAACAAAATTTTAAACACAATTCGACATGTGCGCGGCCCTCTCAGAAACCACTTGAGGAGTCAGTGGCGCGAGTGTTTCTTTAAAAACAGAGGGTAGGAGATTAAATACGGTACATACTCAATTATCGTTGAATAAACACTTGAGTGGCGGGGGGATGAGGACGCACATGGCGGGATTTGGGGTTGGAATAGAGTTTTTCACGTTCCGAACGGGTAGTCCATTTGCTAACTAACTTATAAAAGATTATTGGTATTGACGTTTTGTAAGTTCCGTTTGGTTTGCTATACCGAATAAATGATTTTTGAGTTTTTTTTTCACTTATTTTATTCTATAACAAACTTCGTAACTCTCTTCTGTGATGTACCGGTAGAGGGTTCCACAACCACGCAGAGGGTGCCGGTTTGATTCCCGATCATTAAAAATATTTGTATGCATAAAATATACCTACCTTTTACGTTCAATATATTTTGTATGTAGAGCATGTTAAACCGTTGGTTCCGGTAGTTATACAAATATTTATGGCGTGCATTACTGCAAGTTGGAGCCCTAAAATTTCAACAGCTCGTCTAACTGCAATATGTAGGTAATTCGATAACGTCTGTGGCTTGTTGAAGGTCAGTCAGTCACTTCCGTCCAAACACACAGTTAAATTGGAAAAAGCAGACCCTGGCTGGCCGCTGCTTCGCCTGTGTGGAATGTTAATCCTTTTTCTTATACCACTTAGGTGGTAGACAAGCACGCGGCCCACCTGATGGAAAGTGGTTACAGTGGCCTTTGGACGTTTGCAACACCTGGAAAAGAAAAGAGGGGGAAAGGGGAAGGGAAAAGGTTAAGAGTCTCTCTGTGCTGTCAGTGCACCCTACTTAACGAAACACAACACAAAGTTATTATTAGCCAGGGTATTCTGAAGGGCGGAGGTACTTTCTCAGTCGGACTGCTCAATTAGGGCGGGAGATACCGTCATGTCCTACCTCTGTCACAATTCCCATAACCCATAAAAATCTATACGATCGGCCGCTAGAGAGTAAGTAATAAATATCCACATATTTTTACAAACTTTCACATACTTTATATTATTAATACTAGAAAATACGGAAAAATAATAACATAAATAATAACTTCGTAACTTTAGCTAGCTTTTGAAGTTAGAATTAAAAAAAGCAGGCGGGATAGACTGGATGCGGAAGGCAAAATCTGGTCTTACATTGGAGAAACCTATGTCCACCATTAGACTGCTATGGACTAATAGGTTGCTAAATAAGACGTAATAGTTATTGTTAATATTACTCAATATGTAATATAAGTTATTAAAACGTCAAGAAAATTCAATAACACTCTTATCTATAATCATAAAAATGTTCAAATATGATTCATTTTCGATCATAAAAATGTACACTTAATCACAAAATCACTTTCACGCTCCAAACCACCGATGACAGATAAGGGTGACGATTCACTTATCGCCAATTAATATTTTATTCATGTACAATAAAAAGACAATAATCGCAGTTTATGTATCTGTGCCCCCGGAGCGATTAGAGGCGTGAATCGGCGGGGGGCGAACGGTGACGCGAATAGGGTGACTATGAGTAACCGCAGTAAGATTCGGAAAGTTTTTAGGATATATACTTCACTTAGGTACACTTTAGTTTTATTCATGCATTATTTTTACTATATTAATATTAATAACTTTAGATGTAAACTAGAAGAGAAAATTTACTTATAATGTTACCTTGGATACATTTTTTTGTATAATAACTACACTCTCCTTGTTCATAGAAGAGTCGGTAGCTTAGTAAATAAGTAGCAAGACTTACGAACTCAGGTTCAAAATCTGGCCTTTATAAATTATACTACCGAGATAACCCTAGTCCTAATAGAAATAATTTAGCTTAGCTGACGAGGCTAGTGTTTTGGTTACTAAATAATTATGCTTTAAGAAAAAACTACACCATGACAGACTTATACAATGATTTGTACCGGGCAGGAATCGAGCCTGCGACCTCGGTCTTAACAGTCGAACGCTATACGCCGCTACACCATAATATAGGAAAAGAAATTAAAAAATAGACATTCGTCGATTCACACCACCTGGTGCGAAACGACGAATTCAAAAGTGGCCTTGCGTGATTCACATCATGGTCCGAACGGCTTGTGGTGTGAATCGACGAAGTACTCCACATAGGTCCTCTAGTCTAAGCTATAAAAACCCTCATTTATCTGTAACACTCCAAGACCAGACTTGCAGCTTGCTATTAATAAAAAAATGACACCGGGACATGTCTCACGTTCTACCAACGTGCAGTGCCCCTCCCGGGACCCCACAAACAAACACCCTTTAGCTACTAATTGCGGAGGTGGCGACGGCCGAGCTCTATTACACCATAAATCCATAGCTTTAACAGATCACTTATATTATCGCAGTTTGTGGAGCACCAGCTGTTTTGTTACGCTTAAAGGTAAAAATTATATTGACTTTTTTATAATGTACACTTGACTTCGTCTGATGGTATGTAAAGTCTGAGGCATTTGTGTCATAAACACCTATAAGATAAGATAAATAAATATATTGGAGGAGGGGGAACCCATCACTCACTCATAGTTTAACAATCCCAACGATAGCAATAGCAAAATATCACAAATATCATATAAAGGAATGCAAAACTGCACCCCTCAAAGCAAGTAAAAAGACTTCTCTACGGATATCACCTTCGCCAAAACCGGTGGAGGTGATTATGTCGACTACGGTGTCTATGGGTCTTTGATTGTCGGAAGTGAGATAATATAAGACATATCCCTCGCACTCCGGCGGCCCGAGAAGATCGTATATGTAATATTCTGAAAGTGCGAAGAACAAATCTCGACACATGTTTCGCCGCTACATGAGACATTAATAACATTGCAATGGTGGCCCTCAACTAAAGGACCCGTGACTTTGGGAAGAATGGAACTTTTTTCCTTTGAGTTGGTACCTAAACGTATCAGATGGTAATAGAATAGGCGCGAGTCGTGAACCCAAAATGTGTTCCAAATGCGCTTTATATGTGCAGTACGCGCTTTTGGGCTGTCTTTTGAGGATAGCACGAAATGCAACGGTGTTGGACGACGGCGGCGCAAAGTGCGCCTCCCCATACCCAGACGGGGACACGGTGGTCCCAACACCCGAAGGGAAGAAAGGGCCCCGGGTCTACCAGGGTGCGAGGGTTATGTTGGCTACTATTTCACCAAGAGGCAAACCGACGTGCGTTTTAATCGATTCCACCATAACATTCCCAACGCGCTTCTCTCGAGACTTATGTTCAAGATCTGTGGCGATAGGTATACCAACAATTTCCTTTTCTTATGTATCTTTTATGTAGTAATATTGTAACGGGAAGCGGGTTTCGGGATTGGAAGTAAACTAACTCGAGCGATTTAACACTTTATTCAAATCACCAACAGTCTTAAGCGTACACACAGTCTATTGTCCGAGGCACTCGTACGCACTTAGAGGACTGTACTGCACTGCACTGTCTTTATACACAGTCTCTAGAACGGCTACGTTCACTGAGCGTGTATGGTTCACAACACATGCAGTTATTGCACATGCACCACTAGCACTTTCACTGACACTTTTTATTAGCACTATTACTTGCACTTTTCACTTAACTTCTTCTTCTTCTTTTTCTTGTTTCCACTTCAACCACTGACACTTAACTGCCCTTTTGGCGCTCCCGGTGCTGATTATATACCATGAAGAATCTTCTGGAAATCCTAATTTCGCTAGTCTTTTCGATCGTCATTACGATCGTAATTTCGATTCTCTTTATTTACAATTATTCTAGTTCATTCCATTTGAGGAGTTCAATTTCAGAACTTGGGCTCATCATCGAGAATATTCTATCACTTGCTAGAACCTTATAAATTTTAGGATTTAAATCAAGAATTCTCCACCTTACTTACCAAATAAATTTCTAGAAATATTAAAAATCACAAAAACCCATTTATGTACATGCGAGGTTCGAACCGTCAACATTTTGCACAGCAGACCATCGCTAAACGCATCGGGCCAGCGCGGCTGTTAAGCTTCTAGTCGTCTATTATCAAATGCTTCAATCATTGACGGCTTACGTCATGAGTGGTGACATTCGTAACAATATTTTATGCCAAGCCATTTCCAATTTACTATACTAAAGTTCTACAACAATCAAAATGGATGACTATACTTCAACAATTTGATAAAATTATCCAAATGCCCCGTTTGGATTTCATTCGTGAATCGTCTCAATGTTCGGGTAAACGGTCTGCCGTCCGATCACCGCTGTCCGTCTGTTCGGAGGTGTCCGGGTATCCGGCTCCAATGACCGTCATTGTGACAATTGTCGTGTGCGGTAGTTAGCACTTGGTGCCGAAGTTACGCATAATTTTAGATTCAAAGTACTGTTAAGGTACGGTCACAGACAAAAGCTTAACTTTTTATTCTATTTTTTTATTACTCTGTTATTAGTCTGATACTAAGACGTTAATATATCACTACATAGTATAAAATAAAGACGCATTTTCTGTCCCTATATCCCTATGTCCCTTTGTTTGCTTAATTCTTTAAAACTCCGCACCTGTTGGTCGTAGCATGATGCTATATACATATAAACCTTCCTCTTCAATCACTCTATCTATTAAAAAATCCATTGCGTAGTTTTAAAGAATTAAGCAAACAAAGGGACATAGGGGTATAGGGACAGAAAATGCGTCTTTGTTTTATACTATGTAATGATAAACAAAAATACATTTTCCATTTATTTGATACTGAATAATAATTTCATTTAAACCAAGTTAAGCCGCAAGATTAAAAAAATAAGACTAGTTAGATGAAAAATGCAATCCGCCTGCGGGTACAGACGGACAGATTGAAAAATTATACTAAAGCCAGATTATATAAAACTTATTTAGTATAAATTGTGTGATTAAACATTGAAACAGGACAGAAAAGCCGACCCCAACTGAGTTGGGAAAAGGTTCAGACAATGATGATGATATGTATGATTAAACATTGGTGTACGAACTCACACTTGGTTTATAAGGTACTTGTTTACCTACTAAGAAGGTAAACTAGCAACCAAAATTGGTGAAAGACGAAAGCCGCGGTAGCCGAGTGGTATGGGTAATGCACTACTGAGACGAGGTCTCGGGTTCGATCCCAGGTTTTACCATGGCACACACCAATGACTTTTCGATGCTTTACGAAGTTATGTATTTATCTCAGGTTTATAAGTGCCCGGTTAATGGCTATAGGCTCGCCACATATTACATTGGAACCTAAACATAAAATGGCGAAATGTGTGTGCTAGTACCTCTGCCTGCCCCTTCGGGGATATAGGCGTGAGTTTATGTGATGTCATGTGAAAGCTTCCTATGTAACCAGGACCAAACTAAAGTGATGGTAATTATTGTATAATTTGCTGACCCGCTAGACTTTGCGTGTCTTGCAAGGTGTCCTCCGTTTAACATTCTTCATTCCTGCTGAGCGCCTGTTGGTCGTAGCATGATGTTATACATATACATAGGTAGGACATTACGGTATCCCCCGTCCTAATTGAGCAGTCCGACTGGGGAAGTACTTCCACCCTACAGAAAACAGCGGCTAATAACCTTGTGTTATATTTCCGGCGGTGAATAGGGTAGCCAGAGCTCACTGGAGAGGTTTTGTGTTGTAACCTTACCTTTTCCATGAGGTGTGCCGTGTGTATTCTTGCCATATAATTGTTATAAAGGAAGATTCGTCATCAGCAATTCCATCAATTCCCAATTCATATATTCAAACACATCAGAACTACGTCTCACTATAACAAACGAAAACTGAAAATAAGTATCCTAAACACATCCACAATAAGTCCGTCCTAAATTTGGCATCGAACCCCGAACCCTTTGATTCCCATTCCGTGAGTACTGGCAGCTCGGGGCACAAACAAATAACCCGACAAAGTAACTACAGAAATCGCTATGATTGAAAGCAGGGACTTATTACGTATCTTCATAGACATTTATATTTTTAAACACTTGGTTTATATAAAACAATCAGAAAGAATTTATATTTTTAGTAGTACCTATTATAAATATTGAATATGGAAATATTCTGAAATATGATAGACTTAATTGATGAAAAATTTACAAAAGAATGACTCAATTCTACTAATTGTCTACCATTGTCAAACATATCATCAAAATGGTATTAAATTTTAAACTTTAATGATATTCTCATTCTTTGACTCTCTGTATGAGATGCCATTTGATTTTAGACTAAAACAGTGCAATTACGGTTGCACTGTTATGGTCTACAATTTATTTGCATTTTTTACAGTGCCAGTGGTTTCTTATACTGCCGGTGCCTCCTTCTGCGAGCAAAAGTGATACTCTACAAGAAGACGGTGGAACAAGTTCGGAGAAGACTCCGGACCCGCACATCGCGCGATGAGCATGTCATCAGGGTAGGGGGCCGCCATTTCAGGGACAGCAGCTGCAGGCCTTCATGTTTTGAACTCCACCTCTGTGCAGTCAATTTGACGACCCAAATATTACAAAAAGATATATATTGGGAGAGGGAGGAGGGCCCACCGCTCACCCGCGGTTCAACACTCCAACAATATATATCAAAACAAAAAATCTTACCAGAGAGGAGATGTAGTACCTTGTGCAGTATTCCGCTAGTGCGAAGGACTTAAACCTCGACACGTGTTTCGCCTCTACACGAGGCATCTTCAGGAGCACTCTCAAGCAAATGACCCAAATATTAAAAACAGGTGTGATACTTAACTACTTCTACAGTGGAATGTTCAGGGTCCTTCTACCCAATTTTATTGCCTTGCACAATAAGAATCGAACTCTTACCCTACACGTGTCGCGTACATTTCCCAAAATGCAGGTCACGCGCTCAGCTCCACACAAAGGCGTCAAATTTGCACGGCGCCGGCCATTTACGCGGCATCTCGCATTCATCGTATTCAGCCCGTGTGTACGAAAAATTGACATTATGCGCCCCCACGCGGCACGCGGCATGACACCCCCTCTCGCGACAGTCTTTTTTGGAATGTTTTGTCTTTTTTATATTGATAGGAGGCAAGGTTTGACCAGTAACTAACCTTATACCCTCTGAAGTTTCGAAGTTTGGGCGGTTAAAAGTAAATCCACCAGCACCAATCACTCATAAATGTAAAATACCGTAAAACGGGGTGAATAGAGATCCAGGGGTGGATAGAAATAAAATGGTCAATGGAATATTTTAAATAATTTCTTTCATTAGTTAATGAACTGATGAGGCCGTCAAGCTGAGCGCCACCATATTGTAGCACTGTACGTGTTTGCTATGGTGACCCTCTTTCGAGACTTTACCAGCTTAACATCAAGCGAGGTGAAGTCAAACTGACGTGCCATAAATAAAAAAATAAAAAAGGAACTAGTCCAAATTTTCACTTGAAAGAAAACTACAGCATGTAGCTGACAATTTTATTTCTATTCACCCTTCGATCTCTATTCACCCCGTTTTACCCGGTACCAAATTTATCACGATAGAATCTTAGTCTTCAACCCTTTCACTTCTCCCCTCCATTCTACAGGGTCCTCGGCACGAGTGTAACGCGCTGATGTTGCTAACTTCCATAGGTCACGGTAGCCACTTTCCATCAGGTGGACCGTGTCCGTGTCTACCACCTAAGTGGCCTTAAAAATCCGTAAATAGTGGTTTCATTTCGAAATATCACCGTAGAGTGGTCGATGATGGAGCAGTACAGCTGTCAAGAACACTCCTCCACTTAACAGAAACACAGTCAGGCAGGGACAGGTAACTTACTTAACCCCTCGGAGTCTCTGCGGTACCAAAAGTAAGGTTTCATTAAGTCAGTAATTCGTTTGTCACATCCGACCACCTTACATATCAGGTATATGTAAGGTGCGGGTGGAGCCGCCGGTCACCCTAGCAGAAGCAGGCCACTGCGATGACGCAAAGTGCCACGCCATACCCAGTGGCTAGATGGGGACATCATGGTCCCTACATTGCATTGGGGGAAAAGGGTTATCTCAACAGAGATGTCCCCGGGTCTGCCTGGGTGCGAGAGATGTCTTGTATAATGTTACCTCCGGCAATCAAGAACCTATGGATGGCGTGCGTTTTGGTTGGTTCGAGTCCGACATAATCACCTCCATCGGTTTTGGTGGAGGTGGTATCCGTGGGGATTTTGCGCACGATAAAAAAAAGAAAAAAAAAAAAGGTATATGTAAGGTGGTCGGACGTGCCAACCGGGGTCGACCACGCAGTACAAACTGACCAAATTAATAATAAAACAAAACTTTACACGTAGAATAATACATAACACAGCTGAATATACAAATAAGTCTAATGTGATCCTCAAAAAACGAATATTCAAGCATTGGCCGATAAGTTTTATTTGCTCTAGCGTCTACAATAATCTTTAGAAAGGAAGCGGTTGACGATCCGATACGATAGTGTCATACAAAGGAGCTTATTTCCGTTGCAAGTCTGTCTATAAGAACCACGCTATCTTGCCACTACTCAAATAAAAAAAATACAAAACTCGACCTCAATGCCAAGCAATAGAGATCACTAAAGTTAAACGCGAACGCATAACAATATTTGCCAAGGTGTATATCATAGTGAAAATAAAAACTGAACAAATGTCATGATAAGTTTTTGTAAGGGCGCGAGGTCGGCAATCAATGACGTCTGGGATTAGTCAGATACAGAGCATACGTTTTTAATGTTTCTGCCTAAAGTGATGAGACTCAGAGAGAAAAAAAGTTATTTTCTTAAAATGTTCACTAAAGTAACAACATAAGTGAATTTATTTTAATTGGATTCTACAAAACATAGACCTTATTGATTTAGCAGAAATATATAAAAAAATCAAATCACTTACTATTCAAGTTTAAAAAACGCGTTGGTATAAAAAATATTATGTGTAAAATAATAATATTTTGAACTCGAACCGGCTAAAAAACTAAATAGAAAAAAAAAGTTGCAACATTACAGAAATTTAATTTTCACCACAGCAGCTCAAACAAGTGAGTTTTGCTGCGTAAAAACAGTGTGCAAAATGCGATTTTGCTCACTCAGTGAGACAAAGTAGCTTTTTAATTATTTTTTTTTAATTTTCAATAAAGAGTGCCAACCATAGATTCAAAAAGAATTGTTCCGCGAATAACTTTCGAACTACATACACTGCACTCTGTCTCTTGGCCGTCCATAAAAAAGTTCGAGTGACAAACACAAGTATTTTGAAGATTTTTTTTTTAATTTATGGCACGTCAAAGGTCCTATTTCGAAATTCTAAATTTGAAAGATATTTGTAAAAAAATAACCAAGTATTTTATTTACATTATTTAATAATTATGTAATGTTATTGAATACCAAAATAAGTAATGCATAAGTATTTATAATGATTACCTACTATTATCAACATTTGAAAAATAAAATGTCAAGTAGGTACGCTGTTTCTGAACACACCTTAAAAATAACAGGTATAAAATTTAACTTTTAACTTTCAACTTTAAATTTGCAGAACAGCAATAAGTAATTAGATTAATTATTAACTTTTAAAATTTTCAGCATTATTTTATTTAATAATAGGTGTTCTGTTCTGTTAATAAGTGTCGCATTATCTTCTAAGTAATATTTCTTATGTGTTCTCGCTGCTGAAGTGAAAAGTAATGTGTGCCACACGAGAGCAAAATTATTTGCATCTCGTGTATTTGAATCCCTCACTACGCTCAGGATTCTACAGTAGAATCACTCGCTACGCTCGTGATTCAATCCTAGAATCCCTCGCTTGCTCAGGATTCAAAATCAGCACTCGCAGCAAAAAACAGTTTTGCTCTCTTGTTGCACAAATAACTATTGTCCCACCGTTTCTGCCTAATGCCACATCTATCACCCGAATCACAGTTAAACGGAAGAGAGGCGGCAAAAACCGACGCGGTGCGATAACACCAGACAATGGCAGCTAGTGTCGTTAACAATGCTTCGTTTGTGACGATTCTTCGCATAATGGCGGGGTGCAAAACGCTCTGTAATTCGATAAAGGCTCTTTTATATCGAATTGTGGGCGTGTAATTGAGTTACTGCCTACAATATTTTGTTAGTTCTCTTTTATGTTGTTTATTTTGTTATTCTATGGTTAATTAGCACACAAATCTGTGTTCTGAATTTAAATTTTGATTTGTATCGTTTGTGGTGTCAATGTTAAATTTTATTATCTGTGGTGTCTGTGGAACTCTTTGAATATAAGCTTTGATATTAAAAAGATAGCGGATCGATAAATGTAAATACAAGCCAGTATTAACTTGAGTACAATATTTGTTTTTTTTTTTCGATAATAAATATAACGCATACCAAATAGACATAGACATCTGTATTTTGGTGGATGAAATATGGTCACCGTAGGCTATGAACATGGGCCACACCAGGGGCCGTAACACTCGTACCATTCTACGTACCAGTGGTTGTCCAAAGTCAATTAGTTAACAAAACTATACCAAATTGTGAAGTTTGTGGTACTGTGGAAGATGTCCTTCACTTATAGGCGGAATGTGTTAGATATCAGCCTGCTAGAAAGGAGATATTTTAGGAGCTAAACTGAAATCTGTATTATGTAGGTATTTACAGAAAATTTTGTGTACACCTGAATCTGAAGCTGCTTAATGGTATTTTTAACTTCTCTATGTTACGATTTGTAAGTCAACTAAATATGTGGAAAGGTACGATGGGACTGGCAATAAGGTACATTTTTATAAAAGTCCACACATTACTACTGTACTATAGAACTAGACTGGTGAATGAATTAGGACTTCGAAGTTGAAGTTTAGAATACGACCGGGATTTCTACGCCAAGATAATGATAGACGTTTCTATAGATCGCAAGAACAGACATCAGTGCCCTTAGCACGAAACACTATCGAATTCATAACGTAACGGTATCGAGAGAACGGAACATCGCGATTGGCAGTCTGCTTCTTGTAAACCTGTATGCGTGTGTAACCCGCCAATCACAATGCTCCGCTCTGATACCTTTACATTACAAATTCGACAGTACTTCGTGCTAAGGGCACAGTATTACACGCAAAGCCGCGGACAACGGCAAGTATTTACACCTACATTATTATTTCTCCCTATTCATTTTTCTAACAGAAATTCCCAATGCAATCCCCTAAATCCCAGCGTACCGATACAAAACGACATAAGGCAAGCATTGTGTCCTCGGCTTTGAAAACTCCTAAGGATTGCCGCCAGAGTGCGCTTGATCGCCGCTACTAAATCGCGAGTACAAAAACGCTCTACAAAGAGCTCATAAGCATATACGACGGTAATCGGATGAGCGAATAAAAGTCCCGTGTTCATACTCCGATTTGTGTATCCCATCGGACGAAGATGTAGAATCTAGCGTACTGTTTAAACCAACAGCAAAAAAGGAGGTTTTAATATCGGTTGTATTTTTACAAGCCCTAATTATTTCAGATTATGATTGGGACTCTTTTGTCTGCACTTAGCCTACCTTTTTGGGCTATTGTGCTTGTTATTTGGGGTTTAGGCAACATATAACATATCTCCCGTCCGTATTGAGCAGTCCAACTAGTTAAGTATCTCCAAACTACAGAATATAACGGCTAATGATAACCTTGTGTTGTGTTTCTGGCTATGAGTATGGTAGTCAGAGCTCACTGGAGAGGTTTTGTGTTGTCAGTGGAAAGACTGAGGGATTAAGTTGATACTGCCAGGTGATGGTATGAAACCATATAAATTAGACTAGTTATTTATTTTTTTTTATTACATAATTTCATTTATATTTATTTTGAGTTGAATTTATCCTGTAAACCCAGGTAGGGTCTGTTTAAGATGCGTGGTTTGTATTCTACAATGACAGCACAGAAACTCTCTTAAACTTCACTCCTTATTTTTTTGTAAAAATTTGATTTATGCGTTGCTTAAGGATCATGATGGAAAAAGAAATTGTTATATTTCGTACACAAACACACCCAGATATGCGAGTGACACATCCAGTTTGGATAGGCTAAGAACGTCCAACTCTCAACAAAGTGACCAGCTCACGCCGCGATGCTCTTGAAAGGAGCCATTCTGTGCAAATAAAAAACGTATTGGACCCGATGTGGGACGAGTTAGCTTTGAGGATATACCGGATTACATATGGAAAGCGAGGCGCCCTTCCTCCAACCACATTGTTACTTGCTGTTGTCCGCGGCTCCACCTGAAATAATATCAACTTTATTTGAAATAGCTTTTGAGTTACGAGGGAGTCAAACGTTGGCTTGACCTTAACATTGACATGTTACCGTCACACGGACCTAGGTATATGCATAAGCCCTAGTTGTGTACCCAAAATGTTCTTAAAATGCGCTCTATGAGTGCAGTAACGCGTTTTTGTGCTGTTTGAGAATAGCATCTGTGGAGTGGTGGTAATTAACGCTACGCAGGAGGCACGATGCAAATATTTATGCATGAATATGGTTATGTGCACTGGTGTGGTTTTGCCTCGGAGGTCACGTTAAGCCTCCAGTCCTGGCTGCCATACGGACATCTATGGCAGTCGTTACGGGTGGTTGGAGCCCTAAAAAGTTCGACCAGCCTAACTACAGAACTTTGATATCGGAAATTTGCAGTCGCAGTCGCTTCACGGAAAATATCGAGTTCAGCCGCATCTTAGTTAGACTAGAAAGCCGACCCCAACTTAGTTGGGAATAGGCTCAGAGAATGTTGATTCGAATATAACACTAGGGGCAACAGCGATGGAAGTCCTCAAACTCTACCAGTCATAGATTATACATATAATAATTGTGTAGACGAAACATAAAATATTTCATTTTAGCAAATCTAATAAACGAACAAAATACCATAAGCTATATAAATACTTTTGTCTATGTCGATTTCTTTTATTCGCAACATAGAGATCGTTTTCCAAACGCCGATACACGAATATCCGTTCTGCCATTTTGGCGCGCGGGCGGCCGGAAACCCAAGGATATAAAGTTTCGCGCGCCTTTCTGCCCGCCATGACACTTTTCAATATTTTTACTCTTATTTACCGCTATTATTTATGTGCAGTATTCTTCGGTGGGGAAACCGCCCGTCTATATTGTCTGTTTTCTATCGCTCGCCGTTTTTATGTTTTGTTTGTGTTGACCGAATTCACAGATATTTGCTATTCTCTTGTACTGCAGCAGTACAGCAGAGTTTATTTTTTACAGTTTATACTTGTTTTAAGCAAATTGAGTCATCTTTAAGTGTACGAGGCCTCATCAAAAGGTCTTCATCATGAAGGAGAAGACATTTATTACGACTTCAATTTTCTTTATACCTACTACTGAGGTGGTGGACAAGCAGGCGGCCCATCTGATAGAAAGTTACCGTGGGCTATGGACGTTTGCAACACCAGGGGCCTCACATTCGTGCTGCCGACTATATAGAGGGGAGGGAAGAAAAGAAAGAGGGAGGGGAGAAGTTCATGAGAGTCAGAGACAGAAGACAGAAGACATAAAAGGGTTTCTCGGTCTTTCCATTGACAACACGAAACTGCTCCAGTGAGCTCTGGCTACTCTACTCACCGCGGGAAGCACAACATAAGGTTATTATTCACACAAGGTCTATAGGGAGATTTTTCGCATGATGAATACAGTTTACGTATGATAAGCTTAGTTATGAAAGGTTTTATTGTGTAATGAGCAAATGATATAATGCGAATTTCGTGCAAATAATCTACTTTTTAAGAGCAACTGCTTCGTTTATCTGACAACATCCTTCATTCCCTTAGTCTAAAAAGTACACTAGTTCTAATATTAATATTTCCGTGAACTGAGTGAAACCGCCACTTATTCTATTATATCAAATCATGCTAAATTATATTTGATTTGCAATAAAACAGTAGGTAAACATTTGACGATGACATATGTAAGTTTGTTTTTGTTTTGTCAGAGAATCGTTAGTTTTCTACAAATGAATAAAACACATTTGTCCCAATTTCAAAAATACTAACTTTATCCAACGGGTTGCCTTCGGCTTACCCCTCTCAGTTTCGGTCATATTGATTTCTTTCATTTTCTTTTTTCCCACCCAAAGCTAACCATTTTTATTCTTGTTTGTTAGCCATTCACATCTGCAGTCAATCCAAATTTCAATTTAGAACTCGTATTTGAGCGGTTTATGTTCCAAACTTTGATGAGTACGTGTTCCTTAATTAAAATTCCCGCCAAACTGTAACCCATCTCTTTTAATTCCATATTCAAAGCTGGCTGATACACATTTAAAGTTATAAAACAAAACGCTATTATCTATGCTCCGTTCGTGTCCGGAACCGCTGGGGAGCTCGGGAGATTTGAAATTGGAACCAAATAGGCGTTAAATGGCGGCGTGCGATGTCATAACGTCATTTGGCGTTCATCAGCGGGCGAAACAGCATCTCCGTTTGGTGCACGTTTTATTAGCGTAAGGAATAGCGGGGCACAGTGACTCGGAAATTGAGATTTGCATCGAGGAATATACCAGGGCGGTGATTGCATTTTCTTTGCGAATGCAGCGTCATTTAATTTAGCTTGCTGGCAGGCGCTTGGTCTTGCTAAATTGTGTCCTGTCTGTTATTAATTCTGGTGTATTTGGATTAGATTATGTTATGGAAATAATGAACGTGTAGTTCCTGAACTATGAATTTTCTAATTCTCACTCAGAGAAGGTTGTAGACATAATATAAATTATAAATAATGTTATTATAATAACTATTGGAAATTACAATACCTAATATACTTATTCAAACTTATGAGTATAGAGGGGTAAATATAAACAATATTCTTTTTTTCATACGAGTGATAATCTCAGTTGCCTTCAAAGCTTAGTTGCAGTTGGTTTACCTTTATTTAAGGTATTAAGGTCCTACCTTTGTACAATTTATATTAGATACAGAATATTTCATGAAGGAGCAAGCGGTTCAGTGAGTCTTTCCTTTTCCACACCACTAAGTATTATGCCACTATATATACAAATGGTTCGTATACATATCTACATTCCTCGGCTGAAGTCAGCGAGTGTAAGTTACAAGATTGTGTGTATGTATAAGTATAAGAAATAACTGCTTTTAAAAAAGGTCTTATCTTAAAGTAAACTAGTATCTAATAAGTAAATAATGTACCGAAATAGAATAAAGCATATTTCCACACCATTTGAACGAAATTCAATTTACCCAAAGTCCTACCTACCTCCAACTCCAGACGAAAACAAAATATGCATCAAATATTTTCAATCTTTAAAAATATTAAATTGAATTCATGAAGTTCTCTGAATATGAATTGCAATATTTGTATAAATCGTGAGCACACACGACCACAAAGATGGTGATAAAGACGAATTTTGTCTGATCCAGAGACACACCTCATTACTTTTTACCATAAAGCTTGGAAGCGCCGAGTTTTATTTTTATAAATTACGTTACCTTGCTATAGATTCTGCTTTTGATTGTATCTGATTTACATGAATTGAATACGCACAACAAATATGGCGATTATTGGAAATAAGTACAATGACATTGACTCGGATACAAATAGGGGGTGTCTTAAATTAATTTATTTTATGTAAAATGTCCTTAATATACACGACACGTGGATATCAAAACACGGTATAGTTGCGGTTTTTCTGAAATTTTGAACGAAAGATATTACCTAAATTTCTTTCGTTCAAAATCATCAAAAACACGAAATATGAATTTTAGCAAAATTCCAAATTTTCCTTAAATTTGTTGAATATCATGACTTCCCAGAGTAAGATTCCTAATAGCAACAATATACCTAATTATGGTATATTTTAAGATGGTTTTAAAATAACCCTATCTCTCCACTATGCTCTCTGAAAACTTACGGCTGCAGAGGCACAAGTAGTGTAGAGCCTCCGAGTAGCCCTCTACAGGGCCGCCCTGGCCTAGGCCGATATCTACCGTACGAGTTGGAACAACTAAGTACGTACATACGTACGTACAGTCGCCTCTGAAAGTGGTTATCTGGAAAGGTGTCCAGGAGTTTTTGAAACCCACTGTACCTAATCCTACTCTAAAAAGGTATCAATCTGTCTGAAGACTCTGAAGACTACTGCTGTCCATCTACCACTGAAGCAGGCTGGTCTTAGCCGTTCGTCTTTTTCCTGTCTTGCCAAACGAAAAACCGTGTACTGTATATAAAACACTCTTTTTTATTCAACCGTGTAATAAAATGCCTACCTATCTCGATAAACGATTAAATACGGCACTTACATTTATCCAATTCTATAATCAATAAAACATATTTACGATTTACGTCAAATATTTACCTCAACTCGTTACCTTTTTACATCAAATAAATTTTCTTATGAAAATGGAATAAAAATACGCCCCCTTAGCACACCAGACAGGGAGGTGTTTCCATTTTGTACAAATTAAATTGAGTTCAATCTGAAACCACCGCCACACCGCCCGCAACCAAATGCCTACCCGCCGTAAATACAATCATCTCTTATATTTATTATCTGTGCTTTTACTTGTATTCTAAATTCGAAATATTGTCTATGGGTAGCGTATAGAAGCTAAGAAAATATTTTACTATTCACTAGTGGACCATGTTCAAAGTTTTAAGGTAACCTCAATTTGCCAAATGTCAAAAACGGTTATCTGTCATTTTTCCTGTACCTAATTTTTTTATCTATGGCACGTCAATTTGACTTCACCTCGCCTGATGTTAAGATGAAGGCAAAGTCTCATGAAAGAGGGTCACCATTGCAAACCCGTTCAGTGCTACAATGGTGGCGCTCAGCTTGACGGCCTTATCAGATGCTTTTTTATGATGTGTGTACTTATATGACAATAAAAAAGGCTAGGTAATTTATTTATCTACCTACTTTTTTATACCACTTAGGTGGCAGACAAGCATGCCCACCAGATGGAAAGTGGTTACTCCTCCGCTCCTGTGTCAAGTCGAAGGTTTGGTTTTGGCTTGCAGTTGCCATCGTGCTGTAGTAATTTGTTTCACGGCAGCACCGCTATTCACGAAGAAGGCCCGAGCATGGGTTTCGCTCTTCGGGAAGGCTAAATACGTCCGCTGCACTGGTTACTATGACCTATGTACGTTTGCTACACCAGGGGCGACACATTCGTGCCGCCGACCATATAGAGGGGAAAGAAAAGGGAAGGGGCAAGGAGAAGGTTTAGAATTTTTTTGTGCTGTCATTGTAGAATACAAAGAAGGGTTATACGAGGGTGTTTATTATTACCCCATTTGTAGGTACTTAGAATGTAAACAAAAACAAACATAGTTATACACATTTTTATAATGAACACAAACACATTACAACAATTTTAATACGACAGAACCATATTCCCAAAATCCATTTACTAAATTACACCACCGCAGCCCAATTGACAAGCAGCAGATTAGTTGGTTGTCAAATAATCAAATAAATTGAATTTGTCGGTGTCGCTGGTATTAAAAAGTAGATTATCTACAAATTGCGGGCAAACATCTCGTCGTAATGACGCCGGTCGTGTCAACAGGCACGGGTGAATCGGTGGAGAGTCCAATTGCCTCGGCTGACTTTAATTCTTTATTTAAACTAGACTTTTTTTGTATTTTTTTTTTTATTCGCCGCACCAAAAAGTTTTAGAATTCTCTACTATACTTTGTAAAATATGACAATAAAAAAGGCTAGGTAATTTATTTATCTAATAAAATAATATCTATCCGCGGCTATATATCTAATAAAGCCGCGGTAGCCTAGTGGTATGGGTAATGGACTGCTGAGACGAGGTCTCGAGTTCGATCCCAGGTTACCATGGCACACACCAATGACTTTTCGATGCTTTTCGAAGTTATGTGTGTATTTATCGCAGGTTTATAAGTGCCTCGGAGAGCACGTTAAGCCGTCGGTCCCGGTTGCCATACAAACATCTATGGCAGTCGTTACGGGTAGTTGGAGCCCTCAAAAGTCCAACCAGCCTAACTTGGAACTTCGATATCGCCATTGGTCATTAGACCATTGGTTGTGGAGGTCAGATGGCAGTCGCTTCACGGAAAATATCGAAGTTCAGCCGCATCACAGTTAGACTGGAAAGCCGACCCCAACTGAGTTGGGAAAAAGGTTCAGGGAATGATGACTTTGTAAAATATAGCATGGGTCCTATGACAGATGTCAAAATGAGGTTCATAGGGATGTCTGAAATTCGATGAAAATATCGATACTACCAGCTATTATTGATGCATGTTACATATAATTACGTTTAGTTTAATTGTATGTATGTATTTAATTGTAATGAGAACGGAATATACTTAGCATACAAGGCGTCTTCACTCGTACTGATGAAAATGAGTGGAGTGGATCAGTGGAAGTTCATATCAAACAAGATGTTGGCGCGTGTATCTTATGTCTATAGCATGGCCCAAGAGCCAAACGCGGCGTGTCTTCTTAAAAAATCCAAAAACAGGTTCAGGGCGTTGATGGATTGAATGTAGGATTTTATTTACTCAATATTATTTAGGATCAAGTATATTGAAATATAAACATTATTATGATATTAAAATACCTAAGCAATAAGATTAAATTCCAATTATTTATTTCTTATATTAATTTCAATTTTAAATTAAGCTTTATTCAAAATATGGATAGTTTATAGTATGTGGTCACGATGATTCATCGCCCATCATTAATTAGCTCGGTATGCCCATAAAGTATGGCATTGACAGCTACTACATTCAATAATAGAAAATTCAAGACTTCATATGCGGGATTTCACTGACAGCTGTCATAGGACCCAAGCTACATTTTACAAAGTAGGGTAAACCACCCAATTGTTGGCACTTTAAGGGTGAACTTCGTGTCGGTCTAAAATGAAACTACCATAAAATCTTATTTACAAAAGCTACTAGACAAAACATGTCATAGAATTAAAGAAAATGCTTTAATCTTTGTTTTTATAATCATTTTTATGTGATTGAATAGTATTAAATAACAATTTTATACTTAAATCCGAAAGACTATAGAAAATCCTATTATTGGCACAGAAGATATCAATATTGGCATTAACTCGTCTAATTATTGGCACGTCGTTAAAGTCTAGAAAACCTATGATTAAAAACATAAAATTTGCCTACCTTGGTATAGGTACCTACTTAGGATATAATTAAAACACTGTTTATATGTTCTGCTTTTATTTAGGGATATAGGTACCATAAAGTTTCATAAAAATATCAAAAATAAATGTATAGGTACTAACAATCACGTTTTCTTATTCTAAGTATTCGTTTTGGTAATTTCACTTTATCAATACTTAAATTGAGATATTTTAACTTTAATATATTGATCAGTCTGATTAAGTTTCTACTTAACTTAATAATCTCCCTACCTATCTTTGTATTTATCTAGGTAGTTCGCAGTCGTAAATCTTAAAAACTAACATTTTAACCAATTTTAATCATCGGTTAACATCTTCTCAATTTCAGTAATGCTTAACTTTTTGTTAGCTACGAGGGGAGGTCCAAAAGTTCGTGGAATGACAGGGTTTTAAATAAAATAAAACAATAAATCTAATTTTCCTTTTCAATATAATCACCCTTAAGGTGAATACATTTATTAGATCTGTGAATTAATTTTTCTAAACCATCATAAAAATATTTTTTATCTTTTGCCTCAAAATGAGCTAAAATTGCCTCCTTGACCTCATTATCGTCGGAAAATTTCCTTCCCCTTAAGTCTTTTTTTAAATTGGGGAACAAATAAAAATCACTAGGGGCCAGATCTGGACTGTAGGGTGGGTGAACTAGTGATTCGAAGCCATGCTCATTCAGAGCAGCCATTGTCACTCGGCTCTTGTGAACCGGTGCATTGTCTTGCAAGAGTAACACTCCCTTGGTCAACTTTCCTCGTCGTTTTTCTTTGATAGCCTCCTTTAATTTCTTTAGTATCGTCGCGTAATATTCGCCGGTTATGATCTTTCCCTTTTCTTTGTAATCAATCAATAGTATCCCGTCACAATCCCAAAAAACAGTTGCCATCAACTTTCCACCCTACTCCGACACTTTGAATTTCTTTGGCGGTAGTGTTCCCTTTTTATGCCATTGCATGGGCTCCTGTTTAGACTCAGGCTCAAAGTGATGAACGCATGTCTCATCTCCGGTAACAATGCGCTTCAAAATCGGTGCAGGATCGTCTCCACACAACTCCAAAAACTGTTTAGACGCATCGACGCGCTGCTGCTTCTGAAGCGGCGTGAGCATTCTCGGTACCCATCTTGCACTAACTTTTGTCATACCCAGATGATCATGTAGGATTCGCAGAATGGTGGTATCTGATACTCCAACTAATGCAGATAATTGTTTCTTCTTCAAACGGGTGTCGTCCAGTACCAGATTTTCCACATTTTCCACAATGTCTGAGGTGGTGGCCTCAACTGGCCTGCCGATGGCACTGATGCCAATAAAAGGATTTTGAATAATTTATTGTTCCAAATGTTGGCACATGAAATAAATAAAATATGATTAAAATATTAAAGAAATAATCTTTGAATCTACTAATTAGAGGTGTAATTAAGTACATAAAATGATTTCGAACATATCAATGAGCCGGAAACCTGTGATATACTATGATTATTAAAGCTCTCACCTTAAGAAAAAACCAAAATGCAGCTCCAAATCACTAGCACAAAATGTCAGCTGATGTTTCTAAATCGCCATAATGGGTATTGGAACAGTGTTGCCAATTCCCAACAGAAAAATAATACTATTTTATTTTTTAAGGCATACTAAACTTGAATAATCTAGGGTTTCCTTATTTCTTTGTACTAAACTCTAAAGTGCCAATAATTGGAGTAGTGCTAACGATTGGATGGATTACCCTATAACACATGTGTTTACTTCTTCCTACAGTCCCTGGTGTTATATCGATGGTCCCGGATGAGGCCGTCAAACAAATTGGTGTCTGTACCCTCTTAACAGAGACGACTTTACCATTAGCTTACCGACAGGCGAGGTGAAGAAAATATTAAGCCGTCCTATTTCAAAACACATTTTATTCTTCTACGTCTGGGCAAATAAACAAAGCAATAACACATTATCTTCGAAACTTAGCTGTACAAACGACTCTTATAATGAAACCAATAACTCCAGCCAACGACACCAAACATTGGCCGGAACCGCCAATGGTAATTCAATGTATAACTATACAACTTTGGATTGGATTTGTCTGTTGTTTTTCTATAGGACATGTCGATATGACGTCATTTCACCTGATGGTAGGCTGAAGACAAAGTTTCAGGAAAGAGAGTCACCATTAGAGACACCAATAATGTCAAATGGTGGCCCTCAGCTTGACGGCCTCATCAGATGCTTTTTCAAGCCCCGCACCGCAAGGATCTGGGACTATAAAGGGAGTAAGGGGAACACTCCCGAAGCCGAAGGCCCCTGATAGTACTCCTGGTATGTACACAACTAATGAATGGAGAAGAAATGAAGAGTAGATATCGGGAAGAACAAATTGTGCCGTAATTTTTTTGACGCCATGAATGTATGATCATTCCCACAAACTTAGGACGAAACGGAGACTTTCGTTCGCTCGCTTCACTCACTGGGTCAATAAATTAATTTAAAAACTAATTTGTGACAAACATTGCCCCATATGTTGGCTATTGGTCTTACTTTAAAAAAAATCACCCTTCGTGTCGCTCGTTAACAAAGCATATAATTTACTGGTGTTCGTCTGTTTGTATAACCGGCGCGATCTCAGATTAAAACGATAAATAAATACTTATCGCGCTAATCCATTTGCGGGACGATCTAATTCAGCGATAATAAGAAATGAGAAGAATGGACTCGACAAAGGGACGGGCGGACGAGGATAACTGGGGTTTGTGTGGTTTTGATACTTGTTAGTAGATGATTGATAGAAGGTTAATTGTACAATGTTAAACATTGATTAACTGCCTGATGGAAAAGAACTTCTGAATACCGCATGTATAGTAGAAAGGCAATATACTTGTAATAAAATGTATTATGTCTAATATATTAGTATTGTGTGTAACATATAGTGTAATATACAGTTATTTGTTTAGACGAAAGAATATGTGCAAAATCCCTAACGAATTGCCTTTCTCTTCAACTTTAGTTGATGTAAATATAAATTTATGCAATCTTAATTAGAATGGGAAACCACTTTAAATACTATCTGCTGGCCTGGAGGAGTATTGAGATGTTTGTGACAATAGAGCGGTCAGTTTGACATAATCTACCTAATCTTAGCTTACCTACTAACCTATGGGCCCTACCAAAATCTTCTGAGACGGAGACTCAGTCAGTAAATAATAAATAGCTGACGTAGACTCCTTTTCATGTAGAGATGATGTCAGACGGGTTTCGCTAAAAGTCACGCCAAACTAAATCTAGAGAAAGTTAACCACGAGCGTTATTGTGCACAGCTTTGGATGCAATCCTGATTAGCACTGAAATGAAAAAAGAACATCTATTGAACCCTGACGGTTCAAATATCCACGATTAAAAATTTATATCCAAGTATCAAGATCATTCTATCTCCCTCCTTTCTGCTCAGAGACCACAAAAGTGTCAGCGATCAATTAATTCGGTTTATTGAGAACAGAGCCAACACTGACTGAAATGAGACAAAGCTATTGGAAATAATTACAGTGTTGCCACACAAAACAACACGGCTCCCTGTAAAGAAAGCACAGACAATGCTTACAAAAATATCTTTATGTCTTATGTTAAGGTTTCGTTACTTCATTAAACCATTATACATTTCTTATGTTATTCCGACGTGCCGTGTTGATTCGGGTAGAATTGGGCCATCTTTGAAGTGTTGGTAGCTTAGTGGTTAAGGAGTCGGCCTTACGATCGAGAGGTCCCAGGTTCGAATCCTGGCCAACTAACGTGAACCCACTCCTAACACTAGCCATTGAGCTTAACTGGAGGGGTTAGAGGGATTATTAGTAATTCTGGTTGCTGATGAGTGAATATTGTGCTCGTAGATTTTTGCGTGACTTATGCACAGTGGGCTAAAATCCTGTATAATTTGAAAAAAAATTTGTATGTAGTGATGCCACTACACAAATACTAGTCTTAGAAACTAGGTACTGGATATTAGATCCACATATTAATGTTATGAAGTTTGGGATACTATTTGCATTATTTTAGCATTATTACTTATTTTCTTATTTTAGTTTACTTATTTTCTTATAAAGAAACAAGATCTATAAACTGTTATAATCCCTTTGTTTAGATATTTAAATAAATGTCAACAATCTTGATGTGTCTTTCTGATACATTTTCTTTAAAAACTCAGTATCAGAATACTTTTCTGCTTAAAAACACATTTTAATGACCAAAAACCGGCATTGAAAGATTAATAATTAGTCAGTAAGTTATCCTAGTTTATTTGCTTAACATATATTTTTATAAAAGTTGCTACAAGATTGTTTACCTTTATTTAAGTATCTAAACAAAATGTAGTGTAGGTCTCGATCTAGTTAACTAAATTATTATTAACCTGAAAAGATTTCTAACTGTGCTAATTATAATTATAAATCAATTTAAACAAGGAAATATAAGAACGGAACTCAAACGAGCGCACTTAACTTTTACCAGATTTAAAAAAAAAGAAAAATTTGCCACACCAACCACCAAGAATAAGAAGTAATAAGCAGTTTTCTTTCGCGCCAAAATTGTCTTCCATAATAGCGTCGGCGGGAAGATAGCGCTCTCGCCATAAAAAGAGATAAACGACCGTTCTCTCTATTATTTTTGCTCTTTAACAAAGGCAATGTGTGCACCTGTTGTTATCTCTTTCCAGCACGCGTATTTTCCACTATAGTTGTCTCTTACACGAGTGAAAAACAAAAATTTGTCCCAGCACCCACCCCCGACACTAATGTTCGCCGAGTGGCAAAGGAAAGCGGCCACTTCTGCCTCCTTTACAATTTACTTGGCAAACCTAATACGTGTCAATTAAAATTTTATTAAAATCACAAATTGAGCGCACTCGAATGTGTATGTTCAAGTTATATTAATATTTTAATAATGTCGATCCTTTATTATGAAAATGTTATTCACCTTTAGAAGAAATTGACGGTGATTTTATGTAATTAGATAAGTAAACTACCTATTTATAAAACTAGATACAAATAAATTATTTTAAACATAATCATAGTCGAAATATTTGAGTCATTGTTTAATAGGATTTATTGGGTTGTAAGTAGGTAGGGGAAACTGGGGACACTTGATTCCTATGGGAGACAAGGTACACCAATATTTTTTGAATTACTAAGTGTATTAGAGTATTTTTTAGTCTGGCAACACTAAATAAACATTATTACCCTCAGTGTTACCACATTAAAAATAGTCTAATACGCTTAGTAGTTCCAAAAAAATTGGTGTACCTTGTCTCCCATAGGGATCAAGTGTCCCCAGTTTCCCTTACATATTATTATTGAATGAGATCTAATATTTAGATCATAACATTTATCAGGGTCCCAGCCAGCGTCGATCCCGATTGCGTCCAAAGCTGGACTTTGGAGCCGGGGTTCGTTCTCCTGCACTTTACCCTCCTGTTTGGACCACAAAGATATTGGTGGGGCATCATATACCGTTGTATATCATATCACGTAGATTCTCATGTTTATATGCCTATGCCTAAACTTAGTTTACTTCTAAACAAAATTACCTCAAATAATTTTAATTCATTATAACATCTCTGTATTCGTAATTTCATTATGTTTAATCCGTCTTGCGATGAATAAAGAATATCACCACCTCATCACATCCAAAGAGTGTCGTAAACTGTCATAAGAAAAATATGCCCACGATATCACTGCGAGAGAAAGAAAACTCGAATTGAATTCCTGTATAATTTGACCAGCGTAACAACAGTGTAGGCGAAAACCCCAACGTTTGGGGAGACCTATGTCCAGCTGTGGACTGAATAATTTATTTCTTGAATGTAATTAACCTACATAACTCACTTTCTTGGTAAAAAAAAGTTAATTTATTTTCACAAAGAAAGCCTTTAACCTTATTCCTTGTACCACAGTATTATACCTTAAAGAATTAACTTCACCCATCCATTACTTTAAAGATATGCATGAAAAATCAAATTCACGTAAACCAACCATAAAATGAACATAAAAGTGTGAATAGACTACAAAAAATTTATTACTTCAGAGTGTGAGTGTTGCCTGCATTGTGTCGTGAAGTGGCTTTGTGTTGCTATTCTGTGCCAACAATGGCGCCCTGTTTTGGCGGGAGAAAAAGGCGGGAGCGGTGTTATCAGCGACCGCCATTATGGCGGCTTATCAGCGACACTTCCTGCAAGACTTCGCCTTTTTCTTTTACGGTCACGTCTGGCTCAGGTGGAGATAGTGGCCTCAGTTTCAGCGTCTTGTGTTTCATTTTTAGGTGGCTGTTTGTACGCATTACGTTGGCTAGCTCGTTTATCTTTTTAAATTATGTTTTGAAGCTTTTATTCATTTATGTTTGCGTTCTAAGTTCAAATAGTATCTAGTAACTTTAGCAGTTACCCGTGAACAGAGGATAATGTTTTATTATTTTAGCTGCGAATTAGTATTGCCGTTTTTTTATAGGCGGTGTTACAGTTTCGGGTTCTTTAAGCGTGAAAAGGTATCTGCCGAGGTTCGCTAGATAGAGACAACCAATTAAGAATCAATAGTAAGTTTATGGAATAGTGGCCGTTATTTAGATAGTTAACGCTACAATTTTATTTTCATACACCCTGGTTGAAATACCCCTTCAAAGTAAGCTTGGGTGACATCCAACCTGAGGTGGATGTTTCTATTCTATGTAGTATCTACACATACCATAGACAATTAATATTGCTAGCGTAAATAGACCCACAGACTAGACCCTAGATTTTGTGTAAAGATACGTATGTCACTCACTCACTTTGTCCCTCGAAGAATAACTTTATCATATATTCCTATATTTCCAAAAACCCTGTAAGAAGGTTTATCCACTCAACGTATGTAGGTAGGTACAAACTAATTTAAGCACTCTTCGGAGTGTACAGCACACAAACTGTTCTTATACCCGAAGAGGGTCATCTCGAAAGATCATCCCAGGGTCTGTCGGGTGCGAGGGATATGTTTGCTAATATCTCACCTCCGGCAACTAAAGACCCAGAGACGGGTGCATATAACCTCTTTCATCGGCTCTTGTGGGATTGGTACCCGTGAGGATTTATCGCACGGAAAAAAGCACATAAACTGTTCTAAGATTATTAAGTTCTGAATAAACACCACGTTGGGCGCCAAAACAAAATCTGACACCGTAGGCACCGATACACTAACAAACCCGTTACGTAAACTGTTACAGTTACGATCCCATGAACTCAAAACCTATAAATATTTGATTATTCACCGAAATCAGAATAAAGTTCATCACCCCAACCAATAAAATATCACCTTCTTCCTACAGTGAAGCTCTTTCGATTTCTAAATACTCGCTAAATACACCATTCGGGTTGTCAAAATGTAATATAAAAGTGCTTTCAATAAATAAGATAATTTAGGGGGTGCGGTGGCAAATTCAGGAGTGCGGGGAGGGAGCAGGGGGCACTGAATGAGCTAATTAAGGCACCAAACGAAAGAAAACGGGAAGAAAAGCTGAGAAAACTCCGGGAAAACAAGAATATTCCGGGCAATGATGGGGGACGGATTTGGTTTGTTTTAGTTTCGTAAAAATGGTAAATATAACATATATGTAATAACAGAAATAAATATTTTTAGATTTTATTATTTATAGTATAGGTATATAGGACAAACTATTTAGTGTACACTTTACTGTGTGTACGTGTTTGTAATAGTGACCCTCTTTCTTGAGACTTTGACTTCAGCTTACCATCAGGAGAGGCGAAATCAAATTTAACTCAACATACTACAACATCATTGTTATTGTTGGAATGTTGAACCGCGGGTGAGTGGTGGGCCCTCCTCCCTCGCCCATTATATATTTTATTGTAACACTGAATGAATAAATGAAACGAATGAAGAACATTTATTTAGTTTGGCCGTTATATCATACGTCTGCCAAACTGCATCGTACTTTGTTGGTAGATGCAACTCCTGTTATACCAACATTAGCTATCCTTTGTACCTACTATATCTATTAGGTGTATTGTATATGTACATGCTTACACAAAGCAAATATTCTCACATACTTTATATATTTATATTGCTTGTAATTTGCCGACCTCTCATCTTCTCGACCCGTATGCCAATCAAACACAAATGTACTGTAAATTTCATAATACCAGAAATACAAGACTAATGTATCACTACAAAATATCGTACATTAAACTATTCTAGTTACTTATATTTTTTCTACACAAGCGTATTACCGTAAAACATTGCTGTGTCGGTTCCCGATGAAAAGAACAAACACTCTATCTATTCCCGTGGGTGAATAAGGGACACATAATATTGTTGGTTAAACGTCAGTATTAATACACCTCTCAGTGATTTTCACTTACGGCTGAATGTATAAAGGCCTGTATTAATTATAATAAAATAAAAATAAAATATGAATTTTCCGTCGGTCGTCGCTGCCCAAGTCCGGCCCCCGTCCAAGGAGCGTCCGTGTCCTCGAGTCTGAATGGTCCGCTAACAAACTCTTTTACAAAAACACAATAATTACTTTACGCCGAATAAAAAGTGCTTTCTTCGGCGCGGACAAGGGCCCTAATTCAACCTTGCCACCTCTCAACTTCGGCTTTCGGCCTACAATGCTGCTTTATTTTCTTTTATTTATAACATTTATATTTCGAATACTGACTTATTATAACGGTTTTTTATTTTTTATGAATAAGTTTCGTTTTTTATAGCTAGTTAGGGTGATTACTGTGAGATGTAGAGCGTTGGAAGTTTAGTTAGAGTTGGCAGGTTAAAATTCTTGGTTTTCGTAGTTATAAAAAAAAAGAATCACTTCTCTAGAGGAGGAAAACGCTACAAGTTAATTATTTATACTGTTGATTGATGGCATTTGGTCGAACTTATTATTATACATTATTGATAACACGTCAATCGGTTAGGTACAATAATAAATATCGTGGAGAAGTACAAGTGTGGTTTCAATAGTGTGTTACCAGTTATAGCAAAGTTTAATATTAAATACAGTAAAATCTATGGCTGGTAAAGTACCTACTTAGATATAGTAGAAGTACTTTATTCGACGAATAGGTGGTACACCAAATAGCAGAAAAATCTGTTAATGAATAAGTATGATTTATCTGATTAGTCAAAGAGACTATATAATATACTAAGAAATCATTTGTAACTAACAATACTAACAAATTATGGATTGTATTATGTTATGAATTATTATTATTTATTTATTTGACTAAAAAGCATGAATCTGAAGTACCGTCGCTACGGGGACGAACTCCGTAGCACTGTTGTACGGTACCCGTAGCCGTAGCACAAAAACCGATCGAATTCATACTGTAAAGGTATCGAGAGAGTGGAGCATTGTGATTGACGACCTTCACACATACCTACAGTAGGCGCACTGCCTATCGCGATGCATCATTCTCTCGATGCCATTACATTAGGAATTCTATAGTTATTCGTGCTACGGACACTGGTTGTACTGTTTTGTTAAGATACTCCATCTATCTATACTATTATAAAATTGTAAAAAGTTTATGTTTGTCCGCAATGGACGCAAAAACTACTGAACGGATTTCGATACGGTTTTTGTATGAAGGGGTTTAGTCCAACTTAAAATCTTACGTTTGTTTGATTGCAATCCATCAAGTAGAACTAAAGTTATGATTCGTAATTTAGAATTTAAATTGCACAGATGGCGCTTAGATCGCATAACCGACAGCCACACGGGTGGAGCTGCGGGCATAGGCTAGTATATAATTAACAGGGAGGACATTTTTGACCTTTGACATTTGGAAGACTTAGCTCAGCTGCCTATGCGGTTAGAAAGATAAGGTCACTAACTGACGAGAAAACGGCACGATTAGTTTATTTCAGTTACTTTCATAGCGTTATGTCATATGGTCTGCTGCTGTGGGGCTCAGCTGCCGATATTGCAACCATATTTATATTACAGAAACGAGCTATACGAGCAATCTATTGCCTCGGACCCCGTGACTCGCTGAAAGAACTGTTTAAAGAAATTAATATTTTAACAGTTGCCTCACAATATATTTACGACAACGCCTTATATGTAAGGAAGAACCTAGACCTCTTCCAAAAAAAATCAGACTTCCACAACTTGAATACGCGAAATAAAAATAAACTGGCGATACCGAAACTAAGGCTTCATAAAGTCAGTAATTCGTTTGTGGGCAAATGTATAAAAATATATAATAAAATTCCTCAGGATTTGGCTGACCTGCCACTTGATAAGTTTAAAATAGAATTGAAAAGATTTTTAATTAAAAAAAGCTATTATAAAGTAGACGAATATCTTGATGATAAAAATGCGTGGTCATAATAATCTCTTGCTCTTGCACCCAGTTATTATAAATAAACAACTAAATATTAAAAAGAATAACGATAATCTACCTGAGTTTCTTGCTGGTCTCTTCTCAGGAGATTTAACTACCGAACCAGCGAAAGAATCATTTTCTAATGATTTATTTACTAAGTATCCTAATTTATTATGAATTATAATATTTTTGACAAATGTAGGTACATAATTATTGTAAAACTTTGACATTCATAAGTGCTCTTTATGTGCCTAAACTGAATAAATGAAATTGATTCTTTGATTCTTTGACCTTCCCCTGTGGGAAAGTGCTCTAAATATTGGAGGTAGTGGACTTCATTCAAAGGAAATATAACGAAACAGTTTTATTTCTTTATAAAAGGGAATGTTTCCTTCAAGTGAAATTCGCTATCTCCAGTATTTAGATTACTTTCCCTGCAAGAATTGAATAGAATAAAATATGTCTTTTTATACCACTTGGGTAGCAGATAAGTACGCGGTCCACCTGATGGAAATTGGTTACCATGGCCTATTGACATTTGCAATACTAGGGACGTCATATTTGTGCTGCCGACCATATTGAGAAGAGGAGGGGAAGGGGGAGGCGGATATGAGGTTTAATTACCGAGATTCATATTTTGTTGTCCACTAATCAAAAAACATCTCTCAATGAATAGGGCTCATATTATTAGTTAAAGAGATTCAAGAAAAACAATTCTAAGGTACTGTAGCACTAGCAAGAACTCCGAATTCGTAATGTATAGGTTTCGAGAGAACGGAGCATTGTGATTGGCAGTCTGCTTCTTGTGAACCTGTGAGCGTGTGTAGCCCGCCAATCGCAATGCTCCGTTCTGTCGATACCTTCACATTACGAATTCGATAGTATTTCGTGTTAAGGCTACTGTATTGTAGAATTGTTTTTACTACGGGCTACGAGCTACGGGAAGCTACTCTGTAGCCGTAGCACGATGTAGATCCGTGTTTCGTAGTACAAATCTCTGTTAGATACGTATAACGTGAGTTATCTGTGTACGACAGCGCGGCGTAAGTATGAAATATAATTATCTTAGCAGCAAGACTCACGAGTCGGTAAATTCAGCTTTAATTCATTAAACAACTCGTTAACAAACGCGTATTAAGCTATTAAACGCCGCTCCAAGTTTGCAAGGCGTGAGGTGCGACGCAGATGGCGGATGTGGGGCGTAGTTGGTGCTAGATGTGACTTCATAGCATTAACTGTCAGCATTAGTCAAGGTTTCTTGCTTAGGAGTAGAATTCGATATGATAAAATGGCCCGAATTGGAACCTGGGACTTGAAACGCAGACCGCATTTTCTCATGAAATTGAAAACCAGACATACCTACTATGCTCGGGACCACTACCCTGAGGAATAATCCTTTCCCCAAATACCTAATTCCCCCCAAGGGAATGGACTAAAACCCTATTTGGGTTCCACTAGGAAATGGGTCGCTACAACTCAATTCCTACTGGCATGCTCTGCAAAGGGAAGCAGTTGTTGATATTCTGGCGCATTTTTTGGTTTTTTCATTATCACGCGCCAGTTTTATACTAATATTGTACACGCCGCTATCGAAGTTCAAACTTTCTCTAGTGTAGATAACAGACTCCATATTTGATCTGATTTTACCCATTGAAAATGTGAATGAAGTAGATATATAGCTCCAGGAAGTTATCTTTCGCCAAGGTTTATTTAGTAAAACAAATTATAAGCGATAAAGAAATAATATAATCTCTTAAATAAATATATTGTTTCAAAAGGTCAATTCAGTTCTTGTTTTACGGCTTTTTAAAAGGTAATTTCCAGTAAGAATGCTTTTTATATCTGTGTACCGCGAATTTCACGAGACAGCGCGCGGCTCGCGTTCCAAATCACCGCTCAATCTAAATTATTGTACAACTTATGAACTAATCTTAATCAAAACTGCCTCGACGCCGCGGCTAAGTTTTTCAATAAAACACGCTTATCTAACGAGCTGCTTAAGTACTTTTAATTACAGATATGCACTAAATTTAAAGGAGAGCTGTCACTTTCTAGAATTTAAGGGTTTGTGTGATAAAATTAATTAAATAAATAGGCACTTGTATTAATTTCTAAGTCAAATACTCACAGAATCTTTGAACTTATTTCCGAACTGTAATGGTGGCAGACAGTAGCACCATCTAGTGTGAAAAAGAAACTCATTTTTGAACGAAAAAAGAAACATTTCATGTCGTTTATTTGAGATGGCAGTTCATATAGTTGTTAACTACTAAGCAAAAATTCCTCACACACTTCATTCTATAGAGTTTATCACTCATGTTGGAATGTATTTCACAGCATTTTAATACCTACTACCTTCACTGTTAACTTTTTTTTCGTATTTAGAACGATTTTACCGTCATCTATTATCAAAACCATACACCAAAGTTGCCCACACAAACAGCGGGTGGAAATATTTCCGTTTTCGTCGAGGAACTAATTATATTTACGGTTGATGGGTAAACTTTTATCAGCGGCTCGCTAACGCTCTAAGCGACTGCTTAATTAGCAGTCAAGAGCTCCAGGAGATTGAATATTGATAACATCTGATTGATAGTGCAAGTGCTAAGCGGGATTGGAATTGGATTAATGGTTATTATAGATTAGGTATTAGGGTTAGTTATGAGCAATCGGTTTTCAAGTTGTAATTGCATTGCAAGTTTTGCAACGTGTTGTAATATGACTGATCATATACCATATCATCCGTCTAAGCAGAGGTAATAGCAATATTTTTTTTGTAAAATTAATTTTAGTTACTTACTAATCTTGTCTTTATTTATCTATAATTTTGTTATCAAGACGTGTACATTTTGTGAATGTTATAATATTGTTATGTACAGTCGACCAAAGAGATACGATGGCACTTTTTCATACAACGTTGTACCTATGTAAATGTGGTACCGTATATCTTTCCTGTACCCCGTTCCGTAACATAACATAACACAAACTCACGCCTTTATCCCCGAAGGGGTAGGCAAAGGTGCTAGCATCCACATTTCGCCAGTTTATGTTTAGGTCACAATGTAACAGGTGGCGGGCCCATTGCCATTAACCGGGCACTTATAAACCTGCGATAAATACACACATAACTTTGAAAAGCATCGAAATGTCATTGGTGTGTCATGGTAAACCTGGGATCGAACTCGAGACCTCGTCTCAGCAGTCCATTACCCATACCACTAGGCTACCGCGGTGATGACCGTTCCGTATCGTACTGTATATCGGTATGTACGTAGGTAGTATAGCAAAATTCTACAGGCATCCTCCGATAGCCACGTGGGGCCCTAGACAAGTGGAAATCGATTTGTAGAATGGATTTAGATTAAATTGATCAATGTAAGGGATTGACATTCGTTCACGACTCTCATAAAATGTCATAAATGTCAAAATACATACTCGTCAATCCCATACATTCTATTCCATTCTACAAAATGACTACCAACGAATCGCCACTTGTTTAGGGCCCCTAGGCGGTCGTCGGACTAGAACCGACTCAATGCAGAATCCGCCCGTGTTGAGAAAAAGTTGAGAATAGGTGCATATATATTTCTTTATCGTAGGTACACGAATATTACTGAGAATCATTACATTTACAGGTACGTGGTCGTACAAAGTTAATTCAGAGGCAAAGCCTAGTCTCAGGAAAGAAGGTCACCATATCTTCTAAAATTTTCCTCTAGCTTACCATCGGGCGAGGTGAAGTCAAATTGACGTGTCCAAAAGAAATGTTTACTTAAACGAAATGAAACAAATAAAATTAAAACCTTCGATTTATTAATAACAATTCATAAGTTAATTACAAAATAGCAACAAAATGTACAAACAAACCAATTCTCGTGTGCGCTTATATTTAACCCTAGCACCTATCAATACACTAGCATCGTTACATCACAGCTTAAAGCTTACACTTAATAATAAAAACCGACCATGCACGAGCCGGACTCACGCGTACAGGGTTCCGTACCGGGTAAAACGGGGTGAATAGAGATCGAAGGGTGAATAGAAATAAAATGGTCAGTTAAATCCTGAGGTTATTTTCTTTCAAGCGAAAATGGACTAAATCATTGTAATAACAGAATCATGAAATATCTGGTAATAAGCTTAAGTAAAATTTTGTGAAAGAAATCATTTAAAATATTCCATTGACCATTTTATTTCTATCCACCCCTGGATCTCTATTCACCCCGTTTTACGGTACCATTGTTTTTACTTTCATTTTTATACAACAGAAATACATCATCAGTCGATCATGACATGTCTTAGAGTGAAAAGAAAATTGCTTTGACTAATAACGGATACTAAAACAGAATTATCATATTTAGTGCAGTCGTTATATTTATATGAAACTAGCTGACCCGCCCCAGCTTCACTTGTGGTATATTTAAACCGCTCGACCGATTTTCTACAAACTTCACATAAACCATCTACTAAATAGTCCGAACAAAGCCTGAACATTTGGTTTGGATAGGTGAGCCCGATCTTAAGTTATAAAATTACAACGAAAAGTGGCATTGATTTTTATATATTAGATTTATATAAAACTAACTGTTGTTCGCAAATGTTCTTATATATGTAGAGATGTAGATGTGGAGTTCGCTTCGATATTTAATTATGTTACACTACAGTGCTAATTTCGCTGACTGTACCTCTAATTGCACCCAGGTGAATTTGAGCAAATTTTATTTTTACGACTATATTTATTATACATGTTATTATACTCCGTATTGGATAACCGCTGCCCAGTCATCATTCTCTGAACCATTCTCACTTGGGGTCGGCTTTCCAGTCTAACTGCGATGCGACTGAACTTCGATATTTTCCGTGAAGTGACTGTCTAGTATAAACTATTATTTTTAGAAATAATATATGTATTACGTTTATTAATGTTAAGATGAAAATTCATTATGACACGATATGACGGCCGTTTTGACACGAATGGTTGTGCTCGGACAAAGAAAAGAGAAAAAAAACTATAGTACATTTTGTTTAGATACATAAAAATCGTAAACCATCTTAGCGTGTCTTTTTAATATGTTTTGTTTAAAAACACAATATAAAAATACTTATCTAATCAGTAACGCATTTAGAAGACTAAAAACCTGTGTCGGACCACTAGTTAGTCAGTTAGTTAGCCTAGTTTATTTGTTTAACATGTGTTTTTATAAAAAATTACCACAAGATTGTTTACCTTTATTTAGGTACCTTAACAAATGAAGTATAGTCGTGTCAAAACGGCCTTGATAGTGTGTCGCAATATGAATTGTACTATTACAATGCAAAAACGACAGTTGATAATGTTAAAATACAAAAAGATGTAAGTACAAATATCCCTATGTACTTTCCTGTTAACAGTTGTCGTGACTTATACCCTTTTGTGTTTACGTAGATGTAAAAATAATTATATATTATATTATCATTCAAGTTAAGCAGTCGATCCCGGTTGCAGTACGAACATCTATGGCAGTCGTTACCGGTAGTTGGAGCCCTCAAAAGTTCGACTAGGCTAACTATCGCCAATTTGGTTGTGGAGGTCCGATGGCAGTTGCTTCACGGAAAATATCGAAGTTCAGCCACATCTTAGTTGGACTAGAAAGCCGACCCCAACTGAGTTGGTAATAGGCTCAGAGAATGATGATTATCATTCAAGCAAGCGTGACTCTTTGCTTCTGGTTCAATGATGATATTACTTTCTGTTCAGGCGTGAGATTCTCGCCTCGGAATCTTCGGTATCTGTAAACAAACAATACATATAACATTACCCTCCATAATTTATTTTCTGATGTCTGCTCAGCACAGAGCTCTCCCGGTATTGGGAGAATTTGGCCTACTGTTTCCACGCTGGCCAGACGGATTGGTAACATAACATAACATAAACTCACGCCTATATCCCCGAAGGAGTAGACACAGGTGCTAGTACCCACATTTCGCCAGTTTATGTTTAGGTCCCAATGTAATAGGTGGCGAGCCTATTGCCATTAACCGGGCACTTATAAACCTGCGATAAATACACACATAACTTCGAAAAGCATGGAAAAGTCATTGGTGTCTGTCATGGTAAAACCTGAGATCGAACCCGAGACCTCGTCTCAGCAGTCCATTACCCATATCACTAGGCTACCGCGGGTACCCTTCGATGTGATGGACATAATTCCTCTACATTCATACGTTGATTGAATCAAAAGAATAGTCTTTTGATTCAATCAACTACATCGGCATAGGCCTATAATTCATTTATTTAGGTTAAGTACCTAGAGGTAAACAATCTTGTGTCAACTTTTTATAAAAACACATGTTATACAAATAAACTAGACTAACTAACGGTAAAACGGGGTGGATAGAGATAGAAGGGTGAATAGAAATAAAATGGTCAGCTATATTATTTAGTTACTATCTTTCAAGCGAAAATTTGGACTTGTTCATTGTAATAACAGAATCACAAAATATCTGTTATTGCGCTTAGTTAAAATTTTGTAAAAGAATTTATTTAAAATATTCCTATGACCATTTTATTTCTATCCACCCCTGGATTCCTATTCACCCCGTTTTACGGTAACTGACTAACTAATGGTTTGACACAGGTTTTTAGTCTTCAAAAAGCGTTACTAAGCAGAAAAGTATTTTTATACATATTAAAAAGACACACTAAGATTGTTTATGTTTATATAAAGCACCTAAACAAAAGCCCTCAGTGTGCATACTCCAGTGTGACCACGGTTAGTGCAATCTGGCCGAAATGTCAATCAAATCGACCAAATCGATCAAGACGACCTTCGTGGCGTGGCCGTAGTGAACGCGACTGATACGCAGGAGGCGTGGGTTCGATTCCCGCTCAATGCAAATATTTGTGTACATGAATATGAATATTTGCATGGGTGTTTCTTCTTATAATATGTCTGAATCTGAATGTATTTACAAAAAAAAGTATCTAAGTATGTTTATCCGCAATATAGAACCCATAATACAAGCTAGTTAAACTATGCTTACCATGGGTCTAGGTGGCATTGTGTAGATTGTCCTAGAATATTTATTATTATAGATCAAAAGGCAAATTATTGTATTTACCATATGAGCGCGTTAATACACGGGTTTCGCTAACCATATATGCATATGTTAAATCTAACAACATCAACATTACTATAATCTATTCTCATCATTCTACATCATCTGCAGTTGTGTTCACTTACATCATATCGTAGAAAAGTCTCTGCTCCTTGGATAGCGACGGTTTGGTCTCCTCTAAGGCACTCTCGATGTCCTCTCGGTGCACCACCACAGAGTCCATCGTTTTGTCCTCGCTCGCCATCTAACAAAATGTTTTTAATCTGGTAAGCACAGCTGATGGTAAGGTGTGTAGCTTGGTATAAATTTATAGTAATACTATTTGTATGTGTGATGGCACTTGGTGGAACTTATTCAACCTTACTATTAAAAAATATTTTATACATATTGATAATATACTTGTACTTCTCCACGATATTCATTATTGTACCTAACCGGAATCGCGTTGCGATATTCTCAAAGATTTACATTCACAGTTATGTACATTCCAATTTCTAAATACCTAACACATATTCATAACTGTCAATGCACTTTTGAGAACCGTTCAGGTAATAAATATTGTGGAGAAGTTATCAAAATGTGTATTGTAATTATTCTTCTTTATTTAACGTTTCGTATTTATTTATACATATGGTCTATTTTATGTAGAATATAAGTTTTTTAATTTCACCTACAATTGGATATAGACTCACGAATATACTACACCCGGGAGTTCTTTTTTTAAAAGTAAGTGGATGCAATTCCCTAAGGAAGTAAATACACACGTAAACACTTTCATGAGACTTTGCCTTCAGCTTAACATCAGGCGAGGTGAAGTCAAATTGACGAGCCATAATTAAATTTAAAAAAATAAAATGAAAAACCAAATAAGAAATCACGTCCGCTGCCATAACAACAAATATGCAACTCGGCAGAAGTCAAATGACGTGCGATACCCCGATCTGAAATTAGCATAGAATTTTAGTATATACTAGCTGACCCGCGCAACTTCGTCTGCGTCACCCCGTTTTTGCAACATTTTTCATTCCTGCTCCGCACCTGTTTGTTGTAGCATGATGTTATATACATATAAACCTTTCTCTTTAACCAGTCTATCTATTAAAACAAACCGCATCAAAATCCGTTGCATAGTTTTGAAGATTTAAGCATACAAAGCGACAAGAAAAATAGGGACAGAGAACGCGACTTTATTTTATACTATGTAGTGATAGTGAAGATCAATGAAAGTAAATAATAGATAAGTAGGAATAAACAAGTAAACCATCTGAGGTATATTATTTCCACCTCCGCAATGCCTATTATTTAAAACAGTTAAGTCGTAGGTTTACCAGTTGTTTTTCCAGCTTCGTCAACTGCGCGGTGACGAGGATGGACTTGAGATCAGCTGGTGAGTACCCCTCGGTGGCCTCCGCCAGCTCCTGGAGGTCCACTCCGTCGTCGAGTGTGACGTTCTTCGTCAGAGTTCGGAGGACTTCGTAGCGGCCGCGCTGTGACAAGGTATAACATAACGATGCTTTGAGTGAACACAGTTTAGCTACATTTGAAGGTACGATGTCCTCTTTCCAACGATTCCGCTTGGTTAAGATATTGTAGGAGGCTTTACATGGCGGAAATTTATTATAAGAAAATGTATTGGGGGCGGGAGGGTAACTTACTACCTATGGTGTGGCATGAATGGATTTGTTTTGTGGATTATAGTGGAATAGGGTATTCCTTTCTATGACAGTTAGTGATATTTTGCAATCTATCGTTGGAATCTTTAGTAGGTCCACTACCTGTCACGTCTGCACGGTCGTGGCCTGTTTAAATAAAAAAGCTACGCAACTGGTCTAGTAATACACAGTACACGTGTTTTTGTACACGGCCGACCCTAAGTAAGGCTACCAGCTTGCGGTGGTATTAAGGGGTCCTTTATACCTTCTCCATACCATTCAGACATGTCAGCAGTCGTGGCAATATATATGAGTGGTGTACCTAGTCTGGTAACACACAGTACACGTTTTAGCACACGATCGACCTTTAGTAAAACGGGGTCTAACAGCCAGGGGCGGTCCCCCCACTGCCTGTCTCTCCGGTACCGTCATGACCTGTATAGATATGAAAGCCGCACCAGGTCTAGTAACACACAGTACACGTGCCTCTGCACACGGCCGACCCTAAGTAAGGCGGGGCCTCTTAGACCCCCTGCATGACCTCCACTGCTTGTCACGCTGGTACAGTCGTCGCCTGCGTAGGTGTAAGAGCCGCACGTGGTCTGGCAACACGCAGTACACGTGTCTCTACACACGCCCGACACTTAGTAAGGCGGGGCACCTTAGACCCACTGCCTGTCTCTCCGGTACAGCCGTGACCTGTATAGACATGAGAGCCGCGTCAGGTCTGGCAACACACAGTACACGTGTCTCTACACACGCTGGAACCATAGTAAGGCGGGGCCCCTTAGACCCCCTACATGACCCTCCATTGCCTGTCTCTCCGGTACAGTCCTGACGTGTATATACATGAGAGTCGCACCTGGTCTGGCAACACACAGTACACGTGTCTCTGCACACGGCCGACCCTTAGTAAGGCGGGGCCCCTTAGACCCCCCACTGCCTGTCTCTCCGTGACGTGGCGTGTGTACACATAAGAGCCGCACCAGGTCTGGCAGCGCGCAGTACACGTGTCTCTACACACGCCCGACCCTAAGTAAGCCGGGGCCCCTTGGACCCCCTGTATGACCCCCTCTCCGGTACCGCCGTGACCCGTATAGCTATGAGCGCCGCACCGTGTCGGGCAGCGCGCAGTAGACGTGTCGCTGCAGGCGGCCGGCGCGCAGCAGCGCGGGGTCGAGCAGGTCGGGGCGGCTGCTGGCGGCCAGCACGGGCCCGCGCGCGCCGCCCTCCGCGCCGTCCAGCCGCGCCAGCAGCTGGTTCACCACGCGGTCCGTCACGCCCGTCGAGTCGTGGCCTCGTCTGTCGCGACAAGAGTATTGAAATATTATTTTTTTATTACTTATGGCACGTCAATTTGACTTCACCTCGCCTGATGTTAAGCTGAAGGCAAAGTCTCATGAAAGAGGGTCACCATTGCAAACACAAAAATAAGATCTTATTGTGCCTTTGACATGAAAAGCTATCGAATTCGTAATGTAAAAGTATCGACGGAGTCTTACGATAGGCAGTATGTCTGTTGTAAAACTTGTAAACCTGTGTGGCATAAAACCCGCCAATTGCAATGATCCGCTCTTACGATACCTTTACGATACGGTTTCGATAGATTTTCGTGATCATACACATGTATTGTTAGCTTTTTACAAAAGTTCCAGTTGAAAAAATAATATCAATTGATTAGTTGTCTGTGGTTGGTGCGTGTATTAATTTATCTATATTGCGTGTATGTTAAACTTTAGAAGCAATAAAATTATTATTAGCAGTGACCGTGCGTCACGGCCCTTAAGGGAAGTGGCTGCGCTGAACTATAAACGTGCAATACCAATGACCAGTTGTCACACTCGTGCTGCCGACCCAGTTAAAACATTTTAATGCCCTTCTTGAAGAACCCTATTTTCTCAAATCAAAATAATAACAGATAGAGCGCCAAAGGTAATACAAAAGTAGTGCCATCTCACTCGCACTCATTGTCTTCGCCGCACGCTTCACACGAGTGCGAGCGAAATGGTACTACTTTAGTATTACTTTAGAACTTTTAGTTCGAACATCGTCACAAACAATAACATCAAAAACATGTCTTGTATAATCTCACCTTCGGCAATCGGAGACTTTTAGCATTGCGTTTCCGGTTCGAGAGAAAAAGATTACAGATATCCTTGAATGATTCTTAATTAAAAAGGTTAATACGCTGGAATTTGGAAACGGATTTTACAACTTATTGTGCCTTTAACATGAAAAGCTATCGAATTCGTAATGTAAAAGTATCGACGAAGTCTTACGATAGTCAGCCTGCTTGCTGTGAACGAGAGGTTTGACAAAACACAGAGCTAATACTAAAGGATCGATTACAGTACTGCATATAGGTGAAGCGCAACAGACACTTACTATATTCACTTACTTGGGCGCAAGACTGTCGAACTCATCGAAGAACAGTATGCACGGCCGCTTCATGTCCGCCCTGGGGAGCAAATGTTAAATAAAATAACATTATTTCGATAGGAAAAGCGAATAAAAAAAATGACAGGCAGGCATTTTTTTTATTCGCTTTATCCTTTTCGGTTCTTCAAAATTCAAAAATTCAGAGACCATCAAATGGCTCTTACAAAACCTCAATATCAATTATAATTTATAAGTTAGTGAGCACATGAACCACCAGTTCGAAACGCGGTTCCAACCTGAGAAGACTCTGGCAAGAAACTCAGCGGGCATTTCTTTTTTTTTTTTGGTCTATTTACAATAATTTACTTAAGTGTAGATACAGTGATTTCCTCGAGTAGCAAGTTGAGTGAGCAGATTATTTCCAGGTTTGCTTATCATGCAAATAGTCCTGAATTGTATAATAGGCTTTTTGGCATAACTTTCTTTTAATTACATTTTTAAATTCATTGATAGGTAAATCCCTAATTTCATTAGAGAGTTTGTTAAAAAAGCGTATACAATCACTCTGAAAAGAATTTGAAATTTTGTGGAGTTTAGTGAGTCTACTATCACAGACAACGAGATTATTTTTTAGTCTGGTATTTACGTTAGGTAAAGTTTGTAATATCGGACTTGGGCTCAATAATACTTGATAGATGTAAATATTTTTTTATCACTAAGGTGGTAGACAAGCACCCATCCCACCAATTCAAGTTTGTACTATACTCACTTGTCAAATATATCTCGAACCGCTTTCTCGCTCTGTCCTATGTACTTTGAGAGCAACTCTGGCCCTTTCACTGTGATCATGTTCATGTTGGTGAGCCGCGCCAGGCACGAGCCGATGTGGGACTTCCCCGTACCCGGGGGGCCGTACAAGAGGATCCCGCAGGACTGCGACGGGAATAACGCTGGGTACTGTGTAGTGTGGGAGAATAGCATTGATAAGAACAAAAGAAGTGCCGGTAACTTAGTGGATAAGGAGTCGGCATTATGATCGAGAAGTCACAAGTACGAATCCTGGCCATTACACTACAAACGTGAACCCACTCTCAACTCAAATCATTTAGCTTAGCTATAGAGATTAGAGGGAATATTAGTAATTTCGGTTATTAAGTGAAATTTTGGATTAGAGAATTTATATTCATTAGGTAAAACTTATAGAAATAATGTTAAAAAAATAAAAATATAATAATGATGAGTACGTCAATCATCATTCATTCTCACAGCCTATTCCCAACTCAGTAGGGGTCGGCATTCTAATCTAACTAAAATACGGCTGTAGTTCAATATTTTCCGTGAAGCGATTGCCATCGGACCTCCACAACCAAATTGGCGTTATCAAAGTTCTGTAGTTAGGCTAGTTAGACTTCTGAGGGCTCCAACTACCCGTAATGACTGTCATAGATAACCGGGACCGACGGCTTAACGTGCTCTCCGAGGCACAACCAGACTAATGCAAATAGCCACATCCATGAATATAAATATGTCAATATATGATAACAGAAATTCCCTCACCATGATAGGCCAGAAGATACACTCAGTAAGTTCTTGCTTGACTTCTTCCAGGCCTCCCACGGGGCCCCAGATGTCAAACTCGTTGGCTTTCTCCTCATCTTTTGTTACATCTTCCACTAGACGAGGCTTCGGATCGTCTGGGTTGGTTTCTTAAACAATATTACGATGTCATTACTTCTACAAAAAATCTGTGACTGATTTCTTACGTTAAAAATATAATATCGATGAAGGAATTATGGACATTGGAGCAAGCGATATCATCGCGTCGAACCGTTTTCATTTTACTATCAATGGATTAGTTGACACTGCGATGATTTTAACAATAAAGCCCAATTCACACCTAGGGCGGGTGCGGATCGGGCGCGGGTCGATTTGCCATTCATCGATATTCACAAAACAAAATAAAAAAATACCTCATTAAGAAATTCACATTAACCGCGATTCACACATAGATGTGAATCGCGGTTAAAAGTATGTGAAATAAAATATTTCGAGACACAAAGATTCAAATTTCATTAATTATTCGTAGTTATATTACAGATTTATGTTAATCTACTTCACTAAGCGATTCCTTCAGCGTTTTCGCTACTAGAATAACACTATGTCTAGAGCCCCTGGAGTGGTAAACCGCGAAAAGCCAAACGGAAAGCCCGGCCCTCGCCAGCGCACCAAAAGAGAAAACGACCATAACTAGTCGTGTCAAAACGACCATCATAACGTGTCGCAACTATAGTGTTTATATTAGGTAAAATAACAACTCACTTTTTTTCTTTACAGCCTTGAATATTTTCTTATTAAGATAGTCAGTGATATCCCTGGCCGAATAGCCGGCGGTGTCCGTGGCCAACTTGATGACGTCATCGTCTTCTATCACAAACTCTTGGCGAATTTTGTCGTTTAGAAAGTGCTTGAATAGTTCTATTCTTTCTTCCTACAAAAAGAAAATCATAAGTATAAAATGGAGTTAAAATTAAAGACGGAGGTAGGACATGACGGTATCTACCGTCCCTATTGAGCAGTTCGACTGGGGAAGTACCTCCGCCCTACACAATATAATCTAGTGTTGTGTTTCTGGCTCGTGACTACTATGTTTTCATAGATATTAAGGGTCCTAGCCAAAATGTATTCGTTCCGAATCTACATTCGTCATCGCTCTGTAAATGTATGGGAGTGACATTTGTTGTCGGAATCGGATCACATGACATTCGACAACAAATATCACTCCCATACATTTTCAGAACGATGACGAATGTAGATTCGGAACGAATACATTTTGGCTAGGCCCCCTGGATTGTTTTCGACATTTTGGAGATTGAGATTAGACCGAGATTGAATTTTGAATCGGCCTTCAGTTAGCTTGAAACTAAACATTACCTTTTCAATTTCTGGCACATCAAAGTGGGCCGTGAACATGGGTTTCCCACTGAACTGCCTCAGCGTGGGGTGCAGCGACTTCATGCTGAGTGACGTCATCAGCACGCACACGCCCGAACATGTTTGTAACAAATGCTTGATGACAACCGCTAACCTATAAAATAGAGAATGTTATATCTAAATCAATAATCTACTATATAAAAATAGGTCGGGTTTTCCTTCCTGGTGCTATAACTCCAGAACGCACGAACCGATTTCCACGGTTTTGCATTCGTTGGAAAGGTCTCGGGCTCCGTGAGGTTTATAGCAAAGAAAATTCAGGAAAAATTTCAACAGAAAAGCGGGCAAATCATTTTTCACATACAGCGCCATCTCTGATAATAAGCCATCTGGTGGCGAAACGGAGTTCGTCGGATTTGCTAGTTTTATATAAGGCGGTAGCTTAGTGGTATGGATTATGGACTGCTGAGACGAAGTCTCGGGTTCGACCCCCAGGTTTTATCATGGCACCAATGACTTTTCGATGCTTTTTGAAGTTATGTGTGTGTTTATCGCAGGTATATAAGTGCCCAGTTAATGGCAATAGGCTCGCCACCTATTACATTGGGATCTAAATATAAACTGGCGAAATGTGGGTGCTAGCACCTCTGGGATATGGGTGTGAGTTTATGTTACGTAATCAGTTTCTTCATCTGCAGGCGGGCCTTTCATTTGTTTAATCACCTTTTTTTCTCATCAAGAGTTTGTTTTATATAACTATTCGTCAAATGTCCAATAATGTTCGTCAAACTTGATAAAATAATCTTTATTAAGCTAGGCAGATATAGCGTCAGTTTAGCGAAAGAAATTATTATGAAAAAAAAAGCAGGAATGCGAACCCTGAGCTCCGAGCTCACCTTGGCCTCGGATGCAATCAGGAAAACACGTCAAGGATATTGGCGAAAACTAATATTCCAAGCTCCCTTAATCTTCACACTATATGTATACGTCCATCGTTCTCAGTAAAACAAATTACCTTTGATAATAAGCAATGTCCTGGGGCGAAGCTCCTTCCAAGCTGGGCGGTACTAACGAATCAACATCATCACATATGAGGACTGCAGGGCTGTGTTCTTGGCACATCAGTATAGCCTTGCCGAGGACTTCTGGAATGTCTTTACGGCCTTTCAAGGACCGACAGTGGAGGATGTGGGACCAGACTGTCAGCTCTTTTTGGATTATGTGGCAGATTGAGGATTTTCCTGTACCGCTTAAACCTGTAGAATATCTGTTACATTATTGATAGTCTCTATGGCGTGGTGGTAGTGAACGCGAGTGCTACGGAGGTAAGGGTTGGATCCCCGTCAGTGTAAATATTTATATGCTTAAATATAGCTATTTGCATCGGTCTTGTCGTGCCTTGGAGAACATGTTAAGCCGTTGGTTCCGGTTGTCCTACGAATATCTATAGGTGCATCCAGATTTGTGACATGAACAGCGGATTGGACAGCGTGGCATCCAGACATGACGCTGAGTGTCGACGGAACAACTTGTGGCACATGGGCACACAAAATAGGGTTGTACTGACACGACCACCAGTCCATTAATGGTTTAATTTAAGCTCAGCTATCACGCAGCTGAATACGCGACGGACACGCACTTCTGACACGGTCACGGTAAAATCATACGTAAATGTAGACGTGGCTTATGACAGTCGTTACTGGTAGTTGCAGCCCTAAAAAGTTCAACAACTGGTCAAACTGCAGTACTTTGATATTGCCTATAGGTACGTATGGATATAGGTTATGGAGGCCAGGTAGCAGTCGCTTCACGGTAAATATAGGTATTATATTAAACAAGTCATGCTCTCTCAAACGGCTCAAGTCATTGGTTGATTAGCCCTTTTATTCGTTTTTTGGTGGGCTAATTAGTGCGAATAGCGAACTTTTTAACTACATATCTTCACTAGGCTTTTCCTGTACCCTCTGTACCGCTTAAACCCGTAGAGTATCTAATTACATTACTGACAATTTTTGTGGCGTTCCGGTAAAGAACGCGACTGCCACGCAGGAGGCACGGGTTCGATTCCTCAGAGCAAATATTTGTGTACATGAATATGAATATTTGCATTGGTCTGGGTGTTTTTATGTATAATATGTAGATATTTACAAAAAAATGTATCTAAGTATCTTTATAAGCATTCTAGAACGCGTAACCCAAGCTAGTTAAGCTGGGCTTACCATGGGTCTAGGTGGCGTTGTATGTCCTGAAATATTTATTTATTTATTTTCACTAAGTTTGCCGATCTTCGCTATAGGTACTTCGCTACCAGACCAATGGAAATATGAATCATAATTTTGACTAGAACAGGTTATTTGCACACAAACAAGGAACATTAAAGGGTAGTTAACTAACGCGATACTATACTCATCACATTAATACCTATTTAGTATATTGGCATGGATCATTATAACTTTTGGTATATAAACCCATTTTGAGAAATGCATAAATTTAGTTGTATTTTGCTTTTAACGTGTTAACTGTGATAAGTGTTCAATTTTTTTTTCTAAAATTTAAGTGATATTCAATAATGGATTCGATTGAAAACGGTAAGTACCAACTATCTGCTTAACAATTTTTTGTATATTAGGTAGGTATACTAATTTGTCTGCGCCTCCGACGGCACGCGGTTACCGTGGCTTTTGATCCCATCTCTAGTTCTACCCAACCTATCGTATTGGGACTCCTTTGTCCGCACCTAGCCTCCCTTTTTGGACCATTGTGCGGTTCTACCCAACCGTCATCATCTCGAAAGAGAGGGCCTTGGGCTTGCCGAGGTATAAGGGATATATTGGTTACTATCTCACCTCCCTGCAGCTAAAGAACCAAAGTCGACGTTTTAGTCGGTTCGAGTTCGACATAACCTCTTTCTCCGGCTCCGGTGAGATTGGTATCCGTGGGGATTTTGCGCAAGGAAATTAAAAGTTGTACTCAACCAAATGTAATCAAACATACGTAAGAGTTGAAGATTGACCAAAAATTTCGAACAAAAAAAAACTCATCGTAGTTTTTCGTACCTACCTACAACGCCAACAAACACAGATAAAAACGCCAATTTTTTTTTAATTTGCAAAGTTATTAAAAAAAGTTGGAATTTTGTCTGTGTTCCATATTTTTTTTAATTTCCTTACTGTATACAATATTATAATTTATATGTAACGTACCTAACTTACGTAACCCAAGTTTTATTTTTCAAATCTCGAATGTACAAACAATAATCAATTTACGTTATTTAAAAAAAATAAACAAATAACTTACCAGTAACTAAAACATTGCTCTTTATCTCTGAAGCACCTTTAAAATTCGCTTCTCTGTGTATCTCAAAAAACACATGAGACAAAATCTTTCCAATCAACGCTTCCATAGATTTCATTGTCCGACAATAGTTTCTATAATCATAATCTAACTTTGAAACAACTAACTTTGGCGGTACCATCTCTAAGTCATTCAAGCACTTAGCTGATATAGTACAGTTTCTAAAAGACTCCGAATTCAGCATAGTGAATTTCAATTTCTCCGGTTTTAACTTAAATTGCAAATGGCCGCTACTTATCGCAATATTCTGTTTAATAATTTCATTATTTATAAGAAACTTTTTACCGGAATGAGTGCTTCTAATGACACAATTTTTGAACTTTTCTATAACATCTATTTCACTCTGTATTTGATCTGAATACGTAACAATGTCTATATGGTCCGGTTCCTCTATTTTGTCTCCTAGTATAGTAAAAATTAGTCTCATTCCATTATTTATATTGATAATACTATTCAAAGATTTTGGTATAAGCACTGTGGGTATATTTTTGTTGTATACTTCTCTACATAGACTTCTATAGATCACACTATCAATAGGTACTATTTCTACACACACGTCATTTATAAATTTACTATCATTATCATCATCATTATCTTGTAATATGGATGGTATATTCATCATTGTTGACAGAATTATAGTCAGGTCTTTGTATTTCTCATCAATTAAATCTTCATGAATAAAAACTGTGTACGGATGTATTAAATTCTTTTTTCCATCGCTGTCTATTGGCAAAGCTCTTAGTACTATCCTCTTTGGTACATTTAAATATGGTCCGATCATCCCTTTGTTTACTGCACCAATATTTTTAAATTTCTCTGCTTCTTTCGGAGTGTTTTCATGAAAGTTCGGGAAACTATGTAGGCTATTAAATGCGTCTACTTTGACTATGATTCTACTATGGTTGACTATGATACCGGTCTGCTTAGGTGTGAAGACTATAGGCATAGATGACGATATCCAGACTACAGTCTTTTGGTTAGCAACAACTAGTCTTAATTGGTCTAATATTCGCAATTGTAGGAGCTCCACATTGTGTTCCTGAAACATAGAAACAAGTATATTTAGTAGTAAAACTTCTCCTGGGGACACCATAATCCCCAGGAGGACACCATTAGAGGAAGAGAGTAATCTCAGAAGAGATGTCCCTGGGTCTGCCGGGTTGCGAGAGATATGTCTTGTATAATCTCATCGGATGGATGGCAAGGACCAATGGACGGCGTGCGTTTTGGTCAGTTCGAGTCCGAAATAATAACCTCTGCAGATTTTGGTACAGACGGTATCCGTGGGGATTTTGCGCACGATAAAAAAAGTAGCATAACCTCTCCTGAACATAGCATAGGATAGCATAGCAATAGTGTGAATAGCCTGCTGGCGTTTTTTGATGAGTTGGGGTGGATTGAATAAACTCCCTGCAAAAACCACCCCGTGATGTGGAGTTGTGGAAACTAGAATAAGATACTGTAATTGATTCACTAATGGTAGATGCCAGAACAGATTTGATAGGCTAGATAGCAACTCTATTCACCACTAGTCTATGCCCGCGGCTCCACTTGAGTGGCTGTCGATTATCGCGACCTAAGCGCCATCTGCGCAACTTCAATTCGATATTACTATATAATTATAACTCTGGTTCTATTTAACCAATCGCAATCAAACAAAGGCAAGATTTTAATTTGGCCCAATCCCCCTCAAACAAAAAAAACGGCATCGAAATCCGTTCAGTAGTTTTTGCGTCCATCGCGGACACACAAACTTTCACAATTACATAATAGTATAGATAGATAGATGTATGTAGGTATGCTAATTGTACTTTGTAATGGTACAGTGAAATAGATAACGAAAGAACTACTGGTAAATTCTCTGGACTCATTCAAGGGACATCTAAAGTAGCTATCATTATTATTTCACTTGAAGAATAGTGACAGTCACTTCGAAGCATGTGTTGTTCTAAACCATGTAAGAAGTCTTATCAAATTTTAAATTTATAGTATTTCCGCTGACCAGTGACCGCATCCCATCAGGTGGACCGTGTGGTTGTCTGCCACATAAATGGTATTAAAAAAAAATTACCAGTATCTCCTGATCATCGGGACTGTCAGTATCCACATACAATTCGTCTAGCACCTTGATGTCCCCACATGGGGACACAAACACATCTGCCCCATCGTCCAAGCCTAACATCCTACTGTAGATAGGATTGAGAGCTATGTGACCTTCAGGAATAGAGCTGCTGAAGACCACCCATAGAAGGCTCTGTTTGTCTCTGGATAAAACCATGACACATTGTGTCTGAAAAAAAAAGAAAATATATCAACACTTAATTGAGTGACGCCACTAGTTAAAAGCTTAGCGGTTAAGGAGTTGGCATAACGATTGAGAGATCCCAGGTTCGAATTCTGGTTATTACACTACAGACATAGTAATCCCATTCCTAATACAAGCCATTGAGCTTAGCAGGGGTTAGGCGGAATATCAGTAATTTTAGTTCCTAATAGGTATATGGAAAAAAAAAAATATCAATGAATAGGTTTTAAACTTTAAAAATGACTGTTTAATAAGTAAATATTTAGGTTTTTACATTATTTTAATGCCTATATATAATTGCATGTTTTAAACAAAGGTAACAATGATAGATCAAAACCTCTTCTCAAATTGAAAAAAAAGATATAGTATTCCTTTTGACAAAACAACTTGAAAAAGAGTCGTAAAATAATTTTACTAATTAAAGTCACATGTACATAAAGCTAGTAAGTTACCCTGTGTAAGTAGGACTTTCATACATTTGAATGGAATTATTTTTTTTTTTTTTTTTTTTTTATCTATGGCACGTCAATTTGACTTCACCTCGCCTGATGTTAAGCTGAAGGCAAAGTCCCATGAAAGAGGGTCACCATTGCAAACACGTTCAGTGCTACAATGGTGGCGCTCAGCTTGACGGCCTCATCAGATGCTTTTTCACGCCCCGCTTAAAGGACCCGGGACTGTAGGAAGAAGGAAACACGTGCGCCGGCAAGGAGTGCCAGGACTTAATGGTACGGCAGAGAAAAGACTCACCGAACCGCTTGGTTCTTGATGGAATGTTCTGTACCGTATGCGAGTGACACCTAAGCCCTGCACGCGTTGTCCTGTGTAGGAAAGGGGAGGGTGGGATTAGTTGGAAGAGCTCATCAGTTATGGAATTATGGGATCTGGTGAAATGTTATGGGAAATGTGAGCAATTTAAAAAAAAATACCAGTGTGGGTAATTTAATTTCATTGTAACTTTATAAAATACATATTAGTATCTACCAAAAAATGGAAATACGAAGAAATTTTTGCTGAATTTTCAAATTATATTTACTTTATTTTTCATACAGTTTATAACCTCAATAAATCAAGATAACAGGTATTATTCAAGAAACAGAATTCTAGTAATAATAATGACACAACAATTTTATATGAATATGATAATACTCTATTGTTTTAACCATTGTATATCTTTCATTGAGAACTAAAACACATACATTAATAATTTAAAGTAGATAACTCTTAGAAACAAAACTAGTATGTATAGTACTGCCCTGTATGTTATTATTATTAAATACAACATTAACATGGATCCAGATAGTAAAAATAAATATTATATATTATATTTTTTATATTTACCTGTTCATTATTTGTGGCGTACTTTGGACTGATATACGCAAAGCAAGTTTTTTCATGGGTAAATGCCACTTTAAGTTTAAGTCCACCTAACATTTTTATTATTTCATTTGGTGCAGTGAAAAGAAACTACAAATTTATATTGTTTTGTTTTCATTAGAAATTATTTTAGTGATAAAAGGTATGATAATAAATAACAAAACAATGAATATTCGAGTACAATGTACCTCTACGACCACTTGACTACAAGTTAGTAACCACGTTTCATATCCGTACAGAATCAGTTATTTCTCATCATTTATTTACGTGCAAGGATCTTTGACGCTAATATTTTACTTCAGATTTGAATAAACTGAAAGCAAACTGCCTGTGCAATAGGTATTGTTAGTATCATATATGTTTACAATATTTTACATGATCATTTTATACTTCTTGGGAAGAGAAAATAATTAAAATTAAGAAGTACTTTAAGATCCTATTTTCAGGGTCATGTTATAAATATGGCTACAATATTATTGAAATGCTTTTCATAGTTTTCATATCACCTTGATTTGACAGTTCACTTCATACTGATTGACTTGACATTCTTGACATTGACATTGACACACTGCAATCTACAATAACGTTCCATTTTTTAACATTGTGCTTATAAATGATTGAAAATGTATTTTACATTAAACATAATTCAAGTGGCAAATAGTAGGTCTAAATACGTATGGGTTTCATACTCGTTTTTGGAAGACATTTTTGCTGCACTCTTCTATATACACCGGACCTATAGAGACTGTATAGTTTCCCAATCTGGGCGGATACCTTGAAGGTGGTGGTTAACCTCTGTGACAACCGTAACGAAAGGGTACACTGACTACCGACGATGGGGAAACGCCACCATAGGACCTGCAGGCAAGAGCCCTTTTAACGCTAGTATATTGGAAAGGCTGCAGCTAGCTAGAAGCAAAACATAGTTTTTTATTTTGTCTTTTAATACGAAGTAACAATATTAAATGGAGCAATATACTAGGTTAGGTATATTATTATTTATAATTATTAGATTAAGATTTTATGGTCAGGATTTTTTTAATGCTAGATTTTTCGCCCCCTACATGTCAACCTTTCTAAATATATAAAATCGTAATATTTTTAGTTTAGAACAATTTAATTCCATTTTTATATAGTAACTAGGTAGTGTTTAAATAATGTTAATAATGTTTTTAGTCAAGCTCAATATTTTGAAAAAGATTCATCAAGAAACTGTTTTAATGTAACAAAATGCTAATAAAGCTCAAAATATGAATTCATACCTTATTTGATAAGCTTAACATGCATGCATAGTATGTACGATATTAGCGTTATGTATTATATTAGATTTTCTTATCATAATTTTATTTACCTTTTAGCTTGTCACGGGTAGGAATAGAACGTAAAACGAAACGCAATTTTGTATCTCCCCCTCCCCTCGCCACTGATATGCCGTGCCGTTGGCCAATCAAAATTCAAAGCAGTTCAACGGTTTTTGAAGACGTTTCATCAGTCCGGTGTGCTGTTGAAATTACTTGAAATTTTGATAAAAATTTATCATTTTGAAATCAATATCGGGCCGTGCAACCCCCAAAGTAACTAAAACTAATCGAAAACGGCGTCTGCCGTTAATTTAATGTGAGTACGCCATGTACGTTAGATAACCGGTTGACGCTGTCGATGTTCACTTGTTTTGCCTCCATTTTCGGTCGTTACATATGTGGTGATTTTGAAACGCTTGTTTACGTTTACAGTATTTTATTACATAAATCATATCATTTTATTGTTAAATTGTGTTATTTTACCTTACTCAAGCAAAAGTGCACGTGATAATTTGTGGAATGTTTCAGCATACCACAATGGCGCCAACAAGGTTGGCATCAAAGCCTCTCGGCGTCAATGAAAACATAAACGGTATGCTGGGCCATGGGATAACGACAAGGAGTAAACAGCTAGCTTCTCAAAAAACTCTCAAGGACAATCTGAAAGTTCCAAATAAGAGGAAAGCAGACAGTCCTTTGAAAGATATAACGGCAAAGCGGGCAGCGTTTGGAGACATAACAAATGCCTTCAACAAGAGCAGCGCTCCAGGAGAAAAGGATAAAGCTGCCACCATAGCCTTGAAGAAGGTTACTGTGGAAAGTAAAATGCTACCAGTTGTAAAGGTTAGAATTTTTAATATACATAATTTTTATTAGAGGGTATTTTTGTGTACATAAATAAGCTTATTTCAGTCCTTATACACTTTATTTGCCATGTGGTTGATTTTGCGTACAATAACATTACGTTTCGCGAATGCAGTATGGGTTAATGAACTTTCCCTCCAAAAACTTTTCTGTCATTTTTTTTTTATTTACTGAGAACCAATTTACAGTTATTCACAAAAAATCCTAAGATGGTCCAATTTCCTTGGCTGAAGTAATAGGGGGTTTTTATCACTTAAAAATAGTGGGTCAAGGTAAATATGGATCATAAGTAGAACAAATATTGCAGTTATAAATTTTTAACATTTCAGTTGAGTTTCTTATTGTTACCAAATCAGTAAAGTCCTAATTTGCTAGTTAAGCAGTTGTTACACATAAGGACAATATTCTCAATATCACATTTGTGTATCTAATGGGCATTGAACTCACCAACTATTTCTTTTTCTTTCACACACTTTGTAGAAATTCATGGATACAATTTAAAAAGATTACTCATAAGGTCTCAAGTATTATTTTTTTATAACATTTGGTAAGACACTTTATTAAGCAAACAATTTCTATCATTAGAGAAAATTGGTTGTACCATACTCTTTGTGCAATTTAAGCCTGAGGCACACAGTGGCAAATTTTTGGTTGATAATAACTGAGATATTATTGCAATATCTCTTATCAAGTAAAGTTATGTGGCTACGACACTGCTGCAAGAATAAACAGTTGTCGCAGAAACAAGTATGCAGTTGAGATTTTTGGAACATTTATGAAATCTCAATGTGAGACAAGATTAATGAAGAAAAATCCTAGTTCTATGTTTATTCTTTGAAAAAAGAATTTATGTACCATTTGGTTTTGATGGTAAATTTTGTTTCCATTTTCTATTTTTATCAGCTGTTGAAATGTGGGACTTATCAGAAAAAAATTTGCAACACATTTTATTATTAATTCCAACGGGAATGCTGAAAAGTCAGGTGATCTACCCATTGTTTTTTTTTTGTTTCATTTAGCAAAAGTCCTGATTCAATGTGTATATTGAGATTTCTTTGTGGGGACGCCGGAAACCGGACGGATGATCCACCTGCTTCACACACGAGCCACTCCATTTAAAATATATCAGGATAAAAGAACATTTAATGGCGAATGATTTTTTTTAAATTGCTTTGTTCATTTGTTACTATGTCTATTGCATTGGGACTCCTTTTTCCGCACCTAGGCTCCATTTTTAGGCCATTGTGCATGCAGGGTTACTGGCTAGAGCAGCCAGCCCAATTTATTACCATATAAATAAATCTTTCCTATATAGTTGGGTAGCTTCAATAACTTACAACAAATGAATGGTAGTGTTATCTCTATATTTAATAGACATGAATGTAAGATTATTTTGTAAGTGTATATATCTTTAAAACAATCAATTTTAAAATCAATATTCATTTCAGAGCATCAAGCCACAAACAACCACATTAAATGGTAAAACATCCAAAGCGAAGACATTCCAGAAAGTGGCAACTCACGCTTTAGATGCTGTACAGAAGCACTTCGTCAAGGACCCACCCAAGGCTGTCGCCACAAGGGCTCAGAATGGCATCCTCAAGAATGTAGAACACAAGAAAGAGAAGATAAATCAGAACAATAGCCAGAATTCTGCCAAGTCTGGAAGAAGCGATGTTTCTGAACCATCGCTTTATGTCACAGCTCTGGAAACAACGTTAGTTCCTTTTCTTTATTTGTTCAGCCTTGTCTTGTCAAAGGTCACTCTTACGAACCAAGAGAATTTATCTCATTGGTCTGGCTGATATTTATTTTCCCATTTAAGTCTAAATATATATTTTATTGTGTCCCAGTTAATGTTACACAATAAAATATATATTTTCACATATTTCAAAGGTACCAATTCTTACCTAGTAATTTAGAACTTAAATTAGTTTGATTAATTTATTTCATTCAATGTCACCAGTCTCATGAAAACCAATCCCACATACCAAACCTATAGTCTGTGCACTTACCACATAAATGAGACCAGATTATACAATACTCACGTAACAATCGTCACCTTGCGATCGCATTTTTCTAGTAATCATTAAGTCACGTACGTTGTAGAACAGAATGGCGCTATTTTCATTTTCAGCTGGGACTTTTTCAAAACCTATAACATCAAAAATATAAATTATTTAACAACAATCAGAAAATCAATTTGGGACACATAAGATTGATTAGATTTTGCTATTATCCGTAAACGTAAATTTAATTGGTTTCATTATGGCTTGCACATCAAACTGCAATGCGACTCGAGGCGATGAAATCTATCGAAAAAACTGTGTTGCGAACTCGCATCGCATTGCAGTTCTGTACACATAATATAAAGGTCTCAATAGGCATTAAAATTCACTATGTTACTTGAAATGTGGGTATATGCAGGTAGTTTTCATGAGGTTAAAACTTACATTTTCATTTTCGCGCATTTTTTATTCGGCACAGCACATGCTATACAGATTTTCTGAAGGCTTAACTTTTGTGAGTTGTATGCTTTAACTGAATTTATTGCATAGGTTCTATTGACTAAGGAGTTACATAGTCTATATTTGTACTTTTCTTAAATCTGTACTTATATTATAGTATGTAATAGTATTTCACCATTACCTTCCTTTTAGCAGTCCAGCTGAAATATCAAAAGAAGAATACAAGACAATCAGTGATAAACTGAATGAAGTTAATTTAGACGACACCATTAGGTCACTGGACGAAGAAACTGAGATTCCACACAAACCACCCCCAGGTGTCAATGATTTCGACCAGGAGAACTGGAACGACCCCTTCCAGGTCTCCCATTATGCTATGGACATATTCAACTATTTGAAAAGCAGAGAAGTAAGTTTCCTTTCAACTTAAGCACCTTTTAAATACCTAAAATCATGCCTGTATAACGTCAAATGATTAGAGGCATATATGGCAATATTTCACGTAACTATATTTTTAATCTAAGATAGTAAAGATTGAGCCTATTGCTGTCAATCAGACATATACTGCAAATATGTTGTATTTAATTTGATTACGTAACACGATTTGATAATTGCATTTTTCTTTTCCCGGATTTATAGGAACCGCGGTAGCTTAGTGGTATGGGTAATGGACTGCTGAGACGAGGTCTCGGGTTCGATCCCGGGTTTTACCATGTCACACACCAATTACTTTTCGATGCTTTTCGTAGTTATGTGTGTATTTATCGCATGTTTATAAGTGCCCAGTTAATGGCAATAGGCTCGCCACCTCGCCACCATTGGGACCTGTGCCTACCCTTTCGAGGATAAAGGCGTGAGTTTAAAAAAAAAAATTCTTTTAAATTTAGTTGAACTTTCTCATATTGGCGTCTGTAAGGCATTCAAACCTGTGAAATAAAACTATATTGTGATCATTTTTTCTAACATAGCCACAATTTTTAGAATCAATTCCCAATTGACGACTATCTACTAAGAATGAAAGGCCTCACATCCTGGATGAGGGCACTCCTCGTCGACTGGATGGTCGAAGTTCAGGAGAGCTTTGAGCTGAACCACGAGACCCTTTACCTGGCAGTTAAACTGGTTGACTTGTTCTTGACGCGTTCGTCTAAGACTCAACCAGAAAAGGATCATTTGTCTAAGGAAGAGTTGCAGCTACTAGGAGCCTCCGCGCTATTTATTGCTTCGAAATTTGATGTAAGTATATGTGTACAAGCATTATTACTTCATTTCATTAGGTAAACATTTAGTGACAACTTTCCACACCAGGCTAAAAACCACTATGTTTCGACTGCAGTTTTAGATTTTAAACTGAGATTTAACACAGAAAAATTGTAAAGGCTGTTCTTGTATAAGGTAACTCAAATGAAACTAGAATTATAAATAAATGAAATAAATAAATATTCTAAGACAATCTACACAACGCCTCCTAGACCCATGGTAAGCATAGTTTAACTAGCTTGTGTCCTAGAATGCGGATAAACGTCCTTAAATACAGTTTGTTTTTGTATATACATACATATTATACATAGAAACACCCAGACCAATGCAAATATTCATATTCATGCACACATTTGCATTGAGCGAGAATCGAACCCGCGCTTCCTGCGTAGCGGTCGTCAAATTGTCAACTGGAGTTTCTACAACCAATCAGCTACTCTCAAAAGTCATCGGCAAAATGGCAGATTCCGCGGCATAGATGAAATTTGACGAAATTGCAACTTTTCAGTTGCCTAATGTAAAAACAGCCTAACGTCACTACGTGCGTTCGTATTAGCCGACACATTTTAGCTGGTTCACTTTAACCCCTGTTCTAACTTCTATACTAACTAATCCATCATCTCCTCACATTACGATTGCGTTTGAACTTAATGTCAAGTAGAATAATGCGCCTGTTAAGCAAAAATTACATTTCGAAGACATAAGGTTTTTATATATTTTATATTTGCTATTTGCTCTAACAGACACGTGTAAAATCAACACGCACATTGCGCCAAATGTGTCCTTTGAAACGATCAAATGAGCAGCCGAAATACTGGCCTAGTTCTTTTTTATCAGGAATACATACATGTAGTCAATTACACTGCAAATTAGGAAATCGAATCTGGTGCACCACCAAGATAGTTTTAGAAAAATAATAAAACAATAACTTTATTACAGGAACGCATCCCCCCATTAGTGGACGACTTCCTATACATTTGCGACGGCGCTTACACGCTAAGCCAACTACTCAAAATGGAGATGAATATCCTTCGTGTGATCGACTATGATCTCGGTATCCCTCTCTCGTACAGGTTCCTCAGGAGATACGCCAGGGTCAGTATTACTATATTAATAACATAACTATATTATACACTTAACACTGGTATAGTAAATATCATTATTCCGGTCGCATACGAGGCCCTCACATTTATGTCCGGGGTCTAATTTTTGTCACATCGCTATCGCAGCCTAGTGGTATTATATCATAGGTAATGGACTGCTGAGATGAGGTCTCGAGTTCGATCCCAGGTTTTACCATGGCATACACCAATGACTTTTCGATGCTTTTCGAAGTTATGTGTGTATTTATCGCAGGCATAAACCAGGTGCCCGGTTAATGGCAATAGGCTCGCCACCTGGGTACACTGGGTGGGTACATTGGGACCTAAACATAAACTGGCGAAATGTGGGTACTAGCACCTCTGCCTAACCCTTCGGGGATAAAAGCGTGAGTTTATGTTATGTTATGCTAAATTTTTTTCAGTCTACCTGAAGCAGCTGAACTTCAATATTTTCCGTAAATCAATTCTTTTTTTTGTTTTAAACACGTTATAAATTCATGTATGCAAGATATTGAAGCAATAATTTTATTATAGTTCGACACGCTATGATTGCCGTTTTGACAAGATCGGTACGGCTCGTTTTCTCGCACCAAGAAAGAGAAAAGAGCAAAACCTGTCGTGTGCCTTTATAAACAGAGCCAAGTTAATCAACGTCTTCTCTCGTATAGTGCGCGCGAGTATCCATGCCGACGCTAACCCTCGCGCGGTTCGTACTCGAACAGTGCCTTCTAGAGTACAATATGCTGGAGCAGTCCGACAGCAAGATGGCGGCGGCCGCTCTCTACCTTGCGCTACGGATGAAGAACATCGGGCCGTGGACGACGACACTACAATACTACACAGGTGAGGTTTCTGGTTTTATATTATTAATTTCTGGTTGGATCTGGTTTTAACGAAATCTACCTGAGTTTCTAGCTGGTCTCTTCTCAGTAGATCTAACTACCAAACCAGCGAAAGAATCATATTCAAATGATTTATTTACTATAAATTATAATATTTTTGACAAATATAATTGTGAAACTTTGACATTCATATGTGCTCTTTATGTGCCTAAACTGAATAAACGACATTAATTATTTGATTCGATCTCAGTTTTACTATCGGTTTAGACTAATATAATGGAAGCGAACTTTTTTTTTCGAAAATGATAAGACGAAATAATTGATATGGTATGTCAAAACAATCGTTATTGATTTCAATTTGATTTACAAGTTTTCGTTAGCTTTCAAATTACACATTTTAGAAACGTCTGAACTGAATCGTCTCACTGTTTCGGGAATCAAACCCGGGACCAAAAGCACAACAGCCAGCCACATTCACTACACCATTGAAACTCGTCATCGATGTTGGTAATAATAGCTATAATACTTGGCAGGTTACAAGCTCAAGGACATCCTGCCCATCGCGCTCGCTCAGAACGCCGCTCTGCACAAGAAGCCCAAGTCGGCCATCAGCACGGTGCGGAACAAGTACTCGCACACGATATTCTTCGAGGTGGCCAAGGTTCCTCTCATCGACGACTCGGCCCTGGCCGCGGAGAGCTGAGATCAGCCCGGTGGCGCCTTACATGCTGTACAGAGAATCCTTAGGTGGGTTCAAATCTTCTAATAAAATTTGTGTGTATACTTCGAGGCTAGGGTGAACGGTCTGACTTACGTTTTCACTGTAAATAAACTCATTTTATTTTATTTTTTTTGTCATAAAATATATTTATATGTATTGTTTATTTAATTGCCGAACTTTATTCTTTATACCAGTTCTAGTTTTTTAAATTGTTTGTATGAGAGATGTATGAATGAAGTTATCTATGAGTGTGTTAGTTTAAATTATAGTGCGGCAATAAATTTTTTTTTTAGTGAAATTTTTAGTATTTTTTTCTTTTATTTTATTCACATTTTTAAAAAAATCTACTCGTCAGACCGTGTCAGCCCTAGCCGTAGTATAAGATATATCACGATTGGTAACTTTTGTTAACTTAATTATTTTGTGATGTACTGTCCATTTGTAATGAGCTTATAACATGTATCTCGCTCCCAAAATCAACGTTTGTTTGAGTAAGAGGGAGCTACAGGACAGTATCTTAAACATCCAATGCTTTCTAAGGTGCCACTTTGGCTTTAGTAACTTGTAAGTAGTTTGACATTAGACTATTCTCCTCGGGCAGTCAGCTCGGGGAACTGCCACTGCCATTAAATATGTAGGTAGTGAAAGTAGATCAAATAAGAATTTGTGCTAACACATCAACCAATCTATGGAATAAAGATACCTCTGCAAAATCTCTACGGGCCACTTATTCTGAGTTGACTAACCATTTAACTGCGTTCGTAATAGCCGAGATATTTAAGTTGACCTAGTTTTCCACCAGTTCTATCTTTTTTATCAACCAATCGAACTCAACAGTTCATATATAATGTGTGTGGTTGAAAATCGATTTCATTCATATTAATTTACATAACAATTTAAAGATTATTTAGCGCTAGGTAGCGCTCACTGTTCGGTAAAGGATCAGTGGGCGCGGTTGCCGATAGGTGATCGCTTAGTGATATTTAATCTGAGCGCTACCGTGCCTCAGTGGGCACATTAAAAGTCGGACCCGGCTATTCATAGTTGTGAGATCAAGACAAAAGCTTATATGGGCGACCTGAACAACTTGAACCACAACTCTGGCTGGAAGATCAAACGAGAAGTCACTCCTTATAAAACCTAAAAAAAACCATACCATATTTATACTGCTCTCAGACCTAGATTCCATATATCCCTAAATGTTACCAACATAAATAAAAAAAAACAGATGTAACTTTATTCTATGTATAGGTCGACATAGAAGTACGTGAATGATGCGAGATGTTAATGCTAAGTTTATTTACTCTCGGTAAATTATTGTTATAAAGACTGAAATGTTTGACGTGATCGAATTGTATTCCAGGCAAAGTGCCTGAACATCGTCAAACAAGTGCCATACAATGATATGGCAAACAAACCTGGACTATTTGACTAGAGGATTAAGCCTCAATTAAAAAAAAATTAACCGTGAAACCAAGTTTCATTAACTAAAAAAGAAATTAAAATAAAAAGCACTGAAACCAAAATCTCTATAGGCCTACCATGAAATATCCAGTAGTATCGAATTTAGTTAACAGTTCCCTCTGAAGATGGTACATACCACTTCGATTCGTCTTAAACCCCTCCGTAAGAAAACCGAAGTATTTCTTTTCAATCAATCAGCCTGTTTGCAGTCCACTGCTGGATATAGGCCTCTCTCAATATACGCCATTGCTCCCGATTCTCAGCCTTCCGCATTCAGTCCACCCCAGCCCCTTTTTTCAGATGGTCAGTCCATCTGGCTGCGTTGCGTCCCACTTTCGGTTTATCTTCTCGCGGTCTCTACTTCAGGACCCCTTTGCTCCAACGACCATCAGTCCTTCGACAGATGTGGCCAGCCCACTGCCACTTCAGCTGATTTATTCTGCGAGCTGTCGGTTTTGTTTTTTGTCGGATGATCTCATTGCGAATCCTTCAAAGAAACTCGAAACAAAGCTCGCACCATAACCCGATGCGCGACTTTAAATTTCTGAACTTACCCCACCATCAGTGTCCAGATCCATGGTCATAACTATCGAGACGCACTGGTCGAAGACCTTCGTTTTGAAGAGAAAGTATCTACATTGCTAAATATTAGTATTTCCCTTATATTTACCCGCCCGAAGTTTCGAATGTTTCATGGTGGTCTCCAGGTCTCGCGTCAAACTTCAATAGATAGAATCTTTACCAAAAAGCGAAGTCCAAAACCGACATTCCAATATCACTCACCCGCTTGTTGCTTTATTTAATTAGAATAATGCTGTCTTCCTATAGTCAATTATAGGTTCTAAACGGCTTTTGTATTAAAATGTATATTTATCGTTCTGTGCAGGTGATATCACACTCATATTTATATAATTAGTCGCGATTAACTTGTTTCAAAGTCACATTGTGTATATTACTACTGCTTAAAGCGTTTTTGCAGTAACGATAAATATACAACGATTTAACATAATTTTGTAACTAAGATTTGTACAAACTGTAGTATCTAAGCACTTGCAGTCGTGATCAAAAGAGTAATCAAAGTCAAACCAACTACCAATTAACTTTGCTGAGTACTTGTGTCAAGTCGCCCACACGGGTCTCAAATTCAGTACTGATTATAGCAATTAGACTGATGTCAAATAAATCTATCCATATGTAGATTATACATTTTGACAACATTATAAAATACTTTGTATACAATTGATTGTAAGTAATCTGTAAAGCTCACCAGGCCGATTGGTTTGTACAGGGCCAACTTACACCGGATGTTGATGTGAATGTTTTTATACATAATATTATGTATTGTTTCTTGGCAAAGCTTTGCTAATACTCTTTTAATTATAACTATTATTAATGGATTTTGTAATGTTTTAATATAATTAATTTACATAGTAATTATTGTGAGATTATTCGCAGCATTTGTCATATGTTTTGTAATTTATCACATTTTAAAGAGTACAAAATATTGGAATGTTATAATAATGTTGTTCGTTTAATAGTAAGTTTTAGAATAATTATCACTTGAATACTGTTTTCTTGTTGATAACATTTGTCGTCTAATATACAACGTTAATGTAAAACTGACTTGTAAATAAAACTGATTTTGGTTTGGTACTCTCGTGGTTATGATTTTAACAACCTCAAGGCTATCTTGGTTGTGGTTGATTTGAGTTCGTCCGCCACTGTTGCACCCCCTTGCTATCCTCTAAAGACGTGTTCAGTGCACGTTTTGGCACTACAACTCCCCTACAACTATCTGCATTTTATCAAAAGCTTTTCGATAGAATTGTCGATGCGTTCGCAATTGTATTCCTCAATTCGGGACTAGTAGAGGGAATTGGCAATAAGGGTAAATTTCATCGTGCTAGATTGAAAAATGTCGAATGAAAGGTTGATCAATCAAACTACAAAGCTATTTTAAGATGTGATTTAATCACACTCGAAAACAATGGTTTTTCAGCAGTCAAATCCGACATCTGACTAATACATACAAAAAAATTACGAATCGTTACCTACATATATGTCATTAGGTACACACAGGACAAGATACCGCGGGCATACATACGCTTCTAACTTATATACACAGCACAAACTATATTAACAAAATGCATTTACAGTACACAACTGCGACCTGAAACTCAACATTTCTAATTAAAAAATAAGTATTACACGAATAACAATTGATACAACTTTATCACAATTCATATTTTGCTAGCCATTATAGGCATATTTTTACAAATACATATTGAAACATAGACACCAAATTCTTTTTACAATCTTTTGAGGATTCATGTTCTCCAAAATCACTTCGTTATTCACTAAAGATCTATTACATTGATACGTCTTATCACATTGTTTCCTCATTTAAAAAAAAAACAATCAAATATGTTCAAAACAGCCTAGACTCGAACCAAAACGTCAAAAAAACGACCATTTTCAAAAAAACCTATACATTGCGATCGTTTTATCTAGATTCAGGCAAAATAAATGAATAAATTGGGCCTCCATATAAAAAAATCTAAAATATTGGACATTTTAGGAAATGAACAATCAGGGAATTGGACATTTTGAAGCCGCTTGACATTTTGAGAATTGACATAAATCGTGATCGTATTTGACATTTGAGAGATAAAATATCGAGACTGATTTTGAACATCTAATTCTTAGAGGAATTGGCCTTCAGTAATACTCGAACAATAGAAGAGGTTCTTGATATGTGATATAAAAATCTATCAATACTTTGTCTTTGTCTAATGCAGGTATGAAGAGTTCTTAACAAAAACTATTAGAGCACAAATTTTCCTTATAAAACCGCCAACAGCGAACCCAGGCAACATCTTTCTCAATACATATCATAAGATCACATTTTGTAAGATATCTGTTCCAATATTAACAACGCATGAAAGCAAATGCGTCGGTATTCTAGTTATTTCACTATTGACCAATATCTATGTCACCCCACTGAAACACCATGAAAATCTTCTCTAAACACGTACAAATGGTAATAGTTAAAACAAAATTAGTTCGTCGTACGAATCGAACAAGTGCTGTTATAATACCCACATTAAAATAGTCAGTAAATATTGATTGAAATATCAGTTTTTCGCAACAGATATGTAAGTGTGTAATGGTGACTTTTGGTTATAACTTAAACTACAATCGGCGGATCAATTCAAACATAACGGTTTGTATGCTTTCAAAAAAACTTAATAAGTATTTAAAGCGCAGAAGGGTCAAATTCTCGTGTTAAAAAGAGATTGTAAGTTCAGTCTCGATTTTATGAATTTGCTTGATTCCCTTCCGTATATGGTTAACTCATGAGGGTTTCAATGCTAATTTTCTATTATTTACATACCTATTACACATCAAAATATTGCTTACCTTACGACCTACCTAATTCAGAATTCTAATGTATAGAAAACGAAATATTATAACTATGGCGTTTTCTTGAACTCATACAAGCCGTTTCGCCTTACGACAATGACACAAATCACAGAAATGAACACTCGCACTAATATATTCACAATCACGTAAAGCTACCAATGCATATCCGGTCCATGAGGCACAATATTGGCTACAGTATAGTCATCGGCATATATATAGACACCCAAACATGTCCAAAATGGACTCAGTGCGCAGTATTCATTTTGAATGCAAAAAAAATTACAGTATAAAAAATTTAAATCTCTATTATATAGCTCATTCGGAGTACTATCAGATGCTTTCGGCTTCGGGAGCGTTTCCCTAACAACCTGTTTATAAAGTTAATTCATACTAGCGCCCAGTCGACGCTAATTACTTCACAATAAATAACTACCAATCAACGGCCCGTCCACCAGGAGTTTGTCAAGCGTGGGGTATAGTGGGCTAGCTTTTTATCTTAAAGAATTTAGTTTCAATGCGCTAGTATGAATTAACTCTATGTGGGCACGCTCACGGGCAGTATACCGTAAAACAAAATGACATTTTTTTAGGACTTCGATGGTATGTTTTAAAATGTCACCATATTTTTGCAACTCGTTCTTAAGACGGGACTGCTGTCGCATGATAATGACGTGTCCTTTTGACTTCAAAATTCATAACCGTTTGTTCATTCTCAGTTTGGCACTAACCGTCCAATTTGAAAGCGCCGATACCGTAGCTAATAAATAACTTCGACGGACCGCCGATGCATTGCTCGCTTCCACACGCAGACTCATTGTCGCAATGCAAACTATGCAATCGTTTTATAACAATGACTATAAATAAAAACTACACATCGCTTTTGCAAAATACCCACATTCGTGGGTCACTACCATAGATATATTATAGATAGATCTAAAGATTCGTAAGCAAAACTACATACGACAGTATTTGCCATACGTGAATAACAGGAATTATCCAAAATATTCACTCTATAGGACACAACGAGTGTTGAGGCATTAAGTTATGCTTAGAAGAACAAAGTGTGCGAGTGACATACATATCTTACACAAAGCCTGGGCATGAAAAAGTAACGGAGTATTTTTTTTTGTGGTTTTTTGGCGATCCCAATGCCTACGCCATCAGCTCAGTTTTTGGTCAATAATATAATATGTACATACATAATATTCTGTGGTTTTTATATTATACTGAGACGGAGTATTTGAACCGTGAAACTTTATAAACCATTATCAAACTTTGACAGCCATAGATATTCTTCTTCTTTTCTTAAAATGGCTTCTGCAGCAGGATAGCCGCAATTTTGCCAGTCTAAAATGACGTCAATGACTACACTAAGTTATAAGTCACTGGCACTGACATTTCAAATTCGGTAACGCGGTAATGAAGAGATTGTTCCTCTGTTTGATGTGAGGTGTTTGGGCAAGATATTTAGGCATATAGGTGCCGTTTCACTGCTGAATACGAGTAGGTACCTATGTAAGAAAGATGTTGGATGAATGCTTTTAACTTAAAGTGCTTGAGGCTTAACGGACTGCAAGATGGGATGTTGGATATTTGCCTCGTACTTGCATCGGCTAACTTACGCGTAAAGATTTATTTACCAATGTAAGCTGTTATAGCTCATTACTCGTACTAGCCATAGAGTTAGTGTTTGGCACATAGAAAAGATATCTTAATTCTGAATAACAAATTACCGTAATCTACAGTAATGCTGTTTTGACGACCTTGTTGATCTATCTATAATATATCTACGATCACTAATCTATCTTAAAGATATAATTTATATACATTACGCGCTCTATACGTGTGAGCACATCTAGTTATATTTACAATAAAGTTTTGGATGCTTTGGCTAACGATAGGGCACTCGCGCTCGCGTACAGGACTCTGGTTATATTAATTTGCTAACCATAGGCACACTACTGAGCTTTATTTACATAAGCCTAGAGTTCAAAATTAAATGAAAAAGCGTTTACTACATCGCCACTCACTCTATACAATGCCATTTAATTTTGGACTTTAAAATTGTGGCAGTAGAGTCCAAAATTAATTGGCACTTTTTGTAATCTCAGTACCTTGACTATAGTTGACAATTAGTACAATCGAGGCCCAGTTCATTTCTATGCTACTACATTAATTTCAAGTTCGTTAGGAACCAACAGTGTAGGCTACTTGTATCGAAAAAATACACGAAAATTTTGAACCCTATTAATAGTGACACAAGGTTCGTAATAGCTCGCAATACTTCGCCCAATAATGCTTCAGTATCAAAAAGCCATTAAAACCTGTAGTTGATTGAGTTGAAAGTGATTTGCGTAAATATTGAGAATGAGATCAAACTTCATAGTTTTAAATTCAGCTAGGATAGTTTATGTTGGCATAGAATCGTTAGATCCTAGGTTCAATTCCCGGTTAGACCTAATCGTAATTAGATGTCTATGTCAGGAAACTCAGGAACAGCACAGAATGTGCAAACCTGTCCTATAGACGATAGTAGGGCTCGTCCCTGTAAAGTGAGATCAAATAACTTTTAAAATTTATGGCACGTCAATTTGACTTCACCTCGCCTGATGTTAAGCTGAAGGCAAAGTCTCTGGAAAGAGGGTCACCATTACAAACACGTATAATATTGCAATGATGGCGCTCAGCTTGACGACTTCATCAGATGCTTTTTGACGCCCTGCTTAAAGGACCCGGGACTGTAGGAACAAGGAAACACGTGCGTTGGTAAGGAATTCCAGGTCTTAACGGCAGAGGAAAGACTCACCGAACCGCTTGGTTCTTGATGGAATATTCCACACCGTATGCGGGTGACATCTAAGCCCTGCTCGTGTTGTCCTCTTTAGGAAAGAAGCGGGGTTCTTAAGTGGGTTGCTAACCCATTTCCAGTCCGTAAAAGTAATTAAACCACAACACGTCAAAGACTAAATAATTTCAAATCTGTTGCAAAAATTGCCTGCATTTATACTACGTGGTAATTCATCAGTATCACTTTCAACTTTACGCAATACCTCCAACCCAAGACATACGTACTATTAGCTAGGGTTAGAAGATTTATAGCTTTGTTGGATATCTGTGGACTCGTGGGAGCATTCGTTCATCGGCTGGGCTCTTGGCGACACCGGCCTGAAAGTACATTCTAAGGAGTCAGAATCAGGTGTGCCCGGCGTCGACGGGGTCAGTCGGTCAGACGTGCACATACGTTTGGACAGCGGCGAGTCGGCTTCATCGTACCGCCGCTTGCCGGACAACATGTTGGGCCGACTGACGGGACTGAAGCTGGACGCTCGGATCTGTATTGGTGATAAGCTGCGACGCGTTGTGTACTTTCGCGGCGGTGACGGTGATACGACGGTGGGTGAAAACCTGTAATAAATATGATAGTAGGTTAGTCAGAAATAGAGTTTCTAAAGTATTTTTATGAGGAACTAGCTGTAGCCCGTGGCTCTGCTCGCATGGACTTCTAATCCCGATCCCGCTGCTCCTTTCCTTAGTGTTTAACTAAGGTAAGTTTTTTTATTAGGATTCATTTTTATCCATACATATAGGTGCCTCAAAATTCCATTAAATAGGTTAGACGGAGGAATCAAAAACAATGTTTAATTAAAGTTGATTGAAAAGTTCGTAGGATTGTCGGTAGATGGAGCTAACTAGGCGCCCTAAGACTTGTAGATGAATGGTCTAGTAGCTCAAGTAGTCTGACCAAGCGACTGGTCGCGGCTTCAAATCCCTTATAGACATTCAACTTTTCCAATTTTAAATCGAGGAATAGTTTAAATAAGATAGTTCCTTACCACGAAATTGGGCCTAAATTCGGCTACTTTGTATAATTTGCACTTTACCTGGCAGGTAAAGTCTAAAAGTAACTACATATTGTGTAGTAAATGGAAAAAAAACTTCTTCACGCAATTTTGGACTTTTAACTTTTAAAATATTATGAATAAGGTTAAAAATTTAGTGAAATTTATTAAAGAATGATAGTGGCTTAACTATGACACAAAATATCAGAATTGAGGCCCCATTACAATTTCGTGATAATACATTCTCAGAAAATGTATAATGAGTAAACCAACGAAGTATTTCAGTTTGCAAGTGATCACAACATACACACCTGGGTATCCTCGTGGGTGAGTTGGCGAGAGGCCCGACGAGCGTGAGGTCCTCGCAGGACTGCTCCATCTGTATGGCGGTGTGCACCTCGCGTTCGTGCGCCACCTCTCGTGTGTTGCTGACGTCGGCGCACTCCTGCAGACGCAGCTGCGTCACGCGCGGGGCCAGCCGCGCCCACGAGCTCTGCGCCATGCACACACCACTTAACGACGCGACCACTAGTTTCACTTAATAGCGACCCCGCTTTGAACTGTACTGTACATCATGTTCATTTAAGGGTCGGCAATCTCGATTATGCTACAGAAATCGTAAACAAAGATAGAGAGACATTTCTGTTTGCGAGCAATCTTGTATGAGGGGCGCCAATTCCGTCGCTATCTCATAACGACACTGTCGAGACAGCTGGCCCAGATTATAAAAAAGCAGATGATTAAACTATCAGAAAACCTATACCTACTCGCAAATCTGTGAAGCGTATAACTAGCACTCATCACAGACTTGATATCCCAAAGGAATCCATTGTTGGTAATAAACGCATATTCAAATAACGAAATATCGAGGTTCCGCTAGAGGTGAAAACATCCAGTGCAGACCCACCATACCACTAGCTCTACCCCTGGTGGTAGGGCGGGTCCCAAACCATACCACCATCATACCATTAATTGATAGTGTTGTGGCACAATGTTAAATCAAAAGTTTTGTCAAATACATACTATTATAATTTACAGGAAATAAACTAAAATGAACACATTGCTATTAATACACATTAAAAATGTAATTGGAATAGAATATGTCTTTGTTCTATGAGCAAAAAAAATTATGTACGCAACTTGTCTAATGCGTGACCAACGGTAATTTGTTTGGTGACTAATTGCATTTGTACATCAATTATAAATTCGTCGTTAATAATTTGGTTTATTCGTCGTAAATAAAAAAAAATAAAAAAAATATGCAACAATAGTCACAGATAAATAACATACGAGTAAATCACATCATTATGGTGGTATGGTTTGGGACCCGCCCTACCACCAGGGGTAGGGCTAGTGGTACGGTGGGTCTGCACCGAAAACATCGTGTTGCATAACGCCTCCTGCGTTTGTGATTCTGTTAAAGTTCTGTCAAAGCGGGAATTGCCAATGGATTAAGTTTTAGATTGTTAAATCTGTCTCTCTGATGACAAGAGCACAGAGGAGAAACGGCGAGAGGGCGGGCGGTTCACCGTCTAAATTGTTTCGGAGCGGTGGACATAAAGTGGCACAGACCTCCGCTCCGTCGCTACCGGTAAGGTTACTGGGCAGTACGAGGCATGGAGCAGTGCTCCGCCCGTCGACGTCGTCCCGCTTGCAGCACCGCTCGCCGCTGAGCCGTAAGTCGTGACCAGGTCGAAACTTTGCCAACAGAAAGATTTTGTTTATTGTTACAGATAGGAATTTTGCTCGACAGTAAGTACTAGCCTAGCGGTGCCTAGTGACGTGAGGCATAGGACTTACGATCGAGAAGTCACGACCTGAACCTACTCCTAAAGCAATTTAGCTTAGCCGGAGTTAACGGTAATACTAATTTTAATTACTATGACGAAGGTTCCAGTTATTAACAAAATGCTATACGTATATGGAAACTTTACAAAAGTGCGTCCAGAAGGCTGGATATTTGATAAGGATTGGAACCATCTTCATTTTAGATCAGTTTTGCAATATCTTAAATACCGAGTTAACAAATAATCGCCTGGAGACACTTAAAATTTTTATATGGAACTCTGTATCAAATGGGACAGGACATTAATGGGCTTGGTTATCATGGAATTGATATTGGGCAAATTGTTAACACAGACATTTATCTTGTTTACTTACACATCTGTTTCTGTTTCTACTACTCATTTCAACCGTATGGAAACCCTGGAAATCGCTTTGTCCCCAGAGTATTATTCGATTTGAATACTTTCCTTCTCTACATAGTTACACTTCATTACATTCTGCACACTGGCAGTTAATAAAATCACGACATTTATTTCCTGTACCAGGATGGAGACATAAGGGTCAACAAATGGTGTTAAGTCTTTCAGATATCCGTTAATTGTAAAAAAATACTAACGGCTAAGTTGACGGGAGATGTGACTGGTCCGAATGTGCCGCTGTGTCTGCGCGTGCGCATCAGGTTGTTATTCGAGAACATGCTGAAGATCGATGTGTTCCTGAAACAATATTATATTATTACAGTACAGATTCTGAGTACATTTTTGGACTTATTAGATGACGCTGCAATTGTCAGATGACCTTTCGTCATACATTTTTTTTAAGCAACGGCCGTCTCGTTAGTCAACCATAAATACCTTTTAAAATTCGAACACTAAATGTCCAATCTAAAACAACAAGGAATAAACACACATAATAATATGTATGCTGAAGGCACGCGAGCCCCAGCATCACAAATGAGGTCATGAATGAATATTTTTGAATTTCATGAACTGGATGTTTTTCTAGATCGTTCAAGATAATGTTAAATGTAGGTACCGGGGTTTTATTGAATTATTTATACAGTGATGGCGTCGGTAGCCACGTGAGTAGGTATCTATGAGATGATTTGGCACTTGGTAGTGGGCATTGGGTTCAGTATTGTGGAGTTCTGCGTCATAGACGGGTTTGGCAAATCGATAGGGCATATGCAAGAAGAACACTACACTTCTGCCTAACCTTTGGGTTATTTAGATGTTACATTCTACTATTATTATAAATGCAAAAATATTGACGCTCTAGCGGCTAATCGGCTGAAACTTAGTACATGGATACAAGATAGTCTTGAATAACACTTTTTTAACTACTTTTTATTTCGGGAATAGGTCCCCATGAATTGTGGGAACGGAATCGAAATGGAGTGTGACTATAGTATATTGTACTACGTAGCTACCTCCCTGTAGCTAAAGCCGCGGTAGCCTAGTGGTATGTTTAATGGACTGCCGAGATGAGGCTCGGGTTCGATCCCAAGTTTTACCATGGCACACACTAATGACATTTCGATGCTTTTCGAAGTTATGTGTGTATTTCTCGTAGGTTTATAAGTGCCCGGTTAATGGCAATAGGCTCACCACGTATTACATTGGGACCTAAACATAAACTGGCAAAATGTGGGTGCTAGCACCTCTGCCTACACCTTCGATGATATAGGCGTGAGTTTATGTTATGTAGCTACCTCCATGTTCTTGAATAGTCCGCTTCAATTCATAAGTCTCGAATGATAATGAGTGCTGTTGCACCCACGCGAACGAAGCACTATTAATAAAAAAATCAATTGACTATTCTGAGTTATGACGCGGTTCACGTCCATTTTAAAATGGAACACTTAATAACTTTTAAACCTGCTTCTCAATCTGTTTTACAACAGTACCTACTCGTAATAAAATGGACCAGTAGGGGAGAGAGAGGTTAAAACTTAGTATTTCAAATACGGCAGTAAAAAAACCGAAATAGCCTTTTTGTCAAGCCGCAGATTAAAAGCTTTTGAAGATTAGTGAAATAAAAGGTTAGAAACTAAATCTAATCATTCAAAACTCAATCTAGTAATTAACAAATTCGATGTCGACTCTCACTCAGAAAAGACAAAACACTTCGGGAATATTCTGATGTTGACTCGAGATTACGAATGCCATTATACCCTGTGCACGTCACATTTCTTTCGGAGACCAACATGAAATATTAGAAATAGATAAATTCATTGGTGCATTGTTTGCCTTCCTTAGTATGTGCATAACATAAAACGATACAACAGGGGCCCCCTGACCTTGGAATGACGCTTTTCGACTGTTATATCTAGAGCTGGCCTCCATGCTCGAATTGCAAATGATTTCGGTATTACATTCGTATTGGAAATCTCGTCAGCTTCGAAAATATATTCGTATTATTATTCTGACTGGTCTGGATGATTCTATTACAATATGTATGTATTTACAAATGTATCTTTATCTGCAGAATCCATAAAACAGGGTAGTTAAGTTATGTTTACCATGGTTTTGTGTAGATTGTCCTAGAATAATTAATATTAACTTCTCTACGCTGAATTATAATTTAAGGTATTTTTGTTTCACTGAAAAAGCTGAATAAAACGGAATAGGCTACCAGAATTCTCTCTGGCTTAACTCTAGTTCAACTAGAGTGTTCAGTCTATATTAATCGAATAAATATTTGGCACCCTATAATCACGCTAGATTAGACGTGTCCTATTTGCTAAAACTTTGTTTCATTTCTAAATATTTGGAACATAACCAAATACACTGCAATAAGGACATTCTAATTACAGTGTGTACTTCAAATGACCTTGTTGTGAAGAATCTGGACCACACAGCAAAACCTATCCTGACAATTTAATATTATATTTATGAGGATGGATGTCTGTTTGTTGTGGCCCACCCTACCTAAAGTTATTCAAAGGTCTTCTTCTAATGGTGTGTTACTTACTCGCCGAAAAAGCTGTTTTTTTTTCGAGCCCAAAAAAACCCATAAATATCAACTACGCGGGAGCCGACGAGAGTGGTTATACCGGGCTCGAACCTACTAAACGCACACCGTTCTTTGCGGCAGGTGAGGTAATACAAGACATATCTCTCGCACACCGGTAGACCCGTGGCTATCTCTCTGGAGATGGTTCCCTTCCCCTGGCGTGGGGACTACAGTGTCTTCATCTAGCGGGTAAGATGAGGAGGACCGCCGCGGATTGCTTCTAATAGGATGAAAGACGGCTCCACCCGTCACCCTCTCAGCGGACGTGGGACGGGAGGTTCATGGAGGACGAGGGTCATTCTATGACCTCTGACGCCCGACTCGCCTCCGCTACTAGCCTAAGAAGCTTCAATCACCAGAAAAATCGATAGAGATGTTTGCACAACTTGACAAGCGTAGGTGTTATCAATAGAATGAATTCATGTCTAATTGATGCAGTGGTATATAATGACGTGGCAATAAAGCATTCCACTACTAAGTATGTTGGAGGTAGCGGGGGCGATTCCTGCTCAGTGCAAATCTTTGTAAGCATTAATGTCTATATACATTCGTCTGGCTGTATCTATGTAGGTATGCGTTTCTGTTGCCATAATAAAATACATATTATAAGTAGATATGTTTATCCGCATTCTAGATCTCATTTTACAAGCTAAATAAGCTATACCTAGTTTAAGGTCTAGATAACGCTGTGCGTGTTGTTAAAATTGTTAAATTACATGTGTTTACATACTATTGTGATGACCTATGTTCTATTCCCAGGACAGGTAATTAGAGTTCAACATTAATTGCTAAATGGAAATGATGTCTACAGAATGCCGGTGTGTATACCTATCGGCAAGGGTCTTGGACCTAAGTCGCGAGAGACAGAAGGCCCGTGCGCGCCTGGAATGTTTTACTATAACCTATGATTGATAGATTTGAGGTATTCTCAAAAGACAGCCCAAAAACGCGTAAAAGTCGCATTTTAAGCACATTTTGGATCCACAACTCGAAATGTATCAGTAACAGATTTCACAGTCGACAGTCGACCGAGCGCCATATTATCTCCAGGCCCACATCAATGAACACGTGGATATGAATAGTTAATGAACGTATAGCATCGCTTACTGTTTTCTGTTGCAATGTTGTTTGCCAGCATATGTATAAAAACTAGTAGAATTTGCACTATGGTTCCAGACAAGATGCACTACATATATGCAGATAGCAGTATTATCATTGTGTGTACCCATGCATGCATGCGGCTATTTCGGTTTAATCGGAATAGGTCCACTACGCGTATTTACCATGAGTAGTTGACCCAAATGTGCTCAAAATGTGTTCTATACGCGCAGTATCTTTTTGGGCTGTCTTTCTAGGATATATTGTTTCCAAGGCCGTGTTTCTCTCGCAATTTAGTCGAAGATCCGTGCCAATAGATACCACCACAACGGACACCCACACGACTCCTTCATGGGGTTAGTTCTCACACAAAAGACACGCGAGCAGCATACTCTGGCTGCCCGCCATGTGTGGAGAAGGGCCTAAGTCACAATTGTTTTTTGAATTAATATTGATGAAATGAAATGAAATGTTATGTTCGATGTAACCCATATATAAAGTACAAACTATTCTTCGGAGCCAGAGCCTCACCCATTAATCAGCAGGTATCCTTGATGTGAGTTTGGCTTGGACCCCAAAGTTTTCGAAGTCATATATACCCTCCTATATACCCAAGGGCATATACAGAAGTGACAGAAAATAATTAGAAGCAAAAACAGTACCATAGTCCGTTATATAGCTGTTATACAAGTCAATTATATGACTTTTGCCCTCCATCAACAAGGTGTCAGCAACACAAATCGCATATAATTGCTTATAAAACAGATCTATATCTAACACCATAACACGATAGCTACGCGAAGCAACAATATTGTGGACAGTTGCGTTCTTGCGTGTTCTAACAACAATTAGTCAGTGTTGAATGTAGTGGGTCTCGATTCTGATATTTTGTGTCAAAGAAAAGTCAATGGTATCCCGCTGACACTGTAAAAAATGTGTCGAAAACTTTTCATTTAATTTTGGATATTTATCATTCACTGAGCTTTTTTTCTAGTCTAGTTGGGGTTTGCGTACCAGTGTGATAATTATGAATTTATAGATAATTTTGGCGAAGCAAGTGCTATCTGCCCTCCATAACCAATTGGCGATATTGAAGTCGGCCTTTTTAGGGAGTCCAACTACCTGTAACGACTGCTATTTAAGTTTGCATGAAAACATGAAAACCGAGACTGAGTACTCGTACTCTCTGAGGCGCGGAAATATCCAGAGCAACGTAAATTTACCGAGGGAAATCTCCATCTTTGAATTTACGAATTTACGAAATAACCTCTAAAATTAAAAGTCATTTTCAACAACATCAGTCGAATTACTCGTGGATTTGCTTTAACACAAAATAGCAGAATCGAGGCCCTATACCCTGCACTGTCGAGCTATCGATATCACGATCTGTGAAATTATCACATGAATGTTAAGTGGAAATTATTGTTTGTGAACGATACCAATGGTTTCAAATGATTCAATTGACATGCAAAGTTAGGTCAGATAGTGTCTCGAATACCCCCATTTCATTTGCATTTAAATGAAATGGATTTTGTTTGGGTATTAGTCGTGGGCATGAGGCTACGCCCGTGATGTATATCGACCCTGATCTCGCGACTCCCAGGAACCGATTTCTGGGATACAAAGTGGTCCAGGTCTCTCTCTTCTAGACCTAGTCGTACACTATGTACATTTCAGTCAAATACATTCAGTATTTTCAGCGTGATTGAGTTTCAAACACACGCATTTCTTATCTTTATAAATAAAAATGTATCGAGCAATATGTTGCTAAGCGCATAACTAGAAGACGGCTAGACCAATTCAAGTATTTCTTTTAAATTTATTCCTCGAACTCAAAGTAAGATTTTTATGGAGTAGCGCGAACGGGATCAGAAGTCCCGGGCGGGTAACAGCTAGTAGGTGTATAAGTTAGAATTTCTCAATAACTTAGTATTCAGATATAAAACAACATACATAATAAAAAAAACAGTAGAAAAAATAACGAATGCCGAGAAAACTATATTGCTTTTGAATAAAATATCTCTCGTAAATATTCTATCACTTCATACGCATTGGACTGAATAATGAACGAATAGATCTAAATATATGGTTTTTTTTCAACCAGTAATATCTCTTGTCTGTTTCTGGGGGCCTTTTATGATCTAGCATCGGTGTAATATAATTCTTTTGTTATATCTCCCTCAAATCTGTGCATTATCGTGATAGTGTGGCCCCAGCTCTGTACATCACAACACAGTATCTGAAATCACAAACACCTGTTGATTTCAGATACTGTATTGAAAATCCAAGGAATATAATTTTTTTAGATACTTAGTGCCTCAATTGTACATAATTCACAATTGGGATTAGTTACTAATTTACAATTACTTCTAGCTTGTTCTCCGGTGGAAGCAATTGCCGTTACTAAGTCGTATGATAGGTCCGGGAATTTGGCGGCACAAGTTTACACCCAAAAGATGTTTAAGGACACTACTAAAACCCCGTAACAGAAATTTAACTCACAGAAAAGTCGATAACACGATCAGACTCGAGTGTTTGTGCGCACTACGATTGTGGTTATATGGTGTACAACAGAGTCACTTAGATACAATCAAATTCATAATACAGCCATTGTGAGACAATCTTGGTTGCTAGCACTAGCTCACTAGCATCGGCTCGAGTATTAGCAAAACATATTATGTAAAGAACCGCTAAAATGTTGTACGCACATAACTACCGAACGATTGCCCCAAATTGGCTAATTACTTTATATGTTTGTTATTGTTTGGACAAGGTTCATATACGAACCCGCAGCCAAGGAAGCTAGGCTTAACTATGTTTTAATATACATTTTAAAGTCAACTGTTGTCTACGACCCGTCCGCGCGAAATGCTGTAAAGTGGCCTGACTTTTAATGACTAGGGCGGTGATAGTTAAGGAAGGCGAAGAAGAAAATACTATCCCAGGCAGGGCCGTTAAGTTTTGCTGTAAACGCAATTCTTTAAGGATAGTGGATTCGGTCTACGAAAGAAGACCCACCTAATCGACCCGAAGTAAGTTTTAGCCCTGAGTTAGGGCCCCTGATCGTCGTAGACATCGAGTCAATTGCAGTTTACGGGCACGTTTATAATCTCTGTCAGTTTCAGTCTCCATTGCGAATGTTATTGCAGGCAAACACAAAGACGGTATATTATTACGTGTGCTATGATAAGGTCATAGTTTTCATTCAATTGTTCATCATCATTCAGCCATAGGACGTCTACTGCTGACCATAGGGCTCTCCCATCGACCTCCAATTCAACCGGCGGCTGGAGACAGTCCCCGCGACTTTGACTATGTCGTTCGTCCATCTCGCGGGTGGTCATCCTAAGCGTCGTCTACCAGTACGTGGTTCCCATTTTCTCCCAGAATCTTCCGGCTTCAAAGGGTATATGTTCTTCTTGTGTGTACTATATTCTTTATAGACGGTAAAAAAGCTCTCAAACGACACTCTATCTGAAGGGAAGCGATCATCGAAGCCATGATGCCTATGATGTTATAAAGTGAATTAATGTAATATGCAATCATGTTTTGGTGGCAGCTCCTTGCTTGCCGATATAATTTGTAAACACAATTATTGTAATTAATGACGATGGATAATAATGATTGATTGGCCATGAAGTTTCTTTGCCTGGTTAATTTCTAACTGAATCTGCTTGAACCTTGAGTGTTTGGTGCTAATGCGGTCGTGTGCGTCGTTTGCACACGTGTTTCTCTCCAGTAGGTACTTCCTTTACAACTACTTATTTTCTTATCTTTAGATCTGTGCTATTAGTTTAAGCTTAGGTGAACTTAGCTCCCGGTATTCATGTGCAAACAATAGGTCACATTAGTAGGTCGCGTGGTGATAGAGCGTTTGAGTGCCCCGTCAGAGATCGCGGAGTTTAATTCGCGTTCGGTGCTTTATGTTTTTTTTTTGTATATTTGCATTCACATAATCATTGTGAATATAAAACAGTCATCTTTCTTACAGCTCTTATCAGTCACAAAAAGTGCTCACTAATGTTCGTTGCTGTTATAACCTCGTACCGATCTGACATATGATAACTGCTCATTGCTTTAAAAACATTTGTGTATTTCAGTGGGTAGCTTGTTCCTCCCATCTCACCGCGGCTTCTACGCTGCCATATGCGTGGTCAGAAGCGTGTCAAGAAGCACGTCCTTGCCAAATATTTACGGAGTTAACTAGCTCCCTTTTAATCTTGTACCTTTAGACTGCGTTCAGACTAGCGGTTACCCAGCGTAGGCGATCGATGAACGTATACGCAGCGCAACGTTTCCTCTCCTGGAACATTGAGTACGCGGCGCTAGCGTCGCGCGTTCAATTAACTGCAGAGGAAACGTTACAAACGCCTACGCTGAAGGTAGCCTTATTCGTACTTATCTTGCTTTCTCATGGAAACTTTTGTTGAGTTGCAAGCTTCACTGGTTAATTGCCAGGTGGATAGGCCACTTGATGGCTAGAGGTAGGTAGGTAGATTCTACGGAACGCTCGACGGACGGACAACCCACCTCCTCTCTAGGGGAAATGAGTGAATCGCCTACATAAAAGGGCAGATCTCCATTCCGGTAAACGGTGTCCCCACTGGCAGTAGTACAAGTAGTATTCATAGTGGTTTTAGGTGTTGCAAATTCCATGACACTATTTATGCAATAGTGTCATGGATGTACCACGAAGGTTTCCGGTACAGTCTATGATTATACGGTACAAAAGTTTCTCATTATTACTGTACATCAAACGATTATTACGGGCGATAACTGAATGTTGTTAAAGGAAATCTGACATGATCGTCTTAGTACTGTTCCTGGATGCACCCGAGGCTTTCACCGCGAAGCCGAAGGTCCGCTTACTCTTGCTCCTCATGAAGAAGAAAGAATGTCGTCTAACTTTGCTATAGCTATTGGCACGGATCTTGGACTTAAGTCGCAAAAGAAATGATACCCTGTTAATGGATGCCCTGGCACACGGATTGTTTTGATATAAACCATGATTGGTAGAATGATGAATGAGGCGGAGATGAGTTTATCAAAAACGTGTACCTGCTGCTATAGGTCGCATTTTGGGCACATTTTGGATCCACAACTCCTGTCTATACCTATATCTTGAGGGGAAAGTCTATGTTGGTGAAACAGAGACTCGTGTGCTTGGCCATGAAGTAGAAAGGATGCCTAGCTTCCAGCAATAAAACCACCCATTGCACATACTATTATTCAAAGTACCACAAGCACTTTCTCTTTCTTGAATTTTCTTGGTGTACAAATGTCCTAGCATTGTCTTTTAGATATCGTAGCACGACACGTAGCATTTGACATTACTAGCGTTCGAAAAATTTAACCAGGTACCGATACATCATCCTCCAAGCCTCAAGCTCCAAGCATCAACTTAGTTGGGATATGCTCACAGAAACTACGAACTGAAACTGAAAGTCAGCCTTCAGATCCCACTAGCGATATTGATGTTCTGTAATTATTTATAAGACTTCCAACTACCCATAAGGAATGTCCGTAATATAGAGACTGCCTGTAAAACATGCTCTCCAAAGCAGTTACCCTCAAATATGGAACCTTAATCTTCATCTAGGAAATATTTGTTGTGTGGAAATAGCTTATCCCAGAGAAGACCAAATGCATAACTAAAAATATATGGTAAGTACCCTAAGAACATAGACGGGCACATTAGTACCTTGGTAGTATTATAAAAAATTGGTGGTGATGATGATGATTAATTGACATGATTTCCAAGCAAATAGCCATTTATAATCTATTTTAGATAATAACATAACACCATCATCGTTAAATCATATCATATGATTTAATAATGTTGGTGTTAATAGCTATTAAAAATGAATAATTACTTTTTATCATAATCTATATTTAATTGAATGTGTAAATTTAAAATAAATAGCTGTATTTAGCTTTGTATTAACTTTTAAAATTATACTATAAAAAATGGTTGCTAAGATTGTAGGTATTGTATGCAAATTTTGTTAAATACTGACAAGATACTTCCATTTATATGCTTACCCATTACAAAGGTTTAAAGCCAAGCCAATGTTTAACGGCTGTAGCAACTGATGACTTAAGCTGACAGCTTGACTTTGTCAACAACAAGCCGCCAGGGTATTTATCATAAAAATTCTGTCTTTATCAGTAAAGAAAGTATTCAGATAGCATTGATAGACTTAAAGCTATGATGATTTAATCATAAAATGTAGATACATTCCAACAATAAGATAAACATTAGAAATGACTTTATTGTGAGTGTTTGTGTGTTTTTCTGTTGAAGTATAGATTAATACATGAACATATTATTATGATGAATTGATGTGTGGATGATCTAATATGTTAGAAGTGTTAATTTATATCAATAACTCTTGGAAACCATTAACAATGTATTATTTTTATATGAAATGAACATTCACAGTTAATGAGATAATGCATTTAGTTATTACTTGTTGTTATTAGACTATTACCTTTTATTATTAATAGTCTGAGCAAATAAAAAATTTAATCAAGAAGCACTTATCACAGCATGAGAATTAATTAACTAAGCTTGATAACACTGAGTCAATTCAAAATGTAACTGACTAACAAAAACATATTAGCACATAAAACTACACTACATGAGCAGTTTGATAGCTCAGCACTAACTGTAGTACTCAGATAATGTCAACACACCGCAACTCAATACTGAAAAATGACGCCAAGCTTCTATACTTTTACCAAACAATATACAATCAACCAGTAATGATAATATTATAGAATACAGTGTGAATAATGCACAAACATCGCTAAATACGGGCACAGCACCCACTGACGACCTCAGCAGCTGTCAAAAATAAGTAAGTAGCCGTAGCAACAACCATATCATAGCCATAGGAGGCGTGTTACATTACGTATATTTTTACCTGGGAGCTACGTTCGTCGTAGGTGAAGTGACTGCCGTAGAAGCTGCCTCATTTATTAAGGGTGCACTGCTACACCTTTTTAATATATTAGGAGTGTCCACATCCATTATCTTAATGCCACCATTCGTTCACTGACGTACTATGTAGTTATATGCATCGGGATTGCCGAAACGATTATCCGTCTACTGTTTATGTAACACTGTAAGTGCACTGAAAAATAGTCTAATAAACAATTCACTCTACTATTACAACTACATACATGTTTTTTATTACGCTTATATCAAAGGATAACACAAAATAAAATGAAAATACGCTACTCGGAAAGCTAAAAAGTGGCTCGAAGCTGACCTGTCAAATCGCCGCAATGGAGAAGCGTTCAGAATTTATTTTTAATAACATAATCGTTAAGTTTTAGCATGAAATATTAATTCTTGCTATCTTAAAGTATTTGACCTTTTTAAAAATTTGAGTCAACAATGAAATAAGGGCTTATTGAGGTAGTTAAATTGTGCAAATAACTTAAAATTTACAAAAATATTAATACTGCTTCGCTCTAATTATGAATGTATCGAAATCAATGTCAACATTTCTATGTTCCGTTTCACACGTAAGCCCAAAATAAAAATGTCACTTAGAAATTCTAGCTACTAAATATGCTAAGTATTTATTCAAATGGAAGCCTATGACATGAAAAATAATGTGATAGCAAATAAATAAATATCTAAATGATAATGTTTTACGACGGAGTTTAATAAAAGTGTATCATAATTGGATGAAGCGCCGTGCAACGAAACGTTAGTCATGATGTTTTGATTGGAAAATAATTTTGATTTCGAGATGGATTTATGTACGATATTATAGTGTTATAGTTAAAGGAATATTAACTTAGAAATCAAGCAACGTAACAAAATTCCATAGAATGTTTATAAGAAGGAGGTCTGTGTTTGTGAATGCAAAATATAAATTAATGAAACAATACATATATTCGACTTGAGAACTTTGTTTTGTTTATATTAAATATAAGCGTATTTGTTGCAGCACAACAGTGAAATACTTTATAGCGGCGTTCTTGGGTGCCGCTATTTACTGCGAATGGTTCATCTATCTAGTTCAACCCCAATACTGGACAGATCTTGATTGCAGTGAACATGATTCCTCATGTACCAAAATACTGTTTATAGCTGATCCTCAGATTCAAGGAGATTACTCTGCCCCACTCTATATTCCTCCTTTGAAATACATCATTAACTGGGATAGTGATCGGTAACATATTTAATATTTTTTAATGTACAGGCAATTATAACTTTACCTTATTATATGGATATGTATATCAAATTGGTCAAAATCATACAGTGTTCTATCACAGGGGCTTATTCCCGCGGATTTGGGTATGACTTGGGAAAAATTTCCCTAGGTATCACAGCAGGCACCAGACATCAAAATGCCTCCGCATTGAATGATTGTAATGGTACTATAGTATTATACTACTATACATACATGGAATCAATACCCTATGCCTTATTCCAAAGTTAAAACCTTGTATAGATACTGGCAAACGTAAGAAAGTTATAAAATTTACACAAGGTACATATACTTTTTGGTTGACTTCGCCTGTGACATAATTTGAAACTCTGACGCATTTTATTAAGTTTCAAATAATGTATGACAACAATGAATAAAGCCTATAACCTTCTTAGATAACAACAATAAAGTCCCTAGATTGAGGTGTTCAAGCAAACAAACTTTTTAGCATTGCAACTAAATAATAGTATATTTAAAGACTAACCAAAAAGTGGTTAAGGAGTTGGCCTTACAATCAAAAGGGCCACAGTTCGAATCCTGGCCATTATAGGTACTGCTGAAATGAACCCACTCCCACAACAAGCCACTGAGCTTAGTAATTTCGGTTGCTAATATTTCATTCCAAAAATAAAATTAAAAATGTCTGATCAACCAATGAAGCAAGTCCCTTGAGCTTGTAATTTTAATTTTTTTTTAAATTCATTTGGATAAACAATACTATATCAAATCAAATCAAATCAAATCAAATCCAATCAAATTTGATTTGATTTGTTTTGATTTGATTTGAAACAATACTATACAGTACTATATTTGCAATACTATACTTTAATTGCTTAAATTCGTATCTTACGCACGACATTCTAACTTCTAAAGAGTGCTACTTCAGTGACTTTCGACTCTCGCATCATGCTCTTTCTTTCTCATTTTTTACCTTGTCACCTCAACACCGCACCCGTTATTGAACTGGTACAGCACTCAATCATGGCCAGACTAAAATATAGCTAAAATACATGTTATCCCATTAGGCGAATACTCCCTAATGATAGTGTTGTGGGAAATTAATAAATGTTGTTTTTTTTATAAAGATATTCTCAATTTTTTTCAGATATTTGAAGTCCACATTCAGCGTAGTCGTAAAGTATTTCAAGCCTGATGTACTGGTATTTCTGGGCGATGTGATGGACGAAGGATCTATATCTTCCATGGTGCAATTTCACAGCTATGTGAAGAGATTAGCTGATATATTTGAAGTGAATTATCAAGTCCTGGTGAGGTTTTAAGATGTAATATTTTATGTACGAAATAATTATTGCCAAACTGGAAAAGAAAGAGTACTGCTTCTTGTTTTGATATTATACAGGCAGTTGACTATAAAATACCCAAATATATTACCATCATCATCATCATTATCATCATTCTTGCACATGCGATCATCATGCATCTTAGTACCGATCGCATTTTTTCTTCCATTTCGCACGGCCTGGCGCATCCATGATATTCCATTGACACGCATATCATCTTCCACATCACCAAGCCAGCACCTCTTGGGTCTACCCCTCCGATTGGGGTCCGACGGAAGCGGCATGAGCAAATATTACCATTATTCTAATAATAAGAAAAATATCCGTGAGAGAATATTTTAATTATTTTAATTTTATTATTTCATTCATCCACTTCTGATAGATATTGTTTCTCCAAAAATTAACAATACCTGATGACCCTGGTCTATAAACGCAAGGTAATATAACGGCACCATAGTAATAATACATAACATACATATGTACATAATGCTCACGCCTGTAATCCCCGAAGGGTGTATTAAACACCCACATTTTGCCAACTATGATTTTCGGTCTCACGTAATATGGGGGCGAGCTTACTGCCGCCAATCAGGGTCGAAAATAAATTCCTAAAAATGTTGCAGCTAAGGAAAAAAAAATTAACTGATTTATTTCACTATGTGGTGTAAATCGCAAGGAAATGAATTACGTGCTTAGCCGCACAAGCATTCCCGATTAACGTCTTGGAGAGTATCAGACGAACCATAGTAATAATTATTATTAGTACCTACATATCTTACGTTCCAGCAAGTTTGGATACCAGGCGACAATGACATCGGTGGTGAAAACGAACCGATACGTTACGACAAAATCGCCGAGTTCGAGAAAGTCTTCCAGCAGCCGTCCATCATATATTTCCGCAACGTGTCCTTCTACAAAGTAAACGCTATAACAGACACGCATCCTCAGAAGTCTGATACCGATGCTACACACGAGAACAATTTCAAAATTGTTGTATCACATTACCCTGTGACGGCAAGGCATCAGTTTGCATCACAGGTAAGCTTATACGGGGACGTCCTACAGCCATCCCATATGGACCGAAAGTACTTTAATTCTTGTAGATGGGACATTTTACTGAAAGAAGACTAGCCTAGCCTAGACTGACCGCGGTAGCCTAGTGGTATGGGTAATGGACTGCTGAGACGAGGTCTCGGGTTCGATCCCAGGTTTCACCATGGCTCACACCAATGACTTTTCGATGCTTTCCAAAGTTATGTGTGTATTTATCGCAGGTTTATAAGTGCCCGGTTAATGGCAATAGGCTCGCCACCTATTACATTGGGACCTAAACATAAACTGGCGAAATGAGGGTGCTAGCACCTCTGCCTACCCCTTCGGGGATATAGGCGTGAGTTTATGTTATGTTATGTTATGTTATGTTATGAAGACGTTATTTTAATTTTAAAAAGCATTTGAACTGCATTCATACTGAGGAGGAACGGGATGTGATGTCCCTCCAACACAAAGGGAGGATCTTCCGACCAGGTAAGGCGAACACGCCTGGCGAGCCGCGGCCCAACGGCTGTCGTTGGGTTGTTATATGTATGTTGTACCAGCGCGAGAACTTCGCTTTCGCGATGCAGAATACGGAGTGTCGTAGTAGTTACTCTTGCTGTCGCTAGATTGGTAAATAAATTAGTTTCGCCCTGAAAAATACATTTAAATGACTTATTATCACTCATGCTTTCAGGTATACAACGCAATCCGTCCAAACATATTCTTTTGTGCTCACGACCACGAGTCTAAATACGTGAAGCAAACAAAAGAGCTGACAGGCAGACAAACGACTTGGTTCAAGAATCCGAAAAGTACTCTGAGTTTGGCCTTTAATGATGAGTCTCTGCACGAGATATACGTACCAACCTGTTCGTATAGGATGGGCACTAACTACATTGGCTATGGAGCTGCAGTTTTAGGTAAGCTTATAAATATTAGGTTTTCTTTACCTATGAAATTGCTGTTTTGTATAAAACACAGAATAGAGAAAGTTAGTTTGTAGAAATGTGACACGAGAGATTCAGTAGCGAAAGTGATGTCGCCAAATTCACACATACAACTTAACAATTGTTTTGATTGGTCGTATTTATATACAACCTTAATACCAAATTACCAAAACAGAAACACACCTTAACCATTCAGAATAGAGATTAAATTGCTATAGACAAAAAAGTATTTATGATGTTTCATACTTTGAATCGAACAATCTTGAAAATTTACGAAAAAGTTTAGACGTATGTCAGTGAATTTTCAAGTGATTTAAAACTTTAAATTCTTACTGTATGGTTCATATTTACGAGTTTGTCAATATGAACCATACAGTAAGAATTGACAGTGGAGGAAGCTAGTGAAGTATGTAAGGATAGAGCAAAATGGTGAGCTGTTGTCACTGCGTAGGTCCCCCAGCGAAATACACGTGAGCGTTGGAATATATGTGTGTATAATGGATTATGTTACCAACCTTCAATTAAGTCATTCCTTGGACAGCAGAATTATGTTTCAACCTCATTAACATCTGATTACAGAAAACAACAACCAACACATGCGGTACACGGTTTTCTGGTCATCGACAAGGTTCCCGTATTTATTCCTATATTTAATCATATTAATCGTTTTGCAATTATACTGTATGGTATACTGTGCAGCCAGAATTTTACATAGACAGCCGAAAAAGACTATGAACCCAGATATGTCCCCACTCTTGGAAAGAATGTAGGAAGTCCATGAATAGTTGAGGACTAGAAAAAATCTGTTGTATTTGTTATACCTGAGAGGTGGACATAGAGGAAATATTTATTCCGTTATCGTTCCAACTCTGACTATATTTCAAACCTGTATGCTAATAGAAGTCATAAAAATGATGTCTTGGAACTCTATCAAATTATTATTAAACTAAATTATAAGTGTTCCTTCTGGCGGTATTGTCTTGTGGTATGTGGTCATTGTCATTATACAAAGTAGTTTTAGTCCTTCGTTGCGTAAAAACGCACAGCTATGACATGCGTACCCCGCCTATTTCACATTTCTACTTGATTTTTGTTTTCCATGGTCACAATCATACCTTAAACGATTTTCTAACGTAAATGCATTGTTTTTCTAAGGATTGAACTGACTGAATTGGACTCTACACGACATCAATCCTACGTTTGTTTATCGACATAATATTATGACCATATTACGGTCATAATATTGTTATGGTCTTTGACCACTATATGTAACAGACTACCCGCCTTTTTTAAACTTATATTTTGGTTATTATAAATTGTCACGAGTTCCAAGACAGTTCATCTTCTTCTATACCAATTATGTTTTTCTTAGATTATTCCTATCCATCTAGTTTACAGGGATCATAGTAGTGTGGAATCAGAAGCGGGATCATTCCTAGATTGAAGAGTGCGACATTCCTTTTTGACTTTGTATTTCACAGATTTTTAAAAACATGAGTAGACTTTTTGAGGTTGTATCTAATCGGCTGTGCAGTAATAGTGTTTTAGATATACACACTTAAAACGTGGTAAATTGTCCAATAATTTACGTATTTTCTAAATATAGAGTTTAAAATAATTCGCGTTTACAGAGCACGTTATGTTGTACTAATTTTGTCTTTATTGACAGGTGAAGAGAATAACGCTTGATATTATTGAAAGTAAATGCGAATTTTAACATATTATAATATAAAGTATATGCAATATTTATTTATTATAGGATATACATATACATTTCCATGTTACAGTTTTTATGAATAGGTAGGTACTATACACAGAACAAAACAGGGCCTCTAGAAAAAGTGACATTCTATAGGCGAAAAATGCTTGACATTCGTTCACGCCTGTCATATAAACGTCAAAATACGTGTCAATCCCACATGGAACATTATATCATTCTATTCCATTCTACAAAATGACTACCAACGAATTGCCACTTGTCTAAGGCCCCTATCACAAAAATATGTTACTTTTAAGAGGTGGCGGTAGGGCCCCAGGTCTCCATTCTTCATGTAACAAATTATATTAACTGGAATGATATTTTATATTTTCGCTTATAGCTTTAATTTCACGCAAGGTACAAGAAATAGGAATTAATATTATTGTATAATTCTAATTAATCTAGTAATAATGTAACCTAGCTGATATATGATTGAATACACTTGATACTGACGGATTTGAACAATAACAGTTACTATCTGGAAATAGGTTTCTGAGCTGTTCTTCCATATATAAATAGATATTTAGTTCGTTATTTGCTAGCCTAGTAATATATAAAAGTTGTTGCAGTAATTAGGATTTTTCACGGGTTTATTGTAGACTTCAACATAATTATTCCACATTGCACAGCATGTATATGTTTGTGCTGTTGCAAATCTCTTATTTTATATTTATTTTTGAAATGTTTACATTTAATAATCAATAATAACTAGATACATAGTACAAAACAAAGTCGCTTTGTCTGTCCCTATGTAGGTATGCTTAAATCTTTAAAACTACGCAACGGATTTAGATGCTTTTAATAGATAGAGTGATTGAAGACAAACGTTTATATGTATATAACATCATGCTACAACCGGTGCAGAGTAGAAGTGAAAAATGTTACAAAAATGGGGTGACGCAGACATAGTTGCGCGGGATTCAATAAAATAGTTTACAAATTACTATAACAGCAATGCTTTAGAAAAATACAAGCAAGTTCAAAATTCACTAATCAGTATTACCGACTGATTGCAAATCCAGAAGTCACAACTAAATTTGCAATCAATGTTTACATCAAAAGGATGGTAGACGACAATGAAACTGCTCACAATTAATATAAAAACCGATCTCAAACTACCCGAAATTAGAAATAATGTTTTATTACAATAAATACTAACATGCAGGATCCGGAGTGTCGTATTAGTTACTCTTGCTGTCGCTAGATGGCGCTGAGTACATGTGGTATCGCCACACCAATAAATAGCTTAATGACACTAATATATAATATAGACGGTGAAGACAATAGTTTCCAGTAAGCTACGGTCAGTCTTCTTGTATCGCATTCGTACTATGGTCACTGAACCAATACTTCTCTAGATTTCCGCGATAAGCGATCGCGAATCGGGCGTTGGAGGTCGCGACCATGGGAGTGGCAGGTGGAACCGCCAGTTACGTAAGGCCATCTCTTGAAAGTTGGCCTTGGGTCGGCCAGGTTGCTAGGTAGGTATATGTTACTTACTATCTCACCTCCAACAACCGAAGACCCGAAGTCGGTTTGAGTCCAATATACCTAACCACTCTCACCGGCTCCGGTGTGGGTTTTATCGTTGGGATTTTTGCACACGTAAAAAAGGTCTACCTGCACATTCCATATCTAAGTATTGTGTTATAAAGTAGCCAATGAAAAATATAGGTAACTAAATATAACAAAGACTGTGTGTGGAAATGAAATATTTTTTGAATTTTCAATGTTTATGTAATAACGTAGAAAACTGCGAATTGTACGACGGATTGTGATTAGATACATAATACTTTCAAACAATATTTATTTTATTGTATAAATGCCTAGATATAAAACGTATATACATCCTAGCATTTAGAAATTCTAGCTTCACTTGAATAATGAATAATAGTTTAATTTTGTTTTCTAATTTGAAATGTGTGTTAATATTAATCCAGCCTAAATGTGAAAGTAACTCTGTTTGTTACACTTTCACGCCTAAACTTACTAAATTCGTACGATTAGTGAAGATATAGGCACAAGTCATGGACCTAAAATGTGTCCAAGATCCGTGCCGATAGGTATATTTGGCTCAGAACAGTTTATTACTTACTCTGTTCTCAGAACAATGGCCACATAATGCACATTCCATTATAACCTCATAAAACAAATAAATACATTATTTATATATCATTAACTAAATAAATTATTTACTAATTGAATTATAAAATAATTGTATAACCAATAGTATTATATAGGACCTTTCTGCATTACTTTAGATTGTCAAAAAAATGGCAGGGTATTTTTTTTTAAATTCAAGCTGTTTCTGAAAATTACATATTCACTGTTAAATATCTTGGGTTCTTACGAACCAGTGATTCGTAAGTTCACAAAAAGACCGTTTTGTGTCGCGATCGAGTACAGTGTGAGAACGCGGACAGTGATAGTGTCGGCGCGCGTAGAGAACGAGTGAGAAAGAGGGTAGACTGATACTGTTGGCCCAATAACAAGTAACTTGGCGATCGTCAGTCAGTATATCCAGTATATCGCATCGTGCTTACAACAGCGCCGAAATATCGGTTGCTCCATAAAAATCAAGAAACATGGTAAATATCCCGAAATATTTAACAGTGAATATATGTTTCTGAAAACATTCAATATAAGTTTTATATTTCTTTTTAATACTATCGTTCTTATGTACCTACTGTGTATTTTAACAATGTAATCTATATTATACAATAATATATACATAATCTAAAATGATTTATGTCTTATTCATATTAAAATATTTATTGTTTACACATGACTTTTATTATTGTATACATTATTAAATTGAAAAGCCTAGTTTGTTTACAAACGTAATAACTAGTAATGTAATTACCATATAAATATTTAAAATAACAAAAGTAAAATGACTGGGCGTAAACAACGTTCTTATTGACAGGTTAATAGCACCTGTGAATAAATTGGCAACTAAAAAATAAATTAATCCATTTTTATTAATCATTGATAAAATTAGAGGTATTTGAATGCTGTCCTTTTCTTCACACAGGACTGTTATAAAATACATAACAGTTGTAATAGTGACTAAAAGTCCATCTACAAATATACAATATCCTGTATTTGCTAATGTTCTAGATGTGGGTGGCATCACATCCCAATATATAAAACCCCATATTAACACAGTTCTAAATACAAGCCTCATTATAGTCTCATGTTTCATAACATTTTTATTCAGTAACACATGCCGTATGTGAACAGCAAACAAGTATATAGATACGTAACCTAGGCAAGAAGATATTCCTTCACGGTTTGCTGATAATAGTGAATCTCTTGGATTATTACTGAAAACCCAATCATGAAGACCAGCATATAGCATACATTCATGAAGTATAAGTATTATTATACTAAGTAATAAGGCATGATTAGAAAAATATAATACTAATGTAGATATGGTTTTACAAATGGCAATAGTGAAAAAGAAATTCCAGTGCACACCATACTCAGTCACATGTTCTTGATAGTCGAGTTGTTTTATCGATACAAAACGTGCTACTCCGAGGAATAATAGAACACCAATTATTTTTAGGTTACTTTTCACGATATCTTTGAGGCTATTTCTATGTAAGCTCTTATGTACTATACCACTGACTGATACAAATAAACCAACTCCTGTATCCATTAAACTGTAGCCGTATCTTTCAGTCTTTGCTAAATATCTAGGAAAATCACGGAAGTCAACTGCAAGTATACATAATACAGTAATTAAGTATGTAAGTCCTCTTAGAGTGGTTATGAGAGGTATTCTATCACTTTTGAATATATTTTTTGTAGTGAATTTTTTTATTGCATTCTTGTAATGGAATGAAACTTTATGTAGTAAGATGGCAAACATTATAAAGTTCAAAATTGCAATATATTCTGCTAAAACTGTGTGCGCTAAGATCATAGGTAGCACTATGACAAAATATTCGTAAATATATTGTCTGTATGTTGGAGATCCATTCTGAATCGAAGTATAGATAGAACTTTGCACTGTGAAAAATATACAAAGAAAAGTGTGAGCTGCCGTACTGCCATGGTTATCTTGCATGTAGGCTTCATGATACTTCTTATATTCTGTTGAGTTCATGGTTAGCATATTATAGCATATCTCTTTAATAGATCTTAGGTATTTCAGTTAAATCTTCTTGTAATTATGTTTGGGCCGTATAATGTCCCACATATGACGAAGAATTACGTAGTCTTCTTCTCATGATATTGTTAAAAATACGTTGAATATTCTTTTCATCTCTTTACCTTTGTTTACTCGATATTTTTCGATGGTTATGATATTTTGTTCTTTAATGTTTAATTAATGGGTTCTCTATCGAAAGAAGTCTGCCTGAATCCAGATATAGAATTTAATAAATGCAAAATATAATAATTTGTTATCTTTTTAAATCGGCACGAAAACATGTCACATCACATGAAAACAAAACACGTCAATGTCAAATGGCGTCAAACAAATGTCAACTTAACAATATGTCAATATGATTTTTTTTAAATCCCGGTTTGCAGCTAAGTTATTTGGCTGGTTATGTTATTATTTTCGATTGTAAAAACTTGAAACTTGACATTGGCGTCTCGCCATTAATTTTATAAAACGTTTACATTTACTAGAGACTGGCAAAATTGCTGCTATCCTGCTGCAGAAGCCATATAGAAAAAAGAAGAAGAAGAAGTTATTTGGCTGAAGTAGGTAAGCGATTGTCAACCTTATATTTGTTCCGGTATTGTCAGACTCAGACCCGCTGGGGTAAAGGTTGGTGCGTCTTTGTTTTATAATTTAGACACAAGACATCTAAGTTTATACCTTACAAATCCACGAGGGAAGGGCTTTAAAACAGAGTTCCTAGTAAGTGTCCTTATAGGTAACTTCTGAAGACCATACTGACCGATGGCACACTCACGCAGCGTAATGTAGCTTGAGCAGCGAGCATTATGTTACGCGGTAGGTACGCCGCAAATCCATGTCCCTCGTAATACTGCACTTTAACCTTTTTATTTATTTTTTACATAGGTATAATAATATTATGTATCGTACCTTCTTGTGTCATGAGATCTAAATGTATTTTAATAAAAAATAAACGTAGTAGCCATAGATTAATATATACATACTAGAGATAGATGCGCAAGTGTTGTTTTTTTTTCGAATTTGACTTGACTGTCATTTGATTTTGACATGTACTGTCATTTGATTTGCTTAAAAGCAGTTGGTGTTATGCCAAGTATATAGATGGCACGCTGTTCCTCCTCCGTGGCGTGGTGGTAGTGCGTTGGACTGCTACTCTGGAGGCTCGGGATCGATTCCCGTTCAAAACATTTTTTTTGTATTTAATATTTTTTTATTACTGGTTTTGAAATTTATTTTTATTTAATTATTACTAGGCACATGGATATCAATCACTACTTTGATAACTGCAGGCTATATATTAGGAAGAAAAATATCATTTAATATTTAATTTCTTCACAATATTAGTTATCAGGAAAACAGTTAGGTTTTTCTTTAAAAATAATCTTTAAACATATCCTGAAAAGTTACAAAATAGCAATCGTGCATCTGCCTTCTAAGATGTGTGATGGATGAAGGATTTTAAAAATACCACCGTTATTATCAAAATATGTGTATTTTAACATTTATAATTAAATCTATATTATTCATTAATACCTAATTTGCTTATAATCGTGTTCCATTTGAATTAGTAAAAATAAAAATAACTTATTTACTTATTTAATTAAGAACTTCAAAACATAATTATATTTTCCGATAGCAATGCACTATTTAATAATTAATCTTATACAACATACTTAATTTGCTTATAATCGTGTTCCACTTGAATAGTTAAAAATAAAAATAAATTATTTTATCAAGAACTATAAAACAATTATAGTTTTTGCTTGCAATAATGCACTACAAAATCAAAATCAAAATCAAAATCAAAAATCATTTATTCTGCATAGACCAGTAAACGGCACTTACAAAACGTCAATACAAACAATATTTTATTTTATCAAATGCAAATGGACCACCGGTTCGAAACGCGGCCCCGACCTGAGAAGACTCCGGCAAGAAACTCAGCGGGCTTTTCTTTTTTTTTTTGGTCTATTTACAATAGTTTACTTAGTCTAGATACAAAATTTAGCTGAGTAGCAAGTGGAGTGAACAGTTCATTTCCAGGCTTGTTTATCATCCAAATAATCCTGGATTTTATAGTAAGCTTTTTGACATAGCTTATTTATTACTAAATAATTAATCGTATACGACATACTTAATTTGATTATAATCGTCTTCCATTTGAATTAGTAAAAATAAAAAGAACATATTCACTTATTTTATCAAGAACTACAAAACATAATTATATTTTCCGATAGCAATGCACTGTTTAATAATTAATCTTATACAACATACTTAATTTGCTTATAATTGTGTTTCACTTGAATTAGTAAAAATAAAAATAACTTGTTTACTTATTCTATCAAGAACTATAAAACAATTATATTTTTGATAGCATTAATGCACTATTTAATAATTAATCGTATACGACATACTTAATTAGCTTATAATCGTGTTCCACTTGAATTAGTAAAAATGAAAAGAAATTATTTACTTATTTAATTAAGAACTTCAAAACATAATTATATTTTCCGATTGCAATACCCTATTTAATAATTAATCTTATACAAACATCTAACCGTGTGTTTTTACATAATTATATAAATGAGCTCCACTTGTGATACCCTAATTAAACGAAATATAGAAAAAAGATCTTAACTAAACATTGAGTACCTACTTAAATATAATTTTATAAATTCATCATAATTAATCAAGTTAGATAATTTAAAAAAACATTCATTGTAATTGTTGGTACTATATATTATACGTATATGTGTAATTCTTAGTTCATATAAGACAAAGTGAGACACAACGTCCAAAATAAATTAACTCTACTGCATCTACATTTACAGCACTATTTTATGATACCTACACATTAATAATATATACATTACATATCATTAACATGCACTATTATTAATTTATCTAATATATAAACATGTTATAAAATTCATATATGAATAAAAATAAGCAAAACTTGTTAGAATAAGTTAGCAGTATATTATATTTAGAACAAGTAGAGGCAACTATCATCCGTCATTATCATCATCAACAATCATCCCAACTAGATTATTCATTTAAGTGAATCAAGTGTTTACAAAATAAGACTTGGCCTAAAGTTCTTAGTTACCATGTCCTAATATCTTAAAAAAACTCGTAATCAAAACAATCGTTCGGTTAATTGATGTTGGGATGAACACCGTTCCAAAATCTATTTATCATACATAACATGAGTTATGTTATGTATGATAAACATATTCTGAAACGGTTTACCAACAGTATATTGGTCCATGAACAGTTGTTCAACATCATCTTTAAACCATAAACTATTCGTCCAATGAACTTTTCCAATGGATCACGAACGTTTCGCCAGCATTACTCTACGCCAGTGAATGCTTAACCAACAGAATGTTCTGACTAATAACTTTTTTTTTTTTTTTTTTTATATATGGCACGTCAATTTGACTTCACCTCGCCTGATGTTAAGCTGAAGGCAAAGTCCCATGAAAGAGGGTCACCATTGCAAACACGTTCAGTGCTACAATGGTGGCGCTCAGCTTGACGGCCTCATCAGATGCTTTTTCACGCCCCGCTTAAAGGACCCGGGACTGTAGGAAGAAGGCAGCACGTGCGCCGGCAAGGAATTCCAGGACTTAATGGTACGGCAGAGAAAAGACTCACCGAACCGCTTGGTTCTTGACGGAATGTTCTGTACCGTATGACACCTAAGCCTTGCACGCGTTGTCCTGTGTAGGAAAGGGGAGGGTGGGATTAGTTGGAAGAGCTCATCAGAACATTCACCATGGTAGAGACGGTAAAATACTGCCAAGGACGCAACATCTCTACGCATCTGCAAAGGCTCGAGGGACTCTGTGACCTCAGGACTCCCAATAATGCGGACCGCACGTCGCTGCAACCTGTCGAGAGCATCTAATAAGTACTTTGCGGAGCCATCCCAGAGATGCGAGCAGTATTCCACGCAGGAGCGAATTTGTGTCTTATAAAGAAGACACCGCTGCTCCGGCGTGAAAAAACGTCTCACTCTGTTCAGGACTCCGAGTTTACGCGAAGCTGTTTTGATGATGCTCTCGATATAGTTCTTGTTGTTCAGTTTGCAGCGCACGTCCATACCGAGTATATTGAGGTTATCCTGTAATGGCAGTGGTGTGCTCTGAAGAGTGGGAGGAGGAAGGAAAGGAGATGTCTTTGCTGAAAACGCGCATGCCTGCGTCTTCTGGGCATTGAACTCGACCAGGTTCTCAGATCCCCATTGGGAAACGTGATTGAGGGTCCGGTCAAGCCCAGTGACAAGAAGTCGCCTCTTTTTCGCTAACTTTTCACGTTTTTACCTAAAGAACAATTGGCCCATGGACTGTTCCCCTAGAGGACGGTACGATCGTTATGATTATATTATGATTGCAGTTGCAGTATTATTCTCTTTTGTAAAATGAATATAAGTTTATTTATACATTGTGGTTTTAATTTTTAGTCAGTACCTGCACCTCATCAATTTATCTAATATTTATGGTTGCATTGCACATTGCATTGGAGCATTGGAGTTCGAACTTACGACCTGTGACTTGGTAGTCCAACGGTCGTATACCTAGGCTATTATTGCTTGTAGAGATTACTTAACGCTCACTGACGTACCGTTCTTTTGGTGCATGGTCCATGGGTCAGTTGTTCTTTGGGTGAAAAGTTATTGGTCACAACATTCAGTTGGTTAAGCATTCACTGACGTAGAGTAATGCTGGCGAAACGTTCTTGGATGAAAAGTCCATTGGACGAAAAGTTTATGGTTTAATGATAATGTTGACCAACGATTTATGGACCAACCGATTGTTGGTAAACCGTTTTAGAATCGAATAAACACTCCAGCTTTTGGTACATCATGGGATAGAACGTGTTTAGTTGACTTGCCCTCAATTTAGGTATGTGTAAATGAACTTGATCAAACAATAATGAAATATCACTGTTCACGCGCAGTAGGGTGTTAGGGTGAACATTTGTTGGAAGATGCCCGGGAGGTGGCACAGTCCGCCCGACTTGTTGCGTAGACAGTCGGGCCGCTCTCCACTCCGCCTGCAGCTCTGCGCTCGCGACGCGATGGTGCCTGAGCGCGCCAACAATCATATCAACATTCCTCTGGAACTAGTTGCTTTTCTGGAAAACGAAAAAAGAAATTAAACATTATACTATAGAGTGACTTGCATTGCAACAACAAGTAATGCGCGGATTTAATGGAAATGGGCAACAACATTTTCAGTTTTATAGACCATTAGTAGACCAGCCACGGCTTCGCCCGTCACATACTACGGAGCCCCGTATCACCTGCAACCGTCCTCCTGCTACCGTAACACAGGTTAGTTCCTGGCACGAGGCAGGAGTATGGTCCTGGATCCGACTAATAACTCGACATCTATAAATATATAAATACCTGTATCTTGAATTGATTTTAGTTACTTTTTTTTATTCTCTGAACCTTTTCCCAACTCAGTTGGGGTCGCCTTTCCAGTCTAACTGTGATGCGGCTGAACTTCGATAGTTTCCGTGAAGCGACTGCCATCTGACCTCCACAACCAATGGTCCAATGACCAATAGCGATATCGAAGTACCAAGTTAGGCTGGTTGGACTTTTGAGAGCTCCAACTACCTGTAACGACTGCGATAGATGTTTGTATGGCAACCGGGACCGACAACTTAACGTGCTTTCCGAGGCACGACCAGACCAGTGCAAACAGTTGACGGAGGTAGGACACGACGGTATCTCCCGTCCGAAATGAGCTGTCCAACTGGGGAAGTACCTCCGCCCTACAGAAGACCGCGGTCATAATAACCATCGTGTTGTGTTCCCGCCGGTAAGTAGGGTAGCCAGAGCTCACTATACCCCTCCTTCCCCTCCCCTTCCTAGCGTCCCCACCCCTTCCCAGCACCCCCTTTCAGGGTGGGCAGCGCGTGTGTGACACCCTTAGTGTTGCACACGTTCATAGGCCACGGTGGCCGCTTTCCATCAGGTGGGACGTGTGCTTGTCTACCACCTACGTAGTATAAAAAAAAACAGCCATATTCATGCGTATAACTTTTTGCACTGAGCGGGGATCGAACCCTTGGCCCGTACGTAGCAGTCGCGTGCACTTCCGCCACGCCACGTAGGCTGTTGTTAGTTACTTAAGCGTGAAATACAAATGTTGTTTATTGCTCAATAAAGTTAAGTTGAGTTATTAATTAGGTAGTTTGGTAAAATAACTTACCTCTCTATTTTCTCACTTCGACACAACTTTTTTGTGTGTTTTTTATTTGCACATTTAGTGTTTTATGACTCGAGAGGGTCAAAAATCAAACTATAATAAAACATCAGCTCTATCACAACATTACTCTGGAACTTCATTCTCCTCCTCCTCTGGTATTCCTTTTTGTTTGGTATCTTTCCTCTGAAAATAGAAGAAAATATATTTTTAAGACTGAAAAATATATTTTGAATTGCTAAACATGTTGTGTTGTAATATAATTTTAAGATCTATCTATTGTACCATGTCTATGAGCAAATACATTCTTTCTTTCTTTCTTTCTTTCTTACGAGTTGTTATTGTAAGAGACTCATACAAACCAACAATCTACAACAACAAAGTAATGATTGACTGATGTGACTCTAGGACATGATTTGGAAGGTCAAATATGGATTCTCGCTTTTCTCTCCTAATTTTATATACAACAAAAACATCAATTCCCAAACCCCTATTCAAAGTTAAACACTGCATTGGGCACCATGCACCCATTGTGCCCCATAAACCCCAAAGGGCCATACTCTAACTATGAGGCCCATACGCCCCTGGTAGTACTCCTGGTTCACAATATATTGAAATAAAAAAATTACGTATACCTTTTAACTAGCCTTATTCACTTTCCATCGTGTTAGTAAAGCCTAATGAAACAAAAATTTCATGAAAAAACATAAAGTCGCATTAGTGTTGCCCACGTCTATAGGCCACGGTAACTATATATGTTGTTTACCTCGAAAATGGTATAAAAACATGAAAAACATATCATTAACTAGGTGTCATTAGCGACTTCACCTGCGTAGAATTTGGATCCTGCCCGTCCCTGCAACCCATTATTACCTTTTCCCGGAAAAAAAAGTAGCCTAGATATTTTTCACGCCTTAATCTATTCATGTACCAAGTTTTAGCCAAATCTGTTAGCTGTTAGAGTTAGAGCGTGATGAGTTATAAATATCCAAATATGAAAAACATCTTCAAATGACCGATTAATACCGACTGCCCTGGAGATGGACCTTCTACAACTTTCATATTTAGGGTATGATGTGTGATTGGCCAATTGAATTGAAAAAAAATCAATTTAAGTTACCCTGACTAGTCTCTGTACCACATTCTGTTCTGGTGGTTGTTAGAAAAATTGACAAAAATGTGTGTATCTACACACAATTCGTCAACTTTTCTGAGCTCTGCTGAGGGTTGGGCTGTCAACCTGTGGGTCACCGTTGTAGCATTATTAGTGTCCTCTTTCTTGATACCGTACCTTCAGCTTACCATTAGACGAGGTACGACAAGGTGAAGTCAATGCCCTGACATATTTTTAAATACGTTTAACATAAGTAGCCGCGTCCGCGGTAGCATAGTGGTATGGGTAATGGACTGCTGAGACGAGGTCTCGGGTTCGATTTCAGGTTATACAATGGTACACACCAATGAATTTTCGATGTTTTTCGAAGTTATCTGTGTATTTATTGTAGGTTTATAAGTGCCCGGTTAATGGCAATAGGCTCGCCACCTATTACATTGGGACCTAAACATAAATTGGCGAAATGTGGGTGCTAGCACCTCTGCCTATCCCTTCAGGGATATAGGCGTGAGTTTATAAAAACAAAGTAACATAGATATCTGATGATATTCTGATAAGAACTTTACCAAAAATCAATTAATGATTAACCTAAATCATAACTCGATACTTTCGTATCGAATAATTGTAAACTGGAAGGAACTTACCTGAATAATTATGGTCTAACTGAATTCTCCTTAACTCCGGCTCCTGCAACTGGGCATTCCGAATGATGCGATACTACAGATGTCGAAGGTAGGAGAATCTCTGCGAGTGGTGTAGAAGCAAACGGAGGAGGAGGCACATTCGCTTCTATTTCTCGCTGAGGATAACAAAAATCTCAAGTTATAAACTTCCTTTAAGTTGTTGTTGTTGTAGTCAAAATACGTTTAAATCTCCTGATGTTGTACACATTTATGGGCCACAGTAAACATTTACCATCAGATGGGCTGTATTGTCTGTCGCCCATACGTATATAGGGTGTAAACACTCCCGAAGCCGAAGGCACCTGGTGGTACTCCTGATACACAACATATTGGCATTAAAATAAATTACGGCAAGGCAAGTTTTCTAATAAAAAAATTTTTAAGTCTTTTTTCGCATTATTTACTCTCCATCATATTAATCAGTAAAGCTAAATGAAACGAAAATTTCATAAAAAAATATATTGAAAATAGTGATAACGTTCGACACAAAAAACCTCCAAAAAGTAAATAAATAATAATTCATGCGTCGTCGTGTCGGAGGACCCCTAACAGGTGAACCATTCCCAATGCACGCACCACGCACGTACGCACATGGAGGTGAACACCTTTTATTTGTGACCTCATTCATCGAGGCCCGTCCATCTGTTGGATCTTCCATCATCATCATCATCATCATCAGCACAATATTCCATCAAGAACCAAGCGGTTCGGTGAGTCATTCCTCTGCCGCATCATTAAGTCCTAGAATTCTTTACCGGCGCACGTGTTTCCTTCTTCCTACAGTCCCGGGACCTTTAAGCGGGGCGTGAAAAAGCATCTGATGAGGCCGTTAAGCTGAGCGCCACCATTGTAGCACTGTACTCTTTCATGAGACTTTGCTTTTAGCTTAACATCAGGCGAGGTGAAGTCAAATTGAAATGACATAAATAAAAAAAAAAATCTGTGTTCCTGAAAGAAAACTACATACATACGAACATAAAAATTACCCTCGCTGCCGCAGTCAGGTAAAATGAGTATAAGTAGGTACTTAGAATTTCTAGATAATATTAGTCTAGGTAGTTAGTTTAGCTGGTAGGGTTGTGGGTGATATTAGTTACTTACCTGGCATTAGCAGTTCTGGTACAGCTAATTCACAAAGGGGACTGTTTGGGTATAGATAAACTACCCTGAAATGCTTGCGGCATTTTCGAAGATGGTTGTAAACATATGTTTTATTCAGTTCACATATACTACGACCAATACGGAAAATCCAAGTCATAAACAGTTCAGGATTCAGTACGAAACTAGGAAAACGGTGGCGAGGCACACCTATAAAAGAAAAACAATTGGTATGTTTTATGTAGAAATATAGCTTGCATGAAAGCTGTCGCAAGTAAACATGAAGGGATTTATATGCGTGCAAAATGAAGCAACATAAAAAGATATTTATAATATATTTATGTAGAAGCCTAGTGTCATTCCGCATGCCGAGTTAGTAATATCTCCTTGCAGTATGCACTGGGGGGTGCCACTTTCAAGCCCAACAACTCACTTCCTTTTTTCAGGGGGGAAGAATCAAATCAGATCAATACACTCTCAATAATTTGAGGTATTCAGTACCTATATATTAAAAAGGAGTTGAAATCTGATCCATACAGTGGGAACCTCTTGTTGGAAGAAGCTTGTCCCAAGCTCTTCATCTGTATCTTTTGAATCCAGTTAGGTCAAGTTCATTAAAATGTGATTAAATTTCCACACATTTCCATTGTTCTACAGTCTCAGGTCCTTTAAGTCGGGTGTGAAAAGGTAAAAAGCTTCTGATGGTGCTCAAGGTGAAGGCCACCATAGTCAAATTAAAGGTATCTGTAATGGTCACTGACCCACTTTCCTGACGCCTTTAGTTTACCATCAGGCAAGGTGAAGTAATATTGTTTGAAAGTTCTATATACTTGTAATAATAACAATAAAAATACCACAAATATTACTTAATCTAAATAATATATATGATAAATTTACTAACCTAACTTTAATGCTCTGAGCTTCCTTAATTACCTCCACGACCAATTGAAAATATCGAAGTACTGCGCTTAGATTTTTAGAGCTGATGTTCATTTCACAACTGTCCTCAATGGTTTAATGTAGTCTCCCAACTACAAAAATATTTATGCAAACAAATATATACTTGCATGTAGGAATCGAACCCACTCCTTCAGCATTGCAGTCTTCACTACTGTCATAGCACATATACACAAGATATGATTTTAGATCGACATGGTGATATCGGTTATTCAACGAAATAAGCAAACATGGTAAATTTCCCGATAAATTTAACAGTGAACATACACAAGAGCCTTATAAGATCATTAATATTTCACTTTTTCCAACACAAATATATAGATGGTCTGGTGCATCTCATCATGTTAAGAAAATATCAATATACCTAAACAGCAACATTTCCTTCATATCAACATTCATAGATAACTAGCAAAACAGTTTTTTTAAATTATGTCTGTTGCTAAGTATGTATTGTTCTGACTAAATTCTGGATTGGCAGGATGATTTTAATGAGAAGTTCACTGACAGAGAGTTGATATTATATTACAAGAAATAAATTAAGCTTGCTTACATACATACTCATACTAACACCTGTGAATCTCCATATAGGGCCTATTTAAAATCAAATTTAAAGGTGTATTAACACCCACAGTTTATTAATTAAGCTTATATGTGTGTAAAAAAGTATAGTTAAATATAAGAAATAAGCATAAATTAAGATCGCAGCATAGGGCCATGGTTAGCATTATAATAAAAGGAATGAACTATCAAGTACCTACACAAGGCAAGTAGGTAAGAATATCAGTAGAACTATTACATACATCATACATAACTAAATATATATTCACGTATGTTAATCCCCTAAGAGATGTATAGATATATTAAATAATGTAATAAAGTTTCATGTTACAATATTTCGAATGTCTCGGAAACAGCTACATTGATTGTTATAAAATGTTTTATGTATCAAATACCTATAATGGAAGGTCTAGGACTAGCGAAGCGTAGGGTTAATTTCGGTCGCGATAACCGATATCAACTCGGGCGCAGTTATGGGCATCAGTATACACATAGACTTAAGTAAGTATACATAAATTTGTTGACTTACTTCGATTACTAGGATTATCAAGATTATTGATAACTTGTAGTATTTCTTGGTGCAAGTTGCGGATAATAGATGTAGGTTTCCAATGCTCTTAAAAACATTAATAGACTAGATACCCATTAAAGATATGAGACCAGACTACTTCTTTGTTTTAATATTAGGTATATTAAAAACTTACCATCATGTTTCGTGACTGAGCAGCCGGGAACACAACACGCTAATTTAGGCATTTTGTTTATTTTTTTGATTGGTCTAGGACACGGCGTAGATAGCTGAACTCAACGTAAATATTAGAACAATCTAAATAAGAAGTAAGAAAAGTACCAATACATTCAAAAACATTCAAATGTACTGGGAAACGTTACTTATGTCAAATAAAATAAATTCAATTAAATAATGGCGTCCAATGGTGTCACTCAGCGTTGCCATATGACTGTTTAGAATTCTCCCCAAAAGTATTCCCCATAACTTAGGATTTTCTTAAAAAAACCCCACACAATTTATAAAACAATTATTTAGATATTAACAAGATGATACCCGCGGTGCCACTGTTTTATTGCTCCAGATTCCCACAGGATAGAAAATATTCCATGTTTTAATGTAGGTAGACAATGGTCTATTTATCAACAGATTTTAATTTGATCAGTTCAATTTTGTTAATGTGGCACTGAGGAACAATCGTTCAAACATTTTCACAAACTTTACTTTACAGACAAGAAAAAATATATTTTGCAGGGTTTCCAGAACACCTAGTTTTTTTAAACAACGCGACGTGTGTATTCGCCTCTTGCTTTAAAAGAATGAAATACAAATCAGATTCATTGTTATAATTATAATTTTAAATATCATAGATTGCAAATCGTTTGATCTGCTTTTATTCTAAGTCTGTGGGTTTGATGGATAAAATCACCCAATTTCCTCCAAACCCATTATATTGTCTACGAAAATCCCCCAAATTTGTAGAGGAATCCCCCCATCTGGCAACAGTAGCGTCATTCGTCAGGTCAGCTTCATATGTTCATAACGGTCGCATCAAACAGTATCAGTTTAAGAGTATAAATTATACCACCATTTTAAAAAATGCATTCGAAATATATAAATAATATTATTACGAATTAGATATCTAAAAAAATAATATTATAATATATAACATGGTACTAACCTCATTACCGAACTTTTTTCTTTTGTACAATGACAACACCTAATTTAATTTTGCTAAGTAAAGGAAGGCCCAATCAATAGATGGCGTTCGGGAGCGTGTGGCCATAGACGATAGAATCCAATATGGCGTGTGATAAAAAAATTTAGAGCCAATCTATGGGAGTTACATCCCCATGGTAGTAGCAATATGCCAGCAAAATGTCAAGGTTAAATACCCCCATTGAACCAATAAAATAAATTCACAATTCTTATAAATCAAACAAATAGTGCTTTATGTAAACATTGTCGCAGTATGTATACATTTTGATGAGAAGATTTGCAAAAAGTACAAAATTATTGGGAATATATAGAGAACAAAAATTACGTTTTAATAAGAGAACAATAATCTTCATACTTGTGGTGATTGCAATAGTGTGGCTGTATATACTTTTCTTTGGTTTTTTTAATTTTCTTATTCTAAAATTTGTTCTATTAACTGTTTATTGTTTCGATCGTTACTATGACTTGTTGCACTGTGTTTATTTAACCTTTTTGGTGTTATACAACAAGTTTAAATCTGGTTTTTTGGCACGTATTTGCTTTAAGGTAAGTAAACTTTCCTAAGTAAAATTCTGAGTTGACCTAAGCGACAGTGGACATCAAATCTGAACCAAAGTTAGTAATTATTTATTAGTAAAGGCCTTATATATATAAAGTCTTATCTTCATCTCAGCAATAAGTACCAGTTTCATCCAAGGTTCTCACCTGGCGCCCCGGTAACCCGTTACCGAAGATTTGATAAATAATTAATATTCTATGAGAATCTATACAACGTCCTGTTGATAGTAGCATAGTTTAACTAACTTGTGTTATGGGTTCTAGAAAGCGGATAAACATATAAATGTATGTACCTAGATATAAAAATATCAGTTTTTTTTTCAGAACAAAAAATGGAGACACCTTTCAAAATATTCACGTAATCTTTTTGTAAAAACAAAATCATTTTTGTTGTGCTGAATTCAAAAACTATGCTAATAGTACAATACCGTAAGTAATAGTTCTTTTTGATACAAAAATTTTGCATTTTATAATAGTTACACGTTCGCTATTGTTTAGTTGGTGTGTACCCAGCATCAGGTGCTGGGTACTGCAGCAGCATGATGAGGAGGAGCATTGATTTTGTATTTTTTATTTTATTTAAATATTTTTTTATTATTTGATATTTTTTCATTTTATTTATATTAAGTAATTCATAATATTGTAATATTCTTGCCTTGTTTTAGTTTCCTTTTCTATATTATTATAGAGGTACCTAATGTTTGTGTGAGTCGAACCGTTAGGATCATGGGGTCATAAGGTCTAATCTCCCTAGAGATTGCGCAGTGTGAAGCGTATACCTATAATAAATTATAGTCTTCACTTCTCGTGACCAAATAGACTGGCTGCTTGTTAGGACTGACAAAGAATTAGTATTGCCTTCCACAAGATGCCTCTTGCGATGCGGCGGAATTCCATGACACATTTTAGTCTGTATATAGCTGATTTAGTTTATTTTTAATATATATTTACTGATTTGTGAAAGATTGAAAGTAGTGCATCAAAGCTACGCTGAGGCGGTACGAAGTTCGCCGGGTCAGCTAGTAATTTATATTTACTTAAATAAATAATTTTGTTTCAGTTATTACGACAAACGATAGAGAAATACGATTGAAACCACCCTATTCACTAAAACAGTATTGTAATTTTACTGATTCAATTGCCAATCTGTTTATAGCATACAAGTGCTACATTATACATATAAATATACTGCATACTGTTGGTGTTGCCAGCACCCGACTACTTAGACTGAAGGCCTTATTATTGGGTATAAAAAATATAAAAGGAATTGATATTGTTCGTGAGGACTAACGAAAGCACATTATTGATCAAGAATTTGATTGGTGAATGAATAATTGTAAATACCTGCTTTGAATAAGAAGAATGCAAAAGAAATTTCTTGGAATGGACTTTAAATTAATACAATCATGATGGAAGTCAATTATTAGATCTAATCAAATATAAGGTGAGTTAACTTTCAGAAACATAACGGCAATGGATAGAAATATTGATTGACTTTTGAGCTCAAATACGCAAATACTATTGTGATTTAGCTTTGAACCACGCCATCTATCAAGCATTCATTAAATCCTATCCTCTTGTTCTTTTATTATTACGCACTAGCTTGCTTGTGTTATGGGATCTAGAATTCTGATAAACATACTTACTACATTTTGAAAGAAGATTTAAAAGAATTTTTAGTTAAGTACCTAACTTAACTAAAAATTCTTTTCAATACGTTTTATTTGGAAGAGTATTAATATTTTTCTGTTCAGAAATTCATTTCAAAGACTAAAAATTAAAATTTAACCAGTAGTACCTAGGTACCTAGGTCAGTTAGTTTGCCTAGTAGGTATATTTAAATATAGGTATGTGTTTTGCAAGTCGCTTGGTACAAGATTGTTGAAGTCATCATTCTCTGAACCTTTTACTAACTCGGTGATTCATCCTAAAGTTATTTTCACTAGCATAAATAGAGCAAAGGTTCCGGGAGCGTTCCCCTTACACCCTGTATATCTCTTTTAAGTCCGTCAGTTATTTAATGTCCACATTTATTCCACAGCATCAATACAGTACCGTGTATATAATGTACTGATTTATATAATGAGTTCTCAATCTATACATTGTCCCTATTGCCATTCTCGCGTAGACCTGCTTCCTCATTGCAACAAAAATGTCAATGCCTGCATGAAGGCTGTAGACAGGGGTTCTTCGCCGCTGAAATTGATTTCGTCATGCATATCGTGTGATAGACAAGCAATACGCACCATGCAGAATCAACCATCTTGCGATGTAAGTATACTATTTATAAGAAATTTAATAATGAGTGTTATTTAGTTATCTGTAAAAAAAATAGGGATTATTCGATCTACCGCCAAAATGTAATGTTGAGTAATGTCGGCAAGATCCCTATTTCTTCGTAACAAAACAGAAAATCCCTCCAGCGAGTTCGGCAACCCTACTCACCGCTGGAAACACAACACAAGGTTATTAAGTATTAGCGGTATTCTGTAGGGCGGAGGTACTTCTCCAGTCGGACTGCTCAATTAGGACGGGAGATACCGTCATGTCCATAGTGCTCTTTGCTACAGCAAAGCAAGGACTCACCGAACTATTCTTGGTGGAATATTTTGAACTGTATGCGGATGATGCCTAAGCCTTGCACGTGTTGTCCTGTTTAGGAAGGGAGAAGGTGGTACTAATAGACAGCTCTATATCTCGGCATATATATTGTCTACAGACTTGCGACGAAAGAAATAGTTGTTGCCCGTTTCATGGACATGTACGCCACGGACATAGGGTAGCAGTACCGCAACCAGATAATTGCTTGGACCCCCCTCCTGAGTGCAGCAACTGCAAATGCTCCCAAACATTAAGCCATAGTCCTCCCAGCCGGACGAATCTAAGTACGTATTAATATTTATAAATGATTTATACTGTTGAATGATGGCTGAATTGTATGGATCCTCATGTTTGGCCTTGAAAGCGACGAATGATAGAAAACTGCACGTAGCGGAGATGCGAATGTTAAGATGGATGTGTGGTGTGACGAGAATGGATAGAATAAGGAATGAGTATATTAGAGAAAGTTTGAAAGTAGCACCAGTTAAATGAAAAATTGAGAAGTGAACGTCTGGCGTGGTATGGACATACTATGAGAAGAGATGATAGTCATATTGTAAAAAAGGTCCAAAGCATGAATGTAGAGGGTTTTATCATCAGAGGTCGGCCCAAAAAAAGATGGATGGATTGTGTGAAAGAAGATATGGCAAAGAAGGGAGTGACTGAGGAAATGAAATCCGATAGGAATGTATAGAAGAGATGACATGTTGCACCGACCCCAAATAATTGGGACAAGGGCAGGAAGAAGAAGACTGTTGATTGATGGCACTTGGTGGAACTTATTGTTATACACGATTGATAACACACTTGTACTTCTCCACTGTACAGTGTTACAGTAAAATATGTAGCAGCCATTTTGTAACGGCGGCCATCTTGGATCGATTGTAATTTATAAATACCTGATTGATAACAGACTTGCACTTCTCCTCTGTAAATAAGGGTATCGCATCGAAGGGCTTGACAAGGAGATCAATTTAAAAAGTATAAAATAAATATGGCATGGCGTTACATGGCCATCAATGAACAGTATAAAATAATAGGCCTACCTATGTAGCAAAATGTTTTTTTTTTATTTTTGCAGATAACGTTTTTTAGTTTTTATTTTTTTTTCAGATTCGGGTAGACGTGATCCCGACCCGCTAGAATAACTGCTAATTAGACGGCCTTACTATCTACCGGCTTGTCTATAGCACAACATTGCTGGTTTTGCATTACATACGAATTTTTTAGGTATTTTTACTATTTCTTTTTCTTAAATTAGTCTGTAGTGTACGCTCTAAGGGCTGGCACGCACTAGTGACTTTGTGATATATCACAAGTCACAACCAAACTTTTTTCATTGATTTGTATAATGGGCTCCAAATGTCTTGGACAATTTGAAATTAAATTGGTATCATGTAATGTCATTACACACAAACTACTAGTCTTAGAAGTTACTGGATAAATATATATAAACTTACCAATGTAATGTAAATGTTCGAACCTAGTGGTAGCCTAGTGGTATGGGTAGTGGACTGCTGAGACGAGGTCTCGGGTTCGATCCCAGGTCTCATGACTTTTCGATGCCTTTAGAAGTTATGTGAGTATTTATCGCAGGTTTATAAGTGCCCGGTTAATGGCAATAGGTTTGCCGCCTATTAGGTACATTGAGACCTAAACATAAACTGACGAAATGTGAGTGCTAGCACCTCTGACTGCCCCTTCGGCGATATAGGCGTGAGTTTATGTATGTATATATGTTATGTAAGTATATTTATAATGTAATTAAGTTTAAGGTACTACTTGCATGAGTTTCCATTTTCATTGATAAATAAACAAGATGACGATCTAATTAATTTTATTAACGCTATCTATGTTACTTTTATTATAATTTAGGATTTTTGGTCTATCAAAGGACTATAGGTATTAAGGAACTTTTGGAGCCCACTGTACAGTTATGGTGACAAAACGTCACTAGTGCACGAAAAATCCTAACATGTAACAAATTTGAAGTAGGTGTTACATGGGGATGATGAAAAAAAAAAACAAATCAATATTTAAGACTTTTATTACACTTATTTCGTTTACACAAAGACTAGCTTACAACTAATTTGTGACTTATTGTACAGAAACATAAATAAGTTTATTTAATATTAACCTTAATTTAAGATAAAGTTGTGATGGTACGCGTACGATTTAACCAACAATTTGATTAAACGAAATCATTAATATAGCACCACAAATAATTATTACTATATTACAGTGGCAAATGTTCAAAAATTACGCCTTCAACGACATAATATCTGAAGGAAATGTGAGTCGAACGATGACCCAAAAAATGAATTGAAATGTAATGTATAGAATGGTGACGTCATTAAAAAAAATCAACCGATTTTTAAGATGACGGCCATTATAGTTCAACCAATAACCAGTGAACCGAAATGACTACACCAGGTTAAAATGAAGAGCCGTCTAAAAGTACGCCAGTCTCTCGTTGGAAGATTTAGAAGTCAAAGTCATAGGGACGCTGCGGCCGTCTCTGGACCAGGGGAATGTTGACTTCTTCTGCTGATCGGAACACTTGTGGTCTGACGTTTGGCCTCGCTTGTTGTTGAGCTTGCTGCTGCTGCTGTTGGCGACGAGGTTCTTCCTGCAAACGTGATAAAAATATTCAGTTGGATGCAAAAGAAAGAAAACTAATATAACAGGAGTTGTTGTTTCAATTCGAGTCCCTTCCATAACTTAAACGAAATGCGACGTGAACATATTTAAATATCGATAAGGGAGGTAATTTTAATATTTCTTGCCAAATGAAATTGTAAAATTTTGCCTTTCACGTGTGATCTTTATGTGCCTAAATTGCATAAAACCTTGCGGGCACTTGTGACTTTTTGTCACCGAGACTGTGCAAATGAAATGAAAAAGCGTTTTCATTCAATTCGCATAGTTCGGCGACAAATAGTCCTAAGTGCACGCAAGCCCTAAACAAAATTGATTCTTAGTAATTTGCTGTTTGTGCAGAAAATATTGCTTTGATGTATGGCTCCTTATGAGTCAGATGTCAGTCAACATTTGTGTTGTCTCTTACTATCTTTGCCTATTATTATTATGAATAGTACATCACTCACCGGGATAAACCATGTTTTTAGTAGTTTTGTGGTAGTTGTAGTGTAGTCATCCGTACACCCGTGATCAAGGCGCTTTTAACAGTGCCGAAAAATCGGATACTCGAAACTACAAAAAAGCATGAAAAATATCCCGGCCAGTATTATTTTAGGGACCCTATTATTCCTTTGACTACTGTATGTACACAGTAGCTATTGCTTACAAAATGCGTCGCAAAAGATAGTTCCAATTACGTGTTATATGTGAGTTAACTAATGTCAGTATAGTTATTCTAGACTGTCAATGTGTGGATGATAAGGGATATTATGGGATGTATGTACCTACATAAATAAGTGTCGGTACTTTAGTGGTTAAGGGGACAGTCTTACGATCGAAAGGTCCCGGGTTGAATACTGGCCATTTTCACTACCAACGTTCACGTTTGGAAGATTCATCTTGGGAGGGGTTAGAGGGAATACATATTAGTAACTTCGTTTTCTATTTTTTTTTATACCAAAGGTGGTAAAGCTTTTTTAGCGCTTTATTAAGAGTTTGTATGTAGGTAGTCTAAACTAAAATTACACATTTTCATTGCGTAGAAAGGACCACAATGCTAAAAGGAATTTTCGTTATTGTGCATAGTTCTGGCTTTGAATTAGGCATGTTGGAAAGTAATGTGAGCGCCTGTTTGTGAAGAGATTGTTAAAATATGCTTGATACAGTTTGGTCAGGCGCTGCCTATATCGGTATTTCTAGTTCGGGTTTCGGCTTTGTCGCTTCAATGTCTAAATAATCCCTAGATTTTGTCAGCCCAGTACTTGCGCACAACACAGTTTTGTCTCAAATGCTGTACACAGGGAGCTTATTCTGAATGACATCTAGTTCCAGTCTAAAACGTGAGAAGACGGTAGAATATAATTAGTTATCAAATAATGAAGAGGGAAATGGTATGAAACTACCAACTTAAATATGCCGGGTGTTACGAACGCGAGTACTTACGAAACGGTTTGTCACTCAGAATAAGAAGATACATTTTGCAATACTTCTCTATCGTACCTCTTCTTGCTCCTCCTGTTCATATCTGTCGTCCCTGTAGACCTCGGCGGGGTAGTACCTGTCTGAGTACTTGAGGGACACGTTGGGTTTCCTCTGGACCTCCTCTTCGTTAATGGGTCTGTACAGGTATTCGTTGACGAAGTGGTACTTTGACGACTTCTGGCAGATGTTGTCGTGAGTTGGCGGCATGCAGATTAAGTGGACCTGTTGAGGATAATAGATGATGTGAGAGCCTTTTATCCGACTACGACAAAGGCAAAGGGTTATGACTTTGATAGGCTATGTGGGTGTATTCATGTAGGTTCATCTGTTCCCTTCATAGCTTCTCAACTACTTATTACTCGTACAACTGGACAGAGGAGTATTGTTAGAAGCGTCTTGATCATCTGTTGGTTATAGGCCTTATGGCGTGTCACTGAATATAATGTGGCGCTCTCTAGCGGTTATAAAGTACTGTGTTATAAAAAAAATGCATTAAATATACCGTGCACGGAAACAAAATATGAAAGGACTTGTATAATATAAATTAGAAATTTGGTTCAAATCTAAAACCCGACTACAAAAAAAAAAAATCTTAAAAATCGAAAATATTATCAAAATCTTTAGTGAAAAATCACGCTCTGAAAAGCAGAAGAAAACATCACCACATAAAAACAGCGCCATAATGTGAATTGTTTTTTTTTTTACGAAATTTTTCTTGCATTTAGCTTTACAAATTACCATGGAGAGTGAAAACCCCTAAACGGTATAAAAAAAATACAAAATAGTATTTTTTATGCCATTATGTAGTGTACCCTGAGGTACTGCCAAGGGCCTTCGACTTTAGAAGCGTTTTCCTCTTACCCTGTATGGTAAATCATAACCCCAGATATAAAACTCCTCTTACCTGGTGGAAAGTGAATCCATCGGGGCAGATCCAGGAGTGCTTTACGCTGTCCTGGCAGTAATGGAACACCTCGCAGTTAAGGTCCTCGTCGGCGTAGTACCCAGTGTTTTTGCTCACGCAGTCGAACTTGGATTGCTGCAGCAGCGCGGCTAGACGGTCAGGCTCCTCCTTCTCTTCCTCTTCCAGCTCTTCCTCGATTTCTTGGATTGGTCTGTTTTGGGGTCTTGGAGGCCCACGGTGCTCCTGTAGTGTATTTATGACGTTTAGTTGTTGCGAAATATAGTATTATTTCCCGCGGTATTCTGTGGAGTGGAGGTACTTTCCAGACTGCTTAATTGGGATGCGAGATACTTGCGTCGTCTGATACTCTCCAAGACGTTAATTGGTAGTGTAAGCACGTAATTATTTTCCTTGCGATTTACACCGCATAGCAATGAATCGGGTCAGAAATTTTTTTTTACAAATTTATTTAACTACAACATTTTCGGTTAGGACTTTATTTTCTGGCATACTCATTTGTTACAAAGTGCCCGACTGGCGGTAATAGGCTCGCCTCCGCGACCGAACTGTGCACTTAGAAAGAAAGAAAGAAAGAAAGAAAATATACTTTATTTTGCCATTTACAGCAGAAATAACTACATGAAAATTAAAAAAATTAAAAAAAATATACAAAAGACGTCGTGCACATCTGTGCTGCAAAAGGAAAAAAGCACGAAATACTATTAAATTCGTAATGGTAAAGGTATCAACAGAACGGAGCATTACGATAGGCGGCCTGTCTACTGTGAACAAGTGCGTACATGAATCCCACCAATCGAAATTCTCCGCTTTCTCGATACCTTTACATTACAAATTCGATAGATTTGCGTACGAAGGCCAATGAAGTTTATTTGACTGCTGCGATGGAAAAATCTGAAAAAAGGAATGTACATACCTTTCTCTGAGGTGCTCTTTGTACTTGAGGTCGGGGTTCCTCAATGTACTGTTGCGTGGGTCTTGGTTGTAAGATGTATTCCTCTTCTCTCTGTTCTTGCTGCCTCTGCTGGTAGCCCGCCAGCTCGGCGAGCGAGGGCGTCGGTCTGAACCCGCTGGGCAGCTGGTTGTTGTAAGCTTGAGGCGTATACGCTCGTGGTCGGAGATTCCGTGTTTCCTGGAATTCATATACATCAGAGTTAGAAAACTAATACACGGTTGGACTACTGTTTACTACTTCTAGATGTCCCCGGGACTGTCGGGGTGCGTAAGATATGTCTTGTATAATCTCACCTCCGGCAGTCAAGAACCCATAGACGGCATGCGTTTTAGCAGGTTCGAGTCCGACATAATCACCTCCACCGATTTTGGCGGAGGTGGTATCCCTGGGGATTTTGCGCACGATGAAAAAAAAGTAAAAAGAAGTGGGGACGCACTTCAATATGCCACACCGTGCCACTACACAACTACTAGTCTTAGAAGCTACTGGATTATAGTTTTTTATTATTGTTATCAAGCTTAGGCTACCACTCACATCATGAGTTTACTTATTTTCTTATAAAGAAACAAAACATCTATAGTATATTTAATCAACGCTATCTATACTTTTGAATTATTTACTCTGAGCCTGTCAAATAATTACAGGTCTTAAGGTGTCCAGGAACTTTTGGACCCCACTGTACATCGCCGGCTGGCATGCACGCAAAACTACATAATATTCCATACATATGAAGCATAATTTGTACCAATAATTAGTTACATCGTTAACGCGTATCATTACGTTAATAACACGACTTAAAAAATAGCGTGCGATCGTGCGAGACGACGGACGTCGGCGACCATGTGTTGTTATAATGTTGCCAGCGGAATTATATCACTGTTACACGCCAAGATCCGGGAGCTTCTACCTGCTAATGAGTAACTCGTGTTCTTTCTATTACAACATTTGATTGACTTTCATGTGTGATTATTTCAACCACAACGCCCATAATTAAAGCACTTATTAGTTACAAATGGGGTGTCCGCCTCTTGTAATATTCTTCTGAGTTGCCATGTGTACAATTTATTTGGTAATTGGTATTATCTAAGATGCTTTTTCAAGATAAAGGCCTTGAGGCATTTTTGGCATTATAAAAGTTATTAGTGTCTCGATCGTGTCTTTAATTAATTAGTGACATTCATTCATGTTAGTAAGCCTATTACAGGCTTTGTTAACTAAGTAGGTACATACTTCTTTGTACACATAACTTGTTGGGTAGCTCATGTTAATAAGCCTTTTTAGTCAGAGCTGGTTAGGGAGGTTATGTCGGACTCGAACCGACCTACCTGCACGCCGTCTTTGGGGTCGAGAGAGATGAGATAGTAACCAACGTATTCCTCACACTCCGGCAGACCTGGGGCCATCTTTTCAAGATGACTCCTTTGTGGAGGGACCACGGCGTCCCCCTCTTGCCTACGGTATGGGGAGGCGCATAATCCGCCATCGCCCCTGCCTGTTTCTTCTAGGGTGGCAGGCGGCTACACCCATCACTCCCAAGCCCGCGCTCATGGAGAACGAAGGTCATTCTGCGTCATGTTAATAACACTGCCTTCACGGTTTTATCGCGAATAAATCTTACTTTTAAGCGGCACCAGAGTAATGCTATTAATATATTTGTCATATAACCTCTAATATACTTCAGATCATCTCAGCATCTTTATATCAGCTCAGGTTATCATCATTCTCTTAACACATCCCGAGATATCTACCCACTTTCTTTTAGAATATTATTATAATTAACTTCGAATTTCATGCAAAATTCGTATTTTACATTAGTAACGATATGCAAACTCTCTTTTTCTTAGAATAGAACGACATATTTAATTTGTAGCGTTTCTAGCTGATAACTCAAGATAAGAAGTTTATAAATACATATTAATTGACCAGGTCAGTCAGGTCTAGTAATGATAGACTGCCTTTAGATAAGCCACGGTAGCCTAGTGGTATGGGTAATGGACTACTGAGACAAGGTCTCGGGTTCGATCCCAGGTTTTTCCACGGCACACACCAATGAGTTCTCGATGCTTTTCGAAGTTATGTGTGTATTTATCGCAGGTTTATAAATGCACGGTTAATGGCAATAAGCTCGCCATCTATTACATTGGAACCTACACATAAACTATATTAACTTTTAAACTTTCGCGTTCCATGATTATGATAATATGTAAACGGGAATTAACGCGATCATGGTATAGGTATATAAACTGGCGAAATGTAGGTGTTGTTTTTGGTGCAGTAAGAACAAAAAATGATGATCTGACATATATTGCGATTACTTCAATTGCATGTTAATTATGTCAAATAGAAGCGAATGTATCCAATAGATAACATTTACATATTTCTCACGCTGTTGTTACGTGTTATGCAAAATGCAAGTGTGTGAATTATATAAATGAACCCACGCGCTGTTTCTTTTTCATTTGAACTATATTTTTAAATTGAGATTAGAGATAACGATCAGATATTAGATTAAAGATAGCTACTATATTGTAGACGTAAGATGTGATTAGCCTGCAGATGACTAAGGTGTGAATTACAATGAAAATGTACAAGGCGTGAGGCGAAGCAAATTGTCTGTATAATTCAGTTCTAACGCGAACATAAACGCCTTCATCTAGTAATGGATTGACGACTTGAAACTAGATTGTGTCGCCAAATGAACATATATATTAGATACTCACCAATTATTTTATTGGCATGAATGATAATAAATAAATATTCTGGGACATTCTATACTGAACGCCACCTAGACCCAAGGTAAGCTATAATGCTTACCATGCACATGCACAAGCTATGGGTTCTAGAATGCGGATAAACATATGTAGATATTTTTTTTTATAAAAACATAATTGTACCTACATAGAAACAGCCAGACCGATGTAAATATTCATATTCATGCACATAAATATTTGCACTAAGCGGGAATCGAAGCCGCACCTCCTGAGTTGTAGTCACGTTCACTACCGCCTCGCCACTGACGTCTAGAGGCATAGTTTAATAGTTAATAACTTAGTTATGAGCTACTAGCCAACAGTTGCGGTTGTTCGGTTGCGCTGACCGACGAAGCAGCGAGTTATATTAACCAAATTTACAACATCTATAGTAACATTATTAGCTGTGGAACATCATTCAGGTCTTATTTTTCGTGGTTGGAACAAATATTATTGCAAAAACGGACGTTAGAAGTCACAGAAAAAGTTTATTCGACTATAAAAAACTATAGTAAACAATGTATACTTTCCCCCCGAAATAGCTCGACTGGTCAAGAATTGTCGCCTTTGCTGCGTCGTATACAAAACGTATAAAAAGGATAAAAAAAAATTATGAATTTACTTTCGACTTTCACTCTCAATGGCCTTGCTAGTCGGACATTGACTTCGAATAGCGTAGACTAATTGCTCCGCAGACCGCCGTGTAACACAGTTGTAATACTTAATACCTAGATGTAGTTACAAGCCACGTGTAGGACCTACCTTCTCTTCAAAGAATTAAAGATAACGAATAAAAGTGTGCATGTGGTTTGACCGAACATAACATAAACTCACGCCTGTATCCCCGAAGTAGGCAGAGGTGCTAGCACCCACATTTCGCCAGTTTATGTTTAAGTCCCAATGTAACAGGTTGCGAGCCTCAATAGGCTCGGCATTAACCGGGCTTTTATAAACCTGTGATAAATACACACATAACTTCGAAAAGTATAGAAAAGTATTTGGTGTGTACCATGGTAAAACCTGGGATCGAACCCGAAACCTAGTTCCAGCAGTCCATTACCCACACCACTAGGCTACCGAGGCGACCAAATTTAAAAAAAAAATACTGGACGTTTTAAATTTGCCATTGATTTGACGACGAATAAAGTAGAAAAAGAAAATGTTGTATAGCCCCCTAAAATCACTCATGCAAATATTTAAAATGAGCAAGAATCGAAACTCCGAGCTCTGTGCTACACTACACAGGCTACAAAATTGCAATTAGTTAATAGTGAAATTTGTTGCCCGGTGGTTTATAACTTTTTAACTAGAAATTCAAACCTGCCATATCTAAAACGTACCGAGTTATAGATAGAAATCAGTAGTTTCAGATTAACTGATAACTTCAAACACTTATAGGACAATCTAACTGCGCTACGATTAGCATCTTAGAAATTGATTGTATTTCTTGTAACACGTACCTCACTTCCGGGCCATTCTCACCTCAGTTCCGGGCCATACGAGTCAGTATAACGAACAGTCCTAATGCTTGTGAATTAATTCAATATATTTATTGTGAGTCCATTACGAGAACGTGCGCGGAATTAAATGGAGAGGATTTGCAAATGGAAATTAAATATGGAATGATGTACTGTGTCGCTATACTGTATTATAAATGTTGTGTGTTTGTCCATTTGTGGCGCTATAGTCATGAGTGAAACACAAGGGAAGTAGGTACACCATAGACTGATGTTCATGAATTTTACATTCACACACAAAATTGTCTACGAACTAAATTTTCCATTAAATTTGTACCTGTCTTTTTTTTATTTAGGATAGGCTTACTTACTATCTCACCTGATGGTGAGTGACGTGTGGTCTGAATGATGATGAATACTAATGAAGCTTTCAGTTAAAAAATTCTATTGATCGGTAGGTAGGTACTTACCTCTTGATTTAGTGATAATTCTTCGCCGTCATCCACGCCTGCGTCAGGTATGCTGTCTTCATCTTGTGAGGCGACAGCAACTCCTAGCAGCAGTAACGTTAACATGTATCGCCAACTGGAACAAGCAGAAATATAATTGAAGAGGTTGAATAGAATTTGACGTAGTTTTTTATATTCTAGGCAATATTACACAGTGCTATCTAGACCCTATTTAGAGTATATGCTGTCAATCCGCTGCTCACTGCTGGATATAGGCCTCTCCCAATGTTGGGAGTCTTTTCCTTCTCGCGTAGCGACTCTCGTCGGATGAGATGAGGTGGTAATATTCTTTCTCCGCCACCACACAGAGGAGAAGGTATCATCATTCTCTGAACCTTTTCCCAACTCAGTTGGGTTAGGTTATATTTTCCGTGAAGCGACTGCCATCAGACCTCCACAAGCAATGGTCTAATGCCCAATGGCAATATCGAAGTTCCAAGTTAGACTGGTTGGACTTTTGAGGGCTCCAACTACCAGTAACGACTGTCATAGGTTTGTATGGCAACCGGGACCGACGACGGCTTAACGTGCTCTCCTAGGCACGCAATACGCATACAACTTTTTGCACTGAGTGGGGATCGAACCCACGCCCCGTGCGTAGTAGTCACGCACTACCGCCATGTCACGCCACGGAGGAGAAGGTATATACTGTATTTATGCCATTTTCTTGCAATGGCAATTTTTGCGTAGATACATTCATATAAATATATAAATATCATGTTTATTATTTCCTGGGTTGGTATGCTTGCCCTGAATTGATGGCACTGATAAATAAAGAGAATTAAATTGAATTTCTCTTTCAACCTAAAACATATAACCTAGTATGAATTGAGAACTAAGTACCTACGTGCGAACAAGATGGCGGCTGTTATGTAATAGCGGCAATTTCACTAAAATGGACGCTGCACTGCAGGGCAGTAGTTATATAATATATTATTGATGGGTGCACTAATTTAATAGGATGACAACGAAACACGTTGCATGTGTCGAATTATAAGTAATATCGGTGAAGGCGAAAAAAGACCGAATAATTTGACTCGTGTTGAAATTTTGCATACCCTACCGTAATATTCATTTATTTATAGGCACTACTTGAACGCATAATACTGAATAGCTTCGAACTATTCCATGTTATTTAATAAACTAGCCTTCTTCTTCTGTCGAGTCGGCGGCATTTCCACTACTATCAGAATGCTAGAATTGATTTCGAGTTGCCATCGTGCTGTAGTAATTTATTTCACGGCAGCACAGCTACTCACGGAGAGGGCCCGAGCATAGGTTTCGCTCTTCGGGAAGGCTTACTACGTCCCTATAACCTAGCCAAGGTGGGCTTTATAGAACTCTGCCAAGATCAGAAGGTCCCAAGTCGTTAACGTCTGCCATAAACGGCAAATATGTGTCAATCCCATACATTCTATTCTATTCCATTCTACAAAATGATTACCAATGAATTACATTTGTCTAAGGAGGCTGATTTGCTAGCCGGTAGGTGACAGCTGTGATATGCGAAACAAACTCTGGCGCAGGTTTTATCTTCGAGTTAAGTATCAACGTGAAAACACTAGCTGCCCGCGGAGGTTACACCGTGTGGAAAATCTTTACCGATAAACAATAATCGTAATGTTTTTCTTCAGTTTAACCATTTTGTTGAACGGTTTAGCGTTTTTTTTTTATACCACTTAGGTGGCAGACAAGCACACGGCCCACATGGTGGGAAGCGGTCACCGTGGCCTATGGACGTTTGCAACACCAGAGGCGTCACACACATGCTGCCTACCCTGTAGAAACCTTCTAATGCCCTTCTTGAAGAACCCCATATTGTAGTCGCTTGGGAAAAGTAGCGTGGGTCATACAAGTAAAGTAACAAACAAATAGACAGAGCATTTTAGTTGCCTACATAAATCAATTTGTAATACTACGATATCACTTATACCTATAGGTTGTGGAGGCCATAAAGCAGTCGCTTCATGGAAAAAATCGAAGTTCTGCCACGATACAGTTAGACTGAAAAGAAACGGCCCCGGACTCAGAGATGACAGCTTTGAATTCAACCGGGATTAATGTAAGAATGATGATGATGACATAAATCAGTTAGTTGATATCGTAAAATTCGTTAAAGGGTTTTAATTTCCTTAATTAGTAGACCGACCGGTTTGATATAAGTATGTGCACAGTGTCCGCATAATATGTTTAAGTTAAAAGTTACATTACGATGGCAACTGCCGAAGTGTTGCAATTTCGAGGAGTGGTTCCCTGATATTTACACATATTCAATTGCACGTACACGAGGAAAACTCACTCTGTATAGCTAAGATAATTATTACTTTTAATTATATACTTACATATGTTATTACAGCACATTTTGACTTTTCTTTTGCACATTTTGGGTAAAATAGTTTCTCGTATATAATTTACCTTTTTTATATTTAGGTCAATTAGGTTCTCCCTAACTAGATGGGTGGAAGTTTGGAACAGATTGGAGGCGGAGGGCAAGGGATCGTGAGCTATGAGACTGAAGACCTAAAGACGGCGGTGCGTTTTAAGCGGTTCGAGTCCGACATAACCTATACAACCGGCTCCGATGGGGGTTTTCGTTTTAATTGTCCAGACATATCATTCATTATTCTGAAGCTACCGTGGATGCAAATACAAAATTATTTGTTTAAAATTAGAATTGTTTTATTTCATTCATTTTTTTGAAAGAATAATAGCAGCCGAAATTACTATATTCCCCCTAACCCCTAAGCTCAATGATTTGTGTTAGGAGTGAGTTCACATCGGTAATGTAATAGCCAGGATTCGAACCTCGGATCTCTCGAAGTCCAACTTCTTAACCACAACGCTACTGAAGTTTCTTTTCTTTTTTATAACATGAACGACGAGTAATTACATAATTTTCCATTCAAATGACTGTGAAACAAGCTATGAGAATCGCTTCACCTATGCTCATATTGTTTATCTGAGATACACCAACAACTATTCGATATAACATTATATAATTATATATGTTGCGTTGTCTTTGTTTGACATCTACTCCACTTATTTAGATAATATTGTATATATTTGTCAACTTAAATAATAATATTTTGAAATAATTACTTAACTAATGTTATAAGGCTGCGAGTTTTTGTCTTAAATACGATAAAAACAATAAAATGTTCACAGACAACCTTTATCATTTTTAGTGAGATGAGTTTCGTAATGACATTTTTTGTTAATTAGTGGAATTGTGTTGTAGAGTAGATGCCTACGAGTATTGCTGAGAACCTTTGTATATATATTTGAATTTGTATAGGTACGCTTTGGGCTTAACTTCCCTATCCGTGTCTACCAAAGGTCTATCATGACCGCATTTGATAGCGTATTAGGTGTAATATGATCACCTAGTGTTATCATAAATATATGTAATGATACACAATGTCAATAGTTTATTACAAAAAAAAATGATAGATTCAAAAAAGGAATATGTCATAAGACAAAAAGTTGTGATTAAATTTATTAGTGCATACACGCACACATCATAATACAATGTCAATAGTGTATTACAGAAAAAATATAGATAGATTTAAAAAAGGAATATGTCATAAGACAAGAAGTTATGTTTTTTATTAGTGCATACACGCACACATCATAATGACCCCCTGTAGATTGTCCAAACGATGTGTTTACGACAATCGTTATATTGTTTGTTGTCTCATTGCTGGGAAAATATTTGCTTGTAACGTTCATTGTTCTTTTTTTAACTTTCTCCATAGTTATAATTTCGTTCGAAAGTGTCGTAATCGAGACCGTGACATTTGTATTTTTTGGGCTCGGGCTAGCCATTTTCAAAATGACTGAGGAAGAAATATTAAAAAACAATCTGTTTCTCTTTGATTATTTTGCACCCTTAGTTAACAAATCATTTGTTTATCATCATTTTTTCATACTTACTTTTTATGAAAATACATACATTTTATATACGTAAAGGAATGAAACATAAAAAGGTTCCTATCCAAATCATCTCTATAGAGTGCGATTGACGCTCGGTACCCTCGAGGCATACCCTACGAAAGAAACCTGAAGGTTTTGAATCCTCCGTCCGAGGAATCATGAATTTCTTGCATAAAATATAATTTTTTTGAGGTAGCGCTTCGAATGCAGGCATTTCCAGGTAACCTACTAAGGAATAAGTATATGGATAGGGTTCTGTAAATATGGCAGTCTGATCGTCCGGGCTATTTGTGTGTTCCCAATAAACTTGGAATAAACACTTTTATACACCACATAATAACTATGCACCTCTCTCAAGCCCTTTTACAATTTAATTTCCCATTCATCAAAAAGCTTCCGTAAACCCGAATAACAGTGAAAACCGTATCAAAATCCGTGTCACGATACCGATTCGTATAAGTGACGTTATTTTATACTATGTAATGATGATTTTCTGCAACACCGCGACGGTCACGACCCTGTTATTACTAAAAGGTGTTACCGCATCGAACAACTGGTGCTGAAAAACGTCTAAGACATTGCCCGTAAGTGTAACACACCAAATGCTTTCTCCATCAAAATCATCCAATCGTGAAATGGAAACTTGCGTAGGTATTGGCCACAGGCTGCTCTCGCCGACCGCAGTTGTATTGCAATAGGTGGACATTGTTAATGACTGTTTCCTGGTCCGTGACGAGATTTGGCTAATGCACCCAGTAGTGAAGTGGTGACGGGTTGGAACGCATAATGCAATAAAATGCGACATTATTGAAAAGATTTTTGTTAATAAATTGGGAGTTTTGGTCAGTGAACCGTGACGATTTACTGACAGCTACATTGTATATTTTTCTTGTAAGCACGCAATATTACAATGACGAAGTATGACTATAAAATAATTCTCTGAAAGACCTTGATGTCACCGCCGTGTTGGTCTTCATTCATCATAATCAACCAAGCGCTATGCACGGTTGCATCCACTTCGAAGCCATCCAAACCTCCAATCCATAAATGTTTTTTTTTGACTTGTACCTGAACCCTAGAAGAAAGCCTCCTAATTGAGCAGTCCGTCTAGGGATGCTCGTTTCCCTCTACCACTACCACTTCAAGAAGGGTTTTAGAAGATTCCTATAGCGCCATCATTTGTTGCAGACGTCTAGAGGACACGGTAACCGCGTTCCATCAGGTGGACTGGGTATTTTTCTGCCTCCTAAGTGACATAAAAAAGCCTAGTTCATCATTTAGTAGGCCTACCGGCTAGTTGATGTGGTAGCATTGGGCCCACAAAATCTTCATGAAACCAAATAGGCTGATCCATTCGAATTACCTTTACCTATAAACGGTCTCCTATAGATACTGTTTCGCACACTTGTGTAACCCTATATCTTCCTACGTACCTATGACTGGTTGAGTAATAGTACTAACAGCTAAGGTCAGGCCACAGACAATTCACAAAGCTCGAGCTATCATTGCTAATGCTCCGGCGCACGCGCGGGTGTTATTGTTTTCGGATAAATGCAGGGTTGTCACATACAACGTCTCTTAAATAAAGATTTTTAAATTGCTCACCATGTTACCTGAACTGGTAAAAATATTTTTTTAAATATATCTTTGTTGTGCTGAATTGGGTTCACAGTCACACCTACCCTTTTAATGACGGTACCGACCACGAATAGTTAATGTTAAGTGTTGTTGAGGTTAATTGTAAACCTTTAAAACATATAATTTTAGCATATACATAGATCCGAAATAGTTAAAAAAAGTAAGTTTTTGAAAGAATATTAAACTTTCACTTAATAATTAGTGTCGTGGTAGCCCCGTGCGTGTTCCGGGAGCCTGCGCGGGCGCATATCGTGAGCCGGAGTCAGTTTCATTGTCAAGTCTAACGCAACGGTCTATGCAGTCTGTTTCAACACTTTTAATTAATGTTTCGTGATGATAATCGTTTTTATTTCATACTGAAACGTTTGCTACTATTTTTCACGTTATGCAAATAAAGCAATTCCGATTTAGAGCATTTCTAAGTGGCCTTGTCACGATTCAACACTTAAAAGTTATGCTGAAATTTCGTTGATCAAAATATTAGGTATTTGTTAGGTAGGTATTTTTTTAATTAATCACGTGGCAGATAAACATACGGTCCACCTGATGGAACGTGGTTTACGTGACTGTAATAGAATGCCTGTTTATCTGTTTTATTTAGGTCTAAAAGGGTAATAAAGTTTTCTATATTTTTGCTCTGTAGGCTCTAGTATTATAATCATTTAACTTTTCAGGAACCGTTGCTTAAACGTCATGATTATCAAATTTACATGATGTTCCTCATCGTTCGATCTTTTGATAGTCAGAAAACTATACTTCAAAAGTTCTACTCTTATTAACACGACCTCACATTGATGCTCAAATTATTATTTTGTTTAATATCATTTTTTTAAATGGAACCTAATAAAAAAAGATTACATTTAAAAAAATATATAACACGCACTAAAATAGTTCCATAATGCAACAGTCCATATCCATATCAATCTCAAATCAACATCAATTTAAAATACACATCAAAATATAGAATCTAAAAAATTATGCCACTACCATTTCATAAGAAACAATTGGTAGCTTTTAATAGCTCACGGAAATAATGGTTACACCACAAAGAAGTGGCGACTGGCGACTCATTTTCTCGTTTAAGGTGTGTACACACTTGTGTAATAACTGGCTCTCGGCAACATGACGATCAACATAACTGGTAAAGTGATACTCTTGATAAAAAATTACCTATCCGATAATGAGGTATGATTTTTAAATAGCAGTCACTTTATGTTATACCCTGTTGTAACAGTACTGGGGTACCTGTTAGACGCAGACCACCTCCAACAGTTTGGAGGTTATGGCTGAAATGATGATGATGTTGATGATGACATATTATACAATAAATGCCGTGTCTGTCTGTATAAATATGATAAACGCACCTAGTACCGAATGTTTTTGGAACAATGAACGATTTTTCAATCAATATACAAATATGCATTTTTAAAATATTTGGGGCGCAGGTTAAGTATACTCTGGTAGACAAATTCAGAACAAGTCTGATATAGAAATCTACAAAAATCCCTCAGGTTATATACAACTCATGGAAATGTAGATATTTCTTTATTGATAAGAGGCGCAAACCCTATTAATTGAACTCAAAAACTCATTTCATGAATATATAAATGTTAATTCATCTCTGCTTGCCAAAAGACATCAACGCGCGACGTTTGAATATAATTTGGTAAAACTACCAAAAGCCAAGTCATAACTGTGATTACGTTGACAAAACGGCAGCATCATGCCATCTAAGTACATCGCACTAGACGAATTTCACTTCCGATTGTGTAACCACTCCTGTTAGAACCAAATTGATCCACTATCAGTGGGAAGTAATGTTGGCAATTGGCAGCGGTGTCAGGCAATCGAAAGGAGTCTTAGATAGCGCATGTATTGGATTAAACCTAAACGAAAGTTGCGAATGACATGGATATGGCGTGGTGGTACTGAACGCGACTGCTACGCAAGAGGCGCGGGTTCGATTCCCACTCAGTGTAAATATTTGTATGCCTGAAAATAATATGAATATCTGCATTGGTCTGAATGTTTTCTATATATAATGTGTATGTATCTACAAAAAAAAATAAGTATGTTCATCTGCATTCTAGAACCCATAACACAAGCTAGTTACCCTATGCTTACCATGTGTCTAGGTGATGTTGTGTAGATTGTCCTAAAATATTTAAAAGTTATTATATCATATAAATTTATTTATATAAGCTAATTTAAATAACTGTAATATGTAGATCCTTGTTTGGTCATTTAACACTACTTATTAAGTATTTACTCTGAATTCAAATGAAGTAACTGTGGGCAGTTGTTACCTAACTTGTTTGATATTAAAACTATGTAAAATACTAGACCAGCTGTACGGAAATCCATCTAGTCTAAGATATAATGCTACATTTGAGTCGTAAGTTTGTTTTGCAGTCTATAGAGGCGCATATCTTTCAATCGCTTTCCCGATGCTCCATATACATTCAGTCGAGTTCAAGGAATAAATTAATAAAAAATTACTCGAATTGGTTCAGCTGTCATTGAGTTTTGCTCGCCGAGATATGACCAGAATAGTGCAAATAGCCATATTCTTGCATACATCGGGCATCGAACGCGCGCGTTCACTATTCACACAGAGGCTGGTAATGGTTAAAAATTAGTAGAATCGGGGTTCTGTTTGTTTATCTAAAAGTGATGTCTATATTAATCTTATTTAGAAAAAATATATGCTACGTATCCGTTTCTACATATACAATAATACATTGGAATTAAAATCAGATCAGTTTCTTTAAAAGTTTTTATAATTGTATAATTCCCTTTTTAATGAATTTAGATGATCATTTTCAAAAGCGTATAATTACCAAGTTTATTTATCTAATCTTTTTACAATCACTTATATCATTTTCCCACAAGATTCACCTCGTGTATAATAATATAATTGCTGTTTGTTCGTCAGTGAGCTCTATGCATAACATGTAAACGATTGCGTTGATGAATTGTGACTCTGCGGACTGTTACCGCAGGCTGAGTAAATTTTAGTGATTAATTCTGGTATTTATCTTTTGCGTTCCGGCAGATGAGTGCAGAGCAAATGTTATTATCTAATTTTACAGCTTATAAATAAGAACTGTTACATAACTAAACAAGATAGTAAAATGTTCACTTATGTATTTCTATTCATAAAATGTGAATAGTACAAACGAATTTTAATGATATTTTCCGACAATCTTTACACGGTGAGTGATCTTGTTAAGTTTAATAGCAATTGGATCTACAGATTTCTTTTTGTTTTAATAAGGTTTTCGGGTAATTTGTATGCTAAATATTTTTATAGATTTAGTTTAGAAAAAGTAAACATCCTAGACAAGAACCCACAGTCTGTCACTTACAGGAGGAATGCTCTGTTGGTGTGCGAGGGATATGTTAGGCTACTATGTTACTTCCAGCAATTAAAATAAAAATGCGTTTTAGTCGGGAGGTAACCGTGGGGATTTATTCATATATTTATAGATGTTCAAAACTTTCGTTCAAATGAACTAAATGGAGCCATCTATTGATATTCATACGACGTATTATTTGTATTTTTTAGCACTTTCATGTTTCAATTTCTTTTGGCAACGTTCGCATCTGTCAATGTCGTAATACAAACACAAGTAGTAGTACCTATAATACAGTAATCATTACGCTACCATCTCAATCAATTTAAAAGTGTAGACAGGAAGGTATATTTAAATGATATCATATAAATGGTTTGGTCACGGTTTATGATGATCAAGACTACGCTTTCATCGCATCTCATGCGCATCTCAAAATCAGACCGCGTAATTTTATATAATATTAAAAATATTTACATTAAATTCGCGTGGTTCATGCTAGCGTAACCGAGCGCAATTTAACTTCTGTAATAACTGGTTCAAGTTAGTCAACGTAATGTGATCCATTTACCGCGCGTTAACTGCGCGGGCGCACCCATGAGTGTCATGTCAATGCACGTGTGTAGGGCCCGTTAAGGTTGCCAATTTAACATTATATAACACATTACTGGTAAAAATTAAAAAAAAACTTTGTATAGTATTATGTAAGAAGATCTACAAAAGTATAAATACACGCTTACTGTTTGTCAATGATAATATAAATGACTTATATCATTGGGAATTCGCTGTGTAGCAAGAGTTTGACCAAATAAAGAACTTATTTACCTTTCAACTTACGCACAAAACAAATAATTAGTAGACAAGTGAATGGTTTTGTCAATGTCTCGACTTATATTACCTAGTTTCCAATTTTATAGACTTGTGTTAACTTATTTTATATACTTGTTTTAACTTATTTCCTTATTTATCCTTATGCGTGTACTATTTATACTGATTTTTCGATGTATTACCTAACTGTCGTATTCGATTTGAGCCCGCGACCAAACCCTTTCAGAACGAGTACTCTGACCACTACGCTGTGTGTTTTGAAATACTTTACGTCTTAGGGGTGACGTAGAATCCATCTACCGGTAGGAAAAGATAAATAATTTTTAAATATGTTTTTCGATATCTACACCCAAATTAATTTTAAAGCATTAAGTATGTTTTTTTTTATATTTAGGTCGTCAAATGAACTGCACCTCGCCTGATAATGCTAATGATAAGATGGTAATCGAGTTAGATGGGAAAAACGAATGCCCAGACGCAACTTGAACTGTCCATGTGACTTTGTGACAAATTCCTCTCGTTCATGTACGACATGACTAGAGTCCATGGTCTACTATGCTCAGTGCGTTGTTGCATCCATGGGTTTCCACAAAAAAGTGTGGGCATACGTCACTATATATTTTTTAAGTGAATGAAATGCATCTTCAAAATGGAAAGTATGTATAAGGAAGTAAGGAAAGCATACGTTAACATACATACATATGTTAACGTATGCAGCGAATTATAATTTAAAAATGTTGCACAACCAGGTTTTTGACACCCCTAATTATCATTAAAGTAATGTTTATGTAGTATAATATTAACATAATTATCAATCTTTGTCAGCTTAGCACGTAAGATCAGTGCGATAATATTGCAACTAATTGTACTGTAAGTAAATGTCTTTATAGGACATTATAATATTATGATCATGAGTACCTATGTATGCCGTATGTTTGGATGATCTCTGTAGCATGGTGGTGAATGCATGGTTCAATTCCCGCTCAGTGCGAATATTTTTGTGCATGAATATGAACTTGGTTCTATTTGAGTCTTATGTATTTTCCTGTCTTGTCTTATTAATGACTATTATTCCCGTTAACTCCGCCACCTAAGTTAAACTGCCTATATTAAGACTGGGTTCATGTAATGTAATGGCCAGGATCCAAAATCAGAATCCCGCCTCTCCATAAGATTACGCTGCGGACGCTGTGTGAGTATCAAGTCTTACATCTCTAGTTTACTTTCTATATCTTTCAGATGGAAGTAAGTACTAAGTAGTTCGATGGGGACAGACGTCGACCTACTAATCTATTAGATAATTTCATAAATCTTGAGTTACTGCGAGTTATTGAGCACGAAAACATTAAACGAAATGGTCTTGTGATGCGAAATGTAAACAAGTTTCTTCGTCCTGTAGCGTTACTGACGCAACTAGATATACAGTATCTATTTCGTTTAATGAAAACGTTACCAATTGCCAATCACATTCTGATTGCATAATTGGATTCTGTTTTAAAATTTCAGTCACACTACGAACCAGCAAGGGGTCCCTATAACACGATTTCACGATTTCTGACTGAAGTTACAAAATATTGTCCTGATATACCTATTTTGTAACTTAGAAGCCACCATGCCGACCCTAGTTTCCTATTTTTTCTACTGAATTCCCTGTTGAAAATATCACTGTTCACCATTGCTACGAGCCTATATGGACCATATAATATTCGCATAGTCAATAAAACAAAGGTAAAGATACTTTTTTCTATTAGGTAGATATGTCTTTTCACATACTACGATAGTACCAAATACGCTTGTCACCTTCTGCTACTTTCATAATTGAAATGACAAAATGAAGATTTAAAGGTATTTATAAGTAAACACAATTTTATCTCCGCATTGCAGAAGAAGGTCACTATAAACCAGTCGTAACTTGGATTGTACCAAATAACCTAAATACGATTGCCCAAATAAGATCAACCATAAAGCATTTCCGTCCATGTAAGTATGTTTTTAACCAGTGGCGTAACTAATACTTACGACATGATCAATTAATGGAATTACCCGAATGATCGCACCATCGTTGTTAGGCGTAGTTGCGCTTGCGACATTGACGAAGATCTAGTTGGACCTGCTTACATCTGATACGTTTGACATGTGTGTCATTGCCGGCACGACATTAAGAGATGTCCCACTTCAGGGCTGGCGCTCAAACTTGTGGGAAAATTGAATTAGGTGTGTAAAAAATTAACATATTTCGTATATATTCTGGGCTAATTGATTGATTGAACATATCATAACGAAGTTTTCTGTATCAAAAGGTAATTTCCATTTTCTTGGATTGACGAGAAGAGTTTCCACATTCACGTTACCCGCCCCTTAGAATGAAAGGTTAGCAAGATTTTTGCGGAATATTCAGTCACTGTGTCCGAATTTTCTTGTACATCTACATTATGGCATAACTTAACAAAATTAGATTTTTTTACTGAAATGGTAGGTAATAATTTTATGAGAAATTATAGTCACTATGCTTGCTCAGATAACAAAGTAAATAATTTAAATACCGCTGTTTTGTTTTTTCCTAGTTACAAATAGAAAGTGTTGAAAATACTTTTGTCACCCTCCTCAAAAAGACAATCTATAAAATACTTGCGTTGCGTAAGTAACAATATCACATAAATAAAAAATCTACGACTACGAAATACTTGTGGCACACCCCTAAAAATAACTACAGTCTGTTGACAAATAAGCTGTAATAAGCACGTTTACTGTGTGATAATAATGAATTTATCGGTTATTAAATTACCTAATAAGATCATTGGTGGCACGCGAATGTAATGTGTAGCAAGATTATGACTGCGTGTGATGCAAATCCTGTTATTGGGTTTTATAGCTTCGACATGATTTGTTCACGATGATATTAACGCAAGTTGTATCAAAATACAATTATTGGAAAACACTCCGAGAACAACAAAAGAATTTTCAAGGCTTTACCGAAGTCTTCGTAAGTAAATTATACTCGTACATTCTTTTTTTTTCTCGCTATTCAAAAATTTATTAGAGACCGCTGTCATTGCTTGAAATTTTTAGTGTAGGTACCCTTTGATCAACTGTCATGCCGATGCATGCAACTGAGTTTCCTGCCGGAGTCTTCTCAGGCCAGGGCCGTGTTTCGAACCGGAGGCCCATTTGCTCACTAATTTATCAAATATTGTTGATATTGACGTCTTGTAAGTTTCGTTTAGTGGTCTATACAGAATTATTGATTTTTGAATTTGAATAACTCCCTGTGGTACCGGTACCCCACACTTTGAGAAACCCTGGTCTATGTATTTGAATATAATTGATTCGAATTGAGTGAATTGTTTAAATGATTTCTGGTAATTATCTATTGTTTCAGCCTCGCGTATTATTGTCGTGTCCGAAAGACATGTATTTCCGCAAGTTTTGCATTAGGTCCGCAATGTGCGAAGGTTTTGCCGGCGATTCAGAGTTTCTCTACGGTAATTATCCACAAATCAAAGGATTAAGGAAGAGCGTGTCTGTGAAGGAAGTATTGCTATATTAAGGTAGTTATCCTAAGGATATCCTGAAATGTATTTTGTTGTTACGTGCGTAAGGAGATGATGTAATAAATGACCTCTGAATTTAAGTAGTAGTGTTCGATTGCTACATCGGATGTCCTGGGTTCGATTCACGCGCAACGCAAATATTAAACAGCAGACGATACTGGCGCATACCCATTGTCGGTATTTGGAAATCAGAAGTCGAAAACTACAAGCAGAACACAGCCTCTAAAGCGTAAACATTAGGATACACGACAACTATGAAATTGCTATCAACATGATATGCTAAAAAAAGTATATTAAACTACTCAATATTCTACAGCACCAAATACGTACAGGAAGTTCTGGCAACATCAGCCCGCCTCTATTACTGAGTTACTTTTTTTTACCATAGCTTATAATTACTATATGTTCATAAAATACGTATGTGCACTTGTATATCATTACTTGTCATCATTACCGATGCCACGCAATGTTCGCATGTGAGGATACTTCTGCAATTACCTACTGGAATCGTTTGTTGTACGTTCGTTGTGCGAAGTTAATTGAATATATAGGAAATTGTTAACGCGGATTTCTTTGTCACATTCTTTTGACACGACTTTGATAGCATTAGGCGTTGGGGGTAATTACTTCGACTTTGTTGATAGATAAAACCTTATGCCGATAGAAAAAATCACTGTCACAATTTCTAACACTGTGTCAGTGCAGTGTCTGATTATAGGTACTTTATTTAAATCTTGACCTAATTATTATAGCAGATTTCCTTGCACTCTATCAATCATTCAATTAATCTACCGCAGTCCACTGCTGGACATAGATCTCTCCCAAAATTGGGAAGCTTTGGTCTACTATTTCCACGTCAGTTATATGGGATGGTACAGGGTTTTATTGCGAGGTTTCCTTCTTTAGCACTGATGACACACGAGCTACTAATACTATACAAGAGCCTAACATATTTCCCAGTAACATAACTGCACATAATCATAAGCGTTAAGTTATGGCTACGCCGGCGCAAGATCTTGATATCGTTATGTAAGAGGTGGTCTCCGGTCTGTGTGAAAATGAAAACCGGCGGGATTTAGAACGCGATGGCAGCCGCCGCCGGACCAGTCTAGATCGCGATGATAAAGTTTGTTTGCTAGCTTCTAGCGTGTTCATCGGAAAGTGAGAGTGATCTTGTTCAATCGATAGGTTGTTTGCTTTCTCGCTCTTATTAAAAGGGAAATAAAGACGTTCTTATAAAAGTGGACTTCACATTCTTATATTATAGATGCAAAAGTAGCTTTGTTAACCTGTTACGTTTGCACGTCTAGACAGAAGCCGATATGAAAAAAATCTTTATAATAATGAGTAGGTAGGTATATAAATATTCTATGACATTCTACATCACGCTATCTTAACCCAAAAGAGCATAGTTTAAATAATTTGTATTATGGAATATGGAAGAATGCGGATAAACATACTTAGATAATTTTTTTGTAAATACCTATATAATAAAAAGATGAATGAAAACCAATGAAAATATAATTACTCATGCATATAAATATTTGCACTGAGCGGGTATCGAACCCGCGGCTTCTGCGTAGCAGTCGATTGCTCTACCGCTACACCACAGAGTTTATATCCTAAAGAAAAATATAGTAAATGTTATATATTAGAAAATGGTCATTTTCTACCATGTAACAATATGAATGTTAAACACTTCCAACTAGTCGTGGTCTCGTGGGTCGATGTACTAAGTATGAACCTGTCACGCGTATACCTATCGGCATGGATCTTGGATCTAAGTCACGAGAAAGTCTGGTGCGCGCGGACTGATTTGATATAATCTATGATTGGTAGAAATGAACTCGTCAACCACCGTTGCACCCTGTACTATCCTCAAAAGACTGTCCAAAAACGTATAGATTGAGCTTGAGCAATCCAACGTATTGTGCGTATATAGAGCAAATTTTGAGCCATTAAGTTATCCTAAGAGGAACAAAGAGTGCGAGTGACGTACATATCTTTACACGAAACACTTTAGGCGAGAGAAAATGACAGAATAAACGAACCATGAAACGTATTTTTATAAACCATTATCAACTTTGACAGAATTGGAAATTGCAGATACCTCAATATTTCTAAGTCTACACTAAGTCACAAGTCACTGCCACTGATATTCGAAATTCGGTCTATTTCTGACAGTAATGTCTATGTTTTGAGTACATTTTGGATCCACAATTCGTGCCTATACTTATACGTTTTGTATTTAGACCATGCACATGGCGCGCAAACTGACACACAGTTGACCCTTGTGTTACACAATGCTGTGACGCTTTCTTCATTCGGGATATTAGACATAGAGGAGCTATTCACTTGTAAATATTGAGCGAAATGCAGAAGCCATATTTAGTTATGGTCAGGGCATTGTTTAGTAATGTGAGTGAGCGAGTGAGAGAGTGTGTGTGAGCAACTAGGTTTGCGAAGAAATAGACTGGGTTATGACTGATTTTTAGAATGGTGGTCGAGTTTGGAACAAGATTTAAAAAATCTGACAGTAAAGGCTGATTAGTGAATGCAGGTACCTATGGCTAATAGTGATTTTGATATACTAAACATTAAGTAATTTCATTAAAATTCAACATTTCTTTTTCGATTATTTCATTATATCAACGACAAGATTCTACATTAAAAAACGGAGACCAGTATTTTTTGATATTACTACCCTTATTAACAACTATTGAAAGCCGACCCCAATTAAGTTGGGAAAAGGTTCAGAGAATGATGATGATTAAAAACTATATTCAAAAAATTACGGAACTCTATCTCATTATAAATTGTCGCGAGTATTATACGAAATTTTCAAAAAAATCTTTTGATGTCTATTATTTCTGTCTCCAAATATGTTGGAATGCGTGAAACATAAATTTATTCATGCCGTATAAGGAAGTATGACTACTTATATGAGCACAAAAGCACTTACATATACGCTTTTTCTTATATTTGGCAACAATGTTGTTTAAACATTATCAATTATGTCACATTTACTCAATATTGACAGCTCGCAGGTGTAATGTAACCTGAATTTTAATTCTTACATCACCAACTTTACTTTATTTGGGGCTGTACAGTTTATAACTTAGGTATTTTGGCAGAGGGAGTGTTTCTTATTATGATATAAGGGGTCAGGGTTCTCAGATATTGTGACATTCTCAGTTCAGTTTTTGCAAAAACTGGCTCTCCTTTTTTAAAATATTTTTTAAATGTTTAACAGAAATATCAATATTTATTTAGGTGTATATACCTAATGTAAAATATCTGTATTTGTTTTTAATGTAATTTTTATGACCGGTCGCTTTCGAATGACTGCGAAGGAAATAATTTCGAGGGTGTGACTAATTTCTACTGAGTAGATAAACATAAACCGTCTAGAAACGCGTGTGCTTAGATAATTTACCGCCTGCGGTTTACACTGAATCGATTATTAAAACAAGTTTTAGGTTAGGCTCTACTCCAAACACTTTTGCTTTCCTTTGCCTTTCAAGATGTTAGTAATATAAATGTTTTAGTTTATGGCACGTTTCACCAAAGACCTCTACGTCATTCCATCCATATACATATTTCTAAATGTATCATAAGATACAATTTATAAAATTGCACATATATTTTGGAAATTCACTAGGTTTTAATGGATCCCGTGCATCCTTGTGCCACCATCGTCTCCTTGTTTGTTCTGATAGCATAAAAGAATACAAAGACTAGCACATATGTACTATTTTATTTATTTAATAAATAGTTTATAAATAAATTGTACTTAAATACATAAATACCAAGTAGGATCGTAATTACCGCAGTGGTTTTTACACTACTATGCCATAATCATATTACTTATAGTAAAAATCTCCATAAAACAAACAAACAAACATAAAAAATAAATACTAAAATACATTAAAAACCAACAAAACTCGCACATTACAATCCTGCATTACTTCTTTCTATAAGTTAGAGATCTAAACCTTTCAAAGATCTACCTAATTTAAATTTGCAGTATTGACCTTGATCACCTCAGCCGAGTTTCACTATCAAAGAAAAAAGTAAAAGAGCACAAAATAAATTTAAATATCCGTATCTTAATTAACCTTCAGTCGCCTGTGATAGTCTAATGTCCAAAATGCACAGACTCCACGTCATTTCACAATGATTGTCGGCAAAATTAGCTACGCTTAGTGCAGTCACAATAAAACTGATTAATGCAATAATATTACAATACCTACAATATTAAATAAACGTTACAATATATTTTTAAATTCAACCGTTCGAATGTTGACCTACAACGTTGATTCAGTAAAATAATTTATGCTTTCGCTCATTAGCTACGGTTGTCTATGGTTACATTATTTATTACGCTACAATCTGTTACAATAAAAAATGAGAGTTCTTCTACTATTGTGTGGTTTTATGTTTATTTATCATTATTATTGTAGACCAGTGATTCTCAAACTGTCTTAGTGTCAACAAAAACATCTCTATCACTAGTGGTATAGCGCGTTTTAGGGATCTCTCGCCACTGCTAGAGTAACAGAGTAGACAAAGAAGTAGTGTGTGTGGTATACCTACCGGTATGGATCTTAGAGCTAAATCGCGAGAGAATCGATGCCGTGAAGTGCGCGGATTGTTCTGATATAATCTATTGATAGATTTAAGTTTGTTCACCGAAGGAGGACACCGTAATATTCTCAACAGACAGCCTAAAATCGTGTACTGCACGTATTGAACGTATTTTGAGCACATTTGGGTCCCCCGACTCATATGCATTTGCTTTACGCAATGTACACAGTCTTTAAATTGTAAAAGACCAATAAAAAAAGTTTATAAAGCTAGATGGAGGATGAATAATGGAAGCACATGTAGAGCTTAGTGAACTTCCTTTAAGCCTTATTTTTTTCCTTTTAAACTTTGCAACGTTCGTGATATTTCAGAATTTACGTAATTAATAAGTTAGTCCAATATTTGCAGCTTACAGGCTCAATAGACCTGTATCGACCCCTTATATCATTGTTATATTTTTTAAGCAAAATTCAAAAAAAGAAAATAAGTAGAGTTTATAAATCAAACTTAGGTTGATTTAGGAATCTCATAATTTATGAGTAAGATGTGGAAAATCGTTTTATTTGATAACCAGGTTCACTGACTTAAAGTGTTAAGATCTCCTTGCAATTATTTATTTTTAACCACCCGTTTGGAAGGTGGTTGTCCCCTAACAAAAGATGCGCATTGAATAATGTGATATCATTTTAAGATAAATATCGCATTTCTTACCCAAAGGCGTGTTTCAAATACTTGTGAGACATTTAAAAACATGAGTTGTGGTTTTCGAATATCGTTCCCCTCATTGTGGGATCCTTTTGGTTTTATTGATTTTGGTTTGGCCAATATTTGAGAGCTTGCCTGCTTTGTGTAAGCATGCCTGCAAGGTGGGACCTTTTTTTCTGGTAGGACGTAAATTTTCAAATTCTTTGTAAAAGAAGATTCTTACAGAAAAATACTAAAATTTTGAGATTTTCTGAAAAGGTAATTAAAGTACTGGAAACTGTTGTATCACATAATCGAATGCATCAAGTTACCTACTCACAAATGTTATGTATGTATGTAGTTTCTTTACTGTTTTGATAACATAACATAAACTCACGCCTATATCCCCGAAGGGGTAGGCTACTACTAGCACCCACATTTCGCCAGTTTATGTTTAGATCCCAATGTAATAGGTGGCGAGCCTATTGCCATTAACCGGGCACTTATAAACCTGCGATAAATACACACGTAACTTCGAAATGCATCGAAAAGTCATTGGTGTGTGCCTTGGTAAAACCTGGGATCGAACCTGAGACCTCGTCTCAGCAGTCCATTACCCATACCACTAGGCTACCGCGATTGCCTTTTTTGATAATCGTTCTGAAATATAAAAAAAAGGCAAAAGGGGTTCCCCACGTCATAGTTTACAGTGGCATACTTTTACTTTTCATATAAAATAAAAACAGCATTTAGCAAACACACGAAGTGAAATCTAGCAACTGAATCAAACAATCTAATCTAAGCATCTAATTAAAAGAAATATGTACTATTTTGATTCTAATGACTTAATAATTATTATTACTAAATATACCGGTGGCAATATTCTTGAAACCTAATATAATACGTTAATTATTCTTGCGGTCTGAGTATTGCGGTCATTATTTAATAGTAATAATAGGACAGTTTCGTACATTATTATATTTTAACTGAATATATTATGGAAAGAACAGTAAAACAGTGTTAAATATAACGACTGTTTTTTTATATCATTTATTAATCATCCATCCACCACTAGTAGATATAATATCGATACGTCATACCTGGTTATTTTATACAAGTTAAAATTATCGTCGACTATTTATAAAAAGAAAGTAATTCATACTTAACAATCAACGTTTAATTAAAAGCGTGGTAGCTGTTCCGGTGTAAAGAAATGATTGTCCAAAGAATAAAAAATTAATCGTTCATTAAGTTACTGTTACGTGTGGGTTGGTAGTTTTCTTGGTCACGTCTTGTCAGTACGTAGTGAATAGAATCGATTTGTTTGGTTCATTATATCGATTAATCGGTATTATGTAGAAAGAAGTCTCCGTGAGGTGGCGGTAGTGAATGCAACTGCTACGCAGAAAACGCGGGTTCAATTCTCGCTCAGTGCAAATATTTCAATGCGTAAATATGATTCTTTCATTGGACTGGTCGTGCCTGGAAGAGCACGGTAAGCCATCGGTCTCGGATGCTATACGCACCTCTATGGCGGTTGTTACGGGTGACTGGTGCATGGCCCGCCTAGTATAACTACAGAACTTCGATATCTCCAATTGGTTGTGGAGGTCAGATGGCAGTGGCTTTCCCTAGTTAGACTAAAAAGCCGGCTAGTTTTCATTAATATTAACAACCAATAGTATTCCTTCTAATTTCTTTAACTAAACTCAATGGTTTGTGTTAGGAGTGGATTTATGGCATTAGTGTAATGGCCAGGACTCGACTCGAATCCGGGAACCCTCGATTATAACACCGACTTTTTAATCAGTAATCTACAAACGCTAAATGTGCTTATGATTGATTATGTTGTATTTCTATATATCTTACGAGCTGAGTAAAATAGTATGCCGGTACACAATTCTCCTCAGGTGTATCAATTAATAGTTTACAAAGTGTTTAGCATTTAGGAAGTGAGTTGTACGTGCGTGTACGCAACTTAGAAGTCATTGACTGGGCCGTATCACGAGAGAACTATAATGATTTATAGAAATTGCGCTAACCATAGGTGAGCTGTGAAACATTTACCTATACACCATTACCCACATAATTACTAGAAAGTGAACGATTTCTTAACTTAACTTTGATTACTGTTTAATAGAAATTAGATTGACGTTTTGCTTTATCTACATCTAAGTACACTTTTATTATAAAGAGGGTTTTTTTTTTGTGTACATTTGTAATGAAAAAACTCAAGAACTACTTTGCCAATTTCGAAAATTCTTTCGCCATTGGAAAGTTTTATTCACCCTAAATAACATAGGCTGTATCGGACTGCATACTTGTGGTAGACTAAATACTACATAATATAGCATCAGCTATAATGCAGGAAAACCTTTTTAGTTTCCTTTTCTGTAACTTTTTTCCTATATTAATTATAATTAAAATTGTAACATTATTTATTGTGGTCAAAATACTAATAAAACAAAAATATGATAAGATAAATACGTGAATTCGAAAATTAAAGAGTTAGATATTTAAGAATTCGCTTTTCAATATTTTTTCGACGTGTATACTCGTATTAATTAAAATTTTGTTCACGAAAATGTTTGACGCATTTAATTATATTAACATTTCTTTTCTCACCGGTGAACGGTGGTGTAATGAAAATTGGAATTTTTTTTTTGTCTTAGTTGCAAAAAATGTAATCATTAGATACAAAATTCTTATAATCGTTTAATATATATAACACTTCGATAGAAATTAAACCAATAACTTAAATAAAAAATATATTTACCTCATTTCCATTGTGAAAAAAAAGATAACACAAAAATATTCGCGAAAATTGCAACACCAAATGACTGCACGTCGAAAAAGGGCGCGAAATATGACCGAACACAATCCGTAGTACGGGACGCGTGCAACTGTTCGGCCGCTGTGCTTTCTCTACGCTTTATAACCTGCAACGGTGGCTGACACGGGGGGCCGAAGAAATGAAACTGTTTGGCAATTGTGCGCGAAACTGACAAGTCTGTAAAATACTTACTATTTTATTTCGCTCAGAAATTGTTCTGTAATAATTAGCGATTTGTTATGAAGGTCTTTTGAATGACAACGCATTGGTGTCTTAACACCGGTTTGTGTTAACAAAATTTTAAATAGTTTAGGCTTCGTATAACCAATGCTTAATTTAAATTTTCTATAAGAAAAGTAAAAAAACGTATCTTGTGTGGACTTAATGTTTTATTATTCGTCGTTATATCGTTGTTTAGTGATTAAGGATTTTTGTGATCGTGAGGTTTCGATTTCGAATAGCAGCCATTACAGTACTGTACACTTTGTAACACAAGGAATTCAAAGGTTTAAGGTTAATTTTGTAGAAATATTATCATAATCATAATCATAATCATCGCATGAACAGTTTTCTGAGGCTCGCGTATTAGTAACTTTACCTAACGCGCAAGTTGATTTAGTATTCTTAAAAAAAATAAATAGGAAAAATTCACATTCAGGACAGAGCCTGAAGCAGCTACACTAAACTAAAAATGACTAAAACGAATGTGACGTCCCTGGTGTTGCAAACGTATATAGGCCACGGTAACCACTTTCCATCAGGTGGGCCACGTGCTTCTGCCACCTAAGTGGTATAAAAAAACCGTCTTTGAGTATTAAGGTGACGAAGATGATATTATATACAACATATACCTCGCACCTCGGCCTTTGAGGAGAAATATGGCTGATATTGTACCCTGGTTTTCAAAGTACCCTTACCTCTGTATTAACCAAAGATAGATAAGCATTAACTAAAGACAGATGAGGATGATGACATATAGAGCACAGCGCTAATAAACAAATTGCAACAGTTCTTACCTATTTAAATAAATTATTCGAACGATAATAGTACCTATGATGGTTCTGAGTAGGTGCGGGCATACTTAATCTAAATCAATTTCTTAGAAACGCCTTTGTACAACGATAGAACATGTTAGGCTCATTTGCACCGTGACCTTAGGAACTAACTCATGTTTCGTAACATATAAAAGTGACGACATTGTCATCCACATATCGAATTCTTAGTTGTGGTTGATTAGGCACTAAAAATCTTTAAATACATCATAAGTCTGATAATTCTTGGAATTGCTTACCGGCGCACGTGTCTGCTTCTTCTAAAGTCCTGGGTCCTTTAAGCGTGGAGTGAAAAAGCATCTGATGAGGCCGTCAAGCCTCATCAGTTGCAATGGTGACCCTCTTTCTTCAGACTTTGCCTTCAGCTTAGCATCAGGCGAGGTAAAGTCAAATTGACGTGCCATAAATAAAAATAAAATAAAATAATGAAGTAGATTTTACACGGCGGAAATTCATAACAGGAAAATATATTGGGGTAGGGAGAGAACCCACCGAGTGGAGGGAATCCCACGGTTTAACAACCCCAACGATAACAATAGCAAAAAAAAATGACTAAATGTTGAAAGGAATGCCAAACCACACCCCTCAAAATAAGTAAAAATACCCCCTACTTCTTCCAAAATGATTACTAATAGTCATAGATCGCAAAGCCAAAGCGCATCCCTCAAAATAAATAATTACCTATTTTTCGAGAATAATATATGTTATCAAATATTTTATGTAAGTAGAAATAATAATCAGCAATTCCGTCTTTACCATAAGGTCACTCGGGGCACGTCCCCAGGGAGGGCCCTGGGTACGTCTATCCTCCTCGTCGTCCTGGAATATAGAGACAATTTCTCTCTATGCAATTTCTCTAGAAATCTAAAACTCTAAACTTACCAAAAGGGCTTCTAAAGTCTAGTGTGCCCAGTGTCCATGCCATGAGTAAAGACGGCTCTGATAATCAGTAATCTGTTATAATTAAATATCCTCAGACATTCGTTATAAAACATGCATATCTTCAACGGAATCTGTATTCCCTTACCCTCGATCACGCGCGACAACTTTCATTGAACTTTTTATGTAACTGTTCACCTTTATCCGGGCAACACTCAATCACATACAAGCACCTACAATCTTTATTAGCAACGATAACGACTGCTGACATGGGGTTACGCGTTCGAATTCCGAGTCGTATGTTTGTTACTTAATCACACCAGAACGGCTGCACCAATCAAGATAAAAATTGATAATTTCAATTTCAATTTTGCAATTTTTTGTTCAGGAAATGTTTTCAAGTGTTCATTCAGTATTTGAGTGGTGTCACTATAATAGAGTTATCAATATGTTTTTTTTTTTAATTTTCAGTAGGAAGTTAGAAAAGTACCCTATGGATGTTAATAGACCATTAAAGAAATTGTACTTATCATACACACCGTTGTACAAAAACATATGAGAAAGCAAATAGATATTATACCTACTATTATCCTCTTTTGTATTTATAAAAACTATAGACCGTATAGGTACCTTTTTATTGTGCGATATATCCCCACGTATACCAGAGCCAGTTGGGAAGGTTATGTCGGACTCGAACCGACTAAACTGTACTGTACTGTATTGTCTTTGGGTCTTTAGTTGCTGTAGATGAGATAATAAAATAACCAACTTATCCCTCGCACCCCGGCAGACCCGGGACCATCACTTAGTGTAAGTTTATGTGCACTTAGATACCTAACCGAAAACAGCAAAATATGTGATTTTAAAACACCATTGACTAACAACTTCCCTGAGGCATAACCAACGACATCGACATATAACATTAAATTAATAACAAAATTTCATTTATATACAGAAAATTGATTACCTACTTAGTACTTAATCTCCATGCATAAATTAAAGCCTCCTCGTGAGAATAAATTTATAATTTACTCATAACACTGCAATGATACACAAATACGTACTATCTCAAGATACTTGAAGGCAATTTCGAAATGATCGAAACTAAATATGTAACGTTATTGAAGCAACACTCGTATCGTAATTCATATTAAAATATTTCAAGTTCTGGTTAAATGCCTACATGGCCCAATTTTATATACACTTACGTCACTTTCATTATCACATAAGAACGCCAAAAGGTAAAATATATACTTAAAAAGTCTGAAGAGTTTGTTTGCTTCAATGAACGAGCGGATCTCAGAAACTACTGCTTCGAATTTAAAATTGCTTTTTGTGTCAAATAAGTGTGTTTAATGAGGAAGGCATATTATACATATATCACCACCATACATATATCATTAGGATAATATTCAAGGCAGCGGAGCAGTAATCATAGACAATAATCATACAAATCCGGCAGATTCCAATACGTATTCGAGGGTTCCGTGGTCCCTAAACCTGGAGGCGGTTCTTTCGAAAGAGATGGCCGAGGTCTGCCGGGGTGCGAGGGATATGTTGGTTTCTATCTCACCTCCGGCAACTAAGGACGGCGTGCGTTTTAGTCGGTTCGAGTCCGACATAGCTTACCCAACCAGTTCTGGCGGGGGGAATTCGTGGGGATATTTCGCACTATAAAAAAAAATACGTATTTGAAAATTATTAAATTGCGGATATGTTATGCTTACTAACGAGGTGATACGGAATTTCGAAGTAGGTATACCACGGGCGAAGTCTGGGCGGAATAACTAGTTATCATATAAGAACGCCAAAAGGTAAAATTACAAATAAGATACAATATAAATCATTCGGTGTGCTTTAATTTCGAGTGTCGTCGGGTAACCGGTCCCGCATTTCGGTTCTTTGAACCGGTCGGTGATGGCCAAATGCAGTTCTGAGATTTTTAGTGATCCGTATTCAAAATAGAATAATTAACATGCCACTGCCCGTCTTTCTGTGTCTTTTTTTATACCACTTAGGTGGCAGACAAGCACACGGGATGGAAAGCAGTCACCGTCGTCTATGGACCTTTGCAACACGAGGGGTGTCACACACGTGCCCCAAGAACCCCATATTGTAGTCGCTTGGGTTTTCCCAAGCGACTATAATATGGGGTTGGTTTTCCACGGCAGGGAGTTCATTCCACAGCGTGCGCGGGATGAAACTCCTTTCATACCGCACAGTGCGCATCGTTTCCGGTCGTAGTGTGAGAGGATGAACTCCCTCTCTATGGCGAGCGGTGTTTGTCACCAGGCTGCCATGATGGCTGATGAACCATGGTAGCTAGGCAGTTACAATTTCACAGACGATGTAAGAAAAATATGTTCTTTGTAAATTTTGGCTGGAAGCAGAAGTTGCCACTATAACAATAAATACCAACTAAAAAAACTGTTGAAAATGTAGTGGGTTGGAATCCTTCGTGCGCGAATCCCACTCGCACTTGACCGGTTTTTAGGTGGGTTTTTATGCGAAGCTGCTTTGCATAAAGTGCCATGACAAATCCGTTTGGTCCTAAATAACAGTTTGTTTTTGTTAATCGTTTTTTTTATAATGCAGGAATTACACCATATTTATATCTATATACTTTACACCTATTCGAAGATATACTGACAAAGTGAGATATACTGTAGTTTGGGGGTAGATCGATGTATAACAACTAAATTGGGGATGACGGATCTTTATTCCGCTCTTATTAATATCTATATTCCGCCGAAAATATATTATAAATTTCTTCCTACTTGTGGCTAGCTACCAAGTAGCAAGAACAAGTAGGAAGAAATATAATGTATTTTCGGGTTTTACCTACCACTCACCTATTGTTTCGAAATCCCAACGATAGCATAACATAACATAAACTCACGCCTATACCTCCGAAGGAGTAGGCAGAGGTACTAGCACCCACATTTTGCCAGTTTATGTTTATGTCCCAATGTAATAGGTGGCGAACCTATTGCCATTAACCGGGCACTTATAAACCTGCGATATACATATGCACATGCGAAAAGTCATTGGTGTGTGCCTCGTAAAACCTGGGATCGAACCCGAGACCTCGTATCAGCAGTCCATTACCCATACTACTAGGCTACCGCGGTATATACCTATCCCAACAGTAGCCATAGCAATTGCATTGTTAGCATTGTTTTCCTTTCATTTAATTTATGAAGTTTGTTAAAGAGATTTCATCCTTATAATTGCCCCTAACGATCTATGCAATAAAAGTACAGGATGCAACTTTTACAGATTTTAGTCGGTTCAATTACCGGGTGTGGCAAGCGAATTTTTAAAAATCATTGAATGCAGTTTTGTTTCTTTTCAAAAATAAAGGAATGTTTCCTTTGAGTAAAATTTTCTATCTGCAGTATTAAGAGTACTTTCCCTTCAGGTGGCATTACAAAATTCCACCCTGTATAATTATACAAGTGTCAAGAACAAACTTCGGCGCCTCGCTTCAACACGAAGCATCTTCAAGCCTGTTTTTTACATGATGACACGGGATGGTGGTATCTGTGTAAGTAGGCTTAGGTTAGGCAAGAATCTTATGGTGTTTTCCCCTTAACAATTAAGGGATCATTCAAATAATTTCAATCTTGTAAACACAATAGGTTTCGTATCACGGATTACTCTGTGCTAGCCTGAAACATGCAAACGATACGGAATATTCCATCAAGAACCAAGCAATACGGTGAGTCTTTCATCTGCCGCACCATTAAAGTCTGGAAATTCCTTACTTGTTTTCTTCTTCCTACATTCCCGGCTCCTTTAAGCGGGCGTGAAAAAGTTCCTGAGCGTCATCATTGTAACATTCACGTGTTTGTAACCATCTTTCCTGAGACTTTACCGTCAGCCTCCCATCAGGCGGGGTGAAGTAAAATTGACGCACATCACATACAGGCTACAGTAAATATTTAAAAAAGTTATCTTTATTTGAGTAACGGCAGTCGTTGTGTACCTACCGAAGTTATTTAGTGTTTTCCTTATTGACTTTGGGTAACAAGATTTGTCCAAACACCTTTTTTTTCAGACGTAAAGACTCGTACCTTTTCCGAGGCTCAAGGTGGTACGTGCTACTAACTGTTTTATAAACTAGTGCTAAAGGTTAATTAATTCATTTGATAGGTCGCATTTGACTCCCAGTCAAGGGTTCGTATTTTCTAGATTAACTTCATCGCTACTGGACTTTGTGTATTTATTATATTTCAGTTAAATCACTTGTTAGACTTTTTGGTGCTTCTCCTACCCGTAAAAACCAGTTTATCCAGATCAAAATAGACACACTTATTCATGCATAAAAATATTTACATTTGAGCGGGAACCCGAGTTTCTAGCGTAGAAGTTGAATTTACTAACGCCAAGTCATAAACGCAGTCAAAAAACTCTTAAAATTCCTTACCAGCTCGCGTGTCCTTCTTCCTACAGTCCCGGGTCCTTTAAATGGGGCATGAAAAAACATTTGATAAGGCCGTCAAGCTGAGTGCCATCATTGGGACACTGTACGTGTTTGTAATGGCAATTCTCTTTCCTGAGACTTTGTCTTCAACTCATCAGGCAAGGTGACGTCAAATTCACGTGTCCTAAATAATAATAAAAAACACTAGCTAAAATAATGATTTAGAAAATTATATGCGTGAGCTTTTGATCACTTAGAAAGAGAGATATCCACATTCTTGTTTCGAAGTTGTTTAAAGCAATATCATTAATTTTAATTACTAATTATTGATAGTACTTGAGTCTGCGATCACTTTCATTCATTCGCCTCTATTTCAGAAGTGACCGAGTTTACTTTCAACGGCTGGCACTCGCTTACTGATCGGAATCATCAGCTGTTCTTAATGAAAGGTGAAACCTACAGATATAAATTTTTTGTGCATGTTTTAACTTAGTATCTGTGTGACACCCCATCTCATCTGAACGGTGTCTTAAGAGGAGACAAATGGAAAAATGCGCAGACAATATCACTGCGAGAAAAGGAAAAACTCATAATAAAACCCTTTGCGAGCCGTATGGCCAGCGTGGAAATAATAGGCTAAAGCCCCCAACAATGAGAGAGGCCTATGTCCAACAGTGTACCACGGGCTGATTAATTGATGTTTTAGTTAACGATCAACGGATTATAAGAGGGTGTGGCGTATGTGGTGTTCAATTAGTATGTCCGAGGCGGCGGCTTTAATTCCTGTTCAGTGCAAATATTGTAGGCATATGAGCGGCTGATGAAGAAGAAACTGAAGCTGTAGCTCGACCACGCACTCCGATAATCGCACTGCACGGTGACATCGCGTTTACATTATTCGTGAGTTCATTACGTTGTGTGTTAGATAATAATTTGGTCTCAACGCATAGCATAGAATGACTCGTAATGTTTTTTAGTCAACAAGAGAGTATAAGAATCAAAGAATCAAAGAATCAAAGAATCAATTTCATTTATTCAGTTTAGGCACATAAAGAGCACTTATGAATGTCAAAGTTTTACAATAATTATGTACCTACATTTGTCAATAATATTATAATTCATAATAAATTAGGATACTTAGTAAATAAATCATTAGAAAATGATTCTTTCGCTGGTTCGGTAGTTAAATCTCCTGAGAAGAGACCAGCAAGAAACTCAGGTAGATTATCGTTATTCTTTTTAATATTTAGTTGTTTATTTATAATAAATGGGTGCAAGAGCAAGAGATTATTATGACCACGCATTTTTATCATCAAGATATTCGTCTACTTTATAATAGCTTTTTTTAATTAAAAATCTTTTCAATTCTATTTTAAACTTATCAAGTGGCAGGTCAGCCAAATCCTGAGGAATTTTATTATATATTTTTATACATTTGCCCACAAACGAATTACTGACTTTATGAAGCCTTAGTTTCGGTATCGCCAGTTTATTTTTATTTCGCGTATTCAAGTTGTGAAAGTCTGATTTTTTTTGGAAGAGGTCTAGGTTCTTCCTTACATATAAGGCGTTGTCGTAAATATATTGTGAGGCAACTGTTAAAATATTAATTTCTTTAAACAGTTCTTTCAGCGAGTCACGGGGTCCGAGGCAATAGATTGCTCGTATAGCTCGTTTCTGTAATATAAATATAGTTGCAATATCGGCAGCTGAGCCCCACAGCAGCAGACCATATGACATAACGCTATGAAAGTAACTGAAATAAACTAATCGTGCCGTTTTCTCGTCAGTTAGTGACCTTATCTTTCTAACCGCATAGGCAGCTGAGCTAAGTCTTCCTGCTAAGGCTGTGATATGAGAACCCCATTGTAGTTTATTATCTAGTGTGATGCCAAGAAAAACTGTGGTATTGACTATTTCCACAGTTTCATTATTCATTATAATGTTTGAGTCTATATGTCTTACATTTGGCATCGTAAATTTTACACATTTTGTTTTTTTGGCATTAAGTAGCAGGTTATTACTCGTGAACCAATGCAATATTACAGAAAGGGTATTATTCACATCGTCAAGTATTACTTTTTGTCTGTCAGTTTTAAAAATTAATGAAGTGTCATCAGCAAATAATACTATTTCACAAAGATTTTCAATGAAGTATGGAAGGTCGTTTACATTCAAGAGAGTTCATGACTCGGCTACTTCTCGACAACACAAAATAAATAGATACAGAAAGCCGGCTTCTTATCAACTATTTACTTACCTCTTTCTGCAGAAGAGGGTGTAAGGTGGGTCTTTCGGTAAATTCCTCGTACTACGGCTCAGCCAGGGCAGTTCCCTATTTAGAGGTGATACCCTCGGGTGTGGGAACCAGTGCTCCCATCATGCCCCAGGAAATGTGGGACGCGAATGACGCTGATGCACGGCCTACTTCGGAAATAGCTAGGATATGGACAACAGGTGGCTATACTATGGCATCACATTTTGTAACCCTACAGGTGTTAAGCTTGTTTTATTGCAAACTGTACACGTTTATAAGTTTAGTCATTATAAATCGTAAAAAAACATGATTTCAAGTTTTATGAGCTAGTATTTTGACAATGCAGCTAGTGAATGTAGCTCGTAATATACTTTCTATTGCCAATATGTTGCATGAAAGTACAATTCATTAGTCATGCTTGCACAAATGGTGAATTTGAATTTGTGTGTATAGGTACAAGTATCGAAACATGTATGTATAGGTACCGACGTATATATCTTGCACAGTGCTCTCTTTTGTGTGTCTTTCGAGGTGCGGCGATGAAGGAAGCTCAAATCTAACATCATAGATCGAACTAATCTATACCAAGGGCTCCAGGCAAAGTGACATTCTATTGTTGGAATCGCGTGAAAACGAACCGGTTTCAATTTGCCATCAATAGATAATTTGACACTGCGGTGATTTTAATAACAAAAATATTATGTGCAATCAAATAAATATTGCGAGTCATAAAGATTCAATTTAATTTGCCTGTAGTTATATTACAGATTTATGTCCATCCCATATTTTTCTAAGGGATTACTGGCGTTTCGTCAATAGGATGTCTTTTTGTCTAGAGCCCCAGGGCCTCGGCCACTGGGAGAGTACCCAACAAAGAAGGAGTTATGGCCGGCGCTACTTGTGCGACTTACTATGGAACAGCCTTTTCTCCCTAGTTAAGTGCAAATGAAACTATATCTTTGAGTAACTTTACACTGTTTTGGTAACGAAATTTGACTTCCATAGTAATTGCCAATTATAAAATATTGTGCAAAGTGATGTGGGCAATACACAAATCTATTCAATGTCGCGAAAATTAATATGATTGCTTAAATCAATAATAGTACCTAATTTACCAAAGTGATTAGAATATCTTTATTACTATTTTATCTAGGTATTCTGTGTGTTTATATTGTATCAGTTTCTCGAATTGATTTCTCTCGCAATAATGTTATTATTGCCGTTTACTGCTGAACTTGCGTCTGCGATCCTCCCTTTATTCTCAACGAGTCACACTGGATCCTGTCACACTGTGACTGGTTGAGAAAAATATTCGCATCGAGCAACAGTGTGGCTCGATGCGATTATCCGCAGCCAGTATATCCCAACTACACTGCATTCATCATTCTCCGGTGATTCCAGTCGCATCCGAGGTCTTAGTATACTTTGGAGTCCGGCATCCACTTTTTTTAATCTAACTATGACATGGCTGAATTTCGATATTTTCGTTGGAGCGACTGCCATATTTAAGATATATTAGCGATATCGAAGTTTTGCAGAGATAACATTGTCGAGCTTTTAAAGGCTCCAAACACGCATAATGATTGCTACAGATGTTCATATGACAACCAGTCCCAACAGCTTAACGTGCTCTCCGAGGCACGGAAACACACAGATTAAAACTACTAGACATTTATGCGTAGAAAAACTACATAATTTCGATATCGCCAATTTGGCTGTGGAAGTCCGATGGCAGTGGCGTCACGGAAAATTTCGAAGATAAGCTGCATTTTAGTTACACTAGAAAGCCGACCCCAACTGAGTTGGGAATAGGCTCAGAGAATGATGACATTCATGCGTAGAATTATTTGTACAGAGCGGGCATCAAATCTGCAATATCTATGAGACTTTTATGTGCTGTTAGGATGTTATTGCAATGACAAGACCATTCAGTCAATCAAAGTAGCCCACAAAAAATGTGAGTAAAGTTCTTATAATCTTTGCGCAATGTCATCGCGAAGGCATAGAAATCACACCATTGTTTGTTCACATATTTTCTAGTCTTATTGCTTTCTTATTTAGTGATCTGTATAGAAAATAAGAGTTGATGAGTACGGTCGATTCTTCCTCAAACAACCATGTAGATTAACTTAATTTTTCCAATGGTAAAATGGTAAAATTCGCAGTTTTTTACTACTCGTGTAGACGTTTTTTATTGCTATAATAATTCATACAGGCGTTTTACACTATTCTACGAATATATCAGAGTAAAAAGATATTTTATAAGGAAATTAGTTAAATGATAAGGCATTTTTTCTCTTTCAATCAAATTAATTCAGCAGTTTTTGTGTGATTGAGTAACAAACAAATAAAAGCTCACTTTCGCATTTAATATTAAGAATGAATAGAGTAAACCACTGGCACAGTCATACATATAATTGGAATGCTACATCAAAATTACAATTAATTACATTTCTTTAAAACTTTGCTTAGTAAAATAAGCTGAAGGTTCTTCTCGCATTTTCTCCAGCCTGTACAGACAGGTACAACAAGAGCAGAAGTACAGTCGCAAAAACCTGGCAAATTTAGACACAGTGCCGATCTTTGAGTACTCAGAATTTGAGTCTTGGGAACTGAAGTTGACACGGTCGTGACTGCACATAGCCTGGTAAATACTGTTATATTCTTGGCTGAATTTCGACCTTAAAACATTTGCTGACGTTTGAGTTTCCTCTGTCTCGACTTTTAGTTTCTCCGATTCCGTGTAAGTGTCCTGTTCTCTATCCCAGGATGACAAGGGTACAAGATATTCTTCAATGTTGAAATTAGCTTTGGACGGTGGCTGAGAATGCCGAATTAACGTCGCCAAATTGACCATGGAAGAACTGTCTCGTTGGTGGAGCCCGTCTCCTGGAATTAAGTTACCAACTCTTTCTTTCAGGTCACTGTTAGTTATACATAGCTTCATTCTGAGCACGGTGATGTCGGAGTCACTGGGCCATGATATAACATCAGGCACTGGGCTCTTCTGACGGTTAGGACGCAGCTTTTTGAATTTTTTCTTCGTATCATTTTCTGATTTTGACCTAGATAAACCTGAGTCCAAGCTCCTGGCTAAATTAGCGGATACGGTGCTTTCTGTCTCCGACGGCAGGTTAAATGCCACTTGACGTAAACTAAAATTTCCATTCGCTTTTTGAATATCAATTATGTCTTCTATTTTTCTAATACTTTCATTTTGAGTGTGAACATCAATGTCCATTTTAAAAAGTATTTTTGGGCATTTAAATATTTTATGAAATTTTTATGTTGTGATCCAATCAAGATGGTTTCCTTTGACAAGAACTGTCTTTCACACGAGCGTCTATTTTGTTTATTTCTTTTTCGGTCTGTGTGTGAGTGAGTGTAGTAGGTACTTAAGTATAAGGAGTTTAATTTTAATAGAACATTTTATCAGTATTCTAAAGACACAAACTTTCTTAATAAGTAATCGATTATGATTGGTAAATTGGTCTGAGTGTTCACCCTGTAGACAAGGGACTGGTCACGGGCTCGAGTCCCGTTTTGAGCATTTTTTTTTCATTTACTTTTGTTACATGCCGTCTTAATAGATTTGAATAATAAATATTTTCATTGATTAGAGAAAAGACAAAGGAATCAGTACGCTCAATTTGCTGCAAAACATTGGTCTAAAACATAAATATTTATAAGAATAATCCCTACTTCAATGAAGTTCACCGTTTATACATACTTTATGAATAAAAATCTGCATTAAACGGAACGTTGTAGATGTGTCATATCAGGTGTGTTCAAAAACTATAAAACTCATATTTATTACATTTTAAAATGCAAGTCTCATTAATTGTCACACAATAATAATCACCAATATAGTCATTATTATAAATCACAACTATTGATTGCTATTTTGTAAACATTATTTCCTTCTTCTAGTAAAATTAACTAATCTCAGAGCCATCTGACTAAATTCACGAGTTTATGAATTAAGTTTTTGAACTGCTGACTTTTTCTAATGTCATCACATAGTTCTATGAGTTATGATGGTGTAATGTTTTCGCTCGATTAATTTCTAACTTTCTACTATGGATTCTAATAAGACCGACGCTGATATTAGCGACAAGAATAATTTGAACGGTGACTGCTCACCGACACCGAATAAACAACCTTTCGACTTGAATAACGCTAAAAATATAGATGACATCTCAACACCATCGGAGTTAAAATTCGATGAAGGTATTGTAAACAATTATTGTGACAATTTGATTGCTTTATTTTCTCTTAGAATATACTCCAGATACATTAGCCAATATTATAGAAATGAGCAATTTACCGTATCAGTAACAGTTTAAATATATTTTGCGAGTGAAAGTAGTGTTTGTGTTTATGGTCTGATTTTAAATTGTTATAGAACCAGATTATGAGGACCCAGATATAAAAGAGAAGAAAAATCAAATAGAAAAATGCCTAGAAAACTTAGACTTTGTGAATTTGGAACAGTGGCAGAGTTTCGCCAAAAGCAAAGCAGGACTGATCAGTGGTAAGTTCAAATCAGTCATTTGAGCCCAGCATATGTGAGTAATACAAAACCGCACACAGTATGTGCATGTATTGTTTTCATGTCGCAATTTTATCATGTTACGAAATAGTTTAAAGTTTTGTAATATTTTTTTGTTGAGTTTATAGTAGTTAAAAATAGTTTCAAAGTCAATAGAGAGTGATTTTCTTGACAACTGTCATGGTCTCTTTCACAATTTGCCATAAAGACATTTTTTTCGATAAGAAAACATATTTTTTATTATACATTGTCAGTCAATGTCAGTAAAATTCAATAAATAGCACATATATTCTATTGTACTGATTGTTGATTACTCTTATAATCATTTTCTTAGGATTGTTTTCAGTTGCATTCGGGACAATATTTATAAATTCTAAATTAAAAAATAAATTATTCTGTATAGACTACGAAACGGAAATACAATGCTTTAAATTAATGATATTTATAAGAGGTTTGTTTATCAATAGACCAATGATTTGACCCCGTCCTGAGAAGACACCCGTAAGAAACTTGGCGAGCTGTTCTTTATTTGCTATATTTACAAACACATACACCTCAGAACATGGGGGCAGTTTTTTATTATTATTAATAAAAACCACATTAGCAGCTCATTAAGCTGATATGTGTATCCTTTGATTTGAAGACCCTATGAAGTCGATTCGTGAACATATTCACGATAGGTGTCTCTATGACTTGTTCAGGCAAAACATTTCACCCACTCGGTTTGGAAGAAAATGAAAAGGGTTAACGAAAGGCAGAAAGTAGTTATTTAATTTAATTATTCTGAATATACAACAGTTTAGAAACTCATTGGTAGACATATTTAAAAATGTGAATTTATTTTATGATATCATTATGTTAGTTCATCTGCGCACAACTTTCTGTGCCCCACATTTTATGCTAGGGCCGTATTGTATGTGTATTGTATTTTTGCTTATTTGTTTTGTTCTTTTTAAGGTTTTATACAATTTAAGAGTGTTAGTTGGTTCTACATAACTATGTAACTAGTTTTTGTAGGACTCCATTCTGTCTGAATTTGAACATACATAAAGAATTTACTGAAAAAGACATAACTGTAATCTCTTATTGACGCCACATATGACTATGGTGGCCCCATGCTCAGTCCATGACGCACTTCGTTTCGTGCCCCTCATGCCCTGCCCCCTGCACTGAAGACGACCTGAATGGAGCCACTAACGGTGCAGTTGATATGGCCAGGTTTTATTCTAGAGTGGTCTAAACATTGGTGGATTGTTGAATTTTCACCAATGTTTGTAACATGTAGTTGCCAAGTCACAACCTATAAAAGCAGATGTGTTTTAAACAAGTTTTAGATACTTTTTTGCAACAGAGTGTGAACAAAACTTAATGTTTTTACAAGTCTTCAACAAGTTTTGTATAAGACAAGTATACATCTTGTTTATTATTGAAAATGAGGGGTAACAGAGATTGAATTTTAATATAGCTCTACAGAGTGTACAGTTTACGTCGTTCGACATTCAAATGTTCCTAATGTTATAATTTGTCAATTACAATACTCAATAGCAGCTCAAGAGTTGGAAAACATACTCGTTATTTACTGATTTTCATCAGATCATACATACATACATTGAATAAATTACGAAATAAGTCACTTCTAGTTACGGAATAGTAATTTTACAATTAAGTTACTATTCCATAACTAGAAGTGAAAACTAGCAAAGATTTGTAATTAATGTATTGCTGGTAGAGCACAATTAATGGTCTTTTTTATAAATATAGCTAGAAATATAACCGTAATAGAAATATATGTAGGTTTTAATATAATTATGCATTTCAAAATTTTTCTGTTCTAGATGATTACAGAAGAAAAATATGGCCTTTATTAGTGGGTGTGACACAAGAAGAGCTAACGGAGCCACCATCACTTGATGAACTGTCGACACACAGTGAATATAACCAGGTACTTCTGAGTCCCTTGTTTTAATATGAGAGGGAACTATGACCGTACTCGTAAAGTTGTCCTTAGAGAAACGTGTGCAAGTGACAGCATATAATATGTGTATCTTTATGCAAAAGCCAGGCGTGAGAAAGTGACAGAGTATATCAATCGTGAAGCATTTTTATACAAACCAATTGGGTACATGATAAGTCACCGCGTTGACATTTTAAATTCGGTAACGCGGTAATGACGAAGTCTATGCTTCTATTTACGCTAGTAATATTAATGTATGTGGCTTCACTATAAAGATTTCAATATGGAATATTTAGGACCTGGTCCATTTTAAAATTTTAAAGAATCAATGCTATACATACACTTCTTTTTTTTTCAATTTCATTATGCTTCCTACCAGACCAGTATAGCTGAAAATTCACGAGACAAAATCAAAATATGAACGTAATGTTTTTTTCATTATTACCACTTAAGTGGCAGACAAGACACGGCCCACCTGATAGAAAGTGGTTACTTTGCTCTATGGACGTTTGTAACACCAGGGGTGTCACAGTCGTGCTGCCGACCCTATAGAGGGTAGGGGTTACTGAATGCACGCTAGATGGGACTGACATCTGGCGAAATGAAGCTGAACTATTTCAAAATCACTAATCCTTTAATCTGTTTCACGATGACCTCACATCTGCCATATTACTAACTAGCTGACCCGCGCGACTTCGTCTGCGTCACCCCGTTTTTGCAACATTTTTCATTCCTGCTCCGCACCTGTTAGTCGTAGCATGTTGTTATATACATATAAACCTTCCTCTTTAACCATTCTATCTATTGAAACTATCCGCATCAAAATACGTTGCGTAGTTCTAAAGATTTAAGCATACAAAGGGACAAGAAAAATAGGGACAGAAAACGCGACTTTATTTTATACTATGTAGTGATGTAGAAAAGGCAGTGTGGCCAAGTTTGCGGGCACACCGCACACAACGCAGTATCCGCATTCTGGAATACCTACCCGCGCTGCAGCAAATAAATACATATTTACACATAATATTGGTAGTAAGTACTAAGTACGATTAGTAGGATTTCCTTACCAACAATAATATTGCGTAATGTTTGTGTAAATTGTTTATAGCTGTAGATAAGAATCTTAATCATGCCTAAATACTTACTGTTCGGTCACTTTTATGAGTCATAGATGTTATTTAGATACTACATATGAAAGAAGCTGTTCAGAATAAAAACACCACAGCGGTTTTTTATACAGACCTTTATTTTAATAATCTTTATTAAACCAGATTTCACCTACACATAAATCTAGCTACAACAAAACCTATTATGGCCTCTGTGGCGAGGCGATTGTGAACGCGACTGCTACGGCGCGGGATCGATTCCCGCTCAGTGCAAATATTTGTATTCATGAATATGTCTAATTGCATTAATCTATAACAACAAAAAAGTATCTAAGTATGTATATTCGCATTCTAGAACCGATAACATAAGCTAGTTAAGCTATGGTCTAGATGGCGTTTGCTGCATTATTGCTTTGTTTTTTGTGCCTAACATAAACTATAAACATTCAAACCAATCCAAATAGTAATACCTATGCCATGCATGCAATTTACACGGAGCGGGCATCGAACCCGCGACCTTAGATGTAACAGTCGGACATTCTTCCGCCACGCCACAGGTTGACGCTAGTTTGCTCCTTGCAGAAGTTATCAAAATTTCGAAAGTACTGGTAAAGGTGGTTTTTTGTTCAAACTTCAAAGCAATTACTTTAATATAAATATCTTTATTTATGAATATAAATGTTAATTTGAACAAGGAAATAATAGTGATTCATTGAAAATTAGTCACGGTACTTTGTTGGTTTGACCCCGCCTGGGTCAATAAATAGAGTATGTGATTAATGTGATTATCAGTTATAAACAAATTATTCTAGTTTATATTTTATGCAGCGCCATCTAGTTTAGCTAAGCATAGCATTATAAGTAGGGTTATTCAACCGCCCAAACATCAGCGAACGAACAAATCAAACCCACGACGTAATTTCCTTTTTTTATTGTGCGTAAAATCCCCACGGATACCACTTCTACCAAAACCGGTGGAAGTGATTATATCGGATTCGAACCGACTAAAACTCACGCCGTGTATGTGTCTTTGATTGCCGATAGTGAGAATATACAAGACGTATATTTCGCTCACCGGCAGACCCGGGGACATCTCTTATGAGATAACCCTCCTCCACTAATGTGGAAATCATGGTGTCTCCATCTAGCCCCCGGGTATGAAGAAACATGCTTTGCGCTACCGCTGCGGCCTTCTTCTGCTAGGGCTCCACCCGTCATTCATGGAAGACAGAGGTCATAAATCCACGACCTCAGACTTAGTAGATGAGCGCTGCACTGCCACGCTGCTAAAGTCATCAGTTTGCTTTCCCTCATTATTCACCTCTAGAAGTCCTCGGAGTCCAGGGTCCGCTTTTTTCCAGTCTAACTGCGCGTTTTTTTTTTTTTTTTTTTTTTTTTTCGGCCCACCGGAAAGTCGTTACCGTGGCCTATGGACGTTTACAAGAACTGTCATTGAATTTTCAGCCTTATTCACGTATGCTTAAAGTTAAAAATAAAATGAAAAAGAGTTCAATACATAGTTTGATTCACTCTGCCCTCTCCCTCTATGCCATTTAATTGTAGACTTTTACGACATAGCAGTAAATTGTAAAATTCAATGGTATTTATTGTAATCTCAGTGGTTTGACAATAGTTGACAATTAGTAGAATCGGAGCTCAGTGCAAATAGCCATATTCATGCATACAAATATTTGCACCGAGCAACTATCGAATCTATATATCAATTAGCTGTCCTAGTCCAGTTAATCAATTTGTGTAGGTGAAAACCTGATCCTACTACCAAGCATCAGCAAGCGGCTTGGCAAATACACACATTCAACGCCATCTATGGAATTCAGGCTGAACTTCTTCGAATCTTCTAATCCTACATCGCGCCATTAATGTTTTCACGTATTATTAATATTTGTTTATAATTGCCATCAGGTGGTGTTAGACGTGAACCGGTCTCTAAAGCGGTTTCCTCCAGGCATTCCTTACGAGCAGAGAGTGGCGTTACAGGACCAGCTCACAGTACTGATATTACGAGTTATTATGAAGTATCCGCATCTTAAATATTATCAGGTAAATTATTTTCATATCATCATCATCATCATCATCATCATCATCATCATCATTTCAGGCACAGGACGTCCACTGCTGAACATAGGCCTCCCCCATCGACCTCCAACCCGACCGGTCTGCATCCAATGGTACCCGCGACTTTGACTATGTCGTCCATCAACCTCACATTTTCATATCAAAAACTATTATTGTCTTTTTATTAATAATAGTTTCTTTTATTATAGAGTACTGATCGAAATTACTAGTATCCAGCTAAGCTTTAGTAGGATTCGGATTCAGTAGCTTGGTTTCGAACTTTGTACCCAAGCTACTTTTATTTTGTTTATGGTATAGGTATTAGTTTGGCAACATCGATTCCTCTGCATAATCTGTCGTATCACATTACTAGTTTTTCTGTTCTGTACGTACTCGAAAAACATAACACTCTTTCTGCCGCAGTCAGGTAAAAACGAAATAGTTATAGTTATGTTTCAGTTAGTAGTAGAAACCTTAGTTATTACGTTTAGAGTTTTTGCACAATTGTAAATATTAAAAAATGTACCTGATATTTGATATTTTTACAAACTTACTCAAATACACAGTACCTATAACACGAGTTGTAAACACAAAATGTGCTCAAAATGCGTTCTATCCGCGCAGTAGGTACGCGTTTTTGAGCTGTCTTTTGAGAATAGCACGAGGTGCAACGGCTGTTGACGAATTTAAATCTACTGATCATTGATTATATCAAAACAATCCTTGCACAAAAGGGTCTCATTTCTCTCATTTCTCGCTGCGACTAAGTCCAAGATCTGTGCCGATAGGTATACCACACATCTTTGTCTACACTGTCACCACGATTCGTTTCACGATAAAGTAGCAATGGCGAGAGGTCCCTATAGCGAAATTACTGACGGCTTCCCAATGCGTCGCATGGTAGGTACGTGGCAAACTAGTGCGTTGTAAGTCTTTTTTCCATTGGCTTCCCTTTTGTTTATTTTCACCACGCCACTGCAAAGTAGATAAAAATGATATTAGGTGACGTAATATGGAATTTTTTTATTTATTTATTTATTTTCCAGTTGAATATACCTTTGCGTCCCAAGCGTCGGTAGCTTAGTGGTTAAGTCCCGGGTTTGAATCCTGACCATTACACTACCGACGTGAACACACTCCAAAAAAAGAAAAAAAAGAGAAAATAGGACCTTTATAGGATAACCCTAATGCGATAGTGTACACCTTTGCTAATAGATACCAAACCCATTTAACGACAATATTAGACTACACGATAATTCAAAAATCATTTATTCTGTAAAGACCACTAAACGCGACTTACAAAACGTCAATATCAACAATTGAGCTAAGGGACCACCGGTTCCAAACGCGGCCCCGGCCTGAGAAGACTCCGGAAAGAAACTCAGCGGGCTTTTCTTTTTTTTGTGTATTTACTAACATTTATTTAGTCTAGATAAAGAAATTTACTTGAGTAGCAGGGGTAGGCAGAGGTGCTAGCACCCACATTTCGCTAGATCATGTTTAGGTCCCAATGTAATACGTGACGAGCCTATTGTCATTTACCGGGCACTTATAAACCTGCGATAAATACACGCATAACTTCGAAAAGCATCGAAAAATCATTGGTGTGTACCATGGTAAAACCTGGGATCGAACCCGAGACCTCGTCTCGGCAGTCCATTACCCATACCACTAGGCTGCCGCGGTTTTGTGTGACGGATAGTGATGTGGAGATATATAAATAAATAAATAAAAGACCTTCCCTTCCCTTTCTTTCTTCCCTTAATTGTAATCCACGTACGACTTACAGGACACTTCCACCAGGATACAAAATACCATCTGCTGGGCAAAGTTCTTGTTTGCTACCTTATTTGTAGTATAAAACATTTAAATAAAAATTGATGTAGTGTACTTTGTGGTTTTAATGCCTGATAAGTGATAACGAATACGGGCGTGTTGTAAGTGTTCAACAATACTTGGTCTCGAATGACACTGACAGTGACAACACACAGAGATTTACATACATAAGGTCACGCCCGTAATTCCCGAAGGGGCAGGCAGAGGCGTATTAAACACCCACATTTCGCCAACTATGATTTTCGGTCCTACGTAATAGGGGGCGAGCCTATTATCGCCAATCGGGTATTTTGCAAAAAAAATGGTTATTCCAAAAATAGATTTCTAACCGAAAATGTTGCGGCTAAAACAATTTGGAAAAAAATGACCCGAAACCTTACTATGCGGTGTAAATCGCAAGGAAATTAATTACGTGCTTAACCGCACAAGCACTACCAATTAACGTCTTGGAGAGTATCAGATGTTGGCGTGAATATATATTTACGATTATGATTCCCGGGTTAAGGAAATAGCTATTAAAGATTTTCTGTTAGTATTCACAAAAACCTGTAGTCTAGAAATGTGCGCGAATAAAGGTAATAGGTTCTCTGTGTTGGTGATTGTTGTAGTCACAGTCACTATAGTCACCTTTGCCTACCCCTTTAAAACGAACAACCGTGATGTTATACTTCTACGATCCATCAGAAAATAACACACTACCTGTGTCTTGATGATGAAATCTGATATCACGCCGCACACTGTTATCAATGGACTACGATTTATTTTTATACCGCCATAAAACTTCGTTTAAATCTAATAAAACTGCCTATAACATGTAATGATATTAGAAAGCAATCGGTATGCTAACTGTTTCAAAACGATTTATATTGGAACAAGTGAATGCTTCGTCTGGGCTCGAATCCGCAATCTTCCCCTTACAAGGAGAATGCTCATTAGTTCCACTGCACCAAATGATACTTTTCATTAATATTTATTTAAGAAATTCCCTCACCTTGATACACACATAATTGGAAGAATAAAATCGGTTTAATGCAACCGAATTGCCTCCTTCATTGAACTCGATAAAACTTCTCAACATTATAAGTGGAAATTGTATTCCCATTTGTTTTGCCGACAGAACTAATGTGAAAGTAATTACGTTCTGCCAACAGAACTACTTAACGAAACAGGTTGAAATAGATTAAGAGATACGTGGGATCCTTGGTGTGGTATGTTGAGTGATGTCCAGAACTATTTATCAGGACAGAAGAAGATTAGTTATAGGTTGGACTACCGCCTGGAATCTATCAGAGCCTAACAAACACACAACCGCTCTCGCCAATCTCGAATCGCCGATCTCTTTCTGGAATGCGATGTCGGTAGTGGTCATGGGGGTGGTCCTCTATAAATTTAGTTAAGGTGTTATTTTTTTATTTCATGGGATAAGTAATGAAAATCTTACAATTGACGACCCCTGGCGCGGCGGTAGTGAATGCGACTGCTACGCAGGAGGCGCGGGTTCGATTCCTGTACAATGCAAATATTCATGTATATGAATATGAATATTTGCATTAGTCTGGGCTTTCTATGTATAATATATATGTATTTACAAGAAAAAAAAATATCTAAATATATTTCGCATTCTAGAACCCATAACACAAGCTCGTTGTGCTATGCTTACCATGGGTTCAAGTGGCGTTTTGTACATTGTTCTAGAATATTTATTTATTTACCTTTTAAAGTTACATATCAATTAATAGGAGGAAAAATGCTTACCTCATCAGATGATATTTACGATTACTTGCTCCATTTATTATCAGGTGGAAAGTACTTGGATTTGCTTTTCAAAAAATCTTCAATATTTTTAACCCAGGTACCTGCTTCAATATAGTTGATGCGTATAACGTAGCTACTTATTAAAGTACAACCTAATGAACATGTAACACGCAGGTTGAAGCCTGATATTCGCCCAATTGTCTTATAGGTGTCATGTTCACCGTCTTAGAAAACAAATAATCTCATTAAGAAAATTGGTTTTCGTCGCTACGTCACTCGTAATCTCCAAATTTTAGTATATAAGACGTTGGCGAAGTGGCATACATCGAGTAGTCTCCACTACCCCGGCAGCTTCACACCAACACAGGATTGGTGCTTGAGACTGAAGTAGTTCGCTTGCGATTTTCTTCAGTACTTCTATAGCAACCATCTCACAACGAGCCTACCTCTCCAAGTGAAGATGGCCACCTCTCTTGACCAAGGGCCAGTAGCGGCAGCTCTGCAATCATGGAACAACCAAGTCTCAGGACACGGAGGCAACCGAACTGTCGTAGACATGGTGCCCGCAGATATGCTCCACTTGGTGGATGCTCATTGGTACCAGTTTCCTCCCATGAACCCGCTCTGGCACGGACTCCTCGGGTTTGTTATCGGCGTCCTCGGATTCATCTCAATAGTGGGAAACGGCATGGTAGTCTACATTTTCATGAGCACCAAGAATTTGAAAACTCCATCCAACTTACTAGTGGTGAACCTCGCCTTCTCTGATTTCCTCATGATGTGCGCCATGGCTCCGGCTATGGTCATCAATTGTTACAACGAAACCTGGGTGTTTGGTCCGTTTGCGTGCGAACTATACGGTTGCGCTGGTTCTTTATTCGGCTGCGCCTCCATATGGAGCATGACAATGATTGCTTTCGACCGTTACAACGTCATCGTAAAGGGTATCGCCGCCAAACCAATGACTAACAATGGCGCAATCACGCGCATATTCGGCATCTGGTTCTTCTCATTGCTGTGGACACTCGCGCCTTTCTTCGGCTGGAACCGTTATGTACCTGAAGGCAACATGACTGCGTGCGGAACTGACTACTTGACCAAGGACTGGTTCAGCCGCAGCTACATCCTGGTGTACTCCGTCTTCGTGTACTTCCTGCCTCTTCTGCTCATCATCTACTCTTACTACTACATCGTCCAGGCTGTCTCGGCTCACGAAAAAGCGATGAGGGAACAAGCTAAGAAAATGAATGTCGCTTCTCTGCGATCCTCTGAAGCGGCCAACACAAGCGCTGAATGCAAGTTGGCAAAAGTAGCTCTGATGACCATCTCTCTCTGGTTCATGGCCTGGACCCCATACCTCGTGATCAACTACACGGGTGTATTCGAGAGCGCGCCGATCAGTCCCCTCGCCACCATTTGGGGCTCGCTGTTCGCGAAAGCTAATGCTGTGTACAACCCTATCGTGTATGGTATCAGCCATCCTAGATATCGTGCTGCTCTGTACAAGAAGTTCCCCGCGCTGGCGTGCCACGTGTCTCCCGACGAGTCGGCGTCAGTGGCCTCCGGCGCTACCACCGTCACGGAAGAGAAGCCTGCTGCATAAGCAAGTTGACGTCTTCCAGACCTTCAATAACTCAACGACTTGGCATTTCATTAACTGACTTTAAAATGCTCTAAGTGATATTTAAGAGAAATCCTTTTGTACAAAGCTGTATGTAGTATATTTCCTTTATATGAGACTACTCCTTTTTAATGTAAGAATTGTGGATCTATCGACGACGATAATGCTATGTATATTGGACCAATAAAATTAATGAATCAAAGTGGGGTATGCCCACGTAAAAATCCAAAATATGTTTAATTTACTGGAGACTTCCTTATCTGTTAACAATATATTTAATCCTATCCGACCCTACTCATATTATACAAATAAATCTATATCTATTGACCTGACCTATCTTGGATTGCAATGAATATATCTTATGTTCATTTCTTGGTCAGGGTTTATCTGGTATATTTCTATCAAAGCAGTATTTGTATCTGCAATATTCCGCACATAGTGTCTTTTTGCAACTCTTTGAGAGTTGCAGTTTGGCATTCCTTTCTATGGCAATTAGTATTTTTTTACTATTGCTATCTTGCTATCTTTGAGATTGTCAAACCGTTGGTGAGAGATGACTAAACTGCCCACCTTATATATTTTCTTCGAACACGAATTTATTAAATTTTACAATTAATTATAGTTGGATAGAGTGTAAATACCTTTACACTACTACACACAGTACTACTTACCTATACATCCACTATTTATTGTTTAATAGCATTCTATATAAACTCGATAAGTCTATAATATTTTCTTATTTAATTGATTGGTAGAGATTGTTAGATGAAGATGAGAGAGAGAGAGTGAGTGAATTTATTTCTTTGGCACACAAAACAGAAAACAATCAAAATTTTACAAGAAATCATTTTAAGGTTCGGTTCCAGATTGAGTTATTAAGCACAATATTGAATACAATATTGTGCTTTTATGGTATCAAGTTTTGTTTGGTAAAGATGAAAAAAAGGATAGGTATACAGGAATATCAGCAATTTCGGTAAAAAAACCTTGCCAACCTTTTGCAGTTGGCATTGTTTCTATAACTTTCGGTTTCAGGCAAAGCCCGATAGAGATAGTTAGGTTTTGAAAGTGGCAATATAATATGCGAGATATAATACCTAGAAATTAATTTTTCGTTAAGAATTTTATCCTATCTGAAATATTTATTTTAGTCATATTGTTGTTCATTCGCATTGTGCATGAAATTAAAACATTAATTAGGTATTAGCATCAATAAAGTTATATCTAATACGTACTAGAGATGCTATTGAAAGTCCGAGTTGATTGAAAAATCGAATATTTTGACTGCAGTACTGAATCTAAGACTAAAATAATAAAATAGACGGAGCGCATAGAGCGAGTTAAGCCACCTGGAAGTAATACTAATACTATTATATTGCTCACACTTTATTTCTCATAAAGTGTGAGCGATATAATACTACTCTAGTATTAGTAATAAATAAATTTAAAAAAATTACTTTAGGTGGCTTCACTCGCTAGTTTTGTGCGTTTCGTATAACTTATACTTTTAGTCATCATTCTCTGAACCTCTGTTGGGGTCGGCTTAACAGTCTAACTGTGATGCGGCTGAACTTCAATATTTTCCGTGAAGCGACTGCCACTGACCTCCTTGTGGAAGTCCACCAACGAAAAATTAAAATCTGTCTGTTAGAAGCAGAAGAAATAAAAGCACATCGGAATTACAATCACCTTTGCATAAGTCCCAGTTGCATCCGTGTCCTCGTGAGTCCGGAGTCCGCTTTCCGGACTTTTAGTGATGAGACGTCCAACGTCTGAGACGACGATCATCCTCCACGACGACGCCAAGACAAGCACTTTCTATCTCTCCTACCGTAACACGGCGGCATGGCCGGACATTGATTTATACATCAAACTACAGTATAAAGATTGATAATTGAATCTTTTGCAGGGTTATCACGACGTAGCTATCACACTACTCCTAGTATGCGGAGACCGCGCTTCGTTCCCGCTGCTCTGTCGCCTGTCGTATGGCCCGAGCGCTCCGCTGGCGCCCTTCATGCAGACCACCATGCAGCCCACACAACACCTTCTGAACTATATGCTGCCAGTTATCGGTAGAGCAGAGAGGAAGCTCGCTGAATGCTTAGACAAGTAAGATCTATTGAGTGACTTAGTACTTACGAGTAAATACGAGTAAGTACTTGTTGATTTGTGATAATGGAGGATGAACAGATGCCGTGGTGGGGTAACAAGTTTGAAACAAGGTGTTATAGAAGATCTTAAGGTTAAAAAAAATCACTGTCTTACTTTAGTAATGTGTAGCACTAATAGAATATAAAGTTGACCTTGGATTTCTGGACTTGTTTAAAACATATATTATGATGTGGGGCAGTGAATGGTATGTTATATTTAGGTAGGAACATCCATTACCATTTTTACCATAGAGGCATTCGGGGCAAGTGCCCATGGCCCACTTCTTCAGGGGGGCCCACCGAAGGAGCGACATTTTCATGCACACCAACTTAAGAACACTTTTCTCACAGAAAAAGTGTCTGGAGAGTTGTTTTTGTGCTGTTATTTTAAAGACAAATTTGTCAGCGGTCTATGCTCTCGGAATTACAAACGACCATACGCCATGGTAACTAATCTATCAAGTGGGCCGTGACGTTGTCTGCCACCTAAACGGTATAAAAAAAACAAAAAAGGGCCCCCAAATTCTTGTGTGCCTAGCGCCCAGCATAGGTAAAGACGGCCCTGGGAACATCCCAAAACCATTTAAATTTATAAATGACTAACAGTTGAAAAATATGTCCCCCAGATCTGCCGGAGTACGAAGATTATCTTGGCTACAATCTCACCTCTGGCAACTAAAGACTCAAAGACGGTGTGCGTTTTAGTCGGTTCCAGCCCACCATAACCTTCCGAACCTGCATATCCGTTGGGATATTTCGCACGATAAAAAAATCTTCCTTACTGCTCCCGCAGAGCGCAGGTGGGCACGATGTTCGCGCTGCCGTGGTACCTGACGTGGTTCGGGCACAGCCTCAACAAGTACGCGGACGTGGTGCGGCTGTACGACTACTTCCTGTGCGCGCCGCCGCTGTTCCCCGTGTACGTCACCGCCGCCATCGTGCTGTGCCGCGCCGCCGAGGTCTACGACTGCGAGTGTGACATGGCCATGCTGCACTGCCTGCTGTCCAGGGTGAGCACGTCACTTGTAAAAATTATATATATTGGGGGAGGGAGGGGAATAATAGATTTCCCCCCATGTGTCTACATCTATATCGTATCTTAACGTCACAAGGAGACCTAGCCAAAATGCATTCGTTCCGAATCTACATTCGTCATCGCTCTGAAAATGTATGCGAGTGACATTTGTTGTCGGAATTGGATCTCATGACATTCCAACAGCAAATGTCACTCCTATACATTTTCAGAGCGATGACGAATGTAGCTTCAGGGCGAATGTATTTTGTCTACACCCCTTGTACACACTTCGCCACCTACGTATAGAACACACCACAGTGTCTTTTAAAATGTGTATGCGAACACATTTTAAAAGACACTAACATAATATAGATTTCCGAATTTGTATTTTGATTTAAATTTAATTTGGTCTCAGCTATAAAAGCCTCTGTGGTGTGTCAGTAGTGAACGCGACTACAACACAGTGGGCGCGGGTTCGATCCCCGCGCAGTGCAAATATTTGTATGCATGAACTGATCTGGTCGTGCCTCGGAGAGCATGACGGGTGATGAAGACCTCTGTGGCGTGGCGGTAGTGAACGCGACTGCTACGCAGGAGGTGCGGGTTCGATTCCCGCTCAGTGCAAATATTTGTGTGCATGAAACATGAATATCTGCATTGGTCTGGGTGTTTCTATGTATAATATGTATGTATTTACAAAAAAAATGTATTTAAGTAAGTTTATCCGCATTCTAGAAACCGTAACACAAGCTAGTTAAGCTATGCTTACCATGGGTCTAGATGATGTTGTGTAGATTGTCCTAGAGTATTATTACATATATCGTGCGATCTTCTTGCGATCAACATATTTCGTGATATAGATAAGTGTTCAAATATGTAACAGCAATGACATTGTAAATTGCAGTTACCAGATGACTTACCATTTGAAGATATCTTGGTGACCGCCAAGAAACTGTACGAAGAGAACGACCCCACAGACCTCGAGCCCGAAGTGCAGGCGCTCGAGAGGAGAGAGTGAGTTCTTGACTCGACTTATTTTTGATGTATAGTTTATAAGATTTAGTTGTAATGGCTAGCAAGTGTTCAAATATTTTGTTGATGATTTTGAATGTAAAGTGTTATGTATCAGCGACAGGTAGGTTATATGAAATTGAATATAAATCAATAAACTGGCCTATTGCAGTCCACTGTTGTAGGCTTTGGATTACTGTTTCCACGTTGACCAGATGGGTGGTACAGGGCTTTATATCGAGTGTTCCTTCTCTCGCAGCGGATATTCTTTGAGTTTTCTGTTAGTCGCCTATTAGGATACCTTTTGAATGAGATGGGGTGATACTTGTATTCTTTCTCTAGCACCATATGAATACAGATACGAATACAATTAGTAATCATTAGAAAAATATTTCTACTTGTGCGTTGTTGGGTAGAGAGGAGGGTTGTAAATAGATCAAAATTAGGATATAATTATATTTTAAGGAAAAAGGGGGGAGGGGGCTGTAATCACTACTCACCCACAGATCCATTATTACCTTTGTAGCATAACACAAAGTAATGGCAAACCGCATACCTTAAAGCGAGTAAAAAGCCTTATTACCCGGTGAGATATAATATCGTATGTGCAATATTCCGCAACTGCAACGAACAAACGTCAATACCGACGTATTTCATCTCCACACGTTTTCAATTTTGCCGTTTTGTAAGTGTCGTCCACCACACGAGGACATACAATACTAAGCACCGTCCATGCTCCCTCAGAGAGGAGCAGCGTCGCCTCGACGAGGAGCGCCTGAAGCGCCGCCGCCTGGCGGCTAGCGGGCGCGCGCACGCGTCGCTGTCGGGTCGTCTGCGCGCGTACGTGCCGGTCGCGCTGCGCCGCCTGCCGCTGTCGCGCCGCGCCGTGTTCGCCACGGCCACCGTGCTGCTCGGCATCTACGTGTACTACCGGCCCGACCTGCTGTTCAACAGGTAGCGCCACGCCTATCAGTTTGTATTCTTCCGGCTTTAGGGGCCATGCGGCGAGCGGTGACGGATCCGGGACTGGTTCGAGGAATCTCTCGTTTTCAACTCTATTTCGTTATGCTTATGGTTGACATCTCTGAAGTGTTGCACTGTATTAAAGTGGGCCTACAGGATAACGTGCCCTTAGTCCCACCGCTGAGTCATATTGATGGGACTACGGGCGGTCACCGTTAATTTACACTGCAGTGAGAGTTGTAAACGTTATTAATTTATTAATAGAGTGTCCTGTATTATATGTTACCGTTTAGTTCCTACGTTCCCCCGATCTCAGTGGTTCCTCGAACGAATTCCGACGATCCCGGTCATCATTGACATCTGTGTAACCCAGTATCGTGTTAACACCGTGCTGAAAAACTTTCAAAAGACTAATCTGTTCTCACTTTTTCTATTTACGGGAAATGGTCGAACTGAAATATTTTAAGGAAAATGAACATACTTTAACTGAGATTTTCCTCAAAATATCACAGTTAAATGGCTATCACTTTTAAACCATGTTTTTGATAAAATACATTGTGTCGTTAAAGTTTACATATTTGTAAAGATCAATTAAAATTAGTAAAGTTAAATTTGTCATCTTGTTAAGTAAAAATTGGTGGAATATATTCTATATTATTTTATATATGAAACCTATTTTATTATTACCGAAATGAAAGAAAACAATTAGAGCTACTTTTTAAAAAAAAAATCCAACTTATTATTACTTTTTTTTTGTCCAAAAGTGTAATCTGCTAAATATTGGTGTGGGTGTTCAAAGTGGGAATAAAAATACGATATATGTGGCATTATTTTTTAAGTGATTCCAAATTTCAATAGAATTAAAAAGATATTGTGCTAATGAACAAAACTTTATTTTTTCAACTCAGATCGAGTCCAAACGAACTGAAAAATGTAATGTATAAAATAACTTAGAATTTATATCACCAATAAATTGAGCATATAAAATATTGACACATGGCTGGTAATGTGGAAATAGTTGTAATGCGATGCAATAAAATATAATCAAGACTGCTTCTTTATCATCTTAACATCGAACTCATTAATATTATATAAACGATTGCTGCATCAAACATATTAATCTAACTTCACAATGCATACTGTCAACTTGTTCCAACAAGTGCGAGGCAGCGGACGGCCTTAAATAAATATAAGTAAATTCTAAATTTGCGAGTCACAACTTCTTAACTATGTGAGTATATGGCATATAGATAGGATTAAAAGCCACAAAATAAAAATGTATAGAAGGTTGACTTCACGAGCGACACCAGTTACACACGCACACGTGAATCTCGGAACAACTCGGACATAACTCCAGTCGCGAGTTCACGCGTACTGTAATTGTACTTGCGTCTTGTATAACTTGGTCACTGCTTGTATAAGTACAACTAGAAAAATGTCCAGGTTGCGATTCATAAAAAAATGTCCAGTTATAAAGTTAAGGTCGTTTTATAGTGCGCAAACTCAACAGAAGTACGACTGCGACTGAACATTTTTTCGGCTACTGTATAAAAACATATTATTTTCTTTCTTCTTTTTAAAATATACAAGAATATCCATCCAGTGATACAATAAAAAGTGTGGAACATTTGAAAATATTCAAACAAATTAATAGACGTTTATTTGAACTTTAGTTTTTTTTTAAACAATGCCTGGAATATTCGGTACTTGAACGAAATATATAGTTACCAACAAGTCGACAGTGCGCATTCCTTTCATTGAGACATGGTGCTTGGGTAGTAGTTGTCATCGCTTGTCAGCGGCTTGGAGGGTACAAACTGATCAGACCAATGTGGCTCTTAGCATCTCGGCATAAGAGACATTTACGTGTAAGGACATTGGCTTGTGTGATGGATATATTGTGCGAATGGTTAAGGTATAATGTGCTATGGAATATTTAGGAATGACAAAAATGGGTAATGTTTTTGTTAGTGCAATTGGGCATGGCGCCTAAAATTGAATATCCGATTAATATTACTTACATCTAGTGAGATGTCTGTTCCTAAGTATTCTTTAATATAGTGTTGTAAGTTTAGCCCGTTTGGCTAAATGTTCACCTTTGTGCAAATTCATAAACAGAAACAAAATTAAACGTGAGTGTTGTCGGTACGCAAGACGAAGCCCTTTTTAGTTGCTCTATTTTATATCCTCTCGCTTGTAAATCATCCAAAGAAACACACACACACACTAGTTATACTTTTCGGTTCCACGTAAGGCGATAGCCTATTACCGTCTGTTGGGTACTTTTCGAAATTTCGTGCTGTTACTTGGAATTTTCAACGAAAATCCCAAATAGCTTTGCCGGAGCTGGGGAATATTTGGTTCGATTTCTCAGCTCAGCTACTAGAGGACCATTTAAAAACAAATCTGAAGGGAGTCATGTAGTGTTTACGAACTCTAGTAGATAAATGCTAACATGATATAGTATTTAAACAGTCATGGCTATTCATTACTATTACATTAAACAGTATTAAAGAAAACATGATAAATATTGTGAACTCAGTTCGCTTGATCTTTGTTTCTTTAATTTATTTAGTGCGATGATCGACCAGTTGGCACACCCAGACCTCTGAACAGTGAATACTATCGGAATCGAAGAACGAATGTTTAGTTATTCAAGTTAGACGCTGGCGCCGATTTTGCCGTTAGTCTCTAAGACTAAAGAGACTTGTAATTTTGTTTGATCCTGTCCAAATGAATTGGCCCACAAAATGTACCTGTTTAAAATCACATTATATACTATATATTTAAAGTCTAAATGTAACTGAAAGCCAAATGAAAACATTTTAGAGATAGTTTAGTGAGATGTGCAATAGAATTGCTACCATTATCTGTTAATTAAAACCACTATAGTTAGTTCAGTTCAGCAAAACTTATTGTTCACTTGAAAATGCATTTTAATTACAAGGTACAAATTAGATTACTACCTATTTGAGTTCAAATGCTACTTAAAAAGGACACATTTTTTCAAATAATAAAAGAAGAAAGGCATGCATGATAGTTTCTGAACTTTGGGCTCGTATAAAATATGTCATAATTTTGTATGAGTTCAGTTGATACAGAAAATAAATCACTTCCTAAAACTACTATGTAACTTATTCGATTTTTTTCTATAACTAGCTTGTTTCTTACACAAGTTCAATTCATAAAAAAATGTCCATCAGTTTAATTGAATCAAGGACGTTTTTGTACAAGTAAAGATTGACTTCGATGTACGAACTTGACTCATACAAAATTATATTTTAGTGAAAACCGGACGTATTTTACTAATATAGCATTTCGTAAAATAAATGTCCAGTTTTCACAATATTTTATTTTTTTAAAGTTATGATCATTTTATAGTGTGCAAACTCATAATAGATGTACTTCGAGGCGTCTGCGATATCTTAGTCCACATTTATATCGGATACCGTACAAGACTACCGTCAAGTAATACAATAAAAACATCTAAAGAGTGGAACATTATCTTCGCATAGCTGAGAAACACGCGCTAAATTAAATTGCTGTTTTGTGCTTAGAAAGTGCCAGTAAACATTCGCCTGGAGACATTTAGCCAAATGTGCTAACGTAAATTTAAGATTAAATTATAAAACGCCTTACATGTTTTGTGAATGTAAGATATTGTAACCAATATACCTGTCTGTTTCAATCACGGAGTATACAATCATGATCGCTAGTGTGAACACTAGTGTCGCCAAATTCAAATATTATGATATTAAATTTATGAATTCGCCCAAAAATAGTCACGTTATTGATTATAATTTTCAACAAAACTAAATGGCTGATCTTGTTGCGAATCACGTTTAAGAATTTTACAGTATTGTGGCACACACGGGGTACCTGCTTTCTATTGATTTTATACTCTGTGGTTTGGATTGAATGGAATAGATTAGTTTTTAAGTGTCCCAATAGTGCTGAATTTCTAACATTTGAGAATAAAACAATAAATTATTCAATTGAAATACCTTTTTTAATATCGCATAATATAAAAAATCAATAGGTTTCAAATAGAATGGATTAACCATATACCCTTTCTTTTAGGCTCATATTCCAGAACGATACTCAGTACTAATTATAAATCGAAATTCAGTACTGAAAGTACTAAGTAACGTTCTGGAATATGGGATTTAATGTTATAGTTGAGTCTAGGGACACAATTAAAATACTGCAGTGTTATAACAATGTAATTAAGAATTTGATAAGTTTTGATTGCAAGTTATTAAGATATGATTCCGTAGCCGACCGCATACGACAACTGTAGACGCATGCAGCAAATACAGCGTATCGTAAAATAGCCTTCAATTTGATAATATTGTTTAGTTTTCATTCATTGCTGCCTCTCAATGAGACCGTTTGCTCATACCGAGGTTTGATAAGTTATGTGTGTGAAAAAAAGTGAATAATGTTTAGGTGTAGACAAATGCACGTATTGTGGGACTGTCATTATTTCATTTCTTTGCACAATATGTCCGGACGAATGACGTGTCCTGCATTATTTGTTAAACTTTGATACGGATAAACGTCATCATTGTGAAGTCGCAATGAATTAAAATAATAAACAATATTATCACATTGATATCTACGATACGCTGTATCTGCTGCTGCGATCTGCGCTCGGCTATGGAATCATACCTTCACTGTATTTGTACGAAGTATCTATACGCTTCGGTGATTGTTATAGCTCTGTTAGGAAGTGCACGATGTTATTAAGTAAATATTAAGTTAAGTATGTATCAGAACACATTACAGTATCGGTCACCGTACGCTCAATTCAATAAAAAAAATTATTATAGTTGTAATAAACTTAGCCCTCATTCGTGTTACTAGTTCCTATTAATATCCACGAACAGTCTATTATTGACGATTGTATTGAAGCTATGTCTCATAAGCGTACCAAAGAAAGAGTATTTTAGATTGATTACATAATATTTAAAAAAATATTATACACAGTCCGATAAAGACTTAACTTCGGTATGATCCCATAGATTTTGCTAGGTCCATTCAAGAATTTGGGATAAGACAAGGGATTATGTTAAATGTGACGAATGGCGCCGCTACTGTACTGTGTATCTGAACTCATCGCATGAAGTGTGAGTACTTATAGTGAGAAATGAACAAGTGTAGATTTAAATTTATTGTAAGACATTTAATGGCCGTGATTGTGTAATGTATGATTCCAAATTGAGTTGTTGAAAGTTGATGATTATGTATGTATATGCCTCGATTCGATTCTTTCCTATTTTTTCATGTGATTCATTTTGTGAAAACAGTTCTTTCACATATATTGAGCTCTAATTTCGGTGTTTTTGTATGAGTCTAGTTCATACAAAAATGTCCTTTAGTGGATCTATAACGTTTCTTGTATAAGTAAAGCGTAAAGCTTTATTTTCTTGTATGAATTCAATTCGTAAAAAAAGGATGTTTATAAACGTGGTTTCTTTCATACTTGGCTAGATTTCGGATGTAAGTACTAAAATAGAATTTTAGTTCATTGTTTTTTTTTATAATCATTTGAGGCATTTATATGTTAACTATTATTTTTGTATATCGGATTGAAAATTGTTATTTAAAAATATAATTTCTAATGTAGTTTGTGTGTACATCATGATTTTTAAAATGTGATATATTTTAATTTTAAAACATAAGTTTATATTCATTCCTCAGTAGATATATCTTCACGACCAGGTCCAATGGTGCTGAATTGTGAGCAGAGGAATATAAGCATTTAATATTTAACTTAACTGTGTGCACTAGAACTGATAACTTATTTTTATTAGGTTATGGGATAATAAATGAATGGAAAAAAGTACCTATATTGTAAATTTTGAAAAAATACTAACACACCTTGTTCATTTGCAAAATATTATTATACTTTGAATCTAAGATTCGAATTAATATACTACAGAATTAATATTTTGTACTGACTGCACTAACCTGATGTTTTTATCATTCGTTTAAGTAAAATATTTGAGATAATTTAAATTTTCGATATGTGGTTAGCGAATCCCGGGTATTATCGCGACCATATTATGGTAAATACAGTAATTTACCTTTTGATTGGAATTCGGCTAGTGACCACGACCAGTGTGACCTAGCCGAAATGTCAAGCAGTTTCATTTAATATATCATGCAATATGAAAGTTTAAAAGTGAAATAATTTTTAAACTGTAGATGTCGCGTGGTACAGCTCCCCGGTAAATAACATATTGTTAATATTTTGGTTGAATGTATTCTAGCTGAGAGCTCAACACAAAAACTGCTTCGCTTTCTAACTAGTTGCCTATTTCAGTACATAGCAATTGTTTTAAATATTTTTCTTAAATGTCCATGATTTGTAAATATGTATACCTGTATAACTACCTAATATATTATTAATTGTATGTATTGTTTATATTATGTTTCAGTCTCGTCCGCGATTGTTTTGTTAAATTTAATTTAAAGAAATGTGATTCTCTGAATCTGAATGTTGTATGAATTTGTAAGTTTGTTAGATAAAATGTTTTCTTATTAAATATGTATTACAACACAATTATTCAATAAATCATTTATTTCAAACCATCAAGGCTCCCAATTAGTAGTGTAGGAGTGTAGCTTGGATAGAAAAACTACCTAAGAATTGTACTGTGAAATAATTTAGTAATCCAAATGTTCCGGACATTTTCTGGTGAACATTGATGGTGGGACATTTGATAGAATTTCCCAATTTCTTAAACGAAGTACTTTCTTATTTCGTTGAATAGATAATATACCTAATAATGCGTTGAGAAAATCACTGGTTTCTGAAATCAGTGAAAAATATAAAGTCTACAGATTTTTTATAGAAGTCACGCTCTATTGTAGTATTACTTGTTACCTATCAATTTAATAAATGATTGGGTCACTTGATGTCAGGCGCAGAATACATACTACTGACAATACAACGAACACATTCAGCGATTTTTATTAGTACTGGTATATAGCCTACTTAAGATCTGTGGATGAAGTTCAATACTTGACTTTAAGGCTGCTTTCACACTAGCGTTTATCCGGCGTAGGCATCTCTGCTGGAACATATGAGTCAAGCAAACACCAGTTCAATTAACTGCATAGGAAACGTTCATATGTTCCGCGCATACGTTCATCGAACGCCAACGCTGTATAAACGCTAGTGTGAAGGCAGCCTAAGTATTAAAGTTCCTTTTAAAAAAATATTATTTGTTTCGTAATTTGAATTTTTTGGTGAAATAGAAGTAGTGTGAATGTATTATACAGCATATTGGTTAGGTTAGAGATTGAATTAGTGGATATGTCGTGGGACAGTGCGGCCGAGTGCAACGTTCATTACAAGTTAATTACTAAAATTTGTGTTTCATTGGTACAGTGCTTGAACCCCATTCGGAAGATATTGCTTACTCATTGTAAGGTTCGGCGAGTCTTTCCTCTGCCGCGCCATTAACTCTTGGAATTACTTACCAGCTCACCTGTTCTTACGGTCCCGGGTCCTTTAAGCAGGGCGTAAAAAAGTATCTGATAAGGCCGTCAAACTGAATGCCAACATTGTAACATTGTACGTGTTTGTAATGGTGAGCCCCCCTTATTTTATTAACTATGATGTACCTATTTTGTTTCTTTTTATTAATTTGCACATTAGGTATAGCTTGTCTAAGACTAATTGAGCTTCCGTTCCCTTTCCCCTACCGCCTCCCTCGCGCACACAAACAAATTATTGGCGATCAAATTTATAAAAGAATTTTTTTGGGGAAATGTATTTTGACGTAAAAGCGTCGGTAGCTTAATGGTTAAGAAGTCGACCTTATGATCGAGAGGTCCCGGGTTCGAATCCTGACCATTGCACTACCGTGAACCCACTCCTAACACAAGCCATTGAGCTTAGCTGGAGGGGTTAGGGGGAATATTAGTAATTTCGGTTGAAAATAAACTACGAATAAAAAAGACACCGCTTAGAAGGCGGACAAGCATACCGCCCACCTGATGGAAATTGGTTACCGTAGCCTATGGAAGTTTTCAACACCAGGGGAGTCACACTCGTGCTGCTGACCACGTGGAGGGGGATGGGAGGGATGCATGAATGTTAAGAAAGTTTCTGTGCCTTCACTTTCCACGTTCCCACTAACAACACAAAACCTCTCCAGTGAGCTCTGACTACCCTACTCTCCGCCGGAAATCCAGTTTAGACATGCTATAATTCCCTGGCAATAACTTTACGCAGTATTTTTATTTTGTTTACACATTGGTTTTATATTTTCAGAAGGCGCGAAAACAGTTTGGAGTTTTGAATATGGGCATTGATTTAAATGAGGAATGTCAAGTTTGAAATAAAATACAAATTTCATGGGTTATTCACTATTTAATATTTAAGTTCTCATTTTGAATTGATTCTTAAATAACCACAATATGGCTACATAGGGTAAACAGAACTAGTGTTAGTATGGTTAGTTTACTTATAATGATTGAACTACATTCCGTTTGGTTAGCTACATAATTAGAGGTAAACAATCTTGTCCTTTTTTTCCCCGTGCCGAAATTCTCACGGATACCCCACGCCGAAGTCAGCGAGGGTGCTTATGTCGGACTCGAACCGACCAAAACCACACGTCCGTCTTGGGCCACCAGTTGCCGAGGGTGAGGTGGCCTCTGACCTCACGCCACGGCTGACCCAGGGCCAGCGAAGCTTTCGGGTGTGGCACTACGGTGTCCACATCTTGCCCCGGATAGGGAGGTGCGCGCACCACGCTGCTGCCGCGGCTAGGGTGACAAGCGGCTACACCTGTCACCCCCAGCCCTGCGGTCATGGAAGGCGGAGGTCATTCTGTGACCTCCGAAGCCCGAGTCGCCTCCTCTCGCCAAGATTGTACCTAACCAAACGGAGTATAGGTATAAAACTTTGACCAACTAAACATAATACATGTTTCTTTAGTCAGAGGTACAAAAAACATGAATAAACAGACATTAGAGTTAACAGACATTATACCTAATGTTCAGTCGAAATACTCACGGTATTATCAATTATAACAAAACCGTAACAACTTGTAAACAAGTTGTTACGCAGACTGACGGTAGGTGTGTGTTACTCACCACAAATTAGTCATTACACTCATTACAAAACGAATTATCATAATAATAACGTAATTAAACGTAATATAAACATTCACGATAATAATAGTAACATTTCATATGAATAATTTTGGAAGCGACGAGACGAATTTACGCGTTATTCAAAAAAAATAAATTATGAATACATTTTTCAGTTTGAGATTTTTTTTCGTTGAAATTAGAATAGTTTACACTTAGCACGGACCTTCAGTAGCTTCAAAGTAGAGAAGCACTGTCGGTAGGGTGGACTATCTATCGCACCGCGTGTGGATTAACAGTCGACCTAGGACCCTAGACAGTGACATTCTATTGATAGAATCGCGTCGAATCGAACAGTTTTCATTTTGCTATCAATGGACTATTTGACAATGATCGATTTTATTAATAAAATTATTTCAAATATTTCAATAAGGTTCAAATTTCATTAAAATTTTGTTGTCATATTAGAGATTTACATCAATCCCATACTTTACTAAGCGATGCCACTGGCGTTTTCTCCAATAGAATGTCATTGTCTAGCGCCCCTGGTAACAATTTATAAATTTGATAGAAACTCATGTCGATGGCATCAGATGGCCAATGCTCAATAAAAATCCGTTCAGATTTCAGTCCTTATCTAATCTCAATATCTCAAATGTCAAATATAATGACGATGACAATGTTCATTTTTGAAAATTGTGTTACGAGAATATAGTTTCAGAGTTCGCTATGTACCCGTACAACCTCATCTATAAATGTTTCTATGATAGGGTTCAAACTTTAAAGTCCTATGGGTATGTAGCCAGAGAGGTAGCCGTCAGAGAGCAATGGCGTACATTGGAAGAGGCCTATATCCGGTAGTAGAGTTCAATATACTTCAATATACTACATGACGCGTTTCATTAATAAATAGATGACAATTAATAGAGAATGTTTCTTCCGCTTCACTCATGAATTTTAGCACCGTCTGAGGACTTCAATAAATTTCAAAATAATTGAAATACAAGAATCAAGATAAATATACAATTTGACATTTACAGTGAGCAAGGAGTTTATAAATACAATTATAATTATCTATAGGTACATACACAGCGGTAAAAAAATAAAAAATAAATATGAAATTAAAATAGATAGCGGGTATCACAGCCGTAAAAGCTTGGCTTGTCAATTACTAGTATTGAGATAATCTTACATCTAACACATGTCTACTAAGCGTCTAATACACCTGTTACTATATTACATAAAAGCTTCATTCTATAAACCTACGAGTATACAAAATTCTGCAAAAAATATATTTAACGTACAGTCGTTGCCAGAAAACTAATTGTAATTACGTATGTCCAAGTTCACGAAAAAGAAATACTATAATATTAAGAAACGCAAACAGCACGACAGATGGCCCTGGGTCCGCCGCCCTATGGAATATAGTAAAGTTGCTTAAAATTTATTTTTATTTTTAAAGAAACACTACACTACTTAAATATGATTGGTTTTAGCGATTTTCATAAAGAAGTGCGGGTAAACCCGTGATCTAGCACTAGATCATGTTCAATTTTATGTTGACTTACGAACCATATTCTGGTCTATATTTATGCAAAATTACAGAATGAAATTCAATTATTTAAAAAAATGTAGATAAGATTTATGATCCGCACATGACCAACCCAGATTCAGGCTTCCGATTTTAGTCAGTTCATGTCCGCTTAAACGGCCCTACCGGCCGGCGGAGGTACCCGTGGGGATATGGGCAACATATGAAGGTCACCTTGTTTACATTTAGTTATTATATACATATTTACATAGCAAATAGATAATGAACATTTTCTGGCAGCGACTGTACACAGTCCACAATAATATTAAGATTTACCAATAGTTTTAATCGAGAAAACATTCGTTTAACAAACACAACAAAATTGCTTTGTTAATATCATAAATAAAACAATTATTTATTTTAAGGCTCCTATGGAAGCTCGTATATATTGAAAGCATATTGATTGGCAAAATTTTCTATTTGAGGCGGTTCTAGTGATTTTAAGGCTGGCCACACATGTGAGATCAGGACATGTGAGACTCGTACCTATGTGAGGACAACTTAAAAAAATTAAAATATTTAGTTTATTAAGCTTAGTACCTAAGTAGCATTTTGTTCTTAGATTTATAATAAGCTAAAGAATAACCATCTTTGATAGTAATTGTTTTGTCGGTACTATTAATTAGATTTAAAATATGTAGGATTTGAATATTCAATGATACCGAACAACGAAAACTCCCTAGGATCTTTTCTGCAATAATTGTCACAATTTCTTTGTCAGTTTTTTCTAGTAAGTATATGTATACTCGTTACTCCGTAAAAGTGAAGATAATAATTATATGAAGTTCATATTATCAATCGATAATGTAGTAAAAAAAACAGATTTAGAGCGAAATTATTTTCGCACGATTTTCTATTTGCCCTAATTTCATGTATCCTGTTAATCAGGAACAAAATTACCTTGTATACTTAATCGTATATACATTTATAATTTCAATAACGTCTTCACAATGGAAGTTTCAAATTGGAAGCTTAATGTACGTTAACCACAGACTTGTATGACATTTTCTACATAATTTAAGGTAAGAATATAGATTTGTCTCTAAACTTATAGAAGGTAATTTTCAACACACGAGTGATCAAACACCTATGTATGTATAATACATATTAAATTTGACGGTTTGTATTTAGTCGCGTCTGATGCGACAGAGACAGCATCGCGACACAACACGTCATCATGTAGACTCGTAACGCGCGCTCTGCTGGGATGTTTACAATGACTTCACACGTATTACGATCCGCCGTACAGTGCTACTACCGACACTGGCACGCTGTATTTAGTTGCATCTCATGTTCCTTAGTTGCATCGTAGTTGGTTTACATAAGGTTAACAACAAATCAGTGGCGTCTGGCGAGAGCTTTATAAATACCGATTCCTGCCGGTTTTCTCTGTGAAGGGAAGCCGTGGTCGAGATATTTAAAATTATACTGTAATAAATTATGTATCTGAATTCGGAATGTGAAATTCTGAATCTGAAATTCAGTATCTGAAATCAGAACGCCTAGAATTCCATACAAAATTGCCATGGTCGTGGTCTAAAAGAGGTAAGATTTTTTCCACCGGCTTCCCATTTGAAAAAGTTCACCCTCCGCCACTGCAGCAAATAGATATTATCACACAACATATCTGAAGATAAATCGTTCTCTAGAGAATATTATTCACTTACAACTATCCTCAATTCTTCATGATCAGAGTGATGTAGTCCAGCACCCTCTGGTCGTGGAGTATCTTGAGATGCTCGGCGCTGGGCAGGGGGAAGGACTTGACGGACTTGCCGTTCCCGAAGCGCGGCTTGCGCCAGTGCTCACAGGCGTTGAGTGAGCGCAGGTTGACGGTGCCGTCCCCGTCGCCCATGGCGAGGGTGGGGTACCCGTCTAGCCACGAACCGGGCTTGTACACCAGTCTGTCAAGTGAACAAATGTGTTTAAGAATACAGGTAAAGAGTTTTTTAATGGATATTGTTGTACAGGTTGTTAGGTAAACGCTCTCGAACTCGAAGGCATATTGGCATGAAAAATACGATTAGGTAATTTTTGAAATTTAACTAATATCATTCACTCTCCATCGTATCAGTCAAGTTTAATGATAAAGAACATTCGGCGTGTGAAGGATATGCCTTATGCCTTGGACCTTTGCGTCAAGAATTCGAGATGTTGTACGACTTTAGTCTGTTCGAGTCCGAGTAAGAGGGCATCATTGGAGATTCCGCACGAAAAAAAGGTAAGTAATGCATATAAGTCGGACCTCGACGGCATGATAGATCTTCTGCGCTGTGTACCCATTATTAGTCATGTACTCATACATATATAACATAATATAACATTTATTGGCGTTGACGGAATTTCCGCGCGGGTCAAACGACTTTCATGAGAACTTTTCTAGTTCTAATTTTGAAATGGTAGCTTATAATTGACACGGATCTTGGACTTAAGTCACAAGCGAAACGAGGTCATACACGCATACAGTATGTGTAGAGCGCATTTTGGGTCCACAACACGTGGCTACAACTATACCAAAAGTTCGTCTGCCAATCAGGAGCACCGCCTTGTAGATGATTTTATGGAACCACTATCAAGAATTATTATTCTCACCTCTCGACAGTAGATATATTGTATCCATATATGCAATGTACTTCGACGCCTGGCGCAGAGAAGTCCTGTGTGTACTTCGCTGTGTCCTTTTTCATCTCCCACGCGTTGGGGAGCTCCATGTCACTGCAAAGTAAATTCATTACTGTTAGACATATATTTGGTTCTAATTGGCCCGCACCACTGGAAAAATACCACTCGCACATAATCCGAACGCCAATCCTTGTTGCATCTAAAGATTGCACTTTGAGATCAGAGATTCGCTCGTCTACTTCTCCTTTCCTTGGATAGTTTTGGTTACCTTTTATGGAATCGAAACTATTACGCATCCCCAAGAGCGACATCCCTATTTGAGGATGTCCTTTACCCCTCCTCTCCCACTTTCTTTTATCCCTACCACAGGGTTGGCAGCACAAGTGTGACACTCCTGGTGTTGCAAACGTCCATATACAGTAACCACTTTCCATAAGGTGGGCCGTACCGGCCGTATGCTTGTCTGCCACCTTAGTTGTATAAAAAAAAAGAATACAAACTCTATAGCCGCAGTGATGGCTGTCGTAGCACGTAGTAAAAAATAGTTACTACTTTGGTATGAGTTGACATACCTATACATACATCTCGTGACATGCATACATTGACGGTTTTTAGAATAAAATTGACATTAGCTTACTCACACATAACGAATATTCCTAGCCCTTTTTATGTTAAGCAGCTCGTTAGCAGTAATGTGTTTATATAATAAAATTGTATGTAGTGAAAGTATCCACTATGAAATGGGTATGCTTATTTCTTACTTCGTACTATATAAAAAGCAGTCGCAGTCATTACAGCTGCGCACACGCAAACACGATCTTAAATTACTAACGATAAGATACGACAGTGGTAAAGATACTACCTACTAAGACGTTTTTAATTATCTACGTAAGATATACGATTGTGTTCATTTACCTTAAAAAGTTACAAAAAAAACCAGAGACAATCATTACCGCTGCGCCAGTAACACGATATGGTAAAGATATTATAATGTTTTTAAATTAAGATATGCGATTGTGTTTCACATACTACATGACAGGGGCGTACTTTCCTTAGAAATCAATAGGCACTGCATACTTTAGCCAAATCAGGAATTATATGTACGCATTAGTAAAGTAGGGTGGTACAAAATATGGTTTGAGGATCTACAGGATTTGTTGAAATTTATTATTACTGCTCTGTTCCTTTGGATAATAGTGCGATATTTTTTATTCTTATTTACTTATTATTATACATAACCATACATAGGTACATAGTCTGTCTTCCTCAATAAACGGACAATCTAATTAAAAAATAATCTTTTAAATTAGATAAGCAGTTCCAGATTAGGGTGTTCAAATCAAACAAACAACTCGTTAAACTTAAATTTTCCCAATACGTATGTTTTTTTATACAGGTTGATAGGGTAACGCTCCCGAAAATGAATAAGGGATACCTAACGCAGTTTAACCAAATTGGGCTACTTTTTATTGACTGCGATACTTTTTTCGGTAGATACTTGGCAGATAAACCTTTTTAAAACCTTTAAATATGTAGTATTATTGCGTAACTCATGCAATTATATTACTTAAAGGGTGTAAAAATCATGGTATCCACAAAATAAAGTATTATCATGATTTTTAACCCTGTAAATCTTTCAAAAAATGTATTGCATTAAAAATGTAGCCCAATTTTGATAGACTGGTCAGAACTAGGTATCCCCTGTTTTCTTTTGAAGTTTCGTAAGTCAGTTAAAAAGTAGTATTAAAATGGTCAGTAACTCCTCTGTTTTCGTTTACGGATACGTTCCCCTGACAGACACGCTGTATATTGTTTCCATAATTTGACCACTCGGTTTTTTGTTTATAAACTCAGTAAAAATACTTTTCTGCTTAGAAATGCATTTTTAAGACTAAGCACACGTATCGAACCTCTAATTAGTCTAGTTTATTTGTTTAACATGTGTATTTAGGAAAAGGTGCCACAAGATTGTTTACCTTTATTTAAGTACCTAAACAAATGGAGTATATCATAGGTCTTCAGTATTAGAAATATTTAAGTCATATAACCACACAAATAATATCCACTGCTCATTAGTTCATGTGGTTTTTATCAAACTGGTTCATGGGCTATTAGTATTGAGGACAATATCATTTAAACATAGCATAATATAAAGCATAGTGACTAAATATTGAACCATATCACCTAAACCTGCTTAGAGTAAGGAAAAAAAAAATTGCAACATTCGTCAATTGCACCCCGCTTGATGGTATGACGACGGAAGTCAAGAACCGGTAACCTGACTTCAAAGTTAATACAAGTCCTCTATCAACAAAATGATCGTAAAGCGAATTACCTATTAGCTACTTCAATGTCATTAACAATAAAAGTAAAGTAACTATTTCTTTAGTCATTTCGTCGTCCTCATAAACATTGATAAAATAAAAATTCAATCAATGTACAATGGGGTCCATAAGTTTCTGAACACCATTAGATCTATAATCCATTGATAGCGAAATTAAGGCAACGTGGTCACAAAAGTTGACGATCTCAGTGGCGTGGCGGAGGTGAGCGCAACTACTATGCAGGAAGCGCGGGTTCGATTCCCGCTCAGTGCAAATATTTGTTAGTATGAATATGAATATTTGCATTGGTCTGCGTGTTTCTATGTATATTATGTATCTACGTATTTACAAAAAAATCTAAGTATGTTTATCCGCATTCTAGAACCCGTAACACAAGTTAGTTAAGCTATGCTTGGTTGGGTCTAGATGACGCGGATGTTGTGTAGATTGTCCTACAATATTATAATATTTTATTAAAGCCACAAAACCCTTTGATATAAAAAAGTCTAAATTAACAAAAAGCAACATAATGTAGATAGCGTTAATAAAATAAACTAGATCGATAGCTGGTTTCTTCATAACAAAATAAGTGAACTCATGCAAGTAGTAGCCCAAACTTAATTACACTATTATGTAGATCTATTAACCAGTTTGATTCATTTTAACCATAGAAAACCAGCATTCCGTATGTCCTCCCGTCGGACGCTGACGTTGGTCCGAATCTCACTACGGAAGTAAACTAAAATTGAAATAATATTACTTTTTCACCACAGCAGCTCAAACAAGTGAGTTTTGCTGCGTAAAAGCAGTGTGCAAAATGCGATTTTGCTCACTCAGTGAGACAAAGTAGCTTTTTAATTATTTTTTTTTAATTTTCAATAAAGAGTGCCAACCATAGATTCAAAAAGAATTGTTCCACGAATAACTTTCGAACTACATACACAGCACTCTGTCTCTTGGCCGTCCATAAAAAAGTTCGAGTGACAAACACAAGTATTTTGAAGGTTTTTTTTTTTAATTTATGGCACGTCAAAGGTCCTATTTCGAAATTCTAAATTTGAAAGATATTTCTAAAAGAATAACCATGTACTTTATTTACATTATTTAATAATTATGTAATGTTATTGAATACCAAAATAAGTAATGCATAAGTATTTATAATGATTACTATTATCAACATTTGAAAAATAAAATGTCACGTACGCTGTTTCTGAACACACCTTAAAAATAAATGTGTATAAAATTTAACTTTTAACTTTCAACTTTAAATTTGCAGAACAGCAACAAGTAATTAGATTAATTAATAACTTTTAAAATTTTCAGCATTATTTTAATTAATAATAGGTGTCTGTTCTGTTAATAAGTGTTGCATTATCTTCTAAGTAATAGTTCTTATGTGTTCTCGCTGCTGAAGTGAAAAGTAATGTGTGCCACACGAGAGCAAAATTATTTGCATCTCGTGCCTTTGAATCCCTCACTACGCTCAGGATTCTACAGTAGAATCACTCGCTACGCTCGTGATTCAATCCTAGAATCCCTTCGCTTGCTCAGGATTCAAAATCAGCACTCGCAGCAAAAAACAGTTTTGCTCTCTTGTTGCACAAATAACTATTCCGAGGTGGTTTTTGGTAAGGCCCATGGCCTATAAATGGAAATTCGTTAGTAGTCGTTTAGTAGAATGGAATAAAATATAATATACAATATAGCCGCGCGGTAGCCTAGTGGTATGGGTATTCGACTGTTGAAACAAGGTCCCGGGTTCGATCCCAGGTTTACCATTGTACACACCAATGACTTTTCGATGCTTTTCGAAGTTATGTGTGTGTATTCATCGTAGGTTTATATGTGCCCGGTTAATGGCAATAGGCTCGCCACCAATTACAGTGACCTAAACATAAACTGGCGAAATGTGTGTGCTAGCACCTCTGCCTACCCCTTCGGGGATACAGACGTGAGTTTATGTTATGTTATATTGGATTAACACGTATTTTGACGTTTATGACCGGCGTGAACGAATGTCAGTTCCTGTATATTGATCAATCTATTCTATTACATTCTACAAAACGATTAACACTTGTCTAGGCCACCTTGATCCGGCAATCAACTGATGAGGTTCGCTTTTGCCCTAACAATTTTTGTATTCAGTTTACCTCTCGAGACCTACGCACCTGTGATCTATGCTCCCCAGTTATTTTAATTGTTAATTAAATGTACCTACCGGCAGACATTATTTATTGCCGTTTTATAGTCAAGATATTAAGTAAAATATGTGTGTTATTTGCTTATTTATATTTGTAATTCTACACAAGTTACGTAAGTAGACGCTGTCAGACCGGTTGTGTTGGTGAATTTTCGCGGTTCATGCGAACGTACCATGATTACCTTTGACTATATTTTATTAGAATATTACCAACCAAAATTACTAACCGCGGTAGCCTAGTGGTATGGGCTATGGACTGCTGAGACGAGGTCTCGGGTTCGATCCCAGGTTTTACCATGGCACACACCAATGACATTTCGATGCTTTTCGAAGTTATGTGTGTATTTATCGCAGGTTTATAAGTGCCCGGTTAATGGCAATAGGCTTGCCATTATTACATTGGGACCTAAAACATAAACTGGCGAAATGTGGGTGCTAGCACCTCTGCCTACCTCTTCGGGGATATAGGCGTGAGTTTATGTTTATGTTATGTTATGCTAACAAACTACATCGCGAAAAACTGCTAGAAACACTCGTTAAAGCGCGATTCACACACAGCGCGGGTGCGGGTCGGGCGCGGGTCGTTTTTCAATCCATCGCCGTTTACAGGATAAAGTAAAAAAATACCTAACTAAGAAAACGGCGCTGTATGGCAATAACACCCGCGCCCGAGTAAGCTAATGTCAATTTTGTTCTAACTGTCAATGTGTGGCATGTCACGAGATGTATGTATGTATATGTCTACTTATACCTAGTATTAACTAGTTTTTACGCCGCGCCGCATTATAATAGTCATTACTGCGTCTATAAAGTTGGAATATATTTAACAGTATTCTATACAACATGCATGTATTTTGAATGAACATTTGATAACTTTGGTTTAAACCCAAAATGATTTGCGAATTTCAAATCCAATTACTCCGGTTACTATTTAGTGTTTACGTATTTTAATTTGTTATACCCCTACCAAGATTTTCAAGAACCCGTACCGACATTTTCCTTTTTTCTTAGAAGGATATTTGCAAAGCAATCGATTTTACTAGATAATATTCCCTCTATGCTCTCCAGCTCGATGGCTTGTGTTAGGAGTGGGTTCACGTCTGTAGTGTAATGGCCAGGATTCGAGTACGACGCTTCTTTGGTGCAAGTGTAGAAAAAATATTATATATTAATTATTATATTTTTTTGTTTTACTCTTGAAGACTGCCTCTTAAGGACAGAAAGATGACCTGACCGATTCCCTAAAGGTTAAATATGTATCAGTAGGTACTCACGTAAACAGTTTCTGGAAATCCTGAATGGTATAGTTGAACTTGTCAGTGACCACGACTGGCTCGTTGGGCTTCCAGAAAAGCGGCGAGGGCAGCAACCACGCCAGCGACGGACACGTGATCTGCTGCGTGCGCATTATGCTCTCGCGCAGCATCAGGCTACCAAGATCGTCACCTGGAAAGTGTTACATTATTAACTTTCTATGCTGAAACTGAGTGTCAAGGGTCGAGTTATGTGGTAAACATTGGGAGAGGCCTATATCCAGCTGCAGACTGCAATAGATTATATGGTTAATGAAATCCGGGTATTAACATATTATGGTAAATACAATAATTTACCTTTTGACTTGCATGTTTCGACCAGGGAGTACCCCTGGTCGAAACATGCCAAGATGCATTCGTTCCGAATCTACATTCGTCATCGCTCTGAAAATGTATGGGAGTGACATTTGTTGTCGGAATCGGATCATATGACATTCGACAACAAATGTCACTCCCGTACATTTTCAGAGCGATGACGAATGAAGATTTGGAACGAATGCATCTTGGCTAGTACCCCAGGTTGCGCTAGCCGTGGTCACAAGCTGACTGACTAAAAGTGAGTATTGCAATAGATTAGCCTATCCACCTATTCCAAATGTTGATCGTTGTGGGTGTACTGCAGTGTGCCCTCAGACATAATGAACAGATTGAAGTTGCAATTACCTATTACAGCTGCACTTAGTTTGTGCACAAGGTGACTTGACAAGTGACAATTCTTTGGTAATCGACTTGTAGAATGGAATAGAATATAATGTTTAACATATGGGATTGGTATTTTGACGATTATGACATTTATGACATGCGTGAGCGAATGTCAATTCCATACGTTGATCAATCTATTCTATTCTACAAAACGATTGCCACTTGTTTAGACCCCCAACGTCATTATCACTAACAGTCGGTCGACTCGGTACTTGCGCGGGGCTGTGATAGGATGGGGAATATAGGGTAGCGAGCGGCAGATGCAATCGACTAAAACAGGTGTAGCAAGTGATTTTTCAGGAATTCAGAATGCAATTCCGCGGTAGCCTAGTAGTATGGGTAATGAACTACTGAGACGAGGTCTCGGGTTCTATCCCAGGTTTTACCATGGCACACACCAATGACTTTTCGATGCTTTTCGAAGTTATGTCTGCTTTCGTATTTATCGCAGGTTTATAAGTGCCCAGTAAATGGCAATAGGCTCGCCACCTATTACATTGGGACCTGGTGCAATGTGGGTGCTAGCACCTCTGCCTACCCCTTCGGGGATATAGGCATGAGTTCATGTTTATGTTGAATGCAGTTTTGTTTCTTTTAGAAAAATAAGGAAATATTCTATTTGAGTGAATTTAGCTATTTGGAGTATTTCGATACCTCCACGAATGGTCATAAACCATCCTGTATTGTATTCGAAACTAATGGCTTTCCAGCTGTATAAACAAGATAATTTGTAGACACGTACAATGCGGTTCAAATTTCCACATACCAATGATTCAGAGGCCGTGGAAGGAAAGTACTCCGCGACGCTTATATTGCAAATTGTCACATCCTGCGCGATACGCGCTGTTTATTAAATAACGATCACAAACGTTCACAGAGTATCACACCTGTTGCTTTACAAAATGTAAACGAGATGATATCAACATATTGAACATCATTGGTCAGAGATTCCCTGTAACTGTGATTATTTTTTGCCTACAGAGTATTGGCATACTGCCACATTGTGCATCTTCTTCTGTCGAATCAACGGCATTTTCGAGTTGCCATCGTTGTGTAGTAATTTGTTTCACGGCAATGTCGCTACTCACGGAGAGGGTCCGAGCATAGGTTTCACTCTTCGGGAAAACTTACTTCGTCCGTACGTCCGTAGAATATTGGACAAATATAAAAACTGACGACGAAAAATGTACGGCAAAGCAAAAAAATAAATCTATTTAAATAAAAATCAGCTGCTCGAAATGATTCTAGGTGCGCGGTCGCGGTCGATCGATTTGGTCGGTTTCTCTCTTGCTGTGTTCATATATTAGAACGATGCTGATGTTTGTATTATTTTCTTATTCAGAACCGTGTACTTAGGGCTGAGGTGCCACGGTGTAAATATTGCCATCCAGATCCAAATAGTTCGGCATCTATTTCCTTTGCCAAGAATAAAGACTTTGGAATTATTTACCAACACACGTATTTCCGTGTTCCTACAAAACAAACTGGCGTGAAAAGCATCCGTATAAAAAAAAAGTAAATACCTAATGCAATAGTGGATTATGTTCAAGTTTTGACCAATTCACGGGTCACAAGAATTTCATTTAATGCGTTATAAATGTTATAATCATCATTGTCATCTTAGTTTTGTTCCCGGTTGGATCCGAAGCTTTCACCTCAGAGCTCGATGTATGTTTACTCACTCTTTACATCAATCAATTAGCCTATCGCTATGCTCGACGTAGGCCAATGATTGGAACCCTACCGACTCGTAGTCACACCACATTATCACACCAGTATGACAAACAGTAATTTTTTTTCTCGTTTGTCACACTACTGATTTTTTACACACATCAATTGATCAATGTATGGAATTGATGGAATTGACATTCATTCACGTCTGTCATAAATGTCATAAACGTCAAAATACGTGTCAATCCCATATATCAAATATTATATTCTAATCGATTCTACAAAACGACTCCCAACGAATTTCTACCTGTCTAAGGCCCCAGGTGAGAGTAGCTTGGCCCCGAAAATGTTGGTAGACTAGACTATTTTTTTTTAATAATCAGTTGCTGTATTATAGTAAGAAGTAACTAATGTTCGCCACTCGCTAATTCCGCATTAGAAAGACCGTGACGTAAACAACTACAGTTGTAGGTCACAACTAGATCGTTACTTCCTTGTTATTGCTCAAATAATTATAATATTGTTGTTATCGTTCCGTTATCGTTATTTAAGTTATATTGTAGTTATGGATATTTAATTGAAACATTGTAAGTACGTAATATATACGCAATTTCATTAATAAAAAAACAGTTATTCGTAATAAGTACATATTTTACAATCGGAGCAATTTATACATAACATATGTTTGTATAAATTAAATGGTTTAGTAAAAATTATGATCCCCGTATCTGTTTTCTATCTATCTATCAAAAAGTTTTTCTCAGGCACTCGTAGAGATATTAAGTTGCCAGCAGCAAAACAACTACTCTAATAGGTATATTTACTCTTTAAAACTTTACACCTTTTACCGCCAATATTCCAGTTCCTGCGAGATCATGGAGCTTGCAACAGCGCCGAAATATCGGATACTCCTTGAAGAATAAGATCCAACTTAGACAATTAGCTTTAGACTTTTAGACCATCTTATGATCGGTCATGAATTCATGATGATGGGTCACATGATAAGACACGACTTGTTGTTAACAAATATCATAGGAAGGTAGAGAAAGAGGTAGGCCAAGAGGAACGTTTATGGCACAGAAAAAGGAAAAGATACAGATCACGTCGTTTCAGGAAGTCGAGGGATTGGCCGGGAACTGGGAAGAGTAGAGATTACTCCACCGACAAGAGGGCAGCTCTTAAGTTTAGAGCGAGAGAGAGAGAGTGGGATAGAGAGAGAGAGAGAAAGAGAGAGATTTCGGTAACTTATTGTAAGGGAATCCTTTATTCCATTTCGTTATTTAATAAAGAATAGATCGATCTCGGCAAATGCAGTATTGATTGCCGCGAGAAAGTATGTCAGGGACATATTTATATAAGTCGTACGATGGTCGCCCCATCGCTATTTGAACCACGCGTGATTTAACGACCCGTTATCATAGGCTCATAACATATATGATGACGTGTGACGTAACCTCGTACAATATGATGTTTTGATAAATACCAGTGAACTTCAACTTTATCATTGACCCTGCTGATGTTCGCTGAATAATTACGAATGCCCGAATTACGGTCTACAATTACGTCACAGTTTTAATGTCTACAAAAATAAATGTTTGTTTATTTGTATTTTATGCGGTGTCTGTCGTGCCACTCATCTGATTACCGTAATTTTTTTCAATTTATTATTAGCACTTAGCGCTAAGACAGGTCATGTTGTATAATGGGTTATGGAGTTTAATATAGCTCGCACTGTAAAATAGGATTTTAGGATTAGTTTAAGAGAGATCGCGTTGTAAAATAGGGTTATAGGATTAGTTTAAGATAGATCGCGTTGTAAAATAGGGTTATAGGATTAGTTTAAGATAGATCGCGTTGTAAAATACAGTTACAGGAAATCGGTCAACTGCTCAGCCGGGTCAGTTAGGTCAGTTACTCGTCAAAATTTAAATCTTTTATATGTATGTATTTTTTTCGATCTTTGTTTATATGTTTTTTTAGGTTATCAAATTGACTGCACCTCGCCTGATGGTAAACAGAAGTGCAGTCCAAAGGTGTCCAATGGTGACCGCCGTTACCAGCGCTGTTCTTGGAAAGGCGGCCACCATGCTGTGAAAACGGCTTCGAAAGTCGAATTCCCGGATTTATTAGGTTGCACGATATAGAAAAGAGCCACCGCTTACACAGTAAAATAAAATAAAATAAAAATTGTTTATTGACACAGAAAACAGTAAGTCAATTGTCTTATAATCTAGGACCATAATAAAACTGGGTTATTTACATCATACATGCTACTGGTCCCCAAACTAGGCAAGAGCCTGTATTTTGGGAGTCAGTGCTCTTACGTTGTACAGTAGGTGTGATATTATTGTCCTTGAGCGAGTTACATATATGTTCACTTATAGGATTGGCAAGTTATAAACAATATTATCGGTTTTATGTATTTAAATATTAAAGATTAAATAGACTATTCAAAAAAAAAGAGAATATTAAAGATTATTTGTGTTTGTGTGTGTGTGTTTGTGTTTGAGTATATATATGTGTGTGTGTGTGTGTGTGTGTGTGTGTGTGTGTGTGTGTGTGTGTGTGTGTGTGTGTGTGTTTATTCGATGAATTTGAGCAGGGTTTCGGTACCCTCGTAATCCAGTTGGAGCAGCCAGTCTGTCACCTTCCTTTTTACCTCATTCCTATTGAGTTGAACAATGTTCAGTTCTTTATTTACCGCGTTGTAAACTTTGCAGCCTAAGCTCAAACATTGACCTCTGGCGAAGGATGTTCTGTAACGCACTATGGGACAGGCAAGTTGTCTACTGCGTTTATTGGGGTTAGGTGGAGGAACTATTCGATGCGTTCTGAGTATGGATCTGAGGATGAAGAGCTTCCGCACCGACAGAAGCTTACTATCCTCGTAAAGCTTAGTAGTGGGATAACCCATTGGCCTCTTGCCCATTACCTTCAGGACGGCTCTTTGTGCCCGCTCCAGTTCGAGCATTTGTGTTTTACCAGAGCCACCCCATACCAGTATGCAGTATTGAATAATTGACTGGCATAGTGCTTGGTAAACCCGTTTGACTTGTGTTTCTGTGGTCGCGTTTCTTAAAGTTCTAAAAATGTGTATTAACTTTCTAGTTCTGCTCTTTACTGTGGAGACCTGAACATCCCACTTAAGCCTGCTGTCAATATGCACTCCTAGATATTTTGTGTCCGTGACTCGGGTTACTTCTTTACAGTCACAGTCGTTAGCTGAAGTGCAAGTGTGGGCTTTTATGGAGAAATTGTGACTGGGGGTATTAATTTTCGATAATGAGAAGGGGATATACAAAGTTTTGTCAACGTTTAGTGTAAGCAAGTTAGTACGGAGCCAGACCATAATTTGTTTTAGGGAGTATTCGGCTCTCTCCCTCACTACTGACCAGTTTGGACCATTTACAACAACTGCAGTATCGTCAGCATACGTAAAGATGTCAGTATGTGGTAAAGATATACTACAGAGGTCATTTACGTAAAGCTGGAAGAGAGTCGGGCCTAGAATACTCCCTTGTGGAACGCCATAGGATATCTCATCCTCATCACTTACATGCTCACCTATTTTAACTCTTTGTCTCCTATTTGTGAGGTAGTCTTTAAATAGATTGTGTACGGTACCTCTTATGCCGAGTTTTTCTAGTTTATCTAATAGGATGGGTACAGAGACCGTGTCAAACGCTTTCGAGAGATCTAAAAACATACACAAACATCTGTTGTTTCTGTCTAGGTTGTTGATAACCGTATTCGTTAGGTCAACAACTGCATCTTCAGTGGAAAGGTTTGCTCGGAAACCGTATTGGTTACCAGCAAGAATGGTAAATTGGTCAATGTACCTCTTGAGAGCATCATTAAGGATCTTCTCGAGGATTTTTGATAATCCAGAGAGTATTGAGATAGGTCGATAATTGTTGACACAGTCTCTGTCCCCACTCTTATAGATTGGGTGAATAAGAGCTTTTTTAAATGCTTCTGGGAAAACACCAGTGTTTATGGCGAGGTTGCAAATGCAAGTAATGGGTGGAATCAATGAGTTACGTGACAGTCTAAGAAAGTAAGAGGGTATACGGTCCCATCCCACAGCGCAATCTGGTCGTAGCTCCAGTATTAAAGTTTCTATTTCAGCCTCACTTACTTCAAGTAAAACCATTGAAGATAATTTTGATTGGACAATGGAAGAGTAGTTGTTTCCAGGATGTGTGAGTTTAATGTGTTCAGCTAGATTTTTACCGATGGAAGAAAAAAAGTTACAAATTTGGTTTACGGCTTGCTTTGGGTCTAAATGCTTTTGCAATAGCTCCGTTGGACTGTCTTTGATTGTTTGTGTATTGGTAACTGTTTTTATTGCTTTCCAAAGAGCTTTCGGATTTGAACCGGCTTCGTGTATAAGTTTTGTGTTGTACTCTAGTTTCAGTTTGCGTAAAAGGAGGTTACAGAAGTTCCGGTATCGTGTATAAGTTAGTTTAATTGTCATGTTTTCTGGGGCTCTCCTAGATTTGATGTGCAATCTGTCTCGGTTGCGAATACATCGGACTAGACCTGGTGTCATCCATGGTTTCAGGATTCGGTTTCGTCTAGTAATTTTGATGATTTTTGTGTTGGTCGCTAAAATATTTGACACCGTACTGATTAGCCTGTCTGCTGCCAAGTTGGCATCATGAGCCTCTAGAACGTCTGAGAAATCAATATTTGCAAGTTCGTCCTTTGCTTTAAGGTAGTTTATATGGATTTTCTCGTAAGATTGCTGTTTGTTATGAGAGTAATTAGGTTGATTCAAGAAGAAGGCTATTGGGGTGTGATCAGTTATATGTGAATCTATTACTAGGGTCGTTGAAAGTTGATTGGTTTTGGCGAATATGTGATCTACACATCTTTGACTTTGTCTGGTCGGGTAGGTGTGTGTAGGAAAAAAACCATGGGATGCATTGAGTGTAATATACTCCTCTAATAGAGGATCTCTGCTATCTGGCCGAATATTAATATTTAAATCTCCTATAAGAAGTGAGTGTTGAGTTGTTAGAGTGTCGTATACGCTGTTTAAACTTTCTATGAAATTATTATGATCTACAATGGTTTGCAGTGATGGTGAGCGGTAGATAGCTACCACACCAATTTTTTTGTCAATTTCACAGACCAGACAGCTGGCGCCTCTAAAGTAAGGTTCACTTACCGTACATAAGAGTAGCTTATTCGCGTATATTACAATTCCGTCGTTTTGATTCAATAATGTCTTTGATGGGTATGATATGTAACCGTCTAGCGTAGGTATCGTGTGGGCTTTACTAAGCCAGCATTCAGTGAAAATAATTAAATCAAATGTGACTTTTGTCTCTGAAAGAAATACGCAAAATTGGTCAAAGTTTTTACTAATACTACATATATTTACATGGATTATTTTAAGGGCGTGGCCGCAATTAGATAAATGCATCCAGCAGTCCTCTGGGTTGCACATATATGATCGGAAAGGTAAGTCTAAATCCAATTCGGTGTTTATGTCATTTATGTTCGCCATTTATGTTTGTTTGTAATTACCGAAAAACCTTTACAAATAGTTGCGTGACCAGGGTAATGGCTGCCATATAAGAAGTAAGAGAGAGAGTGTGTATTTACAATGAACTCATCTTTAGGGATACTGGCGGAGATGGCATGTGTAGGGGATTGTAGAGGTAAGTGAAGTAGAACGTGTAATTTAGTATGTAAGTTTGGTAGATAGTATATGTGTGACTGTATATGTCTGTGGTAGTGTGTAAGTGTGTAACTGAGACATTTACTTTTATATGTTTCAATTAAGGAGGTCATATGACCGGTATGCAATATACAAGGGTGCATGCAAGCGAGTGATAAACGCGGTATAATATGTACGGACAAATTCAACAGTACTATGTGGTGTCTGGGTGAGTGTATGTGATGTTTTTGCATAAATATAATGAACATTATATTTTTTGTTTCAGGTAACGAATCTAAACAACAGCTATATAACAAGTAGTGGTATACGTAAGCGAGTAATATTCGCGGTGTGACATATAAAGTATAACTTAGCGATAATGATAGTCAAATATTTCTGTGCAACTCCATTAAAGCCTCTTCGGTCGATATGTGCAACTGTTTGTGTCCATCCATTTTCCGCAAAAAAATGTTGCCATTCATAGTCCAGCAGTATTTATAGTTGTTCTGCTTCGCAAAATCGCGTACTTGATGGAATAGCTTCTTTGTGCTTGCGGGCAGATAATCCGATACGAATACAGCAGCACGCTTGCCAGGTATTTGTATTACTTCTGTATTGAGTTTTTCCTCGGTTTTTTTGTTCTTATTATAATTTCTTACGGCAGATAGTGTGTCAAACTTTAATTGCACTGTCTTGAACTCGGCTACAATCGGACGCACTGTTCCAGGCTTACCAGGAAGGCGATATATATCTCTTAGGTCAGAGGACGCGATCGAGGTTCCGATAGCTTGACCGATCTTACTAACGACATTCATTAGAACTACTGGGGTTTCATTTTCATGGATGGGCACGTTTCTGATCTCGACGTTGGCGGACCTAGTGGTTAGTTGTATGTCCTGAACCTTTCTCTGTGCGTGTTCTATACACCTCTTTTGTTCTTTGCTATCTTTTTGTAGTATTCCGAGGCTATTTTTAATGTCTTCATACTGTTTACTTATGAAAGACATAGATTGAGTCATGTCGTCGTAAGATTTTTGGATTTTGTTATTTAAATTTTTTAGATCCCTGATTTCTGATGTTAGTTTCGAAATCAGTAAATTTTGGTTGTTGTACATCTCGTCTATTTTAATTTCAAACTCCCTTTTCCAATTAATCAGCAAGTCCTTGACATCTGAGTTAAAAGTTTGCTCCATGCTTGGTGAACTAGGTTGGCTTGTGCGATAACGCTTGTTTTTGTTCACATTAAAAAACGATGCATCGGTCGATTGTTTAAGGATGTTCAAGTCGGTTTCCGACTGTGTTTGCTGCCCTATATGAGTGGGAGTTGATGTGGGTGATCTTCGTACCGACATACTGCCAAAAGTCGTCCAAAACAAGCTGTTAAAAGGTTCAAATCGCAATCGGTAACTAATCCAACTATCTTAAACTTCGTCCGCTTGCACACGTCTCGGCTTATTATATACCTATACCTATACAGGTATTAATATATTTCTATAAACACAATCACAGATCGTAGTCCTGTGCAATGTAGGTGATTTGATTAGACAGCTTACAGCGAGGAATAAGGATGAAAAATATCACCTGTCTCATTAAACTTGCGGGTGGGTGGGGCGCCCCTTTGAGGCCTACAGGCTTGATGACGGGCTGCGTTTATCTCAGCAGTAAGGCCGATCTTCGCTTGACACTTTGGTATGATGTTATATTGTCTTGATTAACCATTAATTGAAATCACTTTACTCCAATTACGATCATAAGATTTTTAAAAATATTTCTTTTGATTTATTGATGCATCGGTAACACGTTTCTGTTGCACCGAGTCTCGGACGAAACTCTTTAAGTGCGTGTGTATAACACAACTTTATAGTATACTAGCTGACCCGCGCGACTTCGTCTGCGTCACCCCGTTTTTGCAACATTTTTCATTACCGCTCCGCACCTGTTAGTCGTAGCATGATGTTATATACATATAAACCTTCCTCTTTAACCATTCTATCTATTGAAACAAACCGCATCAAAATCCGTTGCGTAGTTCTAAAGATTTAAGCATACAAAGGGACAAGAAAAATAGGGACAGAGAACGCGACTTTATTTTATACTATGTAGTGATGTAAGGTCATTGACAGTGAACGAATTATCCGATTTAAGTTCAAACTTCAACAACGTCCAATTCTCAACCGGTTTTATATTTGTGATGCCCAATTTGCGATCACTTTTGCGTAATCATTCGGTGATTCACAGGCGTGAATACTGGGTGTTAGGGAAATACTTACGGAGCCGATTGCACATGGTAACCTAGTACTCTGAGTACACTAGGTAGGTACATAGGCATAAAAAGATTACGATTTGGCATTTTTTTGGCAGTTTTTTTAGTTCCTTTTTTTTTATAATATCACGCCTATATCCCCGAAGGGGTAGGCAGAGGTGCTAGCACCCACATTTCACCAGTTTATATTTAGGTCCCAATGTAATAGGTGGCGAGCCTATTGCCATTAACCGGGCACTTATAAACCTGCGATAAATACACACATAACTTCGAAAAGCATCGAAAAGTCATTGGTGTGTACTATGGTAATACCTGAGATCGAAACCGAGACGAACCCGAGCGTTTCCCTAGCACCCTGTATATGTATGTTATTAAGAACTTACCTATAGCAAATACTTTGACGGCCTTCATAGATCCGCCCCAAGGCGTGGAGAGCGACACCAGTCTCTTGATGTACTGGTCCTTCCACGCCTGGGGCTGCAGCCGCAGGAAGTGCGTGGCCATGAGACCTCCCATACTGTGTACGAGCAGAGTCACGGCCGATTTGTTGTTTTGGTTGTACGTGTTCTCTACAAGAGTTTTCATATTGACGAAGAACGCTGCGTTTTCGTCTGTGGAAGATGAAATTGATTGAATTTTTAGTATAAATTTGCATTTTATGAACTCTGTGTTGGTAAAGCATTTGACTGTTACGTCAAAGGTCGCGGGTTTGATGCCCGTTTAATACTGGATAGTCGCGATAGCAAAAAAGAGCCTCAACCAACATCTAAAAATAAACGTTTTTTATCATCCTAAGTACCGTGATGGTCCGAATCGTAATAAGACATGGTGGTAAGGGAGCATTTGACTGTTACGTCAAAGGTCGCGGGTTTGATGCCCGTTTAATACTGGATAGTCGCGATAGCAGAAAAGAGCCTCAACCAACATCTAAAAATAAACGTTTTTTATCATCCTAAGTACCGTGATGGTCCGAATCGTAATAAGACATGGTGGTAAGGGACCTAGTCTTACAGGTAGGTACGAAAAAAAAGTACCTAAGTATGTGAGTTTGTTTGTAACATAACTCATATTACATACAAGTCATGCTTATGTCTAGACGGTGCTATAATAATATGCCCTAGAATATAATATTACTTAGTAACAAGCCAATTATTTGTACACAATATTGTTGTACGGGTGACTTAGGCGAGGTGCAGTAAATGACTTTTCGATGCTTTTCGAAGTTATGTGTGTATTTATCGCAGGTTTATAAGTGCCTCGGAGAGCACGTTAAGCCGTCGGTCCCGGTTGCCATACAAACATCTATGGCAGTCGTTACGGGTAGTTGGAGCCCTCAAAAGTCCAACCAGCCTAACTTGGAACTTCGATATCGCCATTGGTCAATTAGACCATTGGTTGTGGAGGTCAGATGGCAGTCGCTTCACGGAAAATATCGAAGTTCAGCCGCATCACAGTTAGACTGGAAAGCCGACCCCAACTGAGTTGGGAAAAAGGTTCAGGGAATGATGATTGTTGTACGGGTGACTGTTTATAGAAACTATTGAATAGTCTTAAGATCATTGCACTTTACTTATCTTTATAAGTGCATTTTCGTGCTGTGTCACAGTTAGGGTATCAGTTTGCACTAAGTATTTTGTTACTACTCAGTGAGTACTACCTAGTTCTACAGACATGATTTAAGTAATTTGTTGATGATAGGTATCATAGCACTCATAGTTGCTTAAAAGCAAACGAAACGTCGGGAATAGTGAAGTAGATAATATTACGATACGAAAGTAACTCTTTGTCTGTCTGTTATACTTTCACGCCTAAACTACTGAAATGATTTAGATGGTGTTTAGTACAGAGATAGACTAGGACTTAGGAAAGTATATAGGAACAACGACATTAAATTTAGTACCTATAACGTAGGCAGCGTTCTGTTCAATGGCTACCTGGTCCATTTTGTTTAGGTACTTAAATAAACGTAAAAAATCTTGATGTCTTCTTAATATGTTTTGTTTAAAAACTCAGTATAAAAGTATTTTTCCGCTTAGAACGCATGTTAAAGATTAAAAACTAGTATCGAACCACTAGTTTAACTTATTTTTTTCGAAAAAGTTGCCACAAGATTGTTTACCTTTATTTAAGTACCTAAACAAATGGAGTATAGAATTTGGTCACATTTTGTTTGTTTAATTAAATAAGGCACTCATTTTGCAAACCTGCTACCAAAGTGATATTAAAAAAAGGTTCTAACTAAATTTTAAATTTCTCAAAAATTCAATAACTATACCTATATAATACACATTTTGTATCTTTTACGAAATCTGTTCATGGCCCTTTCCTATTATATTTCCTTTCATAATAATATTATAAATGGACAAGAAACAATAAAAGTATCTAAACAGAAGGCTTAAGTACTTTTGACAGCATCAAATATTGTAAGTTTTTGAATTATGAGTTCATCTATTGTCATTGTGAAATTCAAATTGATATTAATAATTACATTCCATTCCAGTTATTTTATTTTATGAAATTCCTGCAACAGTTATACAATTATTTGCTATTGTTTAAAGGCCCAGTACCTTCCATAATCACATAATTATTGTTATTGTCTGGGTCGTATTTTTCTTTGTCTTTTTTTTTCAAAAACCTCCAGATATCACCGTTTTCTTAAGTGTGGAATTTCTCTCAGATAGGTACCCTCCCTTCCTAAGCTAAGCCTTCCTTCTTCCTTCACTAAGCGGGGGTCGTTAAGTCAGACTCAAAACGAATAAAACCGTCTTCAGAGGCCGGGATGTGAGTTTGCCTAAGATCCTTCGCAACCCCGGCTGTCTCAGGGTAATGTCGCGGCATTACCGTGAGTATACGAAGCGGATATAAACGACTAAAACTTAGTAGTAGCAGATATATTGGGGCCTTTATATATTTAAAAGAAGCTTTGGGATCCCGAGACCTCTAGATATAAGGTTCTCAATCTTATATCTAGAGTTCCCGGGTTCGAATTCTTGGTATTAAACTATCGACGTAAATCCTCTACTAAACAAGCGAAATGCTTTGTTAGAGGATAGCGTCAAAAGTAGTGATTTCGATATTATTAATAGTCTTTCAAAAACCAAACATTTCAAATAAATAAGTAGGTAAGGTGCATGTGCTATGCATGAGTCATTGATAGGTAAGCAGTTGTAATGTTCTTTGAACGCTGACAATAGGTATACTGGTACATGGGGTCATTTTCGCATTGCAAAAGAATAAAGTACGTCGGAACAATGGAGGAATGCTTTGCAAACGAAGAAAGTAGGTCAGGACGATGAGAAATACGAAACTTAATCAGAAAATAATTTATTAAGTATTCTGACCTAATATTGGCATTTGGTGATAAATTAGACAAATAGATCTTACAATATCTAAAAATCAGACCTCATTCCGTGTGTTGACGCAGAAAAAATATCACTACCTCAACTCTGAAGGGTGTTGTAATAGGTGACAAACAGAAAATTGCGCACACAATATACGAGAGAAACTCTAAATAAAGCCCTGTACCAACGCGTCTGGCCAGAGTGTGGAAACTGTAGGCAAAAGTCTCCGAACATTGGGACAGGCCTATGTCCAGCAGTGGACTGCGATAGGCTAATTGAATAATTGATGGATCCTTCAAGAAAGTGGGAAAAAATTAAAACAAAATAACGGGACAAAACACCTCTATCTACAATCTTTGGAAGGTTTTTAGATTTATTAAAAAAAGAAAATACAAATCGTACACAACAGTCTCCGCCGTGCGGCGGAGTATCAAATCGGGTATCAAAGGAATTCGATGAGTTTAACATGGTAGATACAATACAGATATGTCTTAGGAGGGAGAGCCATGGGTTTCCCTGGACTACCAAAGAACTATGACATATCCTAAAAAACCGTAAAAATTGGCCCAGCCATTTTGGATATTACCAATTACAAACGAACAGGAAGACAGAAAGATATTCTTTTTTAATTGCGTATTTGCAATAGGTACACATCCCTATACCTTCCTTAAAAAGCTGTTATTTTTAACATCACAAACGGACACACAATTTTGTACAGTGGTCTGCACAGTAGAGAATATTAGGGATTCTTATTTATTTCAAAACTTGTTCAGAATTTAAATCTTACGTAAATTTTATTACCATCAGTTAAGTAGAACCAGAGAAGTCGCGATATAACCGACTTCCACTCGCAAAACTGTGGGAGTAGAATAGTTATAAATATATAAAGGATTCAATTTGACAGACCTGTCAAAATTTCAACATTTTGTATTTTGCTGTTCCCATATGATTAGGATATTATAAAAGACAGCCACTCCTGTCCTCCTCCACACAGACAAACTAAAGTGTGGTCTGACTAAGTCAGTTAATAAAAGGACTTCCGAGATTGACCTATTGAAATTATTCAAAAAATAAATACATAACAGATACTCACTTGGAGCTTTTCTAAAATCATATGGAGCACCAATAATAGACACATTTCTCTCGTAACCAATCTTGACCAGGGCATCAGCTATACTGTTGAAGTATGCTCCAGATTTATCATGAGATGGATCTAACCATTCCACAGGCTCCGGGTTTCCCCATCCCGGTATCCGTATTTCCACTCCCGGTGCGTTTTTAGTTGTTCTCGTGACATTGTCATATTCAAGCTTCAAGTTGTCCACCCAGCAGTCGATAACGAATGGAACGAGAAGCTCTAAATTTAGCCAAATGTTGAAGAAAGCAGGTGATATTTTCGCACATATGTAGTGGACTACTTCAGTTTTATTCAGTTTCGCCTCCAGTTGAGAACCTCCATCTCCCGGTACTGTTAAAAGAAATATTAAATCAATCAATATTTTATAATTGCAATCTATATGTGATAATGGGTCATTGAATTATAGTAAGTATAGTTAGGTGTGTTGTTGGTTTGTTTTAAAACATGACTAATATGCCTACAAAGATTACAAATTTAATGTTGGCTTGATAACAAATGCAATAAACATAAACATTTAGGTAGCACGAAAGGTAATTAATTTTATTGTTTGAATAAAATGGCAAAGCAAAGTATATAAAAAGTATAGGCAGTGTGCTATTATATTTAATGACCTCTTAAGAGAGGAGAGGGTTCAATCCCAGTTATTGAACCCTGAGAATATTACATCTAGTAGGCAGTTCTCAGTATAGATATAGGTGCGAGTTGTGGACCCAAAATATGTCCAAAATGCCCTCAATACAAGCAGTATGCAGTTTTGGGCTGTTTTGAGTATAACATAGGGTACAATGATAGTAGATGAGCTCAAATATACCAATCATTGATTATAACAAAACAATCGGCGTGTGACAGGGCCTCGGCCTCGTTCCTCTCGCGTCTTACGTCCAAGGTAGGAAGAGAGACAGTTTCCAGAGTCTCCAGAGTTTGGAGACAAAAGTAAGACTGTGCAGCTGCCTTTTATATATTTCTAAGCTTCCATGCAGAATAAAGAAACGCGGAATTAGACTACTACAGACGGATATTATGTTCAGTAAAGAGTAAAAACAAATTTAATAACAAGCAAACTTGTGGAAACGTATATAAAAATCGTAGGAATTTTCTGGAATATAGACGTAAACCAATACTCACTGAGGATGACAGGCGACAGACCCTGGGTTTTTTGTGAGAGACCGTAAATGCACAACAAAAGAAAACTTAGTTTTATGCTAGTCATTTCCTTCCACAACAGTTAAACTAATATAAATAAACTCGTTTCGTAAACACTCTTCTATGGTTTCACGCACTTATGAAACACGTCCGTTTGTTGTCGGCGCTAACTAATAAATCGTTTTCCTGCATACAGCAAAGTTCATAAGTGCAATGACGTATTAAAATCGTACGATTTATTGAAATTGGCGGGGATATAACTGATAACAACAAATAATGAATGTGTTATGACATTCAGCTGGTCGCAACTTTATTCAACAATTATTTTGTTTTGATCTATGGAGTAATCAAATAAAAATATTCTTATCTACGGGGAAGCCAATGAGCCACCAATATTTTACAACTAATATAACTACAACAAAGCAACGCGAAGACTGGCGTACTCTGGCTGGATTTTGGATTTTTTTATATTAATTGATTGACGTAAATAAGTTCCATTACACGTTCACTACGTTCAGTTCAAAATATCGTTTGTAAATTGGTAATTCAAATATAACTGGATCAACATTGGATGTATTTATTTAGAACACGATTCTATTAATAACTATATAGAATATAATAATAAAACCAGATGTAGGTATCATTATTTTAACTTAACAAATTCAAAATAATTATGTAAGACTTATGTGTGTTATCAAAATAATTCCCCTGTAGTGTACAGGAAACGAAACGTACACATTAATTGTTCAATGACATTATTCTCTCAGTTCAACAACAAACCGAATGCAATATTTTTGTATTATTATAATATTATAATTATGAAGCAATGAATATGTAATCTAATGTTTTTATAACTTAGAGAGGTTACTTGTTTAATTCATTTTAATTACCTAAAAGATATATTAGTGTTCATAAAATTACATGTTTGAAGTTATTATAAAACCATCATATTTATTTTAAAACGAAAGCATTGGCATTGCTGCAACACGCAGGCGCGAACTTTTTAAAAATGGACATTTACATTTTGTAATTTTAACATAGTATTTTATCTAATATATAAGTAGAAATTGTTAAAGTTATTTAAAATGTTAGGAAAACGTTATAGTAAGGGAACAAAAACAAGCGAATATCGCTATATTGTTAATAATTGAAATGTTTCTGCAGGTAAAATGCAAACAATCGATAATTTTATTACAAGAGTATGTAGATTTAGATTCATTTTTATTTGCAGGGTCGTGTTATAATTGTTTGGTTATCTTGGCTTATCGGAGGAATTTGCGGAGTTGTTATTTTGTTAATTATAATTTGTTACTGCCGCCTAATGCCTCGCCATCAGAAATCGTTTGGTGAGTTAATTTTACTTATTCCTATATCTGGTAGGTATTAAGCCTGTATTTATTTAAGGTGCGTTGCGAAAATAGACGGTCCTCATCAGGAAGCTTACGTATACGTATTTACAACGGCTTATAAAAATATTACTAGAAAAATGATTGTAGGAGAGTAATCCTACTGACTCCTACTAATAATGAAAGTAAATGTCAGTGTTTGTGATTGTTACTCAATCACTCTATAACGGCTGTTCTGATTTGGTTGAAATTTGGTAAATGGATAGGTTATAGGTAGCCTGAAATAACACGTAGACTATTTACTTACTATTTTGATCCTGGGTAAATATTTCCATGAATTACGGGAACTGGTACAAATTTCGTTGCGGGATAAGCCGCAGGTGTCAGCCAGTGCTATTTAATTTGTATTTTTATCATTTTTTTGCAGATGAGCAATATCTCAAAGAGAACTATGCCATCAAAGAAAACCATGCTTATTCCAGTCAGGATAGCTATAGAATGAAACATGCTGAGGTAAGTCTAAAATCTTTTATTCTGTAAAGACCATTAAACGGTAGTTACAAAACATCAAATCTATTTACAAACATTTTCTTAGTAGGTACAATGATTTGCTTGAGTAGCAAGTTGAGTGAACAGCTCCATTCCAGGCTTGATTATCATTCCAATAATCCGGGATTGTATAATAATAGCCTTTTTGGCATAACTTTCTTTAGTATTAAAGCTATAGATAGAATAGGTACTTGTATTACCTTTTATGGTATAGGTATTATAGATACTAATTACCATAATAATGTACACACGAAAAAAGGTATTCTTTTACGTAAAAGGGTACCTTTTATCAATTAAGCAATAATAGCAGCCCCGCCGCCCCGGCGTTGACATCTCCCCGGCGCGCCAAATATCCATTTCGACACGCCGGAAAGCCTGCGGACCCGCAGCTACTCAGGCGGGGAACGATTCGGTCGAATATAATATGGCGTGGTACAGCTTCCGTGACGTGGCGGCAGTGCACGCGACTGCTACGCACGGGGCGCGGGTTCGATCCCCGCTCAGTGCATAAAGTTGTATGCATGAATATGGCTGTTTGCACTGGTCTGGTCGTGTCTCGGAAAGCACGTTAAGCCCTCGGTCCCGGTTGCCATACAAACATCTATGGCAGTCGTTACGGGTAGTTGGAGCCCTCAAAAGTCCAACCAGTCTAACTTGGAATTTCGATATTACCATTGGTCATTGGACCATTGGTTGTGGAGGTCAGATGGCAGTCGCTTCACGCATAATATCGAAGTTCAGCCGCATCGCAGTTAGACTGGAAAGCCGACCCCAAGTGAGTTGGGAACCTTTCAGAGAATGATGATAATCTGGCGTGGTACCTACATGGCACACGTGTCTACCTCAGGTGCAAGTCCAGCGCCACGCCAGGCCCGCGAGCTACGCGGGGGACGCGGACGGGAGGAGCTCCCGGGAGGCGCGCCACCCCGCGCACTGCTACGTCAACCGCGTGCCCGAGCAGAGGGACTCCGGCGTGCAGTACGCCTCCAGCAGCAGTGAGTACCTACTTCTTTAGGCAGCTTAAGCAGTTTTCATAGAAGAAGAAAAATTGGGTGAACTATTGGGACAACACGTGCAAGGCTTAGATGTCACCCGCATACAGTGCAGAATATTTCATCACGAACCAAGTAGTTCGGTGAGTCTTTCCTCTGCCGCACCTTTAGGTCTTGGAATTCCTTACCAGCGCACGTGTTTCCTTCTTCCTACAGTCCCGGGTCCTTTCAGCGGGGCGTGAAAAAGCATCTGCTGAAGCCGTCAAACTGAGCGCCACCATTGTAGCACTGCACGTTGTGCTTGTAATAGTGACCCTCTTTCCTGAGACTTTGTTTCAGCTTACCTTCAGGCGAGGTGATGTCAAATTGACGTGCCATAATAAATAAAATATTCATAAGCAGATCTTGACAAGTTCTTTATGAAAAACTTTTGATGTTACGTCTGTTTGTTGCAGTGCTAGATGAGATAGACAACGCAGCGAACATAGACGCGCTGAAGACCAGATCTCTGCCCGCCTTCCTTAGACCCAAGCCGCGACCACTCTCTACTGAAGACGACTTGCAACAGCTTTATGCCAAAGTATGTATTTATACCGCGGTAGCCTAGTGCTATGAGTAATGGACTGCTGAGACGAGGTCTCGGGTTCGATCTCAGGTTTTACCATGGTACACACCAATTAGGTACTTTTCGAAGTTATGTGTGTATTTATCGCAGGTTTATATAAGTGCCCGGTTAATGGCAATAGGCTCGCCACCTATTACATACACCTAAACATAAACTGGCGAAATGTGGGTGCCCCTTCGGGAATTTAGGCGTGTGTTTATGTTATGTTATGTATTTATTCATATGCAGAAGCTTCTAGCATGAAGACCACATACCTACTGGTAGACATCCAGTATCCCTGTAATGATGCAGAAAGAATATCACCACTCTATCAAATTCGAAAGCAGTCGTAAGAGGCGCCTGACAGAATAATACGTAGACGATATCACTGCGAGAGAAGGAAATCTCGAAATAAAACCCTGTACCAACCCGTCTGGCCAGCGTGGAAACAGTGGGCAAAAGTCTCCCGACATCTACAGAGGCCTATGTCCAGTAGAACTAGCATGAACTCCTATCGAATTCGTAAAGTAAAGGTTTCGAGAGAACGGAGCATTGTGATGTGCAGTCTGCCTCTTGTGAACCTGTGTGCGTGTGTAGCCCGCCAATCGCAATGCTTCGTTCTGTCGATACCTTTACTTTACGAATTCGATAGTATTTCGTGCTAAGGCTACAGCAGTCGATTGCGATTGTCTGATTGAATGATTGAGTGACTCGTAGACAAGATGTAGGAAATCCCCGCGCGAGGAGACCGCCTCCAAACAGTCGGATTGGAGGTCGGTGGGGGTGGCTTATGTACAGTAGTGGTGCTCGGGGTACCTACAGATGGAGTCGCTTCAAGAAAAATATCTACTGAACGTCCACCACATCACAGACTAGAAAGTTTATCACAATTATTGAGTTCGGACAAGGCTCAGAGAATGATGATTGATAATTTTGTTTACATTTCGTAGGTGAATTTAAGTAAGAAATACAAGAACCGCATGCGCAGTGAACACGCTGCCATCATCGCCCTCAGCAAGTCCCACAGCCAGTTCTTTGACGCTGATGCTGTTATTGTCTACGACCAGAGAACTGCTCTCTAGGACCATTCCAACCATCAAGATGAGACTGGATTTGCAACACCTATAAAGACTCCCAAGAGAAATGAAAGTGTAAGTAAGGTATCTTTATAAATATGGGATTTGGTTGAATTCCTCTGCAGCAAGCTATCCCTATTCATACAATTCTTGGTTGAATAAACATCTGATGAGGCCGTCAAGCTGAACGCCACCATTGTAGCATTGTACGTGTTTGCAATAGTGACCCTCTTTCATGAGACTTTGCCTTAAGCTTAACATCAAGCGAGGTGAAGACAAATTGAAAAATAGGTCATCAAAGTAGGGACCCCCAGTCTAGGGACACTAATATTTTGGCTGCACACTAGCTTACTATCATACGGTGAGCAGTCAATCTGACGATTTAAAAAGAAAAAATAAAATGGACACAAAAATGATACACTGGTTATCTCTGGCTAATGATAACATCGAAAGAAAGTAGGTTTAAACTTAAACAATTTTTCACACATAATTATAACAGTACGGGACTTATTCGTGACCGACTAATGGAAACTGTGGACGTAACATCACGTCCGAAACGTCGGGTAAATATTATAGTTAACAGACACTTAATAAAAATACATAAATAAATATTCTAGAACAATCTACTCAACGCCACCTAGACCCATGGTAAGCATAGGTACAACTAGCTTATGGGTTCCAGAATGCATGTTTTTGTAAATACATACATAAAAAACATCCAGACCTATGCAAATATTCATATACAAATATTTACAATGAGCGGCGGGTATCGAACCCGCACCTCCTTCGCAACAGTCGCGTTCACTACCGTCACACAACAAAGGTTAAAAGTTCACGATTCGCGTTCTGTCATAATTAAATGCGATCATAGTGTTTTAAAATACGTATTTCCAACGACATAGATTGCAAAAAGTTATGCTATCACTTGAATAAAAGAAGTTTCTACAGCATCTTGTGAAACATCTTTGAACACAAAAAGATCATCTTCGGACTAAAGCACAGAATATGTGAGACAATAAATTTTATAAAATTGAAATTTTATAAAGTATTTGACTGAGGTATTTTGATTAACTATGCCTCTGGATGTGACTGAGGCTAATAAAATAGCCTGACTGATAGAAACTGCGACTAAAATACAATTAACTTGGGTAGCTAACGAAATACCTAACCGACTTCGGAAAAATATGGCACTAAGATTCCGTTGACTTGGACAAAGTAGAGCATTAAGATACGGTTGACTTCGATAGAAGTAACAATTCGGTTTAGGTACTTCGCCAGAAATAATAGAGCACTACGATTCTGTTTACTTCGCCAGAAGTAGATCCCTAAGATTCTGTTGACTTGTACAAAAGTAAAGCACCAAGATTCGGTTGACTTCGACAAAAGTAGAGCACTAAGATTCAGTTAACTTCGACAAAAGTAGAGCATCAAGATTCGAATGACTTCGACACACTAAGGTTTATCGTAGTCTAGAAAATTTGCTCAAGTCACCTCGAATTAAAAGGGTACCCAAATTAAAAACTTAACATAAGTACTTTTCACACTTTTACCCTCCTTCTATTACATGTCCTAAACATATCTTCGTAATAGTATAATAGCAGGTAGCAAAATACTTTAGGTACCGTACCCTAAATATTAGTATGCAATAGTTTAATGCGCACACATAGGTAATTTATTAACTATTTAATGAACTCTATTAAATTGATTGAATTTTGATTAAAACATTATTTATTATGAATTTTCGTGTAGACTTTCCGTTTAGTAATCAGTACAATCCCTTTCGGACTGATAAGTTGAATTTTCAAAATTCATTATTATTATTACCCTTTTGACGCTGACTGTAAATTATTTACAGTCTCAAGGTATCTTAAGGTTTTTATATAAATACCCACATTAGCTCAAATCAGTCTTATCAAAGAAATTGTATGCCCGCTAATTAAAACCTAAAAGAAAATTGTATTGGCAAAAATGTGATTGCAAATTGTGTGATATAATTATTTACTAATCGAAATTGTGGCCTAATTCTTAAGTTTTTAAAATATATACCTAAACTTCTATTGTACAGTCGCGGACACAGTTCAGTAACTATTTATATATGATATAAAAATAATGATATTATAGCTTTTGCATTCCCGTAGATTTTGTACCTTGAATCACATTGCTAGGTAAAATATATATTAGATTAAGATCCGTACGTCAGCGACTGTACATCTTTTAAGAGTGTTTTTAGCCTTAGCAGATATGTTTGTGGCTGAAATTGATAACATCTCCATCTTAGGGGCCCCAAACACCAAGCTGCATTAGCTGCTTACATAACAAATGCTACTTTTAGGTGGGGAGCCCTAGAAGGAATTTTTGAAGTTACTCGAGCGCGTCAGATATAAGGGATGAGATAAGAGATAATGGGCGTGCACAAAAAAAACCGTGCTACGGGTTTACACGTATGCATATCTCACGATTCGAGCGTAATCTGTGGGCGCGGGAAGGTAGCAAATTTGCATAAAAAAATCGATTTAAGCATTTAGGTTTATCGCAGTTTTCTTTTATATTAGAACAATTGAGAAATTATAATGCTTTGTAAACCCTTCCGCTGCCACTGCAAGTGGACAAATTGTAGGACCATTATTCCAATCTATCAATTCTAATAGGTTTCCGCGACGCTCGGGTAACTATAAGTTTAGCATACTCTCCTCCCCTCCTATTTAGTGCCCTATATGTACATTGCAAATGCTTCTTGACATCATCAAGACGCATTTTTCTTGGCAATTGGTAGTAATGTGCGTAGCAAATGTGTTGCTTCGGTGTGCGTCTTCCCTAAATCGAGTTTGGAAATGAACTGGCCGAAGTTTATCTTAGTTTTCTATAAATGTTGATCTGTGTCGAAATATTATTACCTATATGTATTTTATGAATAAATGTAGATTTGTTTAAGATAATAAAAATTTTGTAATCAGATTCGCAGTGTATTTTTATTTGTATTTAAACATTTACCTTTATAATTGCATTGCACAGAGTATAATTCACCCTCAATAAACCAAGAAACTGGTAATAAGCACAATACTGTTTCATTTCACAATCTTTACCAATTTCACATCTCAAGTTAAGTGGGTAATCGCAAAATGCTAGTTTCCGTTTCTGAACCTTTAATAAGAAAGGCATCTGTGATTTTTCATATTGCTAAAAACTGTTCATCCCCTTAAGAAAGCTGCTCCGCTACTGAAAACTATTTTTCCGACTTAAAACCGACTTTTTCCGTTGAAAAAAAATGTTTATAATTAAAATTAAAATTTAGAGAATTGCTTTATAATTTTTTATTACATCCTCTAGCTTTCATTGAATCCCTTTCATAATGGTATTCTCTTCTCATACTATAATATGTTCATACAATACCTACCTACAGCTATATACATTTTTTTTTTTTTATAAAATATGCCCAGTAATATTAATCTATTTCGCGGAAGCTGGCCAGTGTCGGGTAAGTCTTCAGCCGGAGCAGTTCCAGTTCAGTCTGCAGCATTATGATGGTGGAGTGATTCTGCTGCACTTCACGGATCAACTGACTGCGAGCCACCAGAGTCTCCATCCTGGATAGAAGGCTGGTGATTAGTAACCCAGTCTTCGAAAGCTTATCGTGAAACATGTGAGATTTTAAAAAGTATGGAACTGGGATTCATTAATTGTAATAAAAACTAATTTTATAAACTACCCTCATCGCTATGTCTGCAGGCTGCAAATAAGGTGTGTAGGGTACTTAGTCAGAGCCCCCTATTCCACCTATCCCACTTGGCTTGCTGGAGACGTTTTGTGTTGTCAGTGGGAAGACCAAGAAACCCTGTCATCTCTACTGGTAGCATACAAACTCTCTTAATCTTCACCCCTCCCCTCCTCCCCTCTTTCCTCTACGTGGTCGGCAGCATGGGTGTGATGTCCCTGGTGTCGCAAACGTCCATACGCTACGGTAATCGCTTTCCACCAAGTGGCCGTGTGCTTACACGCAAGTGCTACGTACACGTACATACACGTAAGACACTAAAACTGCAGACTACTAGACCACTAGTCTCCCTGTGATATTGGCTGCGAAAAAGTCGGTAATTAATTAAGAATATAGCAACCGGAGTTACTTATATGCCCCATAACCCCTCCCAGCTATGCTTTATAGTTTGTGCTACGATTGGGTTCACGTCGGTAGTGTAATGGCCAGGGTTCGAACCCAGGACCTCTCAATTGACAGGCCGACTTCTTAACTACTAAATTATCGACGCTTAATAGCAGAAAACTATGATAGAATCTGTTATACTGGTGTTATTCACACACACTTTTGACGATAATAATGGAGAAATTTACCTATGTTTGAACATCCAACGAATTCTTATAGGCTCCAAGGGGTCCTCGTTGAGCCGCTTTTCCGATACTTTCACGTTCAGCTTTAGTATCAGACTGTCAACATTCTTCACCTGTTCGGCCACATTTGTCAAGTCCACCTTGAACATGATTAGAAGTCAATAAGTCACCCTTCAAGCCAAAACAATTTGTAGTTACAATTTTTACACCAAAGCATCATTTGGTGCGGACACAGCAAATTGCCAAAAAATTAATGACAAAAAGCATTTCCATAGTAAATGTGGATAAATTTGTTGCTTTGGCGCAATCGCTGGTTTGACGTGTGGCCTTCCTTGGTTACGCTTTTTTTCCGTGCGTGAAATCCCCACGGATACCAATCCCGCCAGAGCCGGTGAGAGAGGTTATGTTGGACTCGAACCGACTCAAACTCCCGCTGTGTCTGGGTCTTTAGTTGCTGGAGGCGAGATAGTAGCGAATATATCACTCGCACCCTGTCAGACCCGGGGCCTCTCTTTCGAAATGACTCCCTTCGGGTGTAGGGACGACGGTGTGCCCGTGTAGCCTCGAGTATGGGGTGGCGCACTTTGTACCGTCGCCGCGGTGATAGGCGGCTCCACCCGTGACCCTCTCCCTTAGTTACATTGGAAAAAGAGGGACCCTAAACTCCGAGATGAAAGATTCGGATGCAGGAGAAGAGGTGTGCGGCCACCCTAAGAGAAAAACTGTGCGTGTAGCTACCTCAGCATCCTCGACCTTGTGAATAATTTCTTGAAGTGATTTGTTGACGGAGCTCTTTGTGCTCTCCATCTCTTTCTCCAAGCGGATGTAGTCCATCTCGTCGGTGTAGCCCTGCTCCTTGTTCTTCAAATACTTCTGCAGCTCTTTCGGAATCTAGCAGAAACGGCAAAATTGTATAGAGGACAAATAGTAGATCCTTTGTCATAATGTTTTATTATGGTCTCACGCTAGGATATCTCGTACAAGTAGGCAGAAACTAATTTAGGTACGTCCAATTCTAACAAGTAGGTACATTTTACGGTCCAAGTATAGGGAATGCGCGAGACTACACACGTATTTACCATCTACAGGACAAGGTTTTAATTGATGTAGTGACAACAATTTTGTTCATATCACTATCACTATCACTACATAGTATAAAATAAAGTCGCGTTCTCTGTCCCTATTTTTCTTGTCCCTTTGTATGCTTAAATCTTCAAAACTATGCAACGGATTTTGATGCGGTTTGTTTTAATAGATAGAATGGTTAAAGAGGAAGGTTTATATGTATATAACATCATGCTACAACAAACAGGTGCGGAGCAGGAATGAAAAATGTTGCAAAAACCGGGTGACGCAGACGAAGTTGCGCTTGTCAGCTAGTTAGAAAATAAAGCGCCTCTATTCGCTAGTGTTCCTGAGGGTACAACGCACTTTAATACCCACGTTTGGGGTTGCGGTGGTCTAGCTTCTCTCGAAAGGTACCTAATTAATTTAAGTCTATGACTAAAACCTTAAGTCTCTTGTAGGTGTAGAGTTCCTCCTCCATGTGGCGCAGCTTCATCTTCATCTGCGCGTGTTCCCACTCCTTGCTCAGGATGCCCTTGCGGAAGTTCATCTGCTTTCGCATCATGCGGAGCTTCATGTCGCCCACTTTCTGGAAACCATCAATATAAATGATGAGTTTTGGGGTGACACATGAACATTCTATTCTAGAAAATGATAAAAAATCGATTCATTCCATTCTCAAGAGCATTCTAGCAAAACAACGCTAGTGTAATAAATGTATACTTAATATATATTATGTACACTTTTATGTGTTAACACAATTACCTTAGGCGAACTCCCTCCTAAGCGGCTCTGGAAATTGGAAAGCTATTTACCGAAACTTGATGTTTATTACCAAGATGACTTCATTGATCTTCTCGATGTCCTCGCGTGGGATTAACGTGGCGTCCTCGAAGTCCTCCATATGGCCTGTCGTCACGATCTCCACTTGCCCGGCGGGCAGCACCAACTGCCATAATGAAACATTTAAATATCGAGTTCTTTTTCATCATCAACGTGTCATCTTTGTTTAATATAAAAATAAGTCGGGTTTTCCTTCCTGACGCTATAACTCCAGAACGCACGAACCGATTGCCACGGTTTTGCATTCGTTGGAAAGGTCTTGGGCTCCGTGAGGTTTATAGCAAATAAAGTTCAGGAAAAATTTCAACAGAAAAGCGAGAAAATCATTTTTCAGATGCTGAAACGGAGTTCGCCGGGTTTGCTAGTGTTTAATAAAAAGATGCTAGGATCATAGACGTGTAGAACTGGAACGTCATATCGTTTGAAATCCACGTCTCATCTCTACGCCTATTTAACACGTTGACTGCCATACGAGTATACTCGTAGTAATTTTTTTTGTATACGTATTGCCATCATACAAAAAGGTAGGTACGAGTATACTCGTAGTTGGCAGTGGAACCTAGTTCAAACTACGAGTATAGTCGTAATATGGCAATGAGATAGGATTCTTATTAGCTATTGCCAATCTACGAGTATAGTCGTAGATGATTTGGGGCGAAAATTGTTTGCTCCCCTGCACTGTCTATCGGGAACCGCGGTCGCCACGCGATTACGCTACAACCCGGCGCTCGCGGGGCTTCGTATATGATCGTAGCGATCCACATTTTTGAAATTTACATTCATAACGCCTGCATCATCTACAACTAACAAGCCAACCTTCCTCTAGAAAAGAAATTAGATGCTCTTTCATTCAAAGACGAAGTTGTACTTAAAATATCTTTTAGGCAAGAAATTCACGAATGCAGTCATCGTGAGCAGAAAAAGCAAGAATTTTATTATTTGGAGCGTTTACCACCTACTCAAAAAAACAAAGACCGACGAATCGTGTCTGCACCAAAGAAAAAAACGCAAAGAAACTGTTTATTATTGTCCGATATGTCCTGAAAAACCTGCCTAATGCGTTGAAAATTGTCTTAAAATGTATCACTCCTTCATGACTTCACAGTAAAATATTGATTTTTTTTTATATGAAACTTATTTTTCTGATTTAAGTAATGTTATATCTCAAATGCCAAAGAATTTAACCCCGCCCTCCTTCCACGGCCACTGTTTTAATATTCGTCAGAAATTACATACAATCTAGTACGAGAACACTCGTAGTTGGCAGTGCACCCCAAATCTCATGTACCTACTACGAGTTTACTCGTAGGTTGGCAGGCAACGTGTTAATGAAGACAGTCATGCATGGCGTTGTGGAGATGAATAGAATTGTATCAAATGCTAAGCAGCGTGGAATGTTACATTTGTTTTCGAGTGTGATATAAGCTCATGTAAGTGGATTTAAGTTCATGTGAGTGTGTGAGTTAATTTACCTGAATCGTTTTATTCCTAGCAAGGAGTTCTTCCTCCGCACGATGTTCAGTTATCTTGTTGTGTGCGGCGGAGAGCGCCACTCGGCGCGCGTGTATGGCCCGGGACCAAACCTGCGACACGTACTCCACGTACGCCATCTCTTGGGCTAAGGCGCGCATCTGCCATGACAATACAGTTTTAACTATACCTTTAATATATTCACGACAGATATTGAACCACAATTTTACAGAGTCATTCGCGATATATTTCCTTTTAGTCCGAAGTTAGCAGCCATGTTCGCGGGGATACTAATCCTCAGTCAAACAAACATGAAATTCGCGTAACCTTCAAAAGGTATTATACAACAGATTCTGGTTACGTCACGAAACTAGTTCTGGTTTATCTTGAGTGTATTATTGGGTCATGTCTCATCTCACTTGCAAGTACATTTGCTGACTAACGGACGAAACTCTAGCGCACGTTTTCTTCTCAAGGTTATGAGGTCCCACAGAAGTCGGTTGGTAAGTACAAGATTATCCAAACCTTTAGTTAAACGAAAAAGAGTACAAGCGGATCACACTAAGACGATGATGATGATGATGATGACGACGAAAAGCTTACTCTAATCTCATTATCTGCTTTGGTTCTGCGCAACTTGCACATGGTGGCCCACAGCTGGTCGTCCATCACGGGTGGCATGTTCGAGATGAGATCCATCTGCTCCATTCTAGAACATACATGAAAATCGTGAAAGATCAAATATGCGTTATAGAATAGTACCCGATCATCCGCCTCGTCCGTCCAGTCTTCTATCGACAAAAACTGCCATTTAATTTTGGACTCTATTTTTACTCTGTTACGTTAATAAAGCCAAAAATTACATGGCAGTTTTTGTGATCTCAGTCGTTTGACGATAGTAAATAATTAGTAGAATCGAGGACCAGTAGCACTAGCATGATCTCCTATCGAATCCGTAATGTAAAGGTTTTGAGAGAACGGAGCATTGTGATTGGCAGCCTCTTGTGAACCTGTGTGCGTGTGTAGCCCGTCAATAGCAATGCTCCGTTTTGTCGATACCTTTACATTACGAATTCGATAGTATTTCGTGCTAAGGCTACTGGTGACATAAAAACTCACGACTTGAAGTAGTCGACGCAGTCGGGGTGCAGCGCGCGCGCGACGGCGCCGCTGGCCACGGCGGCCGCCAGCTCGTACAGCACCGTGGGCGTCAGGCTCGCGCGCTGGTGCCACTTGGGCCGCTTCCTGCAACACTGCCACCACTGAGGACTCGCATAACTACTACCCTAATTCATACCGCACAAGTATGAATCCTCGTATCCACTAAGCAACAAACACTAGACGTGACCCACAGAAATTACGATGCTAAAATCACACTTATTTGTTTGGCGACATGCTGTCGATGACCAATATTTTTTTTTAGTGGCGCGCGCGTCAATTTGACTTCACCTCGCCTGATGTTAAGCTAAAGGCAAAGTCTCATGAAAGAGGGTCACACGCGAACACGTACAGTGCTACAATGGTGGCGCTCAGCGTGACGGCCTCATCAGATTATCGTATTTATCGTGCGCCAAAGCCGGTGGAGATGCTTTTGACGGACTCTTTCCAGATGGGCACTCTTTGATGTGATAGTTTTCCTATATCCAGGATCATTTTTAGGGCAAACATATTAACCACAGACTAGTATTGACCGTACGTTATCAAATTCTTTCGGCATACCTTAGCATGGAAGATAATCTACCCATCACAGAATTCTGAGATCGATCGAAAGCATATTGGAATTTCCAATGTATAAAATTTCATTACTTTATGGTATAATTTACAAAGACCGGCATAGTCAGTCACGGGGCTATCTTTTCCATATCGAATCAAGTCCATAACCAATCTGCATCATCATTACCAGGACATCCACTGTTGAACATCCAGTTCCTTCCCCATCGACTACCAGTTCGACTTGGAGGCGGTCTGTACCAGCGACTTTGATTATGTCGTTCGTACATATCACAGGGACCGTCTTACACCACGTCTGCCAGTACATGGTCTCGGCTTCAGGGTGTGCATCAGGATTGGATATCACCCAGCATAAGGCGCAGAATATTTCATGAAGAACCAAGCGGTTCAGTGGCACATTTCTTGAGACTTTGCCTTCAGCTTAACATCAGGATCCTATATGATAGAAGCATACTCGTACTAACTTGAAGAACTTATAGCACTGATCCACAATAACGGGGGAGAGATCAGCGAAGTGGTTCCTGAAGGACCTGTCTAGAGATCTATCCTTCATGTTGTGCTGGTCGTAGGCTGCCTGGCAGTCGACCGCCTGCTCCAGAATCGTTTGATGCTCGCGATGTAAGACCTCTAAGGCATGTTCCAATGATGCAATCTCTTCCCTGTAAATATTCGAAGAGATTTAAATAGCTGAATAGCTGCCCAGTTACGATTTGACAAGTTGGTAAAAAGGAGCCTTTAAAATATAATGTCTAATTTCCGTCTCTATCAAATAACATAGTGAACGAAATGTTGATCAAACCTGTATTTTTCTATCTGTTCAGACATCTCGATGCGGTCCAGATTAGTTCGGCGCAGGCGTAACAAGTTTAGATTCTCTTGACCGATGACCGAGTCGATCCTCAGCTTTAATAACCATGTTTCTTTCACCTAAAACCGTAATATAAAATGTATAACTAGGCTTATATACCTAAATTATATACCAAGTAGGTACAAATATTATGAACATAAGCCTGTGTTACACATAAATTTATTGCAATTGCACCTAAATTACTACCCAGGCAAACCTTCTGGGCCATGATTCTACTAAGGGTCAACCATTGTCAAGGAACTGAGATTACAAAAACTGCCATTTAATTTCGGACTCTACCTACGTTAACTCAGTTAACGTTCAAAATTAAATGGCATTGTGTAGAGTGAATGAAACGACGGCGACGTAAGAAACTTTTTTTTTATTTCACTTTGAATGTTAAAATTAGCGTCAATAAAGCCGGAAATGCCATGGCAGTTTTTGTGATCTCAGTCGTGTGACTCAGGTCCTGGTTAAACTTGATGATCTTTTTGCTGAAGGCCACCTTCCCTTCTTACTATTATATAGGCACGTTGCTAATACTATGAGCTACGTTGGCTACAATATTTCTCAAGAGTACGACAAACCTTCTGGTTGAACTTGACAACCCCCTCGTTGAGTGTGGCGGATAACTTGGCGTACTCTGCGTGGAGCATCTTACGGTACTTGTCGCGCTCCGACTCGCGGAAGGCCACCTTTGCTTCGTACTCGAACACATAGCGGAGGTCTTCTTCGTTGAAGTGCTCTGGGGCTTTCTCTAGCTAAGAACGCAGAAAGGATACAAGTTTATTTGACGCTTTTGATTTATAAGCAGCATATTTTGTAGTACTCGTAGGTCTCTTACCGGAATAAATAAACCATCGTAATTTGGACCACCACCTTTTGCATGAGGGAGACGGTTACAATAAAATGCTATACCCTACAAGTCGGTGTTTTTGACGCTCAAAATGACACTGTAAAACATCAATAAATAATAAAATCTAGAATAGAAGACAGTAATATAATAAAATATGTATCTACCTTTATGCGAATTAACATGTGACTGTGACCTGAATGTTGCAATGCCTGGAAAAGGCGCTAAGTTCTAAGTACTGATGTATAAATTGTAAGAACTATGTACACTTAGTGAGCAATAAATGATTTGATTTGATTTGATTTGATTTGATTGTAGTTTGATCAGTAAAACGGCTATGGTAAACCTTTTTAGATGAGTATTAAAATTCCAATGAGATGGAAAAAACTTTTTAGTAAACTTGAACATGGACTTCCATTCCAGATTTCATTTGAGGGATTTACTCTAGTTAAGTTCCTCACCATACATTGTGGCATTGGTATGGGCTTCTTGATTTCCTCATGCCAGAGCTTCTCCAGCACTCCGTCCATCATCTCAATGAGGGCGCGTTCCTTGAAGTCATCCTTCGGCCCCGGGTCCGGTGGTATTACCACGATCTGGCTGGGACTGATGTACGGCTCTATGGAGCACTATGTAAACAGAATAAAGTTATTAAAAATCATCTACCATTAATTATCCTTGACATCATAATCAGAGTGCCAACTCTCCTACAACTCTTTTCCAAGATGTTTTGTCTTCGCTTATAAGGGACGTGCAATCTAGTACCAATTTACAGCTGAGGTTGACTTAAGCCCAAAAGACTTTGGTATCATACCTGGAGGAGCCTACGTTCTTCAATGTCCTTATAGCAGCGGAAGGGGTTGGCCAAAGTCTCATTTAATTTTTAAATTTTTATGAATAGGTTACTCAATGGTACAAACCTCTTCAGGCTCGACTTTAATCAGTTTGTGCGTGTGTTCCTCCTGCCGCCACTCGGGGTCCTTAATCTGAACGATGAGATGATGGAAACTGCCACGCAAATCGGACAACTTGTTCAGTTCTGGAAAACAAAACGTACCACTTAGCCATGAACCCTTTTCTGGGCTCTCATCGATTGGTGGATCCGTCGAAAAATATGTCACGTTACCAAAATCAGTATTTACCTGCTTCTAAGGGCTGTTCTGCTCCGATATGATAAAAGTAACCTTTTTAAAACAGTGACATGAGATACCTTCAACAATAAATCGGAGTCTGGCGTTCCTCTCCTTGACGAGGCCAACTTCTCTGATCTTCTGGTTCATCAGTTCGTCGAATTGTTTGTTGAACCACTGCCGTAGGTTTTGTGTGACCAGCTGAAATATTAATAAAATAAAAGCAATTGGGAATGGTGTAGTTAGTAATGGTGCGAATTGCCATTGGATGTATTACTGAAATAATGGAGCAGGCACTCAGTAGGCAGACAGTTATGCGTCACTTTATACTATCCGTGGTCTATCTTACATACGTCTACTTATTTTTTAACTTACTGATTCATTGCCTTCATTTTTTTACTGTACACTATGAATGACCCTTTGTGATAACCTGGATCATTTTATAGATAAACTTCAAGGGCGTCTAGCCCATACACATCCTTCCACATTTAAACAATCATAAAGTCATCTACATAGTACCTATCGGGATAAACCCCTATTATAGCACCTTAGTGATATGCTGTGTCCAGTTCATGTGCAGGAAGCTGTAGGCGAGCGTCTGCGGGATGACGAAGGTTGGGATCTTGATGAAGTGGTGCGCGGCTGAGCCCGACAGCGCGTAGGGCTCGCCGAGCGGCGCGTCGGCCTCGCCCGAGTCGGCGCGCTCGCGGCCGCCGCCTTCCTCCTCCTCGTCCAGCACCGTGGCGCGGTGCGCGCTGGCCGGCGCCTCCAGCTGCGACGACATGGCGTTCAGCCTGTCGAGTGACCATAGCGATTTATGATGAATTTGGCGGGTACCTAAAACATGGCTATCTTTCTAATCGATTCTAATTATTTCTTGCTAATCTGGGTATAAATGTGGATGATGATGGACGGGCAAATGCTTGGGTTCAGTAGAATAGGTTTATTAAGATCGGCGAAATGAAATAACATTTGGCACTGTCCGGAACTTAGGTTGAATATAAGTCCAGATGATGGGAAATGGTAAAAATATCTAAAACTTACTCTTAATTTTCATCAACCCCATTTAGGTGAACTAGTACCTAATAGGTAATAAAAGTAAATGTTCCACTCACTTTGACTGATCCTCCTCAACCTCAGCCTCTTCGGGCTCGGGCTCCTCCCAAGGTTTGAATTCTTCTTGTTCCTGCTGCATTGCACGCAGCGCCTCGATCTGAATCAGTTCTGGCCATTTGTCGCGTTGCGTTGGCAGAATAGCAAAGTTTTCCACCTGAAATAACAAATAAACAACTTGGACTTTTGATATTATCTTTTTTGTACCTGATCTAAAATTCTTATTGGTCACACAGATTAGTTACTGTTATAGTTGGTACATACGTCTGTTTCCCATAGGGATAAGCATGCAGAGATCACGGATCACCATTCGCTAACGATCCCGACATACTACTCTCGCTTCATTCACTTTCATTACCTTCTTCATGCATGTTCGTCGGTTTAGGGTACTCCTGACCCTGTTCTAACACTTCCCCGATTTGGTCCAGGTATGTGCGCCTAGGTCTTCTCCTTCCGACGCCATCCACACTCGCCCCATACACCTGTTTCGTTAGTCTTCTTTCATTCATTCTCTCAACATGGCCAAACCATCTTAACATAGTTACCTTTCTCAATTCTCATCACTACATCTTCTGTCACTCCACATCGCTCTAACGAAGTTTAACACAGTTAATCTCACGAACTTTTTCATCATAACATTATTAGACCAGGTTATTGTGAAGGTCAGTGGCAGTCGCTTCACGGAAAATATCGAAATTCAGCCGTATCTTAATTGAATAGAAAGCCGACCCTAACAGAGTTGGGAATAGGCTCAGAGACTAAGAATGAATGAGACCGTGTTGCAATACAGTCTAGTAGCCAGGTGGTCAGAGCGTTCTCCCTGTAAGATACTGGTCACCGGTTCAAATTCATGCACATTAACTTTTTCCAATTTAAAATACTAAGTACTCTTTAACACACCTGGTAGTGACTGAAAATGGCGAAGAGCTTAACTCTCTGTGACTGCATACAATCCCAGCACGTCTTCTTGATCCACTCAGTCACGACATCTTGCGCTTTGATTTGCGCCTCCGTCTCCAGACGAACCTGTTCCCTCTGTTTTTCCGCCTGGAAATGAGTTGGTTGCGAATCTAATAATCTCTAATTTGCACATAAAGTTACACGATTTTATGACCAAATATGATTAAAGTAACTTAAGTATTATTAAAGAATTTTGTCTTCTCCCTGCGGTATAGAAACTTGTAGATTCAATCCGCTCATGGAACTCTTACTTTATTAGTTACGGGAGCAGCTGTCTTATGACCCCTGCTACACAAGAAGCGCGGGTTCGATTCCCGCTCAGTGTAAAGTGTAAATATTTGTGCATGAATATGAATATTTTCATTGGTCTGAGTGTTGCTATGAATAATGCGTGTATTTATAAAAAAACTAAATATGTTTATCCACATTCTAGAACCCGCAACACAAGTTAGTTTTTTATACCACTTAGGCTGAAAGAAGGGGAAGGGTTGTAGGTTCAGAGAGCTGTCATTGCAGAAGACAATGCAGGGTTTTAGACCATCATACAGCGGTGTCACCACTAAGCCCTCGGTCTACACAATGACAACACAAAACTTCTCCAGTGAGCTCTGGCAACCCTACTCAACGCCGGAAACATAAACCATGATTATTGTTAGCCGCCGCATTCTATACACGGGCGGGGCCGTGGGCATAGGCTAGTTCGTAAATAAAACACAAAAATTTTGTTGGATGTACGCTACCTGTTTCATTCTCTCTTTCTTGGCCTCGTGATGCAGGTTGAACTCGGACAGCGACAGCTGGTGCAGCGGTACCTCGGCAATGTTCTCCTCCAGCAGTTCCACCAGCTTGCTCTGCAGAATCCCGAACGTTTCAATGACTGCTTCTCGCTCCTTCTTGTGGTCCATCGCTTCTTCGTGGACCTTCTTCTCTTCTTGTAGATCCAGATAATTCTCTAAACGAGAAATTGTTTTTTAAATTACTTATTGATCTTTACTTGGTGTTTATAAGAGACTAGCTCTTGCCTGCAGTGCCGCCCGTGTGAATGTCGATTATCGCGTCCCGTACTTCTCCTTGCTGTTATGACAACGGAAATAGCTAGCGATATTAGCGCTAATATATAACAATTTGCCGAAATTTGCATCTGACATTTACAGGTTACATGACAATACATACGGATAGTAGAGGAACGCTTACTCAAGCGCCTATCGTCAGTCCATTAGCAAGCAATCATCTGTTGAATGATGGACAAGGGTAGCAGTAACGACGACACATGCAGCACTACACGTACATACTTAATAGCAAGTCAACATTATCGTGTTTGCTGTACACGGTCGAAGCGTCGGTAGCTTAAATCGGCCTTTCTACGGTCCCGAGTTTGACTCCTGACCGTTACACTACCGATGTGAACGCGAACCCACTACTAATACAAGCCATTGAGCTTGGCTGGAACGGTTAGAGGGAATATTATTAGTAATTTCGGTTGTGAATATTCTTTTTAAAAAAGGAAAATATACCCGGTTGCAGTATTCAATCCAATTGCGTCGCGGTTATACTTCAATGTTCCCCACGCGTTCAAAGCGACTGCTATCTAACCTCCACAACGTAATGGCGATATCGAAGTACTGCAGTTGAGTTTGTTAGATTTTAGAGCTCCAACTACCCGTAACGACTGTCATATGTTCGTATAACTGGACCCATGGCTTAACGTGCTCTCCGAGTATCAATCAAACCATTTATGAATACAAATATTTGCAATGAGCGGCAATCCAACCCACGCCATCTGTGTGGCCGTCGCGTTCACTACCGCCCAGGCCTCAGTACTGACACTATCGCATGACCTCCGTCCTCCATGAGCGCGGGCCTGGGGGTGACGTGTGGAGCCGCCTGTGACCCTAGCAGAAGCAGGACGCAGCGGCGGCGCAACGTGCCCTGGGACTAGACGAGGACACCTTGGTCCCTACACCCGACGGGGGTCATCTTGAAAGAGACGGCCCCGGTTCTGCCGGAGTGCGAGGGATATGTTGACTACTATCTCACCTCCGGCAACTAAAGACCCAAAGATGGCCAAACCGCGGCGGAGACTGGTGGTAAACGTGGGGATTTTTCGCACGAGGATTTTTTCAATTTTTTAGTACTGACACTATCGCTGGCTAACTTACTATCATCATCATTCATAATCTCGATCTTGTTTTCGTATTCATCCTCAAGCAGTTTTGCCGCTGGAGCGACATGCTTGACGGCGTCATTGTCTGACCAGTCGTCGTTCAGATAGATGCAAGAGATGGTCTTGTTGCCGCAGAGGCTTATGAGATACTTATTGTCGGCGTCGACGATTGCCTGGTCAATTCCGCCGCGGCCGCCGCTCTCGTAGCGGTGGGTTATCACCTTCTTCAGATCTGGAAGTCAGAATAATTGTTTATCCCGATGGTAAACTAAAGGCAAACTCTCAGGTAAGAGGGTCACCGTTACAGAGAACAACAATGTTCCAATAGCGGTCCTCAGCTTGATGGATTTAGGACTGTAGGACAAAAGAAACGAAAAGAAACAACAGCGCTGGTAAAGAATTCCAGGACTTCACCGAACCATTACTTGGTTCTTGATTAAATATTCTGAACCATATCTTACAGGTGACTTAGGTGTCACCCGTATATAGTTCAGACGTGACCCTGCACGTCTTGGATAGGTATAGGAAATGAGACCCCGGCACTAAATGGCAGAGTTCATCGCATCACCTTTTTGAGTACCTACAAGGTTCATGGCGTATTGTGGTGGTAGAGCATTTAAGTCAGACGGTATTTGTACTAAGGGGGCGCCCGCCCCCTTAGTACAAATATTCATACTACTAATCGCAATGATATTTATTTAAGCCAGAAAATGCCAATTAAAGTTGCTGTGCTGAAAAAAAATTTTCTTCCGCAAAAATACCGTATAACGGCCAACCGATAAACTACTTACCGTATTTTTCTGGCACATCAGCCTCCCTGACTATGACGTGTCCATCGTAGCTGAAGGTCAAAAACGCGCTCTTGTTGACGAACGTCATGAACTGCTTGATTTCATGCCCCGTGTCTATAATGGGACCCATCTTCACCGACACTGTTACACCTTTCTGCGTCAGATATAAAAACATAACAATCAATGAATTTTTTTACCCCGCTGCCCCGTAGAAAGAACGGGTTACTCGTGTCGTTCTTCTCGATTCCCGCCCAAAATCTAACGGGACCACTTCTTCAGAAGAGACCAGAAGTAAAGATGATTATGGTTATAATTAAGTACATAAGTAAGAATTCGCTGAACCAGAAGGTAAAGTAAAGAAAATCACTCACGTTCTATTAACAGAAAAGGTGTCGAAATCGGTTAAGCAGTATGACCCACAGGTATAACCATACAATGAGACCCGGATCCATCCCCTATTCATTATTCCATTTTTTTAGGGTTTTTCGGGAGCAGCAACCGTCTGACTCCTCAACCTTCCGAAAGCCAGCACCAGAGACTCGCCAGTCAATTAGTAAACTCCGACGATATTAGTAATAGGGACAGATTTTTACGTGCGGTACTCCCTACGGATGCCACCCACGCGCGTCGGATGCAAACCAATTGAAACCGCACGCATTCTCCGGTTTCAAATGTTTTGGTGTAATGTAATGGTTCAATAAGGAGATCATTTCACACAATAACTTACTTCTCCTGATAGTTTGAGCACGTGCATTTGCCTGCTGAGATGTGGTACCGCAATCAGAGTGTCTTTGGTAGCGCAAGGCATCAGCTGCGCGTATGGGCCCTGCATCTTGCCGGCAAACTTGTTATCCTTGCCCGTTTCTGCGTTGATGCACACAACACGTTCACCTGTGAGGATAGAATAAATTGATAGATCACTGGGCCCTGAAGAAACCTATCCATTATAGCGTAGCGGTAATCCTATTCTGGTATGGTCTATTCAACGCATTGAGTGGTCCCGGGTTCAAACCTTAGCAGTTATACTATTGATGACGGGTTCCGATCATAAATTTCCTTGTCTGTACAGCCACTGTAACTTTTGTAGATGACACCAGGTGATCTCTAATCTTAAGAACTACTATTTAATTACTATTTCTCCCTCTTCAATCTTTCATTAGAGAACTTCTCTATAAATACGGATTCATTTACACAAAGTATTTTCAATATTAAGTACTTACCTATAGCATACTTATCCGAGAAAAGTACAAGGGAGAAGCATCGAACAGTATCACCGACTTTCATCAAGAAAAGATCGGCGAGACCTCGACCTATCTCTGTGTACCGGACTAAGGTCATCTTGTAGTCTTCAGAGAGCTGAACATACAAATGTTGAGATTGTTAGCAAGGTCTTCTATAAATATGTGGGGAAGATATAATTTCTTTATTGTTTAGTGGTTTCTAAAAGTTCAGGGACACCTTAAAATCTATAATCCTTTGACAGTCTAATTTATTCAAAAGTAAAAAAAAAGTGGATCGATGTCTTGTTTCTTCATAAAAAATAAGTAAATCCTTGCTACTAATACCTTAAAAACATATAAATACAATAATAAGTAGTAACTACTATTTTAGCCAGTGGCTTCTAAGACTAGTAGTTGTGTAGTAGCATCACTTCCCACAATTTTATTTCAGTTTCAAATTGTCAGGGAACTTCTGGAGCCCACTGTACCTTCAGAGCTTACCTTAATGATGAAGATATGTCCAGCGGACATAGCCCCAGCCACGATTTCCCTCCCCGTGGCAGAAAAAGCAACTCGCGAGACGATCTGGTGAGTCAAGCACATACTGTTCACTTTCTTCATTCCAGCTTTCGGATGGTACGTTTGAAGTACCATCCCGTAGTTACCTAACCACTCTCCATATATCACTAATAGCATCTCCGTGGGACTCGCTGCAAATGATACGTCGTGGCCTCGAACATACTTCATATAAACCTGGAACAGATTTGAGTACTGATTCTGTTGTATTACAAGGCTATAGTTAGAGCAGTGTTGGTTCTGCCACTTTCAGTAGCACTAGCATGAACTCCTATCGAATCCGTAATGTAAAGGTTTCGAGAGAACGAAGCATTGTGATTGGCAGTCTGCCTCTTGTGAACCTGTGTGCGTGTGTAGCCCGCCAATCGCAATGCTCCGTTCTGTCGATACCTTTACATTACGAATTCGATAGGAGTTCATGCTACAGGACTGTATGTGATCGGAATTTATCGTTGAGGAGTCCGTAGCAGTCCACATTCAGCGCCGAAAGTGGCGAAACAGCCAAGATTTAAACATGCAAGAAGAAATAGTTGAAACTACGAATGTAGTATGTTTATTTGAACACTTACAAGTTCAGCGGTGTGCACCTCGTATATGGCCAACGTACCAAGTTTGTTCATAACTGCCAAATAAGTGTAATCAGGGGCTAACAGCTGGACCTTCACAGCATTTCTGTAAAATGCGTTATGCGAACTGGTGATCAAGAAGTAAGTATTTCATATTCCCTACCCTTATTTTAAGGTGATTCATTCCAAACAGATCATGACATTGAGGTCCTTCTTACATTAGGCAACTCAAACTAAACGGCAGTTGTAGCGATTTTAAACTAGAGTTTTGCTCATAATGTATTTGTCCGACAAATACATGAGCGAAACTCTAGTATAAGTACGACAAATTTTGTCGTACTTATACTAGGCAACCGAAGTTGCGAGTTTCTGTGACTAGTTTGAAACTGATACGAGTGGAGTTGCCCGCAACTCGAGTTTTGCGATTCAACAACCAATAAGCAGCTCTAAAAATGTTTAAGCAATATGGCGGTTTATTCGAAATTCAATTTGTGACGAATTTGAGAAAACTATAGTCGTGTAACGTACGAGTCTCGTCAACTCCAGTTCCCGTAGCACGAAAAACTCACACGTAATGTAACGTATCGAGAAAGCGAAGCATCACGATTGGCCGGTGCTATCGTTATGTTTCGTTCTTCTTCGATAATTTTTAGTACTAAATTGCACAGTTGCGTTATAATAGATACGCACCTGATGGTGACGAAACTCCAGTTTTTTTCTAGTTCCTCAATGTAAGATGGCCCTAACTGCTTTTATTTGACCCAATCACAGTACCTACTGCCAAAATGACTTAGAATGAAATTAAAATCTAATCTAAGAACTAGTTACCTCATTTTGAAAGTAAATAGCTGTATGGAAACCTTCTCCTCGGAGTCACCAGAGACCTTGTACACGTATCCTAAATTAGTCCACACGACCGCCATGTCACACGTGCAGTTGCCTACAAGACGCTCCACAATGTCGTCTATTTCGTGAGTCCATACCACCTTCCAGCCTTTATGCTCCTCATCTTTCTTCAAGGCCTGAATGAACAGGATGAATCACACAGTAATAGTCTGATGATATCATAATAAATATCACAGAACAGAAAAAACTAGTAGAAATGCGATACGATAGTTTTAGTAGCGGAACCGATGTCTCCAAACTCATACATACAACCGTTAATAATACCGTGCATTACTAGTAAATAATTGCTTTGAGTGGTGGAATTTACTACTACTTTTAATGCTATATTAGCTTAATTACTTACGTACTAACTACTAAACGAAAACACACTTAACCCTTTTTAAGGTAGTGCCAAATTTACTTACTGACACCACCTTTTTTCAACCGTTCAAAATTGCGACTACTTTGCTATAGTTATAGATAAAAAAGTATTTATGGAGTTTCACACAATTTCCAATAAGTACCTACGAAAAAGTTTGAACGTATTCTCAAAGAAGTTCGAATTATCCGTCGCTCGTACGCACACTAATGACGTCACGTGCACCGACTACATCCCACTTCCACTAGTTTTTTGTTTTCCATGATAAATATGGACTGTATTCAATAAAACTTACCCTAATAAACTTATCAGGTCCATAGACAAGTAGACCGTTGCCGAAAGCGCACATGTGAGGTTTTTTGGTACCATATGCCGTCTTCTCGTACTCCAGAGTAGTGACCATGGCAATTCCATCTGATGCCACCTGGTTAACAAACGAGATGATTAAACATTACACGACTACCTCTGTGGCGTGGCCGTAGTGAACGCAACTGCTACGCAGGAGGTGCGGGTTCCATCCCTGCTCAGTGCAAATATTTGTGTGCATGAATATTTGCATTGGTCTGGGTGTTCCTATGTATAATATGTATTATTTACAATAAAATATCCAAATATGTTTATCCGCATTCTAGAATCCATAACACAAGCGCGTTAAGCTAGCTTATCATGGGTTCAAAATTAAATGGCGATGTATGGATTGTGCTAGAATATTTATTTATTTATAAAACAAGTATTATGTTCTGACAGAAGTTCCACAAGTTTTTCCAACCATCAACCAGTTTTGTATCAAACATGTTCACAACTTATTTCTTGATGTAAACGAGCGGTAAGACTTTAGACTTTACGATCAAGCTAGGTGAAATTGTGCCACAACACTATCAATTGATGGTATGATGGTGGTATGGTTTGGGACCCGCCCTACCACCAGGGGTAGGGCTAGTGGTATGGTGGGTCTGCACTGAAGTTATTGACGTGCCCCATATAAAAAATAAGAAAAGTAAAACGAAACGTATAAAAACTTACGCTGTACAATGTGCCATAAGGGTCGATAGCGTAAAGAACTCCTTCGTTAGACCAGCAGACGTCCACTAGGGGTGGCTCGGAGACATCCCAGCCAGTCACCTCCTCTTTCGCACGTCGGAGCAAGAAACATTTCTTGTAGGCTTGACCCACCTCCCAAACTATCAGGCCTTCGCCCCAACATTGGCAGACCGTCATGTGCATACGACTGGCCCTGAAAAATAAGATATTAAAATGTTCCAATAAGTATATACTCTCCTTCCCTCCCCTCCCCATTCTCTAAGCCTATTTTCCTAACTCAGTTGGGGTCAGCTTTCTAGACTAACTAAGAGGCAACTGAAATTCAATATTTCACGTGAAGCGACTGCCATCGGACCAATTGATATTCGATGATTTAGCTTTCGGTTTTATGTATCAAACCCAACCAAATACCTCCAAGCCACTTCCACCTCCGAACAACCAGACGTACAACGACAAGTCATTGGTGTGTGCTATGGTAAAACCTGGGATCAAACCCGAGCCCTCGTCTCAGCTGTCCATTACATGTAAAATTACGATTTAAAATCTAAAGTCAAAATGATCCATAATCTACTATATGTATAAAAATAAGTCGGCTTTTCCTTCCTGACGCTATAACTCCAGAACGCACGAACCGATTTCCACGGTTTTGCAATCGTTGGAAAGGTCTCGGGCTCCGTAAGGTTTATAGCAAAGAAAATTCAGGAAAAAAAAATTCTTCGTCTTTTAATCACCGAACGAAATGTTACATAAAACGAAGCCATCTGGTGGCAAAACGGAGTTCGCCGGGTTTGCTAGTCTCTACATAAAAAAGTGTGTTATATCTCTCACATAAAGATCTGCCTCCGCCTAACGACGCCAGTCTCGACGCACACCAGGCGGTGGTTGGTGCGCCAGTTCCATATCGAGCACAGATAGTTGGGGAAGCCGGTGAAGCCCGCGATCAACTCCCCCTCCATCATGCACAGGCCCTTGTATCTGTTCACATCTTTGTCTGTGGAACATAACATAACATAAACTCACGCCTATATCTCCAAAGGGGTAGGCAGAGGTGCTAGCACCCACATTTCGCCAGTTTATGTTTATGCCCCAATGTTATAGGTGGCGAGCCTATAGCCATTAACCGGGCACTTATAAACCTGCGATAAATACACACATAACTTCGAAAAGCATCAAAAAGTCATTGGTGTGTGCCATGGAAAAGCCTGGGATTAAACCCGAGACCTCATCTCAGCAGTCCATAACCCATATCACTAGGCTACCGCGGTCCTTTTGCGGTTCGGTCTGTAGAAGACATGAAATATATTTCCATATATCACACTAGCTATTGCCCGCGGCTCCGCCCGCGTTGATTTCGATTATCGCGTTGTACGACTCTATACTACTTCTCCTTGCTGTCATGACATATATAAATAGCTAAATTAGCGCCAATGTATGTAATCTACCGGATCTATTGAGATTTATGATTATTGTTCCGCTCCCTTAGATAGTAGCGTAATGATATAAAGCCTATGTTAGTTGAGGAAAAATTAAAAAATATTAATTAATTACACACAATAAAACGAACATTGTTTTACCTTTCAATGTCGCCATAACGTTGAATCTTGGGAACCTTAAAATAAATATTCTTGCATGTTTCACTTTCTCGGCGAACGCAAACATGTTCGACCTGTGTCCTGAAAGAAATTGAACTCTATAAACTTTGCCAATCTGTGGCGTGGCGGTAGTGAACGCGACTGCTACGCAGAAGGCGTCGGTTCGATCTCAATATTTGTATGCTTGAATATGGTTACTTGCACTGGTCTGGTCGTGCCTCGGAGAGCACGTTAAGCCATCGGTACCGGTCCATACGAACATCTATGGCAGTCGTTACGGGTAGTTGTAGTCTTCAAAATCCGACTAGCCTAAACTACAGAACTTCAATATCGCCAATTTGGTTATTGAGGTCCGATGGCATTCGCTTCACGAAAAATATCGAAGTTCAGTCGCATCTTAGTTAGACTAGAAAGCCGACCCCAACTGAGTTGGATAGGAATAGGCTTAAAGAATGATAAAATGAAATTTCGCCTCTTTTAACTTATTTTTAATCGACTTCAAAAAAAGACAGATGGCAGTCGCTTCCCAGAAAATATCGAAGTTTAGTCACGTCACAGTTGGGCGGGAAGAGGCAGATGAGTAGTTCCCGGTCTCTGAGATAAAGTCTCAGATGAGACCAGCACTATCTCTAGGATGATGATAATGACGCAAGATTATTTACCACATATAGCATCGATACCATCACCATTCTCTGGACCATCGGCCAAATATACTGTTTCCTGGTGTGTCTTTAAGTTTAGGAATATGATGTAGACGTCCTGGGCTACGGCGAACACTTCCTTGCCAATGAACGTCATCAGATCCAGACGTTGAGGAATAGTCCATCTGAAAATACATAAAACTAAGTCAGTTTACCCCGACAGCCTACTAATAGACAGTAGTAGTAGTAGACAGTAAGACAGACCGCGGTAGCCCAGTGGTATGGGTAATGGACTGCTGTGACGATGTCTCGGGGGCGATCCCAGATTTCACCATGGCACACACCAATGACTTTTCGATGCTTTTCGAAGTTATGTGTGTATTTATCACAGGTTTATAAGTGCTTGGTTAATGGCAATAGGCTCGCCACTTATTACATTGGGACCTAAACACAAACTGGTGGAATGTGGATGCTAGCACCTCTGCCTACCCCTTCGGGAATCTAGGCGTGAGGTTATGTTATGTTATCATTTACAGTTAACAGTGATTGATATTGTAATATTATTGATAAATATGTACAAAGGGCGGCCTTATCGCTTCCAGACAACTTTAGGATGAATTGGAATAATGAATAAAACCATGTACTAGCAATAGTTGGTGTAACTTAAGCGGACAATTTTTAAATCATAAAAACAATATAACTAATAATATTAGAATTAAATTATACCTTCACAGGTACCTACATCCTATAGTATAGGTATACTCAATTTTAAGCACACTTTACCCAGTTGGGTTACCTTCAGGCTGGATGTAGTTTTATTAATGTACTATGTCTATTAGCCTATTGCAGTCCACTGCTGAACATAGGCATCTGAGGCATCTCCCAATGTGCGCCAGTCTGAGCCAAACACCTTTTTCAGGTCATCAGTCCATCTGGCTAGGGAGTACCCTAGCTTCCGTTTGCCTCCTCGCGGTCTCCACTCTAGGAGTTCCAGAGGCCATCGGTTCTTGAATAGATGTGAATAGCCCACTGCCACATCAGCTGTTTATTCTGCGAGCTATGTCGGTAACTTTAGTCCTTTGTCGGATGATTCATTACGAATTACATCTTTTATATAGGTACTCCGAGCACAGCTCGCGGCAAGGCCCGATGCGCGACACCCAAGGTCTTAAGAGGTAAGACGCCCTGGTCGAAGACTTTTAGTTTTCAGGTAGGTATTGCGGTAGCGGGGAGGAGAATCCCCGACTTATTTTGCCAAATGCTATACTTACTTACATAAAATTTTATCGACACAAGGGATACCTACTGTTCAGTACCTACCTGCTTATAAGGGGAACCTACATCCAAAGACGATAGATTGCGGAAACAGGATAGCATTAGAGAACTATTTTGTCTCTGTCTATCCGGTATACCTCAAAGGAACCTAAGGGTGAGTATAATATATTTATAATGTATCATCATCATCGGGTAGGCACACATCAGGAAGTTATACATAATGAAATACTTATCATAAATTGTTTATAATAACTTCTTCTAACATGATAAGTAAGTTCATAACTTCATTGTTCTAATTAAGTAATTTTTGTTCAAGTAATGAGTCACATTCAATTCAAGCTCCCGCATATCTCGCAAGTACATTGACTGTTCCGTTTTACTCACTGATCTCACGCTATATGTAGGAATCTGCTCACTGCCGAGTGCTACTTCCAAAAATGCAGCAACCAAGTCTATCACTCTTGTTTGTTGCTGCGATTAGGAGTCAACAGTACAAAATAAATAGGATTGTTTTATAATAACGGTCAGTAATTGACAGGTTTTGTTTTATCAGCGGTTGGACGATAATGGACACTCAAGTAGGTACAGTCGGCATCAGAAGTTGCTAAACGACAACAAAACGCTTGACTTAGGCATTATGATTATTTACTTACCTAGGTTTCGTATGAAATTTTGATGGCTCAGGTGATTGCTCTGTTTCCGTCATTCTTTATTTACAACTTAAATACTTACTATAAAGTAAATTAACTGCAGAATTCTTTTATCACAAATCAGCAGTAGTTGTAGCAGTTGCCGAGCAACTGATGTTTTTTCAATATTTGTTATTGTTTAGATATATTCAGCCAGCCAATTATTAATGTTAGGTTGTTATTGGTGTAATTATGATAAACGAAATTATGTTAAATAATTTATTTTACTTCGTATGTCATTTATATATCTTTTATTCTATTTTTTTTTATTTGAATCATTATAATACAACAAAGTAGAAAATATATGCTGTGGTTACTAGGTTAAACGGAACGTTATTATATCTGTCAAAGTTCTGAACCACGAATGGGCAGTGTTAAATGATTTCGATAAGAAAAATAAGAAAATACAATAAGAAATGTGTATGATATATAATTTTTTAAGGCAATTTAGTTGTTTAAAATGTGAAAGGTATCAGTGTAGTAATTAAACCGTCATCATGTAAGTAATTGCGTTCTGCGTAGCTTTGCAATTGACTTGTGTTTATTTTCATATTTAATGTTCGATGATACGAGTGTTTTAATTGGTGTTTGAGTGTTGTATTGTGTTATTATTGTGTTTAGGGAAAACTATACCGGGTTGGACGATCCGGTGGCGGAGAGATGGAATTCGTCGTCGATAGACTTCGCCAAAATAACAATGGATAGAAACTTTGCCCTCCTACTAGTGTCCCTAATATCTGCAATACTCTGGATCGTATATATGACGTATTACAACAGCCGTGTTCTGGGATATATACTGACGAGGCTTATCAACAAATTCTATTTCCAAGATGACAATTTCAAAATTGGTAAGTGACCTATTTATTATTTTGTATTACCTTATTGCAGTATGTCAATGCCATGATCATTGCTATGTAATAATATGCTAGTCGCTACAGACACAAACGTACTATTTCTATGCATAATTTCATAATACTGATATATTTATTATTTAGTAATATTCAGCCAAAGAATAAAAAAGACATAAGTCAAACCTTAATTCATTGATAGTGGTGTGTCATAGATTATCGCGAATAGATAAAAATTCTAAGCAGTACAGATGTGGGTGATTGAGCCAAACACTGTTATCAATACTGAAGCAAGATAAGAAACAAATCAAACTGTTTATTTCGACATTATGTACACATATTACCTTATTGAACTCTGTATAACACAATGAATATTGTACTGATTTATATTTTTGAGGTTCTGTACTTAAAGGGTAAAAACCCTATTATTAGAATAATAGGATAATTGTCATCTATCTCAGGAGTAAACGTTTACAGATGAAATTATGTAGTCTCGGCGGTAACAAGAAATTCAATTTCTTATTACCGCTATAGCAACAAATACTGCCTCGGATTGTTTAAGCAGGGTGTCAAACGACCAACTGTCGAGGCCCTCAATTGACAACACTTGTAACGTGGCCATCATTTTTTATACCACTTAGATGGCAGACAAACACAGAGCCCACCGAAAATGGGGTGGTCATACTCATGCTGCCGACCCTCTAGAGGAGAGGGGGAAGGAATAGGAAGGGTTAAAGATTAAAAGAGTTTGTGTGCTGTTAGTGTAAAAGGCAAAGAAGGGTGTCATAACATTGCTCAGAAGTGCCTATTCAACACATGCTTTGGTCTGCACCCCTGCTTACTAACAGGCAATCAATTTGACGTTCTATGAATTTGTATGAAAGTACAAAAATAAATATTTAGGAAAATATTTTGTATGGTATTAATTATATTAAATAATAATATAACCTTCTGTTTTTTTTGGTGTTGCTACTGTAATTTGAAGTTTTATTTGTTCAAAAGTAAACCTATGTGTCATGGTCACAATTAAATATCTTATCGCAAAAACCAATAATGTAATTGGTTGTAATTATAAAAAGAACTGATTTCGAATTTATTAATCTTCAAAGCATTGTCGCACCCATAACCAGCGGTCTTGACTTTTTTTCGTCATTATTTGTGAAGTCAAATTAACATGCCCTGAATAACAAAAAGAAAAGTAAAATAATATTAATTAATAATCCGAGTATGGTCAGGTTTCTAAATTCTTAAGGTTAACGATTAGAGTTCCTATTGGAATGTAATTTGAATATCAAACATTCTTTTTTAATCCTTTTTTTGGTGATTTTTATCTGTTATGACAACCCCATCTGACATAGTTATTGAAACTTATTTTAAAGTAAATAAAAAACAAACAAAAAAGTAAATATCAAACATTGTACTTACATTGATATGGATTATTCTTACAAGCTTGGCATTGGCTCCTTGCCATTAATAATTTATACAACCATATATTTTTATTTATCTTGGACTGGTGACAGAAACAGACAACGGAGTAATATGATTCTAGTTTTACTTTTTGGGTGTAGAACCCTAAAAAATAAGTTCAATTAGACTTACTTGTTCTTATGCAGTTGAAAATTATTGGCAAAAGCGGATGTTATATCCTGTTTTAATATCACTATATTGTGCTTGTGCTACATGTATTGTTACACAAATATAATATTTTACAATTTATTGTACCTGTAAGGATTTGTGCTCTGTACAAATTCAAATTCAAAACTCATTCATTCTGTATAAACCAGAGCACTTGAAAAATATATTGAAGGTAGTTTTAGCCAATGGACCACCACCAGTATGATATGCGGCCTAGGCTGGCCTCAGAGGACTCCAGCAAGAAACTTAACTTGCTATTCTATTGTGTTTCACCCTTTTTCCTCAAATATTTGACCTCTGCAAAGGCGCTAGTGAACCCAGCTGTATTCAATAATTCCCATTCAATAATTTTATTTTTTAAATTTTCCATATTTGTTCCACAGGTTCCTTCACATTGAATGCCTTATCTGGGAAGATAATGTTCCGGGATATAGTGTACATCAACTATGACTATGCAGTTCGGATACAAGATGGCTACTTGATATTCAGATGGTGGCGTTCTTATGTGCCCAAAGATGTGTCTGAAGGTTGGTTCATTAATTCAAACTATAGTTTCTTTTTGTTCCCTGTCTTATCATTCATGAGATCAATCATGTTGACTATAAGCAGAGATAGAGATTTTTAAGGTGTTACTCCAAGCATAGCCATCTATTTTTATATTATAGTCAGCTTCCAGTGACTATTATAGGTAACAGATATCTCTAGAGTCTTGACAACTTCTTCAGTTGACGAATGGATTCCGGGGTAGTTAGCTTCCCAAGGGGGTCATCTCGAAAGAGAGGGTCACGGACGGGGTGCGGGGGATATGCTTGCTACTATCTCATTTCTGGCAACTAAAGACCCAAAGACGGCGTGCGTTATAATCGGTTCGGCTCAGAATTTTTTTTCCGTCTGGAAATCTCTACGGATACCCCCGTCGAAGTCCGCGAGGGTGGTTATGTTGGAATCGACCAAAACCATACGGCCGGCGGTCTTGGGCCAGTTGCCGAAGGTGAGGTAGCCTCTAGCATATCTCTCGCGCCCTGCTGACCCAGGGCCAATGAAGGTCCTCTCGAGTGTGGGACTGTGGTGTCCACACATTACCACATTACTATAGGGAGGAGTGCGCATCACGCTGCCGCTGCAGCCAGCTCCTTCTAAGGTAACAGGCGGCAACACCTGTCACCCCCAGGCCGACGCTCATGGAGAACGGAGCTCATTCTGTGACCTCCGACGCTCGAGTCGCTTCCGCAGTATCAGTAGAATTGACAATTAAAAAGAAAAAAATACACAATCAAATAATTCATCTAGCTCCCATGTAGTTAGTTATGTGTAGTAGTGAAAGTGTGCTTTTAAAATTGATAAGAATGCATATAATATTACTATCTTTCTGTATTTATAATACAGAATTATACCGTTGCATAATAATTATCTTTATTTTGTACTAGCTGATCCGCGCAACTTCGTCTGCGTCACCCCGTTTTTGCAACATTTTTCATTCCTGCTCCGCACCTGTTAGTCGTAGCGTGATGTTATATACATATAAACCTTTCTCTTTAACCATTCTATCTATTAAAACAGACCGCATCAAAATCCGATGCGTAGTTCTAAAGATTTAAGCATACAGAGGGACAAGAAAAATAGGGACAGAAAACGCGACTTTATTTTATACTATGTTTTGTATAATATACATAAATGATGCAATGTTGGGCTACCAAGTAGCCTGGCATTGGCAATTGACAAATAATAAAAAGTCTAACATACATATATGTAGATAGTGTCATTTAGTGTGTTGTTGATGCTTGTGTATTGAGTTACATACATAAACTTATCCTTAGAGGAACAAATTTTGCGAGTGACATACGTCTCTTACAAAACCTAGGCGTGAGAAAGTGACGTGAGTTTATGAACCGTGAAACGTTCTTAGGGTTCCGTAGCCAAATGGCAAAAACAAAGCTGTCATAGATTCGTCATGTCTGTCTGCTGTAAATGCTGAAATTCGTTCAGCATTTTTAACTACCATCGCGGAAAAACAATAAAGGATTAAAACCCCAAATATTTTGAAGGGCTCTATGCGTCATCAAATTTGCACTCAAAATATTTGGAGCATTATTACCCTTCTACAGTCTATATATCATATCCATATTATATCATGTAAAATCAAAATAGACGTGCGGTAAGCGGCAAGCGTGTTGTGGGCCTAAGTGTATATGCACTTGATCAAAAACTATTAGTGTACTCGTTCTTCGCTTCTGCCGTATCTAAGCCATAAAAAATATGCTAAAAATAGTCATAGCTAAAACACCTACATAAGTATAAAAACTAGACTCTTACTCAGCAGAAATACAAGTTATGCAAACTCAAGGCAAGGGTTTTTTTAACAACTAGCTGTCACCGGTATTATAATCGTAATCATCATCCTTGTGATAATCCCGGCGCCTCCGAAATTTCCACCTCGGAGTACAGGGTCTATTTACATCTACGTAATGGCCTTATTTCCTCTGAGACTTCATTTATAACTATACTGATGTACCCTAAGTTGATAAGCATCTTGTACGATTCAAAATACTGACATCTCGATTTGCATTTCGAACAGTGACGGTATACCGTAAGCCATCGACAGACTGACCGGCTAACCCAAGTCTATCTCCTGTAAAAAATATAGACAGTAAAAGTAGTGTACAATATAAATCTGCCAGCCCGTTTGGTAATAAACAAGTTTAAGTATGCTTGAAATCGTCTAGTCTAGGCCTATATAAAACTGAACTGAACATTTGGAAGGCTTCGTAAAATTGGAATGTTCATAATAAGATTGAATCGAATATAATTGTATAGCAAATAGTGAATCGCCAATGGTTTTATGCTAATTGTTCGTTCTCACTGTACAGGAAAATTTGTACTTTGTACTCTCACATCGGCGCACAGTCGAAGGTCTCGGTCATTTAGCGATGAGCGACGCGTCAGTGGTGGCATGGCGATAAGGCTATGAGGAAAATCATCATCATTCTCTGAACCTTTTCCCAACTCAGTTGGGGTCGGCCTTCCAGTCTAACTGTGATGCGGCTGAACGTCGATATTTTCCGTGAAGCGACTGCCATCTGACCTCCACAACCAATGGTCCAATGACCAATGGCGATATCGAAGTTCCAAGTTAGACTCGTTGGACTTTTGAGGGCTCCAATTACCCGTAACGACTACTATAGATGTTCGTATGGCAACTGGACCGACGGCTTAACGTGCTCTCCGAGGCACGACCAGACCAGTGCAAACAGCCATATTCATGCATACAACTTTTTTGCATTGAGTGGGGATCAAACCCGCGCCCCGTGCGTTGCAGTCGCGTGCACTACCGCCACGCCACGGAGGCTTTCGCTATGAGGAAAATAGATAGAGAAAAAAATCTCTCTGCTGGCCTAACACGGGCGCGGGACAAATATCTCTCTCCACCGCTTATGTCAAATTGATGGGGACAAAGGCGTTTGTCCCTAATTGCTAGCATGGCGTCGAAGGAGATAACTTATGTCCCTCGCTGTGACGTAGACAAGGGACTTTTTCTCCACTTGCTTAGCACGGCGGCCGTAAAGTGGACAAGATATGTCTCTTTTTGACAGATTATAGAGAGATATTAGTCTCCGAACTATTGAGGTGGGGACAAAAATCGTAACCGAAAAATAAATACATCGAATTTGATTAATTAATTAATGAATTAAAATTTTAATAATATATATATGTATATATATGGGGAAGGGGGGATTTAAATATTTTTCTCAAATAATTTTGACCTTCAATATTTAAAATCCAGTAATAAAGTATTAATATTTGTATGTATGTATATGTATGTATATATATATATATATATATATATATATATATATATATATATATATATATATATATATATATATATATATATATATACATATACATACATACATATATTTGTATATATATGTATATGTATGTATATTATGTATATATGTATTTATATATGGACTCTACAGCGGTCAGCAGTACGAGTGTGACACCCTAGGCATTACAAACATCGATAGGCTATAGTAACCATTTTCCAACAGGTGGGCCGTGTGCTCATCTGCCACCTAAGTTGTATAAAAAATCCAAACATATTATCCTATATTATTACGACACATTACGTAACACAATACATCCCATTACAAAGTAATAATACCCACTTACTAACTTAGCTATATCTACATTATATGAAATTAAAATAACACCGACAATTTAAAAAGTCAATGTTGCACTTATAAAATATGCACGTTGCTAGGTTTTATCAATTTGGTCGAATAATACTTTTTCGTATATTGGTAGCATTGAGTGGACAAACGTTCTCCCCGGTGACAAACTAGTCTCTCCTCGACGCCATGCTAGCTAAAGGGAGAGAGAAGGAGGGAAAGACAAATTTTTCTCCACTCCCCGGGGACTTTTGTCTTCGCGCCATGCTAGGCCTACTGGTTTGTCGCGCCGCTCACCGCTGTGCTCGCGACCGAGCTGTAGCTAATATACCACGATGAATGTTCAATTAAATAAAAAAAAAGTACTTAAATTTTCTCAACACGCGACCAACAGTAGTTTTTATTACATCTTGGTCAGATATCTCTTTCGATTGGATATAAATTAAAATGACTGAGAAAAGTTACGCAACTTTTCCGATTTTTTTCTTTTGATGATGAAAATCTAAATAAGAGCATAATCCGGTCTGCTAACTTGTATGGATCGAAGAGCTGGCCCATAAAGGTGACGGATAAAGACGACTGCAAAGCCGAGATGAGAATGTTGAGATGGATTGCTCGCACCCACATTTCACCAGTTTATGCTTAGATCCCAATGTGGCGAGCCGCATCGAAAAATCATTGGTGTGGGCCATGGTAAAACTTGGGATCGAACCCGAGATCTCGTCTCAGCAGTCCATTCCTATACCACTAGGCTACCGCGGTCATTCGGCTCCGTATGTTAATTGATCCTATTATTAATCTATTGTTTGCAAATCAGTTGTGATAGCGATTTTTTTTTACAACTGCAAACTTGCAGTCACACCAGACCTCATTATTTCATATTATAATGATATACCTTTATTACAGATTTATCACACTCGGACACGCGTCTATCCATCATGCTAAATGGCTTCGAACTTCACTTCTATAACCGATGTGACTTGTATAATGAACTTGAGAAAATATTCGGTCTCGAACCAGTCATCAAACAGCAGAACGATGACGATTGTATCGATCGCGACAAAGCTATGAACGACGCCAATGAGAAGAGAAGACGCGCTCAAGACACAGTCAGGTCAGAGGCAGCCATGGCACGGACATGGCGAGACTTAATCCCTGTTATAAAGATTGATATCTGCTCAGGAAGAGTCGTTTTTGGCAACCGATTAGTCCCGACAACTCTCTCGATAAGCATTGAAGAATCCCATTTAGTTTATAGTACAAAACCTCCAGCCTCCAGTCTAGATCATTTAATGCATTTCGTCAAAGCCAAAGCCGAAAACTGCAAAGTGATGCTCGCCCCTAGCCCTAATTATACGTCAATGGTTGATGAGCCTCCGAGGTATATGGGAGAAGGGTTCGTTATCATGAGTTCCAACTATATCGAAGTCTACTTCTATATGGATGAGCCTGGTCTGGTGCCTGATCAGCCTGTGTTACTGCAGCTAGCCAATGGCGATATAGTAGAGTCGGCACCTCCTATTTGGGGAGTAGATATTAAATGCGGGAAAGGAACAGATTTCAGTTACGGACCCTGGGCTGATCGACAAAGAGATCATCTTTTTAAGTTTTTCTTCCCACCGAACTTCAAAAATTTAGAAGTAACACCACAGCCTAAACCTGGTGACAGACGACAGACTCAGTCATTTGACATTAGACTTTCAACTTTGAATGAGGCGACAATCGATATCTTATTCACGAAAAATAAAGAAACTAATGCTGTACACATAAATATTGGTGCCGGTTCATATCTCGAAGTAACACTGCCCTGGATTGTATTACAAGATGGATACACGACAAAGATTACGGGACAACTCCTACATTTGGAAGCAACTACAAGTCTTCAATACAGGAGCCTAGCTGAAAGTGAAACGCTGGAGTACACCGTAAAATGCCACTTTCCGCTTGTATGGAACCACCATCAGTGTTGGCAGCTTAGTTTAACAGGATGTAAAGCAACCACACATCTTGTCTACACACACATAGATTTCTTCCAAGATCTCATAAACGACTGGTCTACGAAAGCTCGACCTGATATCTTACACTTTGTACCATACACGTGGAAAATTTCGCTCTTACTCAAAGAATGCGAAGTAGTTACGGTAAGCAACCAGTTCAACTGGATCGACTGCAGTTCCACTAATCAGGAAAATAATCACGTCGCGTTTTGTGGCGACCTACTTGACGTTTCCTTCGATTTGCCATTCATTGACTTCTTGCCAGATGTTATACCACTGAAGATCTGGGTACAAGGAGAAGCTGTCGACATGAGTCTCTACTTGCCCGAAGTGAACACCTCGAGATTGCTCCTTCTATCTATTGATAAGAATATGAAATTAGCTCCATGTAGACTAAAAGCATCGAAATGGCGGAGAAAATGCGTGAAATCTCAAGGTTGGATAGACTGTTGGTCTGTTCCTATAGTTGCTTTAAGTGTGAGGTACAATTACCATCCAGTTCCTCTACTAGGTCCCGAACCTCAAGCAGATATAACTACGCCTGAGAAGGAGGAAATACTTCTTTCACCTATGAGGATACCAAGAATGAGAAAACAGCCACAAATCAATTGGACTTTAGATGGAAACAAATTCGACAGAACAACTTTGCCGCCTGATAAAGTCAGTGTAGAACTTGAAGTTGGACCTTCAATACTTTTAGCATATGGAACAATTATTACTAGCTTTATGAATCTACTGGAAAATATTTTTGGTGAAGACCAAACTTTCACAGACATGCAGAAGACACCAAATATGGAATCATTTTATTTATCGAATGACAACACTAAACTCAATGATAAGAGCAGTGTCAACCAACATACTGAGATAGCGATGGACGATTCCACAGACTCGAGCAAAGGACCCTTCGATCCGCGGAGGTATAGACCTTTGGACGTCACTGTTTCTATAATTATTCACGACATTCAAGCCCATCTTGTTAAGAACTGCAGTGAAAATGAACCACCTTGCCCTGTTATATTAATCGAGCGATTTGGATTTGAAATGGACAAAAGTTTTAGAGAAACAAAACTGCAACTCCTATTGAGTCCATCAATATTAGTTTCAGCTAACAACTTATCACGTTCCAACCCCACCAATTCTGGGGCGCTATATCAAGGTCACTTAATGCTTTCATCATTCCAACTGAGAGGTAATGGCTTCTTCAGTGACACGAACCGCACTGTGGAGGACGAAACGGTAGAATATGCCTGGATGATGGAACTTCAACTTGGGCAGTTAACTGGGCGTCTTACGTTACCTCAACTATACCAAATAGTATCTTCATTAGAAACATTTTTATTATTAATAGTAGACAGTGAAAACGAGCTGGTGCCTCCTAACCCGGCGAAACAGTGCCATCATGGACTAAATAATATTATGTGCAGTGAGACTGATCACGCTCTAAAATATCGGTGTCCTTCATCTAGTGAAATTAAATACAAAATGATTCGAGTAGCAATTGATTTGATAGATATTTATATCGCAGATACAAATACTACGCTACAGACATGGATATCGCCTGCGAGGCTTAGTTTTTGCAATTTACATGGTTCAGGTTTTGGTACAGGTCTGACCGGACTCTTGCCAAATATTAAGCTAGCTCTATATACTCAGACAAACATGCAAACAAACATGCATCATCATTCAAACGGTAGTAACAATACAACCACTAGTCAAGTCAAACCACCGGAGAGTGATAGTTGGGTTGGGGTCGGATCGGTAGCTTTAGGTCCTTTATTGATCGAAGCTGCTTCATCTTTACCTCAGACGCCTAAAAATCTACACTTAGTGCAACAAAAATTTCTCAAACTCCATGACGATAAAACTAAAAGGCTCTGGTTCCTGTGGCCGAATGAAGGGAAATGCTCTCAATGTGGATGTACAGGAGGCTGTGCATTTTTCGGTTCTAATAGAAACGGACCTAATTTCTTAAAACCAAGTCCCAGCGATCTTAACGAAGGAATAAATGTAGCTATATTTAATATAATAGAGACTACTCCAGGAGAATATGGTTACGGTCAAAGTTTGTTACATTCTGGACAGCTTGTGTTCCACACTCCACCTTACAGCAGTTTAAATGTCTGCCTCCAGCCTACTAATGTTGCTACCTTGATACCATCTCCATTACCACAAAGCTTGAGTAAGTCTCCGCAAAGTGCTGAACGGCGAAGCCTTACTCGAAGATTCTCATACACCAGCATGAGTAAAGGAAGTAATAATATACTCGTATCCAGCACAAAGAGTGACGTGCCCTACGCTCGCTTGGTTGACACTAGTGTTCCTCTAGGAACTTCCAAAATCGATAGTGATTCCAAGCTCAATAAAAGCGTACTGAATGTACCCCAAATGGAGAGCAGTGTTTCTGATTCGAAGTTAGCTTTAAGCTGTGGTGTCAAAGATAACGCCAATGTGATGGTCAAAAAGATAGCTGCAACGGATGTCGAAACCTTCGTGGTACCAAAAGTACCAGCTAGAAGTGTGGCAGTGTCTGAATCTCACTATTCATTAAACTCCCAAATTCCTCCTGAAGACAGTTTTCCTCAAGAGGTCCAAAGAACAATGTCGATCACCAGCGAAAATCATTCAGAAGCTTTCTTTTCGGCTGATGAAGATATGTTCCCGAGCCGCTCTTCGAGTTTGAAACATTCCTTCGGCAGTCGCCATAGCAATCACAAAGACAAAAGTTCTTTTGGAATTAACGACATATCAAATGAGAAGTGGAATAACTCTGCGCCTAAATCAGATGGAATTGATATTCCTGACACAATTAGTAATTTAAGTACGGGAGTTCAGCCTGATTCAGAAAGTGGATCGGTATCATCGAACTCGTTCATATCAGCCATATCTTCACAAGAAGACATGACACTTGTAAACCTTCATATGCAGACCAATAAGGCTATTGTAGACTCACCTTTACTAATGGCCAGTTATATGCACAACCTGCCACAGTACAAATGCGCAAACTGGTCTTCTTGTTCCTTACCAAGCGGTAGTGACGTGTACACCTTACCGTTGTTCAGAAGAGCTGACGACGGTACGCTGGTATACGTTGGTCAAAAATATCTTCCGTGTTTTGAGCCACTGGGTAAAGTCAACATACTGAGACTGGTCTCAAAGAAAGACCATAACAATCAGAATCAACATGGGCCGTATTCAAATTTACCACCGCATTTCAATTCTCAAGTCAAAGCTCATCCTTATCCTCAAGGGTGGTGGGATATCCAGCAGACGGTGCAGGATAGCCAGGAGAACGCCACAGAGAAAAGTACCACGTCAACTGTGACTACAACAAGCGACAGCAAAAGCGGTCTGTTCGTTAAACTACGAGGAGAAATAGACGTTATGTTGACACCCCTAGTTTTGGAAAGCACGCAGAAATTCGTTGAATCTCTAACTCCTGTTCTAGCGAACATACATCCAATAACAGTCATCAACCATTTACGACTGCTTTGCATATCAACAGTGTCAAGTGCAAATATATTAAAACAGAAGCAATACGTTCAAAACTGGTTGCCACAGATGCAAACCCGAAGTCATTCCAACTTGGTGTCAGATAAGGACGACAAATGCAAACTGGCCACAATACCTCACTCTAACGTATATGAAGAGACAATCTGTGAACAGTTACAAGCTACTGTGACTATTCCTAAAGTGAACATAATATTCATACAATCCTCAGTAGTTGAAGACATGATATCCTTCTCTGCTTTGGACAATATTCAGGACTTGACATGTGTGTCCTTATTTGGGGTGTCAATTGAAAATATTACAGCGAAATACGTGAGCGCAAAGAAGAATTTAGAATCGGTTCAGCTGTATTATAGGCCGACATTGAGAACATTGGGTAATAAGAAGTCGTTTGGAATCATGAAAGGCCCAAGGGCTCTGATTACGGCTCAGTCTTCAAGGAAACGAGGACAGGAGAGAGGTGAGCCCGTCTATATCGAGACATCACAGCAACAGTGCGAAGATACCACTATAACCTTAAATGTCGGTACGTATAAACTGTTCATTGTAAATATTTGATTTGCTCATCATTATACCAATTTCCCCCCTTCTTAAGGTATGACGTATTCCTTTTGTTTACGTAGGCAAAGTCCACGGTCAACTACGGCGCATCCGCAACGAGTCTTCTCAATTGAAGGACGTGACCATCACAGGCATCCCCTGCCAACATTCCAAAGTGTCATTCAAATTCACCAGAGTTGATACTTGTGCCAAAGGATGCGAGTCCATGGTAAGACTTAGTTTGTTTTTTTTTTACATATAGTTGATCGAGGGTCCTAATGTCCCCGTTCTAAATTTCCTCGATTTTTTTGCCTTACATAACGCGATAAAATGATATTTTATAACTGAAAAGTTTTCAAGAGGCACTAAGACTAATCCGAATAGTTCTTATTTATTTAAGAATTTGATTTTTTACAGTGTTGTCAGAACGGAACACCTGAACCTCAAAAAGACAGTCCGATCGGCTTCATCATGTTTGAATGTGGCCTTGAAGGCATATCTATCAAAGTGTCCAAACATTCGCAATCTCACAAGCCAAACGACGAGAAGAAATGCGCCAGACCGGACATTGAAAGCTGTAGAGAATCGGTGAAATCTGCTGAAGAGTTGAAGCCAGATAAAGAGAAGACTAAGAGTTACAGAACTTCTGGAATTGAAGATCTGTTTAGGAAAAAAGAAACGAGTTCAAAACCGAGTACTCCTAATTTAGGGAATGCACAACCACCACCAGTTCCTCCTCCGGAGCCATCCACTCCTGGACCTGATGAACCTTCGAATAATGATAGTACTTGTACCGTCGTTCCTATAAAGGACAATGGGAATATGTCCTCCTGCGCTATCGATTTGAAAGTGGTATGGTTCAACTTCGCTGCACCTCCGAGAACTCCAATTACGAAGAAAATTGATTTTACGAGGTGAGTTCATCGCTTAGGTGGCAGACAAGTACCCACTAATGGAAAGTGGTTACCGTGGCCTATGGTCATTTGTATGACAACTGAAACCGACAGTCTAACGTGCTCTCTGAGGTACGCAATTACACAGGTCGGTACCCAGAGCGCTTTATATCCTATTGAGTGCTTATATTTCTTCCAGACTGGATTGGAACCTGTTAAGCACGGCGTCCCCCGCCATCAATGCGTGGATGAACCCATGTAACCGCCTCGGCATCCGAGTGGTGGCTCTGTATCGAGCGTACGCCAGACGGTTGACGGCAACCGCCGCTAGTCTCATGGCTGCTGCGTTGGATCTTACTCCGCATCATACCCTGCTCAAGGTAGATTTTTTAAAATTTAGATCTTCAATTTTGGTATCTATATAATAGAATACGCATTTTATAGTAAAGACCTTAGATGTGTGGATATTAAAAAAAATAAAGTCACCTCCTCTCTGTATTGGCTGCGTGCACACATTAGCATACACAAAGAGGAGGTGCGGGAATCAACCGTGCGCTGTGATTCTAAACACAGTCAGGGTCTGGCGTGATGTCATACGGTGCTAAACGAAATGTCACGTATAGTTTCAAGCCGCACGTGATTTTTCTTTCTGCTTAAACTCTGCTCAAAGCAATTCTAAATTCATATTCATAGTAGCTATATGTGGCTTGATGAATGTATCAATTGCGCAGCAGTCCTGCTGCAATAATTATTATGTGAAGTTCCTACTAAAATATATTTAAAATGTTAATAGTAGGTACTTTCACTTTAATACTAAAAACGATATGTCAATAAATAAGAAGATTATTACTATCCTCAGTACTAAATGGTCCTCAGCTGCTGAGGGACCATTTAGTACTGAGTGATAGAGGCCCAGTGCCAAAGTGCCCTATGTATGTCCCGCAGAGCCGCTACGGGCGCCACACGCCGATGGCGAAGCAGCTGCGCGAGGAGCCGTCGCTGCAGCTGTGCGCCGTGCTGCTGCGCTACGCGCTGCAAGCCGACGCGGCCGCCGTGCAGGCCGACCTGGCCGAGCGACACCTGCCCTCGCTGTCCACGCTGCGCCAGGTACACTGGCCCCCAAGCTCGACAGCCCCTCTGAACTTTTAAATTGTTTGCTGTCGTAAAGTTGTTTGAAAATAAAAGATATGCAATATTAGTTGTTGCACGCGACTCCACCCGCGTGGATTTCGGTTTTCGTGTAGAACATACTTTTGTTCGTTCTATCATCAATGATTTCCGAAGCGCGTGTAACAGAAGACTGAAAAGTTCAAATCAAATTTAGATAGGAAAAAGTTCGTCTGATTGTTGATAGATCGATAAGACCAGTTTCGAATTTCGAATATTTCAGGCGAGGCTTCGTGGCTCAGCGGTCACAGAACGTTCCCCCTGTTAGGGAACGGGTTCGAATACCGTCGAAGCATTAAAGAACCCAGTTCATTGTCATCATCTTAAAATATGTCAAGATAATAATGAATGCTACAGTTTTATAATATGTTACATAAAAGCAACACGCCTTACTCTAACGGTATTACAGAACAGTGCATATATGATTCGTATTTCAGGGTGTGATCGTCCTCAGTCGCCAGTGGAAGAACATCCTGTACACCCCTCTGCTGTTGGAACACAATTATAAGAGCAAGGTCATGAAGCCTCTGAACGTCACATTCGCGCTACCCGATTTACTGGAAGTAAGTATGGTTAACAGTACAAGTTGAAGTGAGTGAAGTATTGATACCGTTCTCACTACCCGTAGGAACCTATTCGCGAAACCTATTCCTGTGGTGAAAGTAGCCTATGTATTATTTCAGACTACCATCCCTCCACCCCGTACCCAGGGGCTAGATAGGGACACCATGGTTAGGGTAAGAGGGTCATCTCAACACAGATGTCCCCGGGTCTGCCGGGGTGCGAGCGATATGCCTTGTATAATCTCACCTCCGGCAATCAAGGACCCATGGACGGCGTGCGTTTTGGTCGGTTCGAGTACGACATAATCATCTCCACCGGTTTTGGTGGAGGTGGTCTCCGTGGGGATTTCGCGCACGATGAAAAAAAACAGATTGCCATCCCTGTACCAAATTTCACGCCCTCTGGCGGCTAAACAGCTCTGGTGTGATTGAATAATGAACATCTAAACATCTTAACACAATTTGACATTTTATATTTTACTACCCGGTAAACTTCCCGTCGCCATGGTTTTTAAGCTAGTGTGGAATTCTCACTCTGTTCCCACTGTTCTATTCAAATTTCCGCATATATTTCTGCTCCCGATTCACGCTGTACCTTCCGTTTTTTTTATTTACACGTATATTTCTGATCCTATTCCCGTTGCACCTTGTATTTAACGGCCAACGGCGCTTTGTTCGTATTGAATTTTGCGAACAAATTGCAATTTTAAGTAAATTACATTTGCGAAACCAACAAAATATAAATAATCCAAATTGGTCCAGCTGTTCTCGAGTTATTAATCGTATAAGTAACACGATTCTCGACTTTATTATATAGATATTAATTAGTAACATAAGCTATGGGAGAAATCACAATTCTAGTTCAGTAATAAATCTATACGAAATAACTCAAATAAAAATTACACAACACAGACGAACCCGCGTCTCCTGCATAGTAGTTGCGCAACATTACAATGTTATATCTTTTTTTAGGATTCAGTAGAAGGCTGGCAAGAATATCCCTTGGAGACAGAAGCGTTAGACGAGAACTGCCTCCTGCTCAATATGGACGTCGACAAAATCAACCTGCCTGGTGAGTTATTGAGTTTAATTTTAAAATTTAAATTGAAGATTTACGTACCAAGATGTAATATAACTGTAGTATAGTTATCGGTATATATCTTACTCGTAAGTTGCGAGAGAAACTAGGATTTGAGCTCCTCAGCGGCTCCTCAAAAGACAGCTAAAAACGCCTGTTGCCCATAAATAGTATCCACATTTTGTGACGTCACTGGGGTCAAGATATATGTCGCTAACTATATCTGATACATGTTCGCGATGGATAGAATAGTAGCTGTATTTTCCAATTAAAATTATCTCAGTATTAGTTAATATTCATCACAATAAGTACTCTTTCTCACAATATAAGTGTATATCACTGTATTACATAGACTCACTGTGAAATGTACAGATGTATAGTACTTTGAAAATTTTTTATTACTTGGTCTCTACAATCCAATCTTTATAATTAGAATAATTACATATTCAATGAAAAAAGAAACTATCGGAAATATATATGGGGCAATTAAAAGTTTGTAAGTAAACATATATAAATAATACAAATTGTACGTACCTATATGTACGCTGATCTCAGTGCATGTCGACTTGACTTGCTTGCAAAATCATAAGTTACAAAAAAATACAGGCATTCTCGTCACAAATAAAATGAACAAAACCTTTTTAATATACCTACTATGATTTTTTATTGATATAGTTTTTGCATAATCTAACTGTATTTATCTTACCTGAACGTAGATATCTCAAATATATTTCCATCAGTTTTTAAAATAATTGGATTAATACTAACTCCTAATAAGTATATGCAAAGCTGGGCCCTTATTAGGCTTGACCAACCGTAACGTAACTACGCGCGTTTGTATTAGCCAACATGTTTAAATATAATTTTACACCAGGTGCTGTAGACAAAGTGACATTCTATTGATAGACACACATCGAAGCGAACCGTTTTCAATTTGCAATCAATGGATTACTTGACACTGCGGTAATTTTATGAATAAATCTATGTGCAATAAAATTTTTTGAGTCACAAAGATACAAATTTTATTAAAATTTTGTAGCCATATTACAGATTTATGTCAAGCCCATACTTTGCAAAGCAATTCTAATGGTTTTTTCGCCAGTAGAATGTCCCTTTGTCTAGAGCCCCTGTTCTATCTAAGTCAACCAATTGAAATCAACCGTCTATTCACGTTACGTTTGCGTTTTTAAGCCATTGTCAAGTAGAGTAAGGGCCTCTTGGTCATGATAACACAATATAATGCGATATTATGTGTTGTGGTGAAGTGCCCGGCGCGGTGGTAAGCCCGCGACCGCACTCGTTCCCATCCACGCCGCCCTCGGGTTCGTACATCAGCACTATTGTAACTGGCTAGAGATTTGTGGACAAAAACATACTTTTCTGTTCTTTTAAAAGTCTACAAGTCTTGATAGATTGTTTGATGTCGTTTGAAATTGTTTAAGAAACTTTAACTTAAACGTATTTTATATTCTCTGTGGCAGTCTTTTATCTTCTGAACCATAAAGTCATTATTGTTAGCTAAACAGAGCAACAGTCACAATTTAAAATGTCAAATGAATTTAAATATGCACTATTTTTGACAGCTCGCTTTCAGACAAGTTGATAAGTTAAGATAAGTTAAGTTGACTAACTTTTGTGACGCATTCACTAGCTTACTCCCCAAATCAAGCGTACCTAAAGAAAAAAACAATGTCGTTCGTTACATAATGAAAAGCAATATTCGAAATACAAACCCGCAAATTGCATAAAGAAAATTTCTTAAAATTTGTCAAACATAATCTTATTTTCTCATGAAAATTTCAAACGACTTCAAACAGAGTGTCTTGCGTTTGTTATGTGTGTCTTGACTGTGTGATGAGCATGGAGTGACCTTGTGTCTTGTGTGCCCACTTCGTTTACATAACTACCCTCCAATCTGTGCTAAAATGCATTCTTTTCATTCAAATAAGTTCATTCAACGATCCTAAACAATAATTTTCAATCTTGATTTCTTTCTAGACTTATTTTTTGCTCGTCTATTTTATGCTATTAAGCACCTGCACATTTGTATTGAGCTATTATATATATATATATATCTACTAATAAAACGCATCTGTGTTAAGCTTTGCAAATGATTTTGTTGTTATTGTATGTAATTAGCCGTAGTTAATATGTTTTATTAATATATTTTTTTATGACGCGTAGATTTCATTAGCCGGGTATTGTTGGACCATGGAATGAGTCATATTTTATGTGCAATTGCATCAAAAAACATTCCAACTGTGGGTTTGGCTAAGCTTCTATATTTTCCGTTAAACGTTTGCCATCAAACCTCCACAAGCAATTGTTGATATCGAAGCATTGCAGTTAGACCAGTTGTTGACCTTATTAGGGGCTCCAACTACCCGTAACGTCTGTCATAGATGTTCGCATTACAACCGGGACCGACGCATTAATGTGCTCTCCGAGGCACTATCATACCAATGTAAATAGTCATACTCGTGCATACAAATATTGACAAAAACGGGGATCATAACCGCGCTCCCGGCATATCCCCTCCTCTTATAAAACTATCACCGAATACAAAAACAATTCACAAAGCTAAAATTATTTTGCAAAACATAATGCACTTTTGTGTTTTCTATGCAATATTACTAGACTCATATTTGTCCTTTGACATGAAGCACATACTTTTCATTTGCACAACAATAAAAGAAGTTTAATAACGTAATCTATCATCCACAATCGAATAGACGTTATTCAAAACATTATTAACCTTATCAAGTCTCACCCTGTATACTATAATATGTAGTTCCGTTCAAACGCTCACACATCATGTGCTAATACGTCATCGCTCACAGTGCGCGGGGCACAGAGCAGTCGGGCAAGCCTCGTGTTCCCGTCGCTTCCGTTCACGACGAGGAAGCCGGCCTTCCATGACGATGCGATCGCTAGTAAGTACATTGCTAGTTTTGTTTGTAACTTGCTATAAGAGAGTCGCTTACTGCGAAATCACCTGTATTGACTTATATTCACACATCAACCCCTTCCAGCTAAATGTTGAGAGGATTTGCGGTGTAAATATATGTGCATTTGCTGTTTTGGTGAGACCTCCCTAAGATACGAAAAGGCGGTAGGAAAAAAACAGATAAATATCCTGTATACTGAATTAGCAGGTGATTGTAACTCTGGTATTTGATTTAATGTATTCTGTAATGTAAAAAAACTTGTATATGCGCATTTTTCAACCAAAACTTGCAACCAACACGTCATTTTATTTGAGGGAATGATAGAAAAAGGGGACTTACTAAAGATTTTTTTCAATAAAAAAATATTTTTAATTCAATACAAAAAATATTCGTATAGTGGTACCATACTTTAAGTTCGTACCGTGTGTCATATAACAATTTAAATAATGCTCGTTTAATGCTCGTGTCTGCATCCGTATGTTAGCATGTGTAGTCCTTACTCCCGACTTGTTCGTTTCTCCATCATTCTCTATTGTAGTAGACTACGGCACGCTGAAGGAGGACCTGCCGACGGTGGGGTCCAACCCCTCGCTGTACTCTCCCCACGGGAGTGACGACAACATCAGAAACGATAGAGCTAGGGAGGATCTGTACCAGTGGATGGCTAAGCAGGAGCCCATTAAAGTGGTGAGTTTAAACTATAAATGTATGTATTTTGCACAATCCTACCCCATCAGTTTACTACCTACTTTTTTAAACAATTTTAGGAACGCTAATTACAAATATTCCCTCTAACCCCTCCAGCTAAGTTCAAAGGCTTGGGAGTGGTTCACGTCGGTAGTGTAATGACCAGGATTGAACCCGGGACCTTTTGATACTTAACATCAAAAATAGCAATCTGTCAAAATAATTTGTTTGGAATAAAATTCTGTATCTGTTTTATAATACCCCATCGTTATACCTCAGGAGCACAAGAGCAAGAAGTCAATCATCCCCCCATCCAAGATGAACCCTCTGGCGGTGGCTGCGGCTATGCCGGCGTGTAGCCTGTACCCGGTGCAAGGCTCGCTGATGCTGCTGGACGCGCACCTGGTGTTCCAGCCCTTCCTTGGAGCTCTGGGCGTGTCGCCGCACCAGGTCACTCAAGGTACACCCTCCCTCTATGATAACAGCTATAGCGGCGACCGTGCAGCCTGTACCCGGTGCTGAGCTGCTTTTCTTTGCTAAAGTAGAATCAGAGCACTCATCATTAAACTATACCGGTTGATTTTATAGTGGTTTCGGAAAAAAAGATTTTGGCCACAATTTCGATAGTAAAATCATAAGGAAATCCTAATTTGGCGAAAAAAAATTTTTTGTTATACGTCCCATACATTTTTCTGTTCACCTGTACATTATTGCCATACATAAAGTATTTTTTTTGTCTTTCAAAATTAAAACTTCCAGTCGATTTTGCTACCGAAACTGTGTGTGAAACAAAATATTCTTTTTCCGAAACCACTGTAAAATCACCGTGTATACATATGATTGAACCAATATACCATTCTCTTCCTTAATCTGACAGTTGTCATGTTACACTATTAGCACAACATTTTACTCATGACTTCATCATCGTTCTTGCGTTAGTCTTGGATGCATTTGAAGTCATGTCACTCACGATTAGGACTTTTTTAGTGATAAAAATGATCATTTATTTGCTAACGTTTTTTTTTCATACTATTTAACGATACTTTGATGTGCAATAAACTTCTGTTTGCCTTTAGTGTATGTACAGACGTGACTATATAAAAATTATGACCTTATTACAGGTGAATCGAAGAACAAGAACGGTTCGGGCGAGGGCGGTGGGCCCCCGGTGCTAGAGTCACTGGGCTCCAAGCTGTCGCTGATCGCGTGGATGGATATGTTCCGCATCGACATCGTCGTGAGCGAGCTGGCCGCCAGGGACAGGAGGCACCCGGGCAAGGGAAAAGGTATAACTGTAATCATAGGAGTTTTTAGTATTATTAAAATTGTATGATACTATCTTTATCCGTGTGGTGACGAAAAAAAAACTCACCTTCCATGTCATCTGAAGGGTTGTTGGATATACGACTAACGAAAAACGCAGTTCTTTTTTATCGTGCGAAAAATCCCCACGGATACCACCCACCGGAGCCGGTTGGTAGGTTATGTCGGACTCGAACCGACTAAAACGCACGCCGTCTTTGGGTCTTCATTTGCCGGAGGTGACCGCCGCCGCCGCAGCCTGCTTCTGCTAGGGTGACAGGCGGCTCCACCCGTCACCCCCAGGCCTGCGCTCATGGAGGACGGAAGTCATTTTGCGACCTCCGACGTCCGAGTCGCCTCCGCTCATCGTGGGCTGTGCGGGTCCGGAGTCTTCTCGGAACTCGTTCCGCGTCTCCTTCTCGAGCATTACTTGCTCGCAGAAGAAGGCGCCGGCAGACCAAGCGTTCGCGCACCGTACCATCGCCGTGAGCAATGTGGCGAGCGAGAGAACTCGCACTCCTAGGGCCGCCACTAGGACCCGCCTCGGCGTCTCCCACGCCGGGCACCCGGTCAGCGTGTGCAGCCCCGAGTCCTCGCTCGCATCACAGTGATGGCACTCAACCCTGTACTAACACGTTTGGTTAGCAAGGAAACAGTAGAGCAAAGGCTTCTAACATATCTCTTGAAAACTCAGGTTTTGTAAATGTATTTCATATAATAACCTGTAGGTATATGTACTGTTAATTTTTAAGTATATGTTAGTATTCTTTAGTTCTTATAGAACCATACGCATTCTTTATTAATACGCGCCTACCTCCATGGAAAACAAAAAAAAGTGGAAGTGATATGTACGGTTCTGCTACTGAAACTATCGCGTCGCACTTTTACTAGTTTTTTCTGTTCTGTGCCTATCTCGTACTAGCTCTGCACCATCCTTTTGGTAGACTGGCATAGAATGCGTACGGCATTAAATCCACCAATGCACATCGCGCATAAATATAAATCACTATCACTACATAGTATAAAATAAAGTCGCGTTTTTTGTCCCTATTTTTCTTGTCCCTTTGTATGCTTAAATCTTTAGAACTACGCAACGGATTTTGATGCGGTTTGTTTCAATAGATAGAATGGTTAAAGAGGAAGGTTTATATGTATATAACATCATGCTACGACTAACAGGTGCGGAGCAGGAATGAAAAATGTTGCAAAAACGGGGTGACGCAGACAAAGTCGCGCGGGTCAGCTAGTAATAAATAAATTGGAGATGTCGCCTTATTTTCTTTTTTAATTTACCCCTACAGCTCCACAAACCCACACCAACATACAATCAGAAACGCCAGCATTCCTGTGCGAGAAGGTGTCCATCGACGTGGACCTGAAGAAGGTGGCGGACATGGCGGTGGACGACCTTATCCAGCGACAGAACGTGCTGTACATCTCGCGAGGACAGCTCAAGAAGCATATCAGTACTATGCTCAACTTCAACATCAGCATCAGGTTTATTTCACAGCAGGTAAGTACCACATTATGTACAATACGCGTCATATATATTGAACCCAAGGCCCTAGCGGCCTTGATATAACCTAGGGTTGGTGAATTTGCGCTCGCCTCAAAGTGCACCCAGAATACTCGTACTACGGATATAGAGCATATTTTGTAGTACTTACTTTCCACGTACAAAGTAAACACAAAGAGGAGGTGCTGTAATAAATAATTAATTTCTTTATTAAACAAAGCGTAGCGTAGCGGCACCAAAGTAACTAAAGTATCTACTTTGATGACGTCAATTGTCATGAGAGTAAGTTAAGCTGCCTCCTCTCTGTGTTTGCTATGTGATCTTTGTCATTGGCAAGCTGACCAAAAAGCTGATAATGCTGCATACGCCATTAATAAAAAGAAAACTATTCGATACTGGATACCTGGTCGACCAGATCGAAGGCACAACTAGTATTTAGGAATAAGTCGACTGTTTACTACCAATTTACATTATGCAATTTACATATTTACATTATGCTTACAAGTTACTGCGAATATACAAATATATTTCAATAGCATCTTTTCAATTAATAAAAACCACAACCTTTTCCTTGTAGGTGAACATGCCGCTGCTCCGACTTCTGCACCAGATCAGCAACATGTACCAGAACGTGAAAGATACGCAGATTGAACTCAGGAGTCAGACCAAGATATCGCACAGACAGAACAAACACACGTCGTCGTCAGGTAAGCGCAGCACATTAGCCTTAGCACGAAATACTATCGAATTCGTAATGTAAAGGTATCGACAAAACGGAGCATTGCGATTGGCGGGCTACACACGCACACAGGTTCACAAGAGGTAGACTGCCAATCACAATGCTCCGTTCTCTCGAGACCTTTACATTACGAATTCGATAGGAGTTCATGTTAGTGCTACATTTCTTGCTTTCAGGATCGTACTAGGCAGATAATTCGCAATAAAAGCATGGTATAGTATGAAAATGGAATAGCTTCTTTCAGTGCTGCAAAGTTAGAATCCACCATTTTGGGTTTCTAAATATCTGAAATAGTGATCCTTCTTATCATCTGATCTATATCGTAGCTTCTTATCAACCTGTAAAGTGTACACAATTGACGGGCTGTTGGTAAAAAAACACAGAGAGGAGGATGCTTAACAAGGAAGCACAGTGACTTACAAGCGTGCTCTGACGTCATCGTAGGAATTGTGACTTTAGTATAATGAATTAAAATTCATTTATTATGAGACCATTGATCCATAGTGTTAGTAACAATGTAACTTAAGAACTAATGTTAGTAATAAATTTAATAAATACACACAAAGAGGAGGTGCTGTAATTAAGTTCTTTATTTAAACACTCCACTATCCACACTGATGACACTACACTCAAGTGGATGACACTCCACTCGAGTGTGGCGCTACACTCGAGTGGAGTGTCATCCAGTGCAGCAACAATATACTCTCAGTGTTAGCCAGACTGTCCGACTTTTATTTATAGCCGATTTGAGCAAATATAATAACTTCTAAGATTTTAGATTGACATGGTTATTAATATAAACTACATATGAAGCAGCGGACTGTTTATAATGTTTGTTTGAGTATGAATAGTGCCCTGACAAACCGATAACTTTTTCCTTGTTCTAGTATCAGACTTCAGAGAAAACTTAGTCAGTGTAACATCGCTAGAAAAAGACGCGCAGTACGCGACCTTGGAACCTAAGTGGGATCTCATCGCGCCGACCCTGACCCCCGAGCTGGGGGTCTCAGTGCCTCAGTCTTCTAGCCAACAGAAGCTCAACCAGCCTTCGAGACCGCGACCTCAATCTTTTGCGCAGAAGTTGCGGTCTACGGGGAAGAGCGTCAAGGGAAAACTGGGTAAGTTGGCAACTCTAGTTTCGTTATGAGTTACTTAATGTAAGTAGAGACTGGGCGTTTTGCCGGGAACGCGAAAAGTGTCATAACGCTCCTGTGTTGCATTTTCTATATTTGGTGTAAATTAGAGTTTTTATGTGTAAAAATGGTAGAGTTTTAGACATAACAGCTTAGACAAACCGCACAAGTGTTGGAAAGTGGAATATTGTAGTGAATTGTGATTTTTCGTGTTGGTGTCAAAATCTCCCTTACAAAAGCTTCAGTAAAGTGTCCACCGCTATACTGGGGCAACTATCATCCGTCATCGTCATCCATCATCATCAACAATCATTCCAATTAGATAAGTGAATAAAGTGTTATAAAATAAAATAAGACTTGACATAAAGGTCCTAGTTACCATGTCATAAAATCCCTTAAAAAATAAGTAGGGCGTAGGGAGTAGCGCTGCCCACCCTGAAGGGAAAGGGGGAGAGCTGAGAAGAGGTGGGGAGGCTAGGAAGGGGAGGGGAAGGAGGGGTATAGTGAGCTCTGGCTACCCTACTTACCGGCGGGAACACAACACGATGGTTATTATGACCGCGGTGTTCTGTAGGGCGGAGGTACTTCTCCAGTTTGACAGCTCATTTCGGACGGGAGATACCGTCGCCTTACTAATCCGTCCGTATATCCTGCAGGCTACAGCTCGCTAAACGAGGGCGCGCACACGCCGATGTTCCCGGCGGAGGGCGCGGGGGCGGGGGGTGCGGGGGGCGCGGGGGGCCCGGCCAGTCCGCCGGCGCAGGCGCACGCGTCGCTGAGCTCGCCGTCCGCCGACGCCGTGGACGGCAAGCTGGCGCCGCGCTGTTGGCGCACGGTGTACTTGCTGCTGGACCTGTACGCCAACATGCCGGACGCCGAGACCATCACGCACAGGTACTGTACTATGTATGATTTTGGATTGACATGGTCATTTACAAATTCACTATTAAAGCTATCGGGATATTTGCCATGTTTGTTAATTTCTTCGCGTAACTGATATTTCGGCGCTGTTGCAAGCATATCGGTAACGCGAAGAAATTAACAAACGTGGTAAATATCCCGATAGATTTAATAGTGAAAGAGGTACTGTACTATTTGCTGTCACCAAGTATATAATTGAAAGCTACTAAGAGGAAGCAACAAACCAGCATCCATCTTCTTGTGACTTAGGTCCAAAATCCGTACTGATAGGTATAACGAAATTTTGTATCTTGCGGCCATTTTGACTTGGACATTTTGATTGCAGATTCTCCGTAACCACGGACATCCCGGAGCAGTACCGCCACAGTAAGACGAACGCGCGGCCCAGCTCCCGGGAACAAAACACCAGCAACTCTTCTTCTAGCGCCGCTAATATGGGCATGGTCGTCGTCGGAGTCGCTAGGTAAAGTGTATAGAGGAGAAATTAGTACACGAACTTTTAAACTTTTGCGTTGCGTGATATATGGTTAGTGAAACCTGAGTATTAACGATCGAGCGATCATATGGTGAAAACAATAACTTACCTTTTGATTTACTTGACGTTTCGACCAGGTTGCACTAACTGTGGTCACAAGCTGACTGGAGTATGCATTGACACGTATATAGGTTAGTAAGTTTACCATATGATCGCTTTAATATCAAGGTTTCATTAAAATATACCCCCATAACGACCGCGATCTCCTCGGCAATCAACGGGCGTATATACACCGTGATTTTGTAGTCGTTTTGGACCCGAAAGGGGGTTATTCGGAATAATGCATGGTACCTTTTTGTGAGGTCCCAATTACTGTACTGGTTATAATAAAAACGTTGACATTAATGTAATCTTTGTCACTTGTCCCAGTTGAAAAGTTAGTAGCGCTCCGATAATTCATTGACAATTTTGAATGAATGTAATGTAGCGCGCGTATTTCGACTCGTGAATTGATGCCGCGCGCTCGCCGGTACGGCGCCGCTCGCCGCGCCCCGTCCGCCGCGCGCCGGCGCCCCGAACTTCGCGAAACCATGACGAAACATGTGACTTGCTTGATAAGGGAACACTGACCGCAGAGAATTAAACTATGAAACTCATCTACTTTGAAATCAAGTACTCCAATTTTTCCTTCATTCTTTATACGGGCTCAGGACCGTATTTCATTAGAATATTAAGTAGGTATTCGACGATTAAACTTTAAAATACTTAAACACAATAACAACGGACTGCGAGTAGGTAGGTATTTCAGGCGTATTTAAAAAATTGGAGCTACATACGAGTATTTACAAAATAATCAACTTACATAGGTACCTATTTATAGTTTATTTACGTATCCCTGAGCCGAAGTAACTGCTCGATATGGAGTCCATTGCTTTCGATACACAAAACGTTTTAAGCTATTGTCTCTCAGTTTATTTTATGATGTGTCTCCGTCACTTTTCACTGTTCCGAAAGCGTCCACTATCGCACTACGTAAGTCATCACGAGACGAGATTCATATTCCTAGGAGTAAAGTAGTCGTTTTATTTCTAACCACAAATAAAAATTCCTCGGTGGCCAAGACACGGGGCCACCAAGGCCTATTCAGCGTTCACCAAACTCTTGTCTAAATAGGTAATCACGCACTGCTCGAGCATAATGAGTCGACATCCATCGTGGTGGTAGGTAGGCATGTCTCGTAGGTACGCTGACGACACATTCTCCAGTAATTCTGATTTCACTGTACGTATGATATTCCATTACGAGATACGAACTTCCAGTTAAGATGGCCGGGTCCAGTTTACTTGGGAATCATTAGTACCGCGTTGCCGTAATCCAACCAGGTGCTCCGACTGGGATTAAAACCGCCTAGCCTCTTCTAAATTGAAGCCAGCAACGGCTGTACAGCTGTACAGCTGCACCATTGCCAAGTACTTCCACATTAGAATATTCACGATAACGATACATTTTTGCAACTTGTCGCGTGCAAGTCTTTGACGTAATGGGCGTTCGTTGGCCCGCGTTGGCGCCTTGCGGGCGCGCAACAACGGCGGTGCGGCGGCGGCGGGCGGCGGGCGGCGCGCGGCTGCGTCGCGCTAGCTCGGTCTCCCTCGCTGAGAGGCATCTGATTGGCGGAAAATCGTGGCCGCGCGAGATGCTTTCTGATTGGTGGATGCTGTACCATCGCGCAGGCGCAGACATCTCGTCTTTTGTTTACATACCGCATTCGTAAAATCGTGAATGAAATCATAGTAGTAAAACGTAATTAGTGTATTACGTCAAAGTTAAGGGAGTTACCACGAGTTCTTATTTGCTGTCTACTGACGTCATCAATCTCGTCGTTTCTATGAAAAAAATATGTTTTGTTTTTCAAATTAATACTTCCAGTCCATTATGTTATCGTAACTATACCCAAATTTCTTTTTTCCAAAACCACTACAAACTCACGTTGTATAGACTCGTACCGACTAAAACTGCACGCCGACTCGGGTCTCAATTACCAATGTGAAAGGCCGCCCAATATGGCATGTTCTTCGCGCTACGGCTGATCATAGATCATCTACGCTGTAGTGTAGGGTATGCTTATTTCCGGAGTAAGATAGGAATCTTACCCCGGAAATGGGCACACCCTACAATACCTCATTTCTGCATATCCAGAATCCACCGCACCCGTCTCCTCGCGTCGCTGTCGGGTCTGAAGCTAGAAGCTGAGATAACGTCCCTGCAGGCGTCGCTATCCGCGTCTAGATCCCGCCAGTGGTCGCTGTCCGGTAACCTCGGCAGGACTATGATCGTGCTGCTTGAGGGAGTTGCGCCCAATCACCAGTAAGTATATTATATGGCGAGGAATTATAATAAAGAATCAAAAAAGCAATTACCGTATTTACTTCCAATAAGGTAAATTTGACAGTAGAGTGTTCTAGTGCTATGTCAGATGAAACTGAGGCTGGAGGCTGAGCAGGAGAGATCAGTAGCCTTAGCACGAATTTTTATCGAATTCGTAATGTAAAGTTATCGACAGAACGGAGCATTGCGATTGGCGGGCTACACACGCACACAGGTTCGCAAGAGGCAGACTGCCAATCACAATGCTCCGTTCTCTCGAAACCTTTTTACATTACGAATTCGATAGATGTTCATGCTACTGTGCACAAGACCGCCAACTCACTGACTATAATATGTGGTCGTGTGTCGTTCCGCGACAGACGCGTATATCAGTTTCATATATCGAGAGTTCTTGGGTTCGAATCTTGGCTATTACACTACCGATGTGAACTCTCTCCTATGATAGTAATCCCATATTAGTAATTTCAGATGCTTATTTTCTTATTTAAAAATAATGTAGGTCGTGCCGTGTCGTCGATCAGTTTACTGCCGACGCGTCACAACACATTTCGACACCTTTCTCACTTGAACCTCCTCCTCTCTGTGTTTGCTCTTCAGAATTTTGCATTAGTAATGTTTCCCCAGAACGGTGGTCCGAGTGAGCGTGGGCAAGTCCCAGGCGCTATACAGCTGGGAGGCGGGCCGACAGGGCGCCTCAGCCCTCCTGAGCGTGGGCGGAGTGCGCGTAGACCTTCCACAGCATCCTGTAGCTCTTCACGGCGTTATGACGCGATCTAGCAGGCAGCTGTCCTCCACGCTGCAGGTACGATATAATGGTATAGTGACCGGCAAATTTCGTGAATAAGTGTAACGATAAAAGGGCTGATCAACCATTGACACCAGCTCATTGAACCTGTGACTGATCATCCTATGTGTGTCCCTTAAAAAAGTGTTGGCACTCGGGAAATGCCGACAGAAGTAAAAACAGACTACAGTATAAAAAATATTTACTTCTCAAAAAAGTGTAAATGTGAATTATCACAAATTGTCAAATAGGTACCACTGAACAGTGCAGTTTAAAGTATCGGTCAGGTATAAACAAGGTTGCACCATTTGGAAATAATTAAAATGATGTCATAACTTGACGCTAATGGTAACCGGCCACACTCCGCCGGTTACTGTAAATTGTTAACGCCATATTTTAGCAAAAAGATAACTTTGACCGAGCTACTAAATACTCTGGTGTAGTACTTATTTAGCCAAGCCATTAGAATCAATGTTACTGTTAATGTTAAATTTGACGGAAACGGGTAGGTGGTGCAACTAAGTCTAAAGTACATGCTACATGCAGCTGGTACTGATGCAGGTGTCGCAATGTCAGCGACCGGAGATGACGTGACTTCTGTGAATGCCATGAATGTTCCTCACTAAAGATCCACTAACCACTTCATAACTCGTTCCTCCCCCCAGGAGCTGGGCGTGACGCGCACGTCGTCGCGCATGTCCCGCGGGGGCGGCGCGGGCGGGGGCGGCGGCGCGGCGGGCGGCTCGGGCTCGTCGGAGGAGGGCTCGCCCGCGCCCGCGCCGCGCCCGCCGCGCCCGCCGCGCCCCGCGCCGCCGCACCCGCTGCTCAACCCCTGCACTCTGCACTTCTCCATATTGCTGCAGGTTGGTAAAACTACATAAGCTTTACCTCTGTTGGTGTCCTGGCAGGAAACAATTGTGCGTCCAAGTGTTCTTTTTGTAGAAGATTTTTGTATCTAAAAGTGATTAATAAAATTTTTATATTCGTTAATAACTTTGACGGGATGGAAGAATGGCAGCGCGCGTAATAAGCGAGTGAAAGTGAGGGTAGATCGATACGGTAGGCCACAATAAGAACTAGCTCAACGGTCGTCAGTGCACCGTGATCATGGCGCTTGCAACAGCGCCGAAATATCGGTTGCTCCATAAACCAACATGATAAATATCCTGTCAAATTTAATACAGAATATGTGCATTTCAATCTAAAATCATACAATAATGTACTTTTGTTAATATTGCACTGTTTATCGTAAATCCAACTCTGTTTTTTTTTGCTAGTATTAACATACACAGGCAGAAGGTTACAAAAGGTGATAAACACTTAATAAATTGAACTGTGTGAAAGATAGTGGAGGTGAAGAAAGTGAAAGTTACGTCGATTGTAAATGAAGTATTAAGTAGGACCAGACAGATAATATTTTTTTATTATTTGCTACAGAGTCTAAGCATAACAGCAGCACTGCTGCCGTCACTGCAAGCTCAGTACAAGATGGAGCAAGTGCAAAGTTCCGGTGTGACGGGCAATAAGGCGCAGTTTACCGTTGACTTGCAACAGCATTCCCTAAGTTTTGTAACTAAACTCCAAGTAAGTGTTGAACGAATTTAACTGCTAAAGGTTCACTAAAGAAATTGAAACTTGGAATAGTTGCCTATGTTTTTGAAGGTTTCTTCGACTTAATAATTCAATAGGTATATGGCTTTGATGAATTAAATTAAACGAGACGTTCATCATTCGGCAAGCATTGATATCTGTTGCTGCATTTGTTGACATTAAATATTGTACAACCACGGTAGCCTAGTAGTATGGGTAATGGATTGCTGAGACGAGGTCTCGGATTCGATCCCAAGTTTTACCATAGCACACACGAATTTATGTGTGTATTTATCGCAGGTTAAAAAGTGTTCGGTTAATGGCAATATCTCGCCACCTATAATTTCGGGACCTAAAACATAAACTGGCGAAATGTGGGTGCTAGCAACTTTGCCTCCCCCTTTCAGGGATATAGGCGTAAGTTTATGTTATGTTATGTTATATAGTATGTATAGTTATGTAATATATGTTATATATGTTATATAATATAAACCTTTTCCCAACTCAGTTGTAGTCGGCTTTCCAGTCTAACTGGCTGCGGCAGATTTTCGATATTTTTCATGAAGCGACTGCCATCTGACCCCCACAACCAATGGTCCAATAACCAAATGGCGATATCGAAGTTCCAAGTCGCCAGTATACATAAAAATAATCATGGTCCCAACGGTGAACCCTGCGGCACTCCTAGCCCTATAAGCATCAAGAAAAAGCATCTGATGAGGCCGTCAAGCTGAGCGCCACCATTGTAGCACTGAACGGGTTTGCAATGGTGACCCTCTTTCATGAGACTTTGCCTTCAGCTGAACATCAGGCGAGGTGAAGTCAAATTGACGTGCCATAGATAAAAAAAAAAAGTAAGCGCTGAGCCGCTAATGACGTCACGGCGCGTGTCCGTGTGTGTGTGTCAGCCGGCGCGCGCGGCGTCGGAGCCGTCGCTGCCCCCGGAGGCGGCGCTGTGGCTGCCGGGCGTGCACGTGTCGGGGCGCGTGCTGGAGCAGCGCGGCGCGGCGCGGCGCGAGGGCGCGCTGCTGCGCGCGGGCCGCTACGTGGCCGCCGCCGCCGACATCGGCCTGTTCGAGCACACGCTGTCCACCGACCTGCTCAACCACCTCGTCTTCGTTCAGAAGGTATTCATGAAGGTGAGTCTGGTAGACTCGCGACCTCATCATCTTCTCATTCGACAATCATTTATTTTTTATAGACCACTGAACGGCATTTGCGAAACTTCAATTTCAATAATATATTATTGTTGTATTAGTGTGTATTAGTTAGCAAACGGACACCCCGGTTTGAAACGCAGCCCCGGCCTGAAAATACTTCGGCAAGAGATTTCGTCCAAACAATCCTGGATAGCTGATGATAAAAACATTCATTCACAATCATTTCTCAGTACACTTTATTTGCAGTACGTATAACGCGCCTTGATTTCTGTAGCCTTACAGTAGTTGTAACTTCCATAAAATGTTCATCCGAAAATTTGAACCCCCCACGAAACATACAGCGAAAGGTGTAGCATTTAGCTACCTTAAATTCATGTTAAATTTCATTTAGTAAAGATTAAAACAGTTCTCTGCAATATCTTCTCTGGTAACGAAACTTTGTGCGATTTTCTCTGTTCGAGTCCGAGATGCCCATTAATATATTCGAAGAGGTGAAGCCCGATAAAATAGATATAAGGATTTACAACGAAAGAAAAGTTACGTGCTGTCTTCGTACAGAAGTTCGTTTCATGATAAATAGTGCTCGAAATATGGTCAGCCTCACAAGCCTCGCTGGTGTTTTCAAGAATATTCATCAACGTTGTTCTATCTTTCACAGGAAGTGAACGAGGTCGTTCAAAAGGTATACGGCGGAGAGAAGCCTGTGCCGTTGTGGAACGAGGAAGATCCCGGAGCGTCTGCGCTCAGCAAGATCCTGTTCTCACTCACTATCAGAATCAAGGTACCTACTAACAATACAGTTTCATGTTAAACCTGATTCTCTTTCTCTCCCTCTCTCCTTCTCTTTCCCTCACTAACCACTAATAAAATATACAGTTATCTGATTGTATAAAATGGAAGATACAAAAATTGAACTCCTTTTTCAGCGTATCCAACTTACAGCGACAACTCCTAGCAACTCCGCCGTACGCCTAGAAACAGGCGCGGTAGAGTTCGAGATATCGAACCGCGTACAGAACGTACAGCAGCCGACCGAGGCGCGTGACGTGCGACTGTTTGCGCGCGCGCAGGTCGACGTTAACATCAGCCTGGGACAACTCATCCGGAACGCCATGTTCGAGGAGGCGGAGCCGGAGTTCCAGCAATACGCCTTCTTTAACACCAGGATATGTGAGTTATGTCGTTATTGGAAAGCAAACACAGAGAGGAGGCGTTGTGAATTTGTTATTTTTTCTTTTTTTGGGGAATCGATGGTGTGTTAAAAACGGGGTTAGTTCCAGCGTACTGTTTTGCTAAATAAAGAATTTGCCATCAACTGATCAATAGCATAAATAACGATTCTTTTCATACTATTCACTTCATTATTTACATACAAATATAAGAGAGCAAACACCAACAGCGCACTAAATCCACGCTTACACTGCGATAACTTATACCGCCTCCTCTCTGTATTTGCTCTGTTGTCTACACTCTTTCAAGTCACATAAAACACCTGAAACTTTACCTTCAGCTTTCCATAAGGCGATGTGAAACAACAGCGCTCTAAATCCACGCCTACACTGCGATAACTTCTACTGCCTCCTCTCTGTACATCTTTTCATCAGGCGAAACTGACATGCTATAAATAAAAAAAGCGTATATCCGATGATTATTCAATTCCTTCCAATTGCAGCGATGCGCAACGCCTTCCAAGACGAGATGGTGTGCGGCGACGACAAAGAAGTGGTCCTCATCACGCTGAAGCGGCCGCTCATCTACATCCAGCCCGTGGCCGTGGACAAGGCCATCCTCGTGTGGCTCAACTACAAGAACGCCTACGAGTACTGGAACGAGAAGCGGCTCAACCTCAACAAGGAGGTGCTCACGGCCACGCAGCAGGTCTTCGAGAAGGTATGACGTGCTTCCGCATCGTCGAGCTTCGGCGACGAACTCGGCGTCGAACACAAATCAAATCAAAAATATTTTTTTCTGCATAGACCAGTAAACGGCACTTACAAAACGTCAATATCAACAATATTTTATCAAATGCAAATGGACCACCGGTTCGCAGCCTAGAACTAACGCTCCTTGAATATTAATTGCTTTAAAATTGTATTAAAAAACTCTGGGAACAATCTACACAACCCCATCTAGACCCATGTGGGGGTTCTAGAATGCGGATAATCATGATAGGTTTTTTGTAAATACATACATATATGCCTAAAACACCTAGACCAATGCACCCCCTTTCCAGATACTTTGCTTTGAGCTTACCGTCAGGCGTGGTGAAAGCAACTTGGCGTGTTCTAAATACAAAAAAAATCTTATTTGCACTGAGTGGGAATAGATCCCGCGCCTCGCGCTCCCTCGTATTCACTACCAACACGTCATCAAATTAGCTATCTGATAGTGAAAATCAATATCAGTTCAATCCTTTGGGAGATAACTCGACTAAACAGTCAGACAGACAATTTTTAGTTACGATTTTGCTACAAGTTTCTATCGGGTATACATCCATATGCATTACAACTGTTATTTTACCGTTATAAACGGTTGGGAATAGGAGAAAAAGTATTTTATTTATTTGTGTGGATTTAAGGGCTAATTGGTTTATTAAACACTATGACACATAGTATGTACATATATGTGTTTGTTTTGACAGGTCCAACTGACGTCACAGATTACGACGCCGCACCTCAGCACGCTGTTCCTGCAACTGAATGTGGACGACATCGGGATATGTCTACCGCTCAACCAACCGCCTATGGTGGTAAGCCATGCTGTTTGAACCTCTTGAGTCTTTAATTTGTTATTAATTTAGTTTCTTTGATTTTAACAATGTGATGAACTGAACTTGAAAGGCGAGCGAAAGGATCGGGAGCAATTGCTTATATTAGGAGAGGGCTATGTCCAGCATCGATTGATATAAACAATTTCTTTTTATATTTATTTGAATGTTATTCACTCGCGAGGCATGGGGCCAACCGGCTACGCGACAAACGGCTAGGTGATCCGGCTCGAAGGACCATTGTTTGGGCTTCGGGTGATGCAGTAATAAATAATGGATTGTATTTGACATTATAATACACTGACGGACTCATAAACTGCATCAAAGTAATAGACGACTTTGAAATAAATATTTTAACCAAGTATGCATACTTTCTATACAGATTTAAATTGAAACCTCTAGATTGGTTCGTGAACTTTAAAACAGCGTAGGGTCATATCTTTAAGTTTAAGTTTATGTACTGGAAAGGACCTTAAGACTTTTTTTGAAGAAAAAACAGAAATTTAAGAAAAATTGGTTAAATTAAAAAATTGGTTTTAACAATAGACACAAACTTTATGCAAGGGTTTATTTGTGTTTTAATAAGGTGTATTACCCCCACGTGCCCTTATTACGGATTCTAATCGGTTCCGCATAGATTTTATAAGGGTTTTTAAAAGATCTTGCGGAATATTGTCCCATTCTTCTGAAAGTGCTGTTCTTAGTGCTGCCACTGTCGTGGGCGAAGGGTTTCTCGCATATACAGCTCTTTTTAAATTGTCCCAAACATGCTCGATGGGATTAAGATCCGGGCTGCGTGCTGGCCAATTCATTGTACGTATCCCAACCTCTTCGCAATAACGTTGAACTTGTGCAGCTGCATGCGGCCGGGCATTATCCTGCATTAAAGTAAAATTTTCGCCTGTGAATCCCATGTAAGGCACCACGTGATCTTCTAATATCTCTGTTATGTAGCGATGTGCTGTCAAACCCCCTCTATTACCGTTTTGACGGACCATGTCTATGAACACAAGTTCTGTTCGCCCGTTCATCGATATGCCACCCCAGACCATACATGAACCGCCTCCAAAAGGAACACGCTCCTCAATGCAACTTTGAGCATATCGCTCCCCACGTCGACGATAGACTCTTCTGCGACCATCTGCACCATATAAACATGTCCTACACTCGTCCGTGAACAATACAGAGGCCCACCGCTCTTCTGTCCAATTCAGGTGATGACGGGCAAATCTTAAGCGAGCTTGTCTGTGAGCTGTAGACAACTTTGGACCATTTGCTGGTCTAAAAGGGGTGATATCCGCTTCCTTTAACCTTCTTCTTATTGTTCGTGCACACACGTTTACTCCACGCACTTCATTAAGCTCGGTTTTGATGTTAACTGACGTGAGGAAACGATTTCGCAGGGAAGTTATAACAATAAATCGGTCATCACGACCTGTGGTTGCTCGAGTTCTGCCTGTACCACGTCTCATCCTGTAAGAACCTGTCTCTACAAACCTTCTGTATATTCTAGAAACCGTAGACTGGTTTAAATTTAAATTTCTACCAATCGTTCGTTGATCCAAGCCCTCCCGCACCAATGCTACAATTTGTGCCGCTTGTTCGGACGAAGTATCCATATTATGGTTCAAAAACTCTCGATGTGTTAAAAAACTAACCCAACAATTATGCTGGTAACAATAATTCAATGGACAAAACAAAAAAAATCAATGAGAATCAATTTAAAACTTTGCTATAAATAACACGCAAATCTGATACTACAAGTAAATTTTCTTTTCCCGGCTATATTCATTTGTTTTACTGCAGTTCTATTTTTAAATTTAATTTTTTTTTAAGATTAAGAACCAGTCTTTCCATATTTACATAATTTAATCTAAAAAGTTTGCATACTTATTATAAAAAATCCTTTTAGAGTAAACCTGAACTTTGATGCAGTTTATGAGTCCGTCAGTGTATTAGAACAAAATATGCGAGTGTCGTGCGCGCCGCTGCCGTGGCCACGGTCGGTGCGCCCTGCGCCCGTCACCGCGCCGTTTGGTGCGTAGCCGGATGACCCCGTGCCTCGCGCGGGAATATACGTCGAATGATGGCGTCACTTGTTTGTATTCTGCCTGATGAAAATCTGCTTATCGGAGAATAGTGGCCGCTATTATTGATATTATTGCCCAGAATGGTAATCTCTACTTTGACGACCTCGACAGATGTTTCAGTTAAGTTCGCCTTTATGCATAATATCTCATATTTATTGTATTAATAATATGTTTTGGTGATTTTATATTCGTTTCGGTAAAAATGATTTTGGGCACAGTTTCGATACCAAAATCGTTTGGAAGTTTTATTGGCCAAAAATATTTTTTTTATATATATAGGGTGTAAGTTAAACACTCCCGAAGCTGAAGGCCCCTGGTAGTATTCAGGGTACAAAACATATTGGCACTACAAAAATTACGGCAATACAATTTATTTTTTATTTTTCATTGTTTTTTTAAACCGTTTAACTTGTGTTATTCACTCTCCATCGTGTTAGTAACGCTGAATGAAACAAAAATTTCATGTAAAAAACATGGATTCGCAAGATGGCGCCACTTGTACTTTTTGTTGCATTTAGCTTTACTGATACGATGGAATGTAAATAATGCGAAAAAAAAATGATTTGCTGTAAATTTTTTTCATGCCTATGTTGTGTACCATGAGTACTACCGGGGGCCTTCGGCTCCCCTTACACCGTGTACAATGGATGCTATAACCGTGTCCCCCGTGGCAGGCGCTGCGGGGCGGGCGCGCGGGCTGGGCGGGCTGGGCGGGCTGGGCGGGCGAGGGCGAGGCGCGCGGCGCGGTGGTGGTGACGCTGGAGAGCACGTCGGTGGGCGCGTGCTCGTCGGGCGCGCTCGTGTCCAAGGGCCGCTTCGTGGGGCTGTGCCTGCGCTTCGCCGACGACTTCGAGGCGTCGCTGGACGACTGGAAGCCGCGCGCCGACGAGCCCGAGCTCAACGTGTGCAAGGTGTCCGAGGGCACCTACGAGGTGTGCAGCCGCACCACCGCCGCCAAGCACGCCGGTCAGTACAGCCCGCTGTGCTTTGTCTTCTGCACTGACAGCACAGGGCCTCTCTAACGTTCTCCCCTCCCCCCTTCCCTTTCCCCGGTCCCCCGTCCCCTTCCCCTTTCACTCCGCCTTCTCCTTTCTTCCCTTCCCCTTTCCCTTTCCCCCCTTCCCCTTCCCCCTTTTTCTCTATATATACGGCAGCACGAATATGACGCCTCTGGTGTTGCAAAGGTCCATAAGCCACGATAACTTTCCATCAAGTGAGCCGTGTGCTCGTCTGCCACCTAAGTGGTTAAAAAACTCTTTAGTATATCTCCTGTACTCTCATTGTTCGTAAAGAACTTCACATGATATGCCAACAACCCTACTATAGTGAATTAAAATACCTTCTACATCTCTGTATAAACTTCTTTTATCATATCTTAGAAAATGCCAAGTGGTTCCTGAACGTCTCCTGGCAAATGGAAGGTGTGGATATCCACCTAGATGTGAACGTGGGCAAGCAGCTGTCAGCCCTAGGGCACACGCTCACCATGCTAACGGGCTTCGAGGAGGAGGACCCTCTCAAGATGGAGTACGAGAGCGATATAGATGATGAGGCTGATAATAGCAAAGATTCACAGGTGAGTTTCTTTTTACTTGTATATCAATTTTGACTACTACAATAAAATGCGATTCACACATAGCGCGGCTCGGCTCGTTTTGCCATCCATCGCCGTTATCTTTACATAGTTTTTTTTTACTTAATTTTGTAAACGGTGATGGATGACTAAATGAGCCGCGCAGAGCTGCACCCGTGCTATGTGTAAATCACGCTTAAGGCCTAGGAGTTAAAACACGTGATTGTAGGTAAACCAGGATCGGAGCAAGTGGAAAAATATGATTTCTACCTACAGAACCCAATGAAGTGACAAATAAAACAATTTTAGGTGTTTTATACATAAGTACATAATACCTATCTAGTGGTATGCAGTTCTAGTTACCATTCACCATTGTGTTATCCTTTGAGGTACAAAGTGTGCGAGTGACATACATACGTATCTTTACACAAAACCTAGGCGTGAAAAAGTGATAGTGAAACGTTTTTTATAAACCAAGTTGATAACTTTGACAGGAATCGATATTGTATTGATGTCAATGTGTCTACACTAAAGTCACAAGTCACTGTCACTGACATTTTAAATACGGTTATGCAGTAATGAAGGAGTCTGGGTTTATTCACGCTAGTATAGTGCACGGCATCTAACTTGGCAAGGTTTTGTAGTAGTTGGATAAGTTCGCGCATCGTACACTTAGAGGCACAAAAAGTGCTTGTCATTATTCTATTCATTCACCAAAATGCCAGCATTTATTTTGAATCATGTCTGCATTACCGCAAAAGAGACCCAAAAATCGTCTCAAATGCGCTGACGATTGCCAAGTTACGTGCCAATTTCTGTAATATCTATGCCATTATCACACTTGTGACGTAACGATATTGTGTGTTCTAAATTTGCTTCTCCATTTGTTTCCAAATCGAAAAGGGGAGAAAAAGAGAGGGATCATATACGTAAGGTCCCAGTACTCTCAGAAATAGAAATGTAAAGCGGCGGTAGCTTAGTGGTTAAGGAGTCGGCCTTACGATCGAGAGGTCCCAGGTTCGAATCCTGGCCATTACACTACCGACGTGAACCCGCTCCTAACACAAGTCTTTGAGCTCAGCTGGAGGGGTTAAAGGGAATATTAGTAACTTTGGTTGCTAATATTCCTTTTTAAATTTAAAAAAAAAAAGAAAAAAAAATGAAGCAAATATCAATTATTTTTTTTACTATGTCACGCCTGATCCTCAGAAAAGTTTATTTTCTTTTAGGAAAGTATAATCTTCCGGCGCAAATACACTGATCACCTGCCAGCGTTCGTGTTCGACACCAGCATTGACGCGAAGAAACGGTCCAAGCTCATAGAGAAGGAGATGAATGAGCAAGCCAAGATCATCAACGACCTGCGGACTCTGGGCGCCAGCCACTCCACCATCGAGCATGAGATGAAGAGACTCCACGAGCTCGAAGCATTAGTTTTTAAAGACTTCAGAAGGTATGCTTGTGCAATCATTCATTTAAAAGTATTTAATAATGTCACTTTTAAGCATTAACCTGTATCACTCTCAACTTCAACGAGCTTATATTAACGGATACACATATTTACTTTTTTTTGCAAATGAAAGCATATTAAACCGTAAAACGTACAGAATTTACCTGTAGATCGACTGTACCCGCTGTACCGCGTCTAGGATACGTACGCGGCGAGAGGGGGGTATACCGACCGCCTTCTTTGCCTCTTCACTCGTAAGTCGTAGCCTTATACTATGGTAGCAGTGCAGCGGTCGCGGTTGGTTTAAAGACAGAACACACAACCATTAATCCTCTTCCCTAATATGTAAGAGGTATGATCCATTGTATATATACGAATACTAAACCTTCTTACTTGTGCTCAGGGACATGATCCAGAAACTACGGCGGCAGAGCGTCCGCGCCAGCTCTATCACCAAGGGCAAGCTGGGCCTGGGCTCCAACCGCTCCAAGTCCTTCGTCGTGCCCACGCCGCCGCTCGAACGGAAGGACTTCCCCGACAGGTACGTCCTGCCCCAGCGACATAGGCAAAAGGAGTATAGTGTACATACATATGCTGGCAAGGTGATCGGTTATCGCGACCTAAGCGCCATCTGTGCACCTTAAATTCTATATTACTAATCATAACTTTGGTTCTACTTAACCGATTGCAATCTAACAAACGTAAGATTTTATGTTGGACCAAACAAAAAAAAACCGCAAAGAAATCCGTTCAGTAGTTCATGCGTCCATTGTGGACAAACATAAACTTTTTTTATTTATATAATAGTAAAGATAGATGCCAATACATTTCATATTTTTTCCTTATATTCATATAGGTAGCTTTTTCTTGTTGTTATTGCATCTATGGGTAACCGTGTTTCGGTTAATTGATTCTGAAGCAGTCAAATTGGCTTGCAAAAAAGTGATTATATATGAAATTGAGACTCTGTTTCATAATTCGTCGAAGAAGGCAAATTAGGCAAAGCCAAATTACAGACAATCTGCTGAGATATTGAGCATCGAAAAAATCTGATAACATTCGGGTCGAGCACGTTTGAGCGTCGTAACACGTATGTGTGCCTCAGACGAGTCACATCCTATCGAGGCTATATCTCGCATTTCTGCCTCGCGAGACTGTTCATTCAGTCCATACACAACTAATATGATTCTTTTGCAGTATGGGCGAGGCGAACCTGGGCATGGCGGGCGACTCGGGCGAGACGCTGCTGCTGGGCGAGGACGAGCGGCGCCTGGCCGACATCATCGAGGGCGGCAGCTGGAGCTCCATGGAGAGCGAGCCGCTCACTGGTGACACTTCCACTCCACTACCATGCACTCTTGAAATAGGCCAACAACTAAACGGCTCTTACTTCATATTCGATTGACTTGTTTTAAGAGTTTATGATAGACCTACTGATTCAATAGACTTGTAGGTTTTGGACTTGTTCTTCCCATATTACAGGAAAGACTGTGTGAAAGCAGGTGGTGGGTTGTTTTTCTCACTATCCTTCTTTTCATATAGAAATCACCATGGATACCATCATTTGTTTATAAAGCGGTAGAGTAAGCGGTAGAGGATGTAGGACTAGATGTGGTACTCGAATCGGGTGTGAATTAGTTGCAATTCCCTCACCCCGACTTTCGACAAGGTCCCCCCTATACTCCATTTGTTTATGTAATAAAAAAGGTAAATAATCTTGTGGCAACTTTTTGTAAAAATCCGTGTTAAACAAATAAACTAGGCTAACTAACTGCCTAACTAATGGTTCGTTACAGGTTTTTAGTCTTCAAAATGCGTTGGAAAGCAGAAAATTACTTTTATACTGAGTTTTAAAACAAAATATATTGAAAACAAATGGACTGATGGAAACGGCCTTGAAAATACTATTGAATATGTACAAATGAGTGTAACCCCAAACATGTCCTAGCAGGTCCTTCCCGCTCGGCGTCTCTCCGCGGTCCCCGGTGCAGTTCGGGCGCGGGCTCCGGCGGCCTGCGCCCGTCGCAGCCCCCCGGGGTGCAGCGGCAGAGCTCCCTGCCCGCGCACCCGGACCACTGGCCCGACGAGCTGGAGCCGGTGGAGCTGAGGAGGAAACACGACTACAGGTATGGCGACTGGATCTAGTACCAGTCCGGTAGGGTATTGGTACAGAAAACATTCACTGTGATGTTTATAAATTAGCTGTTATATTGATACTTAACGAAATAAAAAGTATTGTAATGTTACCTTAGCAAAATCGAACCAAATTGACCCGATTGTTTTTTTCATTATTTAAGACACGTTCAATTTGACTTCACCCCGCCTGATAAATTCCATAAAAAATAGAATTTAGAAATAACCTAATAAAAAAAGACAATTCTGCATTTACTATTTATTAATTGAATGGATGTAAAAGTCAATTAATTTGTCGCGTTTGCACATATCGATTACTCAATTAAACATTATCATGTACATTCTAGATAAATGTGCTCAAAAACTATTAAGTGAGTACATTACTTGCATAAAAATGTATGTATATTAACTCAAACAAATCTGCAGACGCAACCTATCCGTGCAATTATTCTAAATGACTGTCTATTGTTAGTGTCATTCTGTAACTTTGTTGTGTACAGCACCGGGCAGCCGGAGTCCCTGGGCGCGGAGGGCAAGGCCCCCAAGGCGAAGACGGCGGAGCCCAACATCGACTTCGAGCTGGACGTGAAGGTGCACATCAACAGCGGCAAGTGCGTGCTGCACACCAAGGAGCCGCTCAACCACGACGACCTCAAGATGTTAGTGCTGCTCAGCATGTGTTTATGTTACTAAGGCCTTCTTGCTATAGTCCCGGTCCCATTAATGGTAGTCATACGCGTCCAAATATAATTGTGTAAGCCTAGACTTGCGCAAATACACGTGCTCGAAATGAATTTGCGCAATTATACTTGAATGTGTGAAAAAACATGTGTGATGAAGTCGTTAAGTAAGGGTCATCGTTGTATCGTAGCAGCATATTTACGCGTGCGCGAGCCTTTACTTGTATTATATCTTAGTATAGGACACAAAATGTGTGCAAAATGAGCTCAATACATGCAGTATGCGTTTTTGGGCAGTGTTTTGAAGATAGCACGGGGTGTTACGGTGGTGGATGAGCTGAAATCTACCAAACATAAATTATATCAAAACAATCAGCGCGTTGGGACCTCGTTTCTTTGGTGACTTAGGTCCAAGATAAAGCCTGTATTATCATATAATTTTAGTAAATGCCTATTAGTTAGTTGATTCCAAACTCGTTATCTACTTAGCAATTCTTCTTCTTTCCTACTTCGTTTCAACTATGTAGATAATTGCAATACCCACCGTACTATTCGCGGCACACGTGCTAACCACGCTCGCTCTCCGCAGTAGCCGCATGCGCGTGGGTCGCTCTGCGTCGGGCGGGCTGGCGGCGGACGGCGGCGCGAGCGGCGGTGCAGCGGGTGCGGGCGGCGCGGCGGCGAGCGGCGCGGCGGGTGCGGGCGGTGCCAGCGGCGGCTCACCCACTGCGCCGCGGCGCAAGGCGGCGCCGGCGCGCGCGCAGCCCGCGCTAGATGTCACCGTGTTCCGCGTGCCCGGCCTCAACCTCAAGGTATGGGCGGCACCCACAGCGTGCATCTGTGCACACCGCTATATGAACACGTACACCACGGAAAAAATAGACTGATGTTCAGAGAATGGAGTACCGACTCGCAACGCGGTAGCCGCTCACGAGTTCCCTCTTACACAGACCAGTCAAGGTTACGGTCGGTATAAGTACGGGTAGGTAGGTGTGGGGGAAGCCTAGCCAGACTGTTTGCGACAAAATGACATTCTATTTGCGAAAACGCCAGTGGAATCGCCTAATAAAGTATGAGGTTGACATAAGTCTGTAATATGACTACAAAATTTTGTAGAAATTATTTCACATGTAGCATAGCTACTTAATATTTAGACAATACAAAACATATTAATTTTGTTATATTATTTCATTGGGACAAACAAACTCATTTATTATTAGATGCGCAAGGAATGTTAGGTACCTACAAGCCGCGGGCGCTCCAGCGAGCGCGAGTCGAACGCACCGAGACGCCTGACACTGCGCCGCGCAGCCAGTGCCGCTTATGCTCCCACGCCGATCGCATGTCCGCGCGCGCTTGCTATACCTAACGCACCTTACGTATCCTTAGCGTCCTTACGAAAGTGTTTTCTACTAATCTATTACTGAATTCTTTACGCTCTATTCACCTTCTCTCTTCAACTTCTATAAACTGTATCTTCTATATTCTATCGTTTCTTGTTATTCTGTGTCTACGCTATAATAAACTACCCTTTCACAACGCAAGTGCCTATTTACTGTCTCAAGAGACGTATACTACCTCACACATATTTTATTATTAAAATCCCCGAAATATAAAACTTCATATAAATTCATCGATAGCAAATTGAAATTGGTTCGCCTCGACGCGATTCACTTTGTTTAGATACCCAGAGCCAATTCAGCTTGCCAATTGACACTAAAAAAACATAAACGAAAGTCACTTCATACTAGTAACATGTACCAACCATCCAACAGGTACACTACGAGTCTAAAACCTTACCAGAGGAAGTGACGTCACCACAGACCGTACCGCTGCTGCCCCTGAACATGCCCAACCGGAAGGTGAACACCAAGAAGGCGGCACTCTTCGCATGGATCACGGTGCAGAGCATCCCGGAAGAAACTATCATCAGCCCTCATATACTGGAGTTCTTGGAACAGACCTTGGAACCTATACCTACCAAGGCATCGTTTTCTACACCTACACCTGGTAAGTTCTTTTTAAAAGCTCCTAATTAGGACATGCAGCTCTATAAATACCTATCACTCTTTGAAATAAATCCACTTTTTTATGAAATATCGAGGCTTTAATATGCTAACTTAAATTTAAACGACTAATAGCTCAGATGGTCAAAGCGTTTTCAAGTCCCGAAGTCCTGTCTAGACATTAACTTTTTCCAATTTCAAATCGATAAAATCACTTTTTAACAGACACACTTTTAAAATCACTTTTTAACTGGCAAAATGTAGGTGCCTCCTCTGCCTGCCTACCCCTTCGGGGATATTGGCGTGAGTTTATGTTATATTTTTTTTTTATAATATCACGCCTATATCCCCGAAGGGGTAGGCAGAGGTGCTAGAACCCACATTTCGCCAGTTTATATTAAGGTCCCAATGTAATACGTGGCGAGCCTATTGCCATTAACCGGGCACTTATAACAACAACAACAACATAAACTCACGCCTGAATCCCCGAAGGGGTAGGCAGAGGTGCTAGCACCCACATTTCGCCAGTTTATGTTTAGGTCCCAATGTAACAGGTGGCGAGCCTATTGCCATTAACCGGGCACTTATAAACCTGCGATAAATACACACATAACTTCGAAAAGTCATTGGTGTGTGCCATGGTAAACCTGGGATCGAACCCGAGACCTCGTCTCAGCAGTCCATTACCCATACCACTAGGCTACCGCGGTTTGTTATATTATGTCTATTAATCTCACCCCTGATCCAGTCGTCTGCTAAACCTAGCACTATAGTAAGTATTTACGTCCCCAGAGGCGGAGAGCGGGTCCGTGTCGCGGTCGGCCGAGGCGTCGTACGGCCAGTACGTGTACGCGTCGTTCCCGGTTGACGTCATCGTGCACTTCCACATGCAGCCGTCCACCTTCCGCTTCAGCTGCCTGCCTGCCTCGCGCGTGGAGTGCCTGCTGCAACTGCCCAGTTTGCAAATCGTGTTCAGTTCCAAGCGAGCTAGTGACGAGTGAGTAAACCATATTACCTATAAGGCCCTCCCTACATTAGGTCTTTGGTAAAGTAACTGCAGTTTCGTCAACTCCAATTTCACCAATCCCGCGGAATCTATAGGTTGCTAATTGGTTACATTACAGTTGAGTACTCGAGTTTTATTTGAGTTGTCAAATGTAAGAAGGACGGAAGTATATACATGACGGTATCTCCCGTCCTAATTGAGCAGTCTTACTAGGGAAGTACCTTCGCCCAAAAGAATACCGTGGCTAATAATAACCTTGTGTTGTGTTTCCGGCGGTGAGTACAGCCAAAGCTCACTGAAGAGGTTTTGTGTAGTCAGTGACAAAGCTTTCTTTGTCTTCTGCACTGACAGCACAGAGAATCTCTTAACCTTCTCCCCTCTCCCCTTCTTCTTTTCTCTATATGATCGGCAGAATAAATGTGACGCCTCTGGTGTTGCAAACGTCCATAGACCACATTAACCACTCCATCAGGTGGCCTGCACGTGTGTCTGTGCCAGTGGTATAGAAAAGAAGGCTAGCTATCACCATGGTAGTAGTCTTCGTATTCATCTTTCAGTTTGTCTTCTCATGTTTGTAGTATTAGCCAAGTAATAGATAGGATTGGTGTAGTCCATAATAAGCTAAGCATACTATATGACTACAAGGCTACAGGATTGTTACCCTGTAGGTTAGTGTGTAAATGTAGCATTGATTCGTTAAATTCTTAGTACCTTAAATACAACTGAATTAGGGTGCTTTTCCACTGAAACAGTGACGAAAAGAGCTGAGGAGAGCTGTGCAAAATTGATTACTTGTTAATTTATTTCTGTACATCTCTCCCCTCCTCGTAATAAATACGTAGCCTAAAATTAACTGCAAGCAAGAACGCATTAAAATCCGTGTTACTTGTGGCCTTTTTTGCATAGTAATAATAATAATCATCTGAATAGTCATATTATAGTCAATGTTCTCCACAGGGAAATGGCAGAACCAGCTGTCGCAATGGGCGGCCTCAGCGTAACAGGCTGTCTAGCCGACTTCTCAGTGAACATGTTCCATCCCTACGGAGGAAAGAAGTCGAGCCTCAAAGAAGCACAATGGTCGCCACTCTCGGACACTGAGAGGAAGGACTCGCTGAGCATAAACGTGGAGTTTGTGAAATTCCACCTGTCAAGATCCAGGAAACTTGACTTCCAGACTGATCAGGACCTGTCCAAAGCTACTGTCAGATTTTCCAGTAAGTATTATTGTTATTTATGGTTAGTTATTTATTGAATGTACTTTAAATTTGAAGTTTTTGGTGCAGATATAAATGTGAAGTCGTAATTTTTTGTTCGCAATGAGGTTTGGGCCACCATGGTCCCTACATCTGAAGAGAGTAATTTGGACAGAGGTGGCTCAGGGTCTGCCGAGGCACGAGGGATATGTTGGCTACTATCTCACCTCCGGTAACTAAAAACCCAAAGACGACGTGGGTTTAGTTGGTGTGAGTTCGACATAACCTCCTCAACCGGCTCCAGTAGGGGGGAATCTGTGGGGATATATCGCACAATAAAAAAAACGGGGCGAGTTTGTGGGGATTTTGTGCACGATAAAAAAGGCCACTGAAGTCTTCCTAGGTTTGCTTTTCAATTGACCTTTATGTCACCTCATTTCTTTCTCTAACAGCAATCGTGGACGTCGGTTCAGCGTGGTTCAAGTACGATATGCGACGGTTAGGTGAAATCCTGGCCTTCCCCAAGGCGTGGTACAGGAGGACCATCGTACGCCGCATGTTCTTAGGAGACCTTAGTCTGAACCATGACACTAGAGACCATGGGTTAGTATGTTATAATACCTTGGATATTTCTTAATAGAACTTATATTGTCTATATTTAAAAAGTGTTTTGTATTCATGTAATTGTAAATCACTGTTTGTTTCTTAATAAATTAAAAAATAAAGTAAATACTGCCGATGGATTCCACCAAGTTTTATGGCTATGGCTTTACAATAGAACTTGTGCGTTTGTGGAATGCATTCTTATTAATTAAAAAGCGAGCAGTCTGTATGCTGAATTAGTCGTATGTGGTTCAAACTTTTTGCCTATTTTTGTGTATCAATAGATTACAAAAATGTAGGTCACTTAACTGTATCCTTAATATTGTTTTGTGACAGCTGTAGTGGATTCATGTCGATTGTATCAGTTTACATCTTATTTATTTACTTCTTTTCACCACACAGCCCATCGAGTAGCAACGCTCCCGTGTCGCCTGTACTTCCCCAGAGAGAGAAAGCAAAGACTGTTAATGATCAAAGACCTAAAGGTACATACATACTATATATTCTTATCTTATTTTGTGGTGCGTGCCCTTGAGTATCGCGAACATTTCGACCCTGTTAGAACCTTTGTGTCGATTCCAATCTAATCCCTACATTTTAGGAGGGATAGTCTTCTCATAGACTGGTCAATTACTCTTAATTGTAGATGTATGTTATCTTTTTAAAGTCAAAGCCAAATCTATTTATTGTGAAAATGGGTTACAATGTGATGTAGTACCTAGTATAACATAACATAATCTCACGCCTATATCCCCGAAGGCGTAGGCAGACCTCTGCCTATAATAAACTGGCGAAAAAAATTAGTACTAGCACCTGCTAGTACTAATTTTTTTCGCCAGTTTATGTTTAGGTCCCAATGTAATAGGTGGCGAGGATTATTCCCGGTGTCCACCACCAATTGCCATTCACAGGGCACTTATGAACCTGCGATAAATACATACACATAACTTCGAAAAGCAACGAAAAGTTTTTTATTTAATCGTAAATTACATAAACTACTGTTATATCGAGTGTTTGTCTGTATGTGTACAGAGAGCAAGACACCGCCGGCAGTGGGCGCGGCGTGGGAGACGCTGGTACTGTTCGCCGTCAACTTCACCAAGCTCAACGTGCATATGAACATGGGCAACGTCATGGGCAATGTCAGGTCAGTGTACAACATGTGGTTTAATTTCTTGTAAATAGTATAATGGAGTTAAAAAGTGTGCTAACTGTTTCAAATTAATTTAGATCGGAAAAAAGAGAATGCTCTGAAAGGAAATCCGATCCGATCCGCGATATCCGTGATCTTTCTCTTATGGTTAATAGTGGATATAGGGGATGGATGTATAGGAGAGTTATGAATGCTGAAGACATGACTCCGTGCCTCAGCGGTGAGAACATTACCGTTGTAAGGTAAAGATCGTGGGTTTGAGTCCCGTCTGAGCATTAACTTTTTCCGATTTAAATGGATTTGAAGCATAAACCGTTTCTATATTCGGTTATAAACTTATGAATCCATTGATTGTTTAATTTAGTGTTATGTATTTCTTGCTTTGACTGGTGTCGGTGAGGTAAATCCCGAAGGTTTTTTATACCACTTAGGTGGCAGACAATTTCAAACGAAAACATGCAAACGATTCCAAATTCCAATATCATAAACACTTTACTGGAAAGTGGATTATCTTGTCTACTGTCAATATATGTATACGTATGAAGTATGTAGGGGGTCGTTCGAGTATTACGTAAGCACCATGGGGGGAGGGGGGAGGTCTCTGTTTTGCTTATTTTGGATGACATGGGGGATGGAGTCTAGATGATGATTACTTCATTGTTAATTATTTCTTTTTTTTCACGACATGACGTATTAATTTTTTTTTAATTATACTATTTCATTAAAATTACAATATAAAAAAAATATAATTCAAAATGTTTACGTAAGCAAAGGGGGAGGGGGTAAGACCTTTGCTTACTTTTGCAGACAAGGGGGATGAGGGGGTAAATAATTGTAAAAGATCTGCTTACGTAATATTTGAACGGCGCCTAGTGAGTGATATGTTGCAATTACTAGTTTTGAGATATCACAAATATTCGATGCAAATAAAAGAACGGTTGAGTGACGGTGTGGTGTGGCACAGCTGGCAGAGCCGCGACTTCAACTGCTCGGGGCGGCTGAGCATCGGCAGCACGGGCCACCGCAACATGCTCGTGGGCGTGGGCCTGGCCAGCTCCGAGCTCGACGCGAGGGGCGGCATCGTCGGCGGCGCCATCTCGCTCTCCGCCATACACACCTACGGTCAGTGCACCACGTATTATATTGTTACTAATGTTTCTATACTCCATTAGTTTAGGAGTTAAAAAAAGGTAAACCTTCGAATCCAAGATGGCCGTCACCACCAAATAGTGAATTACTAATTTAAACAAAAGATTTTACTATGAATTTATTAATTTAAAAAGTATAAAATATAAATTTAATTAGAAATGTAAGAAACCCCCGACACGAAAAATATCCCAAAAAGTAAAAAATTAATAATTCATGCGTTGTCATGTCGTGGGACCTATAACTGGTAAACATTACTACTGCAAAGCTGCAAAGAAAACACATTTTTGGGAAGTGATACCCGGCAAATCATTGATGTACAGTGATGTAGGAATAGCAGAGGGCCCAGAATGCTACCTTGTGGAACTCCCGAGTTCTTAATTTTAAATTGAGATCTGTACTGTTTTAGTGTTAGATTGTCGTGAATACAGGCTATTTCTACACATCGATTTCTATCGTAAAGATAGCTCCGAAGCCAGTTCAAAGCTGGGCCTCAAATGCATGCCGTATCGTTCGCACTTATCAAGTCGTCTCTCAAGATTAACAGTATCGAAGGCCTTGCATAGGTCCAAGAACACTACTGTTACTGTATTGCCATCTGCACATTACATTTCCATTTTCACCACTACTCCTTATTCCCTACTTTCTCATTTTTCCTACTTTTCAACTTTTCCTATTTGTAAACCGTAACAAGGTATCGTCCCATGAGCTACATCTTAGGGATCCTTGTGCGTAGTTAACGATAGACTTTCTTAATTCCGATATGTTGGACAACAGTGCACATCGAGGAAGAGGCCGGCTGCAACCCGTCGCACGTGTGCGGCGTCCGCCTGGCCGCGCTGGAGCTCCGCCTGGAGTACATGGGCACGCCCGTGCTGCTGGCGCGGGTGTCGCGCCTGCAGGCGGCGCTGCGCGACGAGTGGCTGGCGCGCGCGCGCCACCCGCCGCACCAGGCGCACCGGCCCACCTCCAGGTGAGAGACACACTGTAACCCACCGCACGGAGCTCCGCCTGGAGTACATGGGCACGCCCGTGCTGCTGGCGCGGGTGTCGCGCCTGCAGGCGGCGCTGCGCGACGAGTGGCTGGCGCGCGCGCGCCACCCGCCGCACCAGGCGCACCGGCCCACCTCCAGGTGAGAGACACACTGTAACCCACCGCACGGAGCTCCGCCTGGAGTACATGGGCACGCCCGTGCTGCTGGCGCGGGTGTCGCGCCTGCAGGCGGCGCTGCGCGACGAGTGGCTGGCGCGCGCGCGCCACCCGCCGCACCAGGCGCACCGGCCCACCTCCAGGTGAGAGACACACTGTAACCCACCGCACGGAGCTCCGCCTGGAGTACATGGGCACGCCCGTGCTGCTGGCGCGGGTGTCGCGCCTGCAGGCGGCGCTGCGCGACGAGTGGCTGGCGCGCGCGCGCCACCCGCCGCACCAGGCGCACCGGCCCACCTCCAGGTGAGAGACACACTGTAACCCACCGCACGGAGCTCCGCCTGGAGTACATGGGCACGCCCGTGCTGCTGGCGCGGGTGTCGCGCCTGCAGGCGGCGCTGCGCGACGAGTGGCTGGCGCGCGCGCGCCACCCGCCGCACCAGGCGCACCGGCCCACCTCCAGGTGAGAGACACACTGTAACCCACCGCACGGAGCTCCGCCTGGAGTACATGGGCACGCCCGTGCTGCTGGCGCGGGTGTCGCGCCTGCAGGCGGCGCTGCGCGACGAGTGGCTGGCGCGCGCGCGCCACCCGCCGCACCAGGCGCACCGGCCCACCTCCAGGTGAGAGACACACTGTAACCCACCGCACGGAGCTCCGCCTGGAGTACATGGGCACGCCCGTGCTGCTGGCGCGGGTGTCGCGCCTGCAGGCGGCGCTGCGCGACGAGTGGCTGGCGCGCGCGCGCCACCCGCCGCACCAGGCGCACCGGCCCACCTCCAGGTGAGAGACACACTGTAACCCACCGCACGGAGCTCCGCCTGGAGTACATGGGCACGCCCGTGCTGCTGGCGCGGGTGTCGCGCCTGCAGGCGGCGCTGCGCGACGAGTGGCTGGCGCGCGCGCGCCACCCGCCGCACCAGGCGCACCGGCCCACCTCCAGGTGAGAGACACACTGTAACCCACCGCACGGAGCTCCGCCTGGAGTACATGGGCACGCCCGTGCTGCTGGCGCGGGTGTCGCGCCTGCAGGCGGCGCTGCGCGACGAGTGGCTGGCGCGCGCGCGCCACCCGCCGCACCAGGCGCACCGGCCCACCTCCAGGTGAGAGACACACTGTAACCCACCGCACGGAGCTCCGCCTGGAGTACATGGGCACGCCCGTGCTGCTGGCGCGGGTGTCGCGCCTGCAGGCGGCGCTGCGCGACGAGTGGCTGGCGCGCGCGCGCCACCCGCCGCACCAGGCGCACCGGCCCACCTCCAGGTGAGAGACACACTGTAACCCACCGCACGGAGCTCCGCCTGGAGTACATGGGCACGCCCGTGCTGCTGGCGCGGGTGTCGCGCCTGCAGGCGGCGCTGCGCGACGAGTGGCTGGCGCGCGCGCGCCACCCGCCGCACCAGGCGCACCGGCCCACCTCCAGGTGAGAGACACACTGTAACCCACCGCACGGAGCTCCGCCTGGAGTACATGGGCACGCCCGTGCTGCTGGCGCGGGTGTCGCGCCTGCAGGCGGCGCTGCGCGACGAGTGGCTGGCGCGCGCGCGCCACCCGCCGCACCAGGCGCACCGGCCCACCTCCAGGTGAGAGACACACTGTAACCCACCGCACGGAGCTCCGCCTGGAGTACATGGGCACGCCCGTGCTGCTGGCGCGGGTGTCGCGCCTGCAGGCGGCGCTGCGCGACGAGTGGCTGGCGCGCGCGCGCCACCCGCCGCACCAGGCGCACCGGCCCACCTCCAGGTGAGAGACACACTGTAACCCACCGCACGGAGCTCCGCCTGGAGTACATGGGCACGCCCGTGCTGCTGGCGCGGGTGTCGCGCCTGCAGGCGGCGCTGCGCGACGAGTGGCTGGCGCGCGCGCGCCACCCGCCGCACCAGGCGCACCGGCCCACCTCCAGGTGAGAGACACACTGTAACCCACCGCACGGAGCTCCGCCTGGAGTACATGGGCACGCCCGTGCTGCTGGCGCGGGTGTCGCGCCTGCAGGCGGCGCTGCGCGACGAGTGGCTGGCGCGCGCGCGCCACCCGCCGCACCAGGCGCACCGGCCCACCTCCAGGTGAGAGACACACTGTAACCCACCGCACGGAGCTCCGCCTGGAGTACATGGGCACGCCCGTGCTGCTGGCGCGGGTGTCGCGCCTGCAGGCGGCGCTGCGCGACGAGTGGCTGGCGCGCGCGCGCCACCCGCCGCACCAGGCGCACCGGCCCACCTCCAGGTGAGAGACACACTGTAACCCACCGCACGGAGCTCCGCCTGGAGTACATGGGCACGCCCGTGCTGCTGGCGCGGGTGTCGCGCCTGCAGGCGGCGCTGCGCGACGAGTGGCTGGCGCGCGCGCGCCACCCGCCGCACCAGGCGCACCGGCCCACCTCCAGGTGAGAGACTTTGGGACTGAACATACTGTCGTAGCATAGATTTGTCGCCCGCACCTCCCCTCTCGAGATTAGACTCGTATAAACTATACCAGTGAAAGGAGGAATAAGTACACCTTGGGTAACCCAGGTACAATATTATGATAATATAATAGCAATATCTGCAATTTACGTTCCAGGAACTCGCACTACAAACTGGCTCGAAGGACCTTTAAATGTTCGGAACGGTTACCTTGTACACCGACTCCTGTCGTGTAGCTTGTAGTAATGTTGTCATTGTTGTATGGAGCGAAAGTAAACGTGTATTGTAACGTTAAAGTTACTAAGTGAACAGAGTAACTAAGTGGCCGATCTTTCCTTGAGAGTATTCACTTGTAGTCGCGATGATAGTCTCTATAATTGTCTTTCAGTTTAATTATTTGTAGTGGATATAAATAGCATAATGTTACGAAATAAGTAACGACGCGCGGTGCCAGTCCGGCCTGAGTGCAGCGTCAATAACGCATATAGGGACAGTCAAGACACAAAACATGCGATGTACAGTCATGATACTGTACACAGCGCGTTTGGGAAACGTTTGTCGATGATTTTAGAATTCATCGAAATAACATACAAATCATCACCTTTCATGTGGTTTTATAGTAACTATGATTATATAGTATCCTAGATTCTTTACTGAATAAAAAAATCCAATTTTACTCCAGCTAACAAAGTTACGTTGCTTTTTTTGTTCAGAATTTCACGTATTTGATCTCATATCCAGATTTAAAGGATAAAATTAAACCAAATGAGCTCTTACATTAATACTAAATTATATACTTCGTCATAGGCCAGCAATAATCCTGACCCACGGCACGCTGAACTGGCACCAGCTTCAAATCCTGATGTCCCGGAGCACCACGCCCGACCTCCTGAAGATGCAGCTCAAGCTCGAGGAGTTCTTCACGCAGCAATTTAAGTCCAGCAAGAGAGTGTTCAGCTCACTCCACCCGAATTATACAGCTACGAAGAGAGATAGGAGAGAACGTGAGTGGTTTTACTTTTAAAGAAATGCAATAATATATTTCAAATTATAGGTACTAACAAATTTTAGTAATTATTCTGATTAACCTCTAGTGGATGACTCGAGTCAACAAAGTTTTAACCCGTATTATAAAACTGAATGCAATGGTTGGTGAATTGTCGGTAATAATTCACTTCTGCCTACCCCGGAGGGCAATAGACGTGAGTATATGTATGTATGTTATTGTGATTACGAGAAATTTTCGTATATGCAGCCGTAAAGGACCAGCTACTAGCTAGAGTACGTCTAGCTGGTCCTTGCCGACTGCACATACAATTTTTTTTTATAAAATATATCCTTCACTAAGATTATAGCGCCACCTATCGGGTCCAAACTACACCTATAACCTTCACACAAGGAATGATCGATGGAAAACAAAAAAGCAAGCGGAAGTGTGATGTAGTCGGTCGGTTTTTTGTTCTGTGGTATTATCGCAATAGAATTCACGGTATGACCCAAGATAGCACCTTCAGATACAATCCAGTATACCGCTATGACGACGACATGTTTTACGGTAATCCACTCGTCTATTCATTTGTATAAATATTGTATGAATGTTGACCGCAGCGCCGGCGGCCCCCAACGCTACAGCCGATGCGCAAGCGCCGCCGCAGCAACAAGAGTTGCGCCACCACCGACATTGGCAGAAAGTGTTACAACTAGTTTCTGGGATGCAACTGTCAACGCTGCCTACTCCACTACCCGCCAACGGTAACTGCATTTTAATAAATTATTCACAATCCGTTCTCGTTTAGTTACAGGATCATATTTCGAAGATAAAATTAATCTATGTCTTTTGGTCATTTTAGGCAGATTTAAAATAACAAACATAATATATCCTACATTGTTGCTTAAAGAAAAAATTGACAAGTGATATCAAAATTCCTCTCTTCGTTTCTTTTTACTCAACATATGATATTAGTATTTTTGAAATGACATTGAAATTCACAGCGGCTGTTGAAGAAAGCACTTTATCTTACTGTATTAAAGACGATCTTAGCATGAACAATGTACGTCCGCAATAATAATTACACTCATTGCTATTCGTCTGCAGGCACGGTCCTGGGAGGTACGATGGAACTGCACGGCACCAACATCTCGCTGGCGTGCTTCCACGGGAACAGCCTCAAGGCCAAATCCTGGGCACTGTTTAGCCTCAAGGAGCCCTGCATCAGCTTCGCCACCGAGGCGCAACAGGTCGCAGGGGACGACGGTGAGTGTCTACTAATAAAAAACATGAATAATTGTCCATGTGTGTGTCCATATTTCTAGTAAATTGATTCGAAAAATAAACAGAAAGATAGGTATGTACAGTGGGCTTCAGGAGTTCGTAGACAGCTTAGCACCAAAGTCTAATTTTGCAATTTATAGTTATCGTTACCTTATTTAATAAAACAGTACCTTTTATACACAGTTGGATTGAAGAGAAAGAAATGTATTTATTTACAGTTCACCAGTTTGGATCACCCGTTTACTAGATGGCGTGTGGTATCATTTCATACAATTTTAGGTTTAAATTGTTTACGGATTTTTGCAGCCCACTGTACATTTTCACTAGTATCCACTGTAGTTTTTCATAATATATCGTGTATAAATAAAAGTCGACCAAAAAAAGAAAGGCCCACTAAATTTCTCGCTGGAGTCTTCTCAGGCCCTTTGCTATACTAACTATATATTATTAGTTTTGACGTTTTGTAAGTCCCGTCAATCTGCAGGTTCGCTGGAGGTGCACGTGGTGCAGAGCCTGACGGCGTCGCTGGGCGGCGCGGCGGGCGGTGTGGCGGGCGGTGCGCGCGCGCAGCACTCGATGGCGACGGTGTGCCGCATGACGCGCTCCATGCTGTTCCCGCCGCAGTTCAAGACGCTCAAGGAGTGGTTCCACTACGCCTTCGCCAACAGCGAGATCGACGGTGCGTAACTCACACCTCCATAGCTCCTTGTAATCGCCTCCCATCGAGTGAACCGTGTGTTTGACTGCCATTTTGTCATCTATATCATTCCTAATGAAAGTGCGCGAATTTGGATACGTTTAGACTAAAGACGATGACGGACGTAACTAGTGTGCGCAAGCCCTAAGTGGAATAGACAAATAAGGTAAATTAGGTTGTCATTTGTTTAGTTATTGGTAAATTGGTCTTAAATCTCGTTAGTATGTAATTTAGTATAATATAACATTTACTTCTATAGTTTATTTAGATGAAACACAAAACAGATACACATGTTAATGAATTTTGTTATCTACCTGTATAGACATAGCACGTCTTTATAATGTCATCTGTATGACTATAATAAAAAGTTACGTTTTATCTGTGGTTCATTAGTGATCTTTCACGATACTAAATTGTTTCAAATCATATTTTCGTGGATTCGTAGCTCAGCGGGTAAAACATTCCCCCCAGTAAGGGGAAGATCACCGGTTAGAGTCCCGTCGAAGCATTCACTTTTTACATTTTTTTACAATTGGCATACTAATTGGTTTAAAAAATTCATTAAACCAAATTGTTTATTTGCTACTGCCAGTCCAGCAGTATACGCAGTGATCATAGCTAGTAAGTAACCGTGTACACTTGTGGTGCAGCGATCGAGCTGTTCCCGTCGCTGGAGCGCGAGGGCTCCGCCCCTTCCACGTCGGGCGGCGGCACGGGCTCGGCCGAGCGCGCCGCTAGTGCCGAGCGCGGTCGAGCGCAGGCCGACAAGCATGTTCGGGAGGTGCGTACGACATCGACATCTTATGATTTCACCTTGGAGCTCCGAATATGATGACTCGTGTTCTTCCTTTGTATTTCAAAGGTTTTTATGGAAGTTGTAACCCTCATAGGGTTATGTAAGTAAAGTTCGCTGAAATGTGAGGATTTCGAGATTAAAGTTATCTAACGTGTATGAAAACGTCTAATGAATACTTTATTCATAAATATTTTTATAACTAAAAATACAACGATAGCTATGTATACCGTGTGTTATATTTCCTTTGTTTTAGTAAAAAATATTTATTTCTTTATTAAATATTATAGGTAATCTTCGCGTTGCCCTCGCTCCAGTTGCATCTTAGAACCCATCACCTTCAGGCCAACTCACCACCCACTGAAAATGGTTAGTATTCCACGGTTCATTGTAAGCGAGTGTATAACTAAGTATAAACATTTACATATTACTAGCTGTTGCCCGCGGCTCCGACCGCGTGGATGTCGATTATCGCATTGTACGGCTCTACTCAATTCTTATAGAAATCTACCGGATCTATTGAGCTTTATAATTAGAACACCGCTCCCTTGGATGGTAACGTAATGATATATAGCCTATGTTACTCTTAGATATTGTAGCTTTTAATTACCAACGTTTTGCCGCGGTTAAGTGTACTAAAAGGCTTAATATATGCAACAGATGAGAAGCCGGTAGTGGAGTGCAGCTTCATCACCGAGTTCGAGGACCACATCTTCGTGTCGGTGGACGCGGAGGCGTTCCTGTTCCTGCATGACCTCATATCTTCGTACATCAAGGAGAAGGATCGTGTGGTATGTTTGGCTTACTTGTGTATGTATATTATATTGAGTAAGGTTAGTTGATAACCCCGAACCAGAGTATTACATGCACCTACAATTAGGAGAAATAGCCTAAGACCCCAACCTAACCCTACTCAAACGTGTCAGGTCGGGGTCGACACAATCGATCCAACTTGGTCGAAGTGTCCGCGATAGCTCCATAAAAGAGGGTGGAGGGCAGAAGGTTAACAGAGTTTCTGTGCTGTCGATGCAGAAGACAAAGAAGGAGTTCTCGGTCTTTCCATTGACAACACAAAATCTCTTCTGTGAGTTCTAGCTACTCTTCTTTTTTCTTTCTGGACATCTTTTTTTGAGAATGGAAGGAATGTGAAGAAAATCTACGTCAGCAAGCTAATCAGATTTAACCTCAAAGGATATTGAACTGATAAAATTGTCATAAAAGGGATAGTTTTGAAGCACCCAAGCTGATTGCCTTATATGTGTATAATGGAATTATATGAAGAAGAAGCCGCGGTAGCCTAGTGGTATGGGTAATGGACTGCTGAGACGTGGTCTCGAGTTCGATCCCAGGTTTACCATGGCACACACCAATGACTTTTCGATGCTTTTCGAAGTTATGTGTGTATTTATCGCAGGTTTATAAGTGCCTCGGAGAGCACGTTAAGCCGTCGGTCCCGGTTGCCATACAAACATCTATGGCAGTCGTTACGGGTAGTTGGAGCCCTCAAAAGTCCAACCAGCCTAACTTGGAACTTCGATATCGCCATTGGTCATTAGACCATTGGTTGTGGAGGTCAGATGGCAGTCGCTTCACGGAAAATATCGAAGTTCAGCCGCATCACAGTTAGACTGGAAAGCCGACCCCAACTGAGTTGGGAAAAAGGTTCAGGGAATGATGATGAAGTTCATAGGTCATGTAAGGATTCATGTTTGTTCAGTACTTATATAGTTAGTCAATTGTGACTACTCAAGAGCCGACTCAATCCTAATATTGTAAAGCCTACTAATCCTAATATTACCTACTGTTTCTGAGTTATAATCTTATATAAATAATATAAATAAAGTACAGGGTTATAATCATAATCATTTATTTGATATATTTCGAGTTTTCCTTCTCTCGCAGTGATATCGTTTATTTATATTTTTGTAGTCGCTTTTTACTTGTATTATTTTTCTATCACCATTCGAACAATCTAAAGCTTACACTCTAGAGCCGACTAGAAATTGTATACTACCAGCATTGTAACAAGTAGAAATATGATGTCTGTACATGTTTTCAAAGCGAATGACGAAATGATGTATACAACACTGTTTGTCCTGTCCCGCAGATGCCGGGCGTCGGCGGCTCCGGTCGCGGCGCGTGGGGCGACGCCCCGGGCGCGGGCGCGGGCGCGGGGCGCGCTACGGACTACCGCGACTACCGCTGCGTCACGTGGCACCTCGAGCCCACCGTGCGGTGAGTCGGGCGCCACGCCCTCGACCTCTCACTACTACAAAAAATTTAAGGCTTTATTGCACCACCTACCTGGTAAAATAACAGTGACATTGATCCTAATGGTTTCTGCTAATTGTGTTGCACCAGTGTATTTGGTAGCTCGGTTAATGTTATCCTTTTGATTTATTTGTTTATTGGTGTACACTTTATTGTACACCAAGTAAGCAGTACAATGGGCAGCCTTATCGCTTTAAGCGATCTCTTCCAGGCAACCTTTGGATGGTAATTATGGTCGTAGTATTGAGTGGTAGTTGTTGAATTGAAGCCATTGAAGGTAATGTATTTGTTGATCAATGGATACCACAAAAATCTTTTATTTGTGTGTAAATACCCAACTATTTAATTTCGTAACAACTATATTTTAAACAAGCAAACTACAAACTATGGACAAAAATTTACTGATTAAACAATTCTATAATTTCTTAACACAACGTTTGATGCAGATTACTATCGTGGGCCGGCAAGTCCATCGAGCCGTACGGCGTGGACTACATCCTGCAGAAGTTGGGCTTCAGCCACGCGCGCACCACCATCCCCAAGTGGCTGCAGCGGGGGACCCTGGACCCCCTCGACAAACTACTGTCGTTGGCACTACTGCGCCTCGTGGCTATAGTGCCACACAAGTCCTACTGAACCAAAAGTGTTGAAGTAAGTCAACAATTATACGACAATGAACTCTACTGCTCCACGAATAGAGTCGATTTTCATAAAAATTCCAAAAATAATTAGGCCCTTTTATAAAAAGGTGCCTTCTAAAAGTTGAAGACTATAAGTTTATAGGCAATTAAAGATTTTCCATATACAAAAGTGGTTTTAGAATAGTGACATCTAGCGAATTTTTACGAAAACACGATAATATATTCGAAAATACGATATATATGAATTTGAATTTTTTTACAATTCAACAATCTGAACATTCCTAGCCGTAAATGGACTGTATGTGAAAGAGATAAGGTTTAAATTCGTATGAATTTATTGTAACTGGGGAACGACGAAGAAATAGTCACCGAATCGAAGATGGCCTTTGATATTTGTATTAGTAGATATAGAAAATGTAGCAAATTACTGTTTTTCTTTCCCGGCATATATTTTGACCCCAAATCGTGAGAGAGCACCCCGTGCCATCCTCAAAAGACAGTCCAAAAACGCGTACCGCGATCAAAGAGAACATTTATGATCAAGATATATGCCGGAAACTATACTAAAATGAAATGTTAATCCATTATCAAAGAATATATTATTCTTCCATGTATAGTAGATATTTATGGTGAAGTTGACGTGGATGGGTGAGAAAGTGAATATTTTTAATACTTATACCTGAAAATGCGTAAACTTATTCCTTAAAAAAATCTCCTGTTGAAAGACAGATCTGGCCTTAACTAGAAGGGAGGGGGAGGAATAATAACAATAATAAAAACCTTTTATTAGTTTATTATTACTCATTTAATAAAAAACAATAAAAAGGGTAACTGGATCATGTACTATATGGTACTGGTCCCCTTTTCTCCCCCAGAGTAACCTCCGGGGGCGAAAAGGAGATTAATAGGGGACAAATCCCTTCTACTTTTTACTAATGTTTACTACTGTATTGTAATGTCTATGAACCATACTTTTACCATATACGACCTTCTAACATTCATTCTAATAAGTCGTTACCCTCCCTCTTCTATTTCTCAGTCTCCTGTATTTCTTTTCTCCTATGCAAGACACAATACGTGAGCTAAGTTAACCCAGCTCCCCCCCCCCCCTTCTCCCCGTGGATCCGCCATTGAGTGAATGTTTACCTAATATTGAAACTTATTTCTACATTTGGTAGTATTATATAATCCGAACATAGTAAATTGTTATTAAATTCGTCCTTTTCTAACATTCCCTTATATTATAGTGTTGGAAAGAGATAAATATATATCAGCAATGTTTACTACTAAAGTACAATGTATGTTGTAAATGTTGAATCAATTTAATTCACCCAGTTTATACCTTACTTGTTGTTCGGAATAATATTGTATTTTAATAGTTCCTGCGAATGGTTTAGCCAAAATTGTTTAATTTAACGCAATTTAGACTCTATTCCATAATGTATTTTAACTTACCCATTTTTCCCGGTAGTCCTAGAGTATATATAAAGCTATTGAATGGACTGCGGATATCCCTCTGGTCTGTTGTGCCGATTGCCGAATACAATATCAAAGGTGGTGTCAATACCTATGGTGACTTTTCAGACATTACATTACCCAAAATATCGATATATACGTTTTAAAATTAGTTTTAAATTCTTAATACGTTTTTAAATTGTCGGGATGCAAGTCAGCAAAACGAATGATAATTAAATCGGTGGATATAGTTTGAGGCAGCTACATATCTAAAGAATATTTATTTTATACATATTTATTATAAAAAATAATTTTAGATCGAAACAACGCGTAAGCAAAAGTCATGATACCTTCATTTTATACCCAACAAATAAGATACAGGAACTATTAAAATATAATACAATTTATTAATGTCATGTAATTATGTAATGGACAAAATAATTTATTTATTCATTTTATTAAATAAATAAATGAATAAATAAGTAATATTGTCACACCTTTCTTCTTTGAAAGGTTCAGGTCCTATGTACTGTGGGGTCACTGCGTTTTGTATCATGTTTGTGTACTCTGTTGTTGCAGTGTACACTTGTACCCGGTATATTTGAGGTACCCACTATAGCTAATACTTCCACTGCCCTATTGCTGTGAAGTTGATTATGCAATTTGATCATTTGTATCTGTCATACTGTAAATAAGCTATGCAAGGTCTATTGAAAAGGTATAATCACAGCAAGGTAGTACACAATAATGAAATAATGAAGGAAAAATAATATAAAATAAAATGGAAATACTCTCGAAGTTTATTCAAGAAATTGGTTCGCTATTAGCTATATATCGCATATCGGGGTAAATATACCAACATTTACTTATACTTTTACGATTATATCACATTCTGTTATTAAGTTTGTTTGTTTTTTTTGAGAGTAGCAATGAATTCGGTATACAAAACTCGATAAACCGGTTAATTTAAGAGTTAGTTGGCAATACACCAATAACAAATCCAGTGTTGCGAGGTTTTCCGACAAACAATCAACTAAACATGGCCGTATTATACACACTAATCAATATTTCAAGAATCTACTACTGTAAGGGTACATTTGCCATTTAAACTTGAACCTTGCCATATATGAATATGTCTCGAAATGGTATAAAATTCATGTGCATAATCAATTTCATAAACTACACCGATGTGTATAGTATCATTTATTTCAATTCGGAATTATTGTAATCATCACAATAATATCATTTAATATAATTATGTAGTATTGTTTAAGGATGGAATATTCTGTGATCAATGTGAATGCAGTTAGCTTTTAAGTTCCGCGATTATCATTGTATTATTATTGTATCATTTTTTTAAGTCATGATAATATGTTCAAATTGAATTTAATTAAGTTATATCAATATTATAATTTCTTTTTCACCTATTTACATTTTGTGATTAATAACCTCGTTGTTAAAATCGAAGTTTGTTCAGTTAGAATATATTTGAAGTAAACTTGGGCGTCGTTTTCTTTGTGGCAACACTGGTCAAAGTTTTCTGAGCCGCGATCAAAGTAAAAGCCACCATCTTGGCCTTATACCGCTAACTTTAATCTTAAGTTGATGGTAATGCAATATCTCTTCGACCAATGAAATTGCTCAAAAAAGCAGTCTCATGACTAAGACGTCAGCCTTCGCGATTTCATTGGTCACCAGTTGAACTGTAATCGATTCGCAATCGTCCTAAATGTTACAAGAATTAGACCTCTAGTAGTATCTAAAATTGTGGGTTTCTGTAGATTTCATTCAGGTTAAATATAAAAATAATAAAAAGGTAGCTAGGTCACGTTAAACGAAAGACTTCGACATAAAACTTCCAAGTAGTCGTCAAATACTTTGACCAAGTAGACTTCGATCGTATCAACGAGGGAATAATAATTTTAATGTATCTGATCGAGATTATTCTAAATTATATTATTATTTTGCCACTCATGTAATTATTGAATACATTATTATTTGTATATATTATACTTATTTATCGCACCCGTATCGCGACCAAATCTTTAATTTACTGTTCTATATACAGGGGGAATTGAATCCGCGTTCAAGTTACGTGATGAGTTTCTTATGTGAAAACATCATTAGATTATCGATCTGGATCCGTCAGTCGAATCACAATATATGATTTAAAAATTATGCTAGATTGAATGTTCTATTACATATCAAATACAATTAATGTTTTTACACAGTCAAAGCTTTCTTTCTACTTTTTTCTATTTAAATATTCATTAATGGCAATCCATTGACTTTTATTTTTTACTTTTAATTGACTTCTAGAAAACGTATCACGTGATTCGAACGTTTAAAATTCACCCTGTATGTAATTAAAATAGTTATCACTTATCACATTAGTTAATCTTGTATAATTATTTGCATAAAGTTGTATTATTTTGTAAAATATCGGTAGGGTGAGATTACGTTCGTAAAGAGGGCTTCGTCGCTTAGTACTGATTTTATTTTTAAAGCATGGTGATTTGTACATAATGTATGTGATAAGTATGAATAAATTATTATTAGACTTTATTGTTGCGTTTCATTTAATAACGTGCATGCTAATTACTACGAATAATAAGAATAATTAATATAATAAAAAAATATAATAAAAAAAAGAATAAAAAAAAAATAATGTCCGTTCACTAGCCGTTCACTACACTTAATATTATAGTAATGGAAAACCTGTCATTAGCCTTACTTTCTATTGCGGAGAATAATAAAGTTTGTACCACAGTTTGTATTTGTATATTATTCTGTCTTATATTAATATTTACATCCTTATATACTATTGTTTTATTAATTAATCGTAGTGGGGCTGGCATAGCGTACGTGCTTAGCGTACGTTTAGTGCTGATCTGTCTATTTCTTATTTATAGTATTATGTGTACGATATAATTTCCTATTTCCTAGTTGCAGCTTATGTACTTTGGTTATGATGTCATAGTACGTCATAGTACTCCCCCCTTTATTAAAAATTCAAATTACTATATTTGTGCTGCGTGCGTGAATTCTATTCTAGGAGTGCTGCTTGAACTTATTCTTGAACTTGAATTTGTAGTGCCGTTGTTGTGCTGCGTCGGCGTTTGCTGCGACTTCCGCTGCTGAGTCGTACCTTTTCCTGCTGTTGGTTGTTTACTTTATACTTGTTGCATTTCTTTCATTACTTTGTTTATTTTCTTGTCCATGGCCTTGTTATACTATAGTTTGAAGCGGACAGTGGGGCGTGATTTTCTTCCTGAACGTGTTACTTTTATGTTTTGATTTAGACTTGCTCTATCTTGATTTTGATGATGGAATTCTGTCTTATCGTCGCTTGTCGTGAATGCTGGCTTTAGTCTGTCAATTGACACGTTCGTTTCTTTTCCGTTTCGTTGGATTGTATATACCTTATCATCACGTTTAATGACTTGAAATGGTCCGTCATAGGGTGGCTTCAGTGTTGGGCGTATTTTATCACATCGTACAAACACGTGCGTGCAGTCAGCTAAGCGTGGATGTACGTATACGTTTTTGTTTGAACTTTGTCGTTGTGGAATTGACGTCATGTGCGTTATGTTATCCCTTATGTTTTCTATGAATTCGGGGTATGAGGTTTTGGTACTTTCGCCAAAAAATGCTGCTGGCACTTTTATTGTAGTTCCGTACACTAGTTCGGCTGCTGAGTATCCAGTGTCTTGTCGAATGCTGGTACGTAGTCCGAATAATACAGTTGCTAATTTCTGTGTCCAATTGATAGTGTTTCCTCTTGCCATAAGTGCTGCCTTCATTGTTCTATGTAATCGCTCTACTTTTGCGTTTGCTTGAGGATGATATGGTGTTGTGCGTATTTTCGCTATTCCCATATATTTTGCTAAACTTCTAAATAGTTCTGACTCAAATTGTCGTCCTTGATCTGTTGTGATGAAGCTAGGACATCCGAAACGTGCTATCCATCCTTCGTATACGATTTTTGCGATCGTTTCGGCTGTTATGTCCTCGACAGGAAATGCTTCTGGCCATGATGTGCACCGGTCAATCATTGTAACTATGTATCGTTTGTTTTGAGATGTCGAAAGTGGCCCCACAATGTCCATGTGGATGTGGCTGAATCGATTCGCTGGCATAAATTTTCCCAGCGGTGATACTGTGTGACGTTGTATTTTTGCTCGTTGGCAATGTATGCATGTATTACACATGTCCAGAATGTCTTTGTGCATGTTTGTCCAGACATATTGTGCTGTGATTAATTTCTTCGTTGTTTTTTCCGGGGTGGCTCATGTTGTGAAAGCTATCAAATATTTGCCTTCTATATTGGTTTGGCAGGTACGGTCGTTGCTTTCCATTGGAGATGTCGCAATATATCTTGATTTTTTCATTTTGTACTGGTACTAGTGCCATTTTCAGAGACTTATTAAGTTTTAAGTTTTGTAATTCGGTGTCATTTTCTTGAACTTTCCTTAATTCTTGCCAATTTATAATTTGGGGTAATGATATTGTTTCTATGACCCGTGATAGTGCATCGGCGACTACGTTGTAGCGGCCGTTTTTGTGCTTTATTTCTGTGCAAAATTGTGCAATGTACTCTAGGTATCTTATTCTTCTAGGGGACTCGTCCACTGATGCCTTCTTGTCGAATGCGTGCGTCAGTGGTTTATGGTCCGTATAAATGGTAAAACTTCGACCTTCTATTAGTCGTCTGAAGTGTTTTATTGCCATGTATATTCCCAGTAATTCGCGATCATATGTAGAGTATTTCGTTTGTGCTTCGCTTAATCCTTTTGAGAAAAAGGATATGGGTTTCCATTTTCCTTGAACTTGTTGTTGAAGGACTGCGCCTACGCATTTTAAGCTAGCATCCGTCATGATGGCTAGCGGTGCGTCCGTTTCAGGGAACGCTAAAGTTGAGACGTCTCGAATGTCTTGTTTACAGGCTTCAAATGCACGATTTGCTTCTTCATTCCACTCTATGAGTGTGCTGTCGTTCTTTTTAGAGTTTTTCAAATATTTGTTGAGCGGAGCTTGGTGTCTTGCAGAGTGTGGGATACTGTTTCTATAGAAGTTAATCATTCCCAAAAATCGACGTAGCTCCTTTACTACCTTTGGTTTAGGGTATTCATTTATTGCTTGAATTTTTTCTGACGTTGGTGTCATTCCTTGGCTCGTTATCTGATAACCTAGGAAATCTAATTCTGTCTTTATGAATTCGCACTTGCTAAGGTTTAATGAGATCCCGTTCTTGTGTAACCGAGCGAATACTTCCTCTAGATGCGCGTAATGTTCTTCGATGCTCTGGCTGGCGATTAAAATATCGTCTACAAATACGTATATATAGTCCAGATCTCGGAATAGGGAGTCCATGAACCTCTGGAATGTTTGCCCGGCGTTGCGGAGCCCGTAGGGGAGGAATTTCCAATGGAATAGCCCCATTGGGGTAATAATGGCGGTTTTCTCCGGTTCTGCTACTTCAATTTGATTGAATGCTTTCTTTATGTCCATTTTACTGAATATTGTTTTCCCACTTGCGACGTATGTAAAATCTAACAGTCGTGGTAATGGGTATCTATCAGGAACGGTTATTTTATTTAATGCGCGGTAATCCCCGCATGGTCTCCACTCTCCATTCTTTTTCTTTACCATGTGTAGAGGAGACGCCCATGGACTATTTGATGGCTCGCATATGCCTAAATTTATTAGTTCCTGGAATTCCTTTTTTGCTGCTTTATATTTGTCGGGTGGTAATGGGCGGGCGCGTGCATATACTGGGGGACCCTTTGTTATGATGTGATGCTTCACTCCATGTTCGGTTGGCTTTTTAACCGATGTAAATCTTGTGATACTTTCGTATTTTTCTAATAATCGTCTGATACGTTCAGGAAGTGATGCGTCGATTGATCTGATAGACGTTGTGTATGTTCTAGTACTTTTTACGGGTGTTATTAAACTTGTTTCTTCGTCGATCAATCTTTTTCCGTGCAAATCCACTAATAATTTGTGGTGCTCTAGGAAATCAGCTCCTAAAATGGGTATTTTAACGTCTGCTACTATGAACGTCCAGGTGAAAGGTCTGCGTAACCCCAGGTTTAATGTTAATGTGCGTTCGCCATATGTTTCAATTATTGATCCGTTTGCGGCATATAACTTGTAGTTGCTAGCCTTTTGCTTGCTCTGAGCGTTTTGCAAAACGGATATATTTGCCCCTGTGTCTATTAAAAACCTATAACCACTGTTTGAGTCGGTTATAGTTAGACGGTTTGCGGGGTTTATGGCACAGAGTCCCGTCTCATTCTGTGCTACTATTCGTTTCCCGATTTTTGGTTGTTTTTATCCTTTTGCCATGCACACGGTTGTATGCATTTATACGCATTTTGCTTATATCTTCTGTGATAATAACAGTGTTCGTGCCTCGTTAGCTCATATCGCGGTCGTGACCGAGACCGTGAGTGCGACCTTGCTCGGAATTTGCTGCGTTGCATAGGTCGACGAGTGTTCATACTACGCAACTCGTTGATTTCAATGCGCATCGCTGCAATTTGTGACGTCAGCGTAGTTATTAAGTTTACGTTAGCGCATTCCGTTGACGAGTTGTTTATTTTGTATCGCATGTTTTCGTATATTCTATCTGCCATTTCACATAATTTTGCCAGGTCAAGGTTGTCGGAGACTGCTAATATGGACGTGACTGCCGCAGGGAGTTGTCGGAACCACAGTAATCGAATGGTATCTTCGTTCATTTTGCCGCAACTAGCCTCCTTCATCTTTCTTAATAGTTGTGATGGGGTCGAGTCACCTAAGTCCATTCCCGATAGTAGTTTGTGAAATCGCCGATGCTCGCTTTCCTCGTAACACCCAATTAGCCTGTCCTTTATAGTGGCGTATTTGTCGGTGTCTGGCGGGCTGTGGAGTATGTCGCTGACCTGGTGTATAACTTCTTTAGGTAGCTTTGCGATTACGCTGTTGTACTTGTATTCGTCTCCTTGTTTCTGTGGGGCGATAATAGCCTCGAATTGAGCAAACCACAGGCGTGGCGAGTCGGTCCAAAACTGTGGCAATCGTTCCGCAATGGATATTGCTGCTACCACCTGGTTATCGATTGTTGCTTCTGTTGCCGAGCTGAGGCTACTCTTCGCAGGCGATCCAATTGGGATTAGTGGTGCCATCTCGGTATTTAACTTTTTCTAATTAGCTTCTTGAAATTCCAGCTGGTGAGACCGCTTGTGGAAGCCAACTGAAATATGCTATTCCTGCTCCGTGGTGTTTACTAGGCTCATTTCCCAGATTCTATGCTGAAAACCTTATAGGGTAGCAGTTGTCCTGCAATTATATCAGCACTGGAAAATGAGCCCAGTCGGGGTCACCAATATTGCGGAGAATAATAAAGTTTGTACCACAGTTTGTATTTGTATATTATTCTGTCTTATATTAATATTTACATCCTTATATACTATTGTTTTATTAATTAATCGTAGTGGGGCTGGCATAGCGTACGTGCTTAGCGTACGTTTAGTGCTGATCTGTCTATTTCTTATTTATAGTATTATGTGTACGATATAATTTCCTATTTCCTAGTTGCAGCTTATGTACTTTGGTTATGATGTCATAGTACGTCATACTTTCTGTTTAAAATTTATGTGTTTACTAACTGTATCGCTGTTGGTTTTCAAAATAAATAAATAAATAAATAAATAAATAATACAATGGAAATGCATAATGGAAATAATGGGATTCATCTGCAAATTCAACTTTTTAGGATTCAACATTCAGCTAATTCAACTTTACGCAAATTCAACATTTTAGGAATTCAACTTTATGCAAATTCAACTTTTTGCAAATTCAACATTATAGGAATTCAACTTTCTGTACCTGGAGGTATTATTATACACTTTCCTTGGTAGTTAAAAACTAGTAGTGTATACTAACTCCTGACCTACCCCTTTTCTAACACTTCCCCGATTTAGTCCAGATATAAAGGGGCAGGTCAGGAGTACCCTAAACCGACGAGCATGCATGAAATAGTTAGAGTGAATGAAGCGAGAGTAGTATGTCGGGATCGTAGCAAATGGAGATCCGTGATCTCTGCCTACCCCTATGGGAAATAGGCGTGATTTTATGTATGAATGTATACTGTCTACTATTTACATCGACCAGTTAGTAAATCGCACATACCCGGTATAGTTTATTATTAGAGATGAGAGATATAAATATCAGGTGGAAGAGTTGTTGAATAAATTAAAAACGATGTATAGGCAAAATAACTTTATTCAAAATACAATTTAAATAGTGCCCATTAGGTATTACAATCTTATATAATAAGAGTATTTTAACATTAAGGGCCCAGATTGCCCAGACGCAACATCGATTTCGCGCGACCGCAGCGCTACTGTTTACTGAAACAACCGACCGGGGCGGGTGAATGACCCAGAGAGAGCCACCTTTTTGTATTCTACTTACCTAAAATTCCAACTATGTATTTATTTGTAATTTTACTACCACAGTTTATTCTTATTTCGTAAAATATTCATTCAATAACATAATTGCAAATTCAGTAGCAAGTACGGTCGAAATAACATCGAGCCTTTCCTCGCTACTGTTTATCTATACGCAAGGATATGTGCCTATTGGATAAACTCAAATAATTACTTACTATTTGTTTACGATCACCTTGATATCTTAAAAATCTCCTAGGGTTTTACAAAAAAATATCAATAAATGAAACACAAGTATAAAAATGATTCATATAATTTAAAAGTAGGTAAACAATAACAAATATGAGTCGCCAAGCGTGCTAGGGTTGTGCAAAAATTTGTAAAACAAGTTTATAAATTATTAATATACAAATTAAAAGTAAGTAAACAATAACAAAATTTGAGTTCAAAATTCTAATGTTTAAAGTTGTTTAAATAAATTACTGAATAAATTCTGATTTCTGCTAATTTGATTATAAAATCAATTGCTATTGCAAAACCTATCAGAATGAAAATGTTACCAGATGCCCGATTCACGTAATAAAAACCGTAGCGTGGTGACTTCAAAATGTCACTTTGTTTTTTTGCAAACAAACCCTTTTAACCGACTTAAAAAAAGAGGAAGATTCTCAATTCGCTGTATTTTTAAACCGATTTTGATGATTCTTTACACCAGGTAACTCTTCAAAATTGTATAAGAATTGTACAGTAATTGATTTATGACAATCCAAGACTAGATAAGTAAGTGCGTTTAAAACAGAAAACCATAAGGCGATTTCTAAGTTAAAACAACTTTTGGATGCACGTGAATCGACCGGCTGGGTAGTTAAGTTACCTCAGTCTATTTCAAAATCCTTAGGCGTCCTTCTCTTTCAAAACACGTAAAGTTCTTTCTTTCCTCTCTTTCGTAGCCTCTATGATACTGGAACTGGGCGCGTCACGAATTCGCTTCGTGACTGCCGAGGATCAACTAATTCTGGAAGTAGTCAATCGTAATAAAACCAAACTAATTTCATCTCCATTTGCTCCTTCCAAAATTTGACACTGACACTGCTTACTCTGCTTCTTCCTTGACAGCTTCTGCCATGGATTGTGCTCCTGTCTTTTCCCATCAATCGCAAACCGTATTATAAATTTCATTATATAATGAAGGTGACATAATTGGTAGGGCAGTTAATGTTTTTAACTGAAAGTAGCTCCCACCAGATGATATGATACCAGATACAATTTGATGATTCACTTCCATGCTATCTTCTTCCTTTCAACCAAACACACAGTAAATTTCATATTACACATACTAATTACACATACATTTCATGATGAGTTTTGAGTCCCGACCAACTTTTACTTCACCTATTATACTGAGGATACAATCCATTGGACCGCGGTCCCCTATGGCCTGAACAGCTTTAAAAAAAAAAGAAATATCTGCTACTCTACGCCCAACTTCCACTTCAACCACCTTTCCTTCTTGACGGTTTTCAATTACTAGTTCCTGTAAAGAAAGATAATGGCTTGATTGTTTTTTTATAAAAAATAATAAATAAAGAATGGGCCAAATTTCTTCAAACATAGCTAAGAAGTCCCTTAGAATACATCTTTGAAACATATAGATCAAAAACATAAACGTTTTGTATAAAATGTAAAGTCGGTTTAGGATAATAATTTTACGGGATAACATTATAATATTATTCTCCATCGCTTGTTCCATGCTCTTGCTTGACCCTAACGTGACATAATGTGACACTTTTTCGTGCATGTTGCCTTTGTTCATCGATTTATAAGACATTATCACGTCAAAAAATAAATAAATCTGACTACATATATTATAAATTTCCTTTACGCTATAGGTGTTGGTTTTTTATGACGTCACCTACTCTATGTCACTCGGGCTTAGAAGACAATTCTAATGATTCTAAAATCATCAAAATCGGTTAAATAAATATTATTTATTATACCTACATACATAAAATATGGGATTTTAACGAGAATTTTCTTTTGAGAAAGCAATTGAGAACTATTTAGGTACTAATGTGTTTGTCACCCAATGAAAATAATAAATATTGCAAGAAAAAAATCTATAGGTACTGGGATTTTGTCTTCGCCCATCACTAACTAGGTAGTTCGTTTGTGTCTCCCAATGAAAATAGTAAATATTGCAAGAAAAAAATCTATAGGTACTGAGATTTTGTCTTCGCCCATCACTAACTAGGTAGTTCGTTTGTGTCTCCCAATGAAAATAATAAATATTGCAAGAAAAAAATCTATAGGTACTGGGATTTTGTCTTCGCCCATCACTAACTAGGTAGTTCGTTTGTGTCTCCCAATGAAAATAATAAATATTGCAAGAAAAAAATCTATAGGTACTGAGATTTTGTCTTCGCCCATCACTAACTAGGTAGTTCGTTTGTGTCTCCCAATGAAAATAATAAATATTGCAAGAAAAAAATCTATAGGTACTGAGATTTTGTCTTCGCCCATCACTAACTAAGTAGTTGGTTTGTTTGTTTATGTAACAAGTCTAATTACGTATAACAACTTACCTCTATACAGCGCGTAGCAGTGTTGCTCGGAGTCTCGGCCTGAAGGTTTTCTTTATTTTCAATACTGGAAATATTAATCATCAATAGTATCCACTTTTATTTATTTTGTAATTTTTGTACAACCCTAACCCTAACCAGACTCTAGGCGCGGTGCGCCGCGCGCGTCTTTGACGGCAGCGAAGTATGTACGCCCATGCTATTTCAGATAGGAAACATACCTACTTCCACAATCTGATATTTAGACAATATGATGAACATGAAAACGAATATTTAACTATATTATGTAATAAAATTAATTATTATGAGAATATTCCTATAGAAATCGACTTTATTACTTATAATACAAACCAATATTTACATGCAACAACAACAACAAATGCGAATATATTATTATTAGTACTTAGACATGATAAAGCACTCAAATAAAACTAGAATTTTTACATGACACTTTCACACAAATCTCGTAATTTTTTTCCTCGGTATTTATACCCACTTTACAAGGTTCATAAAATAACCTCCTCAACAAACTACGTACCTATCTAAATAATTTTGTATTTTTTACGATTTATATCTAGTTCCATCATGGTTTTCTTCCAGACATTCATTATATCGGTACTTCCTACTTACTAAAAGTGAATTAGTTATAAAAATGTTATACTTACAGTTTTTCACAAAAAACACAAATTCACAACACGTAATATTGCTGGCGCATCCGACACGCGTGGTGTCACCTTGAACCATAAAAACGTACTGCCGATCAGTAGCGATGCGGGTTACTAAATCATAATATCGGGATGCGCGTGATTTTTCATACATTTTTCTATGGAGAATTTACGTAGAACATATCTAGATTTTAGGGCTTTAAAAGAGGAAGTCTTTGTTTGTAAAGGTACAAAAAAAAGTACATAGGTTTAAGTATTGGTTTCTTCAGTGTTCAAAAAGTGTTTCTTTTTATCAATTTGTGTTGATTTATTGGGTAATATTTGAAAAATACGAAGGCATGTTTTTGCATTTTTGTCAAATTTTGTGCGTTTGTTGACGTTTATTATATAGCAATTATTAGGTTTTAAGGATTTAATATAAGACTAACATATATTTTGGTCTTTGATTGTAATATATACAAATTATCATTGATATCAATCATATCTAAATAAGTTAAATATGAAAAATCGTAACACTCTTTTCGGTGATTTTCACGATCTGGGCCCTTAACCATACCATGTGTTGTACAAACAAAATAAATATATTCAATAGTATTAGACAGAAATAAGCTATAATATATTTTAACTAATATTGCAGAAAACCGCCCCTTTTTCCCAGTTTTAGTTTTAGACATTTTAAATTCAGTAACACGGTAATGAGAAGACTGTTGCTCTATTTACGCTATTAATAATAACTTTACAAGTATTCTTATTCCATAACGAAACGATACTTTTTAATGATCAACAAAACGTATGACATCTATATCGGATATACGATATCGCTTTGCTACTGATTGATCTCTCATCTCATCTCATATGCTCACGCCTGTAATCCCCGAAGGGGTAGGCAGAGGTGTATTAAACACCCACATTTCGCCAACTATGATTTTCGGTCCCACGTAATAGGGGGCGAGCCTATTGAAGCTAATCTGGCACTTAGTAAAAAAGTGGGTAATCCGAAAATAAATTTCTAATCGAAAATGTCGCAGCTAAATAAATTTGGAAAAATATTTTTTTTGACCCGATTCCTTGCTATGCGGTGTAAATCGCAAGGAAATTAATTACGGGCTTAGCCGCACAAGCACTACCAATTAACGTCTTGGAGAGTATCAGACTGATTGAATTTGTCGATAATTTTCGGTACTGTTCATATTTAGTAAATACCACTTTATAGCTTGCTAGTATACTCTAAGGGCCAGTCAACAAAAAGGACTAAAATATATCGACGAAGCGTTTAAATAATAAATATGGCAATGCCGATATATAACTATCAATAAAATTACTTCTCTGAAGCTTGTTCAAAATCCTTAGTTTCATGACAAAAGCACTAGGATTGTATTTAGCTGCATATGCGTATTTATATATCTTATATATCTAGGGTTTAGTCTACTTTCTAAGCAGCCTTACTGTTCATAAGATGATAAGCCATTTAGTGCAGACAGTTAGCTATGTCCCAATCAGGGCCGGCCGGGTCAGAGTTCAGAGTCGTTCGTGATTGGACTATAGTATGTCCATTTAGGCTATTCAACTGTGTGTGCACTTTTATTTGTTAATTATTTTGTACTGAGTGTCATTTCTGCGTTTCTTTTACAGTATATACAGGGTGTAAGGGAAACACTCGCGAAGTCGAAGGCCCCTGGTAGTACGATTTGGATTTTATTACAGTTTAACTAGCGTTATTCACTCTCCGTCGTGTTATTAAACGTAAATAAAACATTTTTTAATGAAAAACATCAACTCTCATTACGGTGCCATTTGCTTTTTTTGCAGTGACGTTTTTTTAATGAAATTCTCGTTTCATTTTGCTTTACTGATACGATGGAGAGTAAATGATGCTAATAGAAAAATACTATAAAATAAAAAAAATGCCAAATGGTATTTTTTTATGCCAATATGTAATATACCACGAGTACTACCAGGGCCTCCGGCTTCGGGAGTGTTTCCCTTACATCCGGTACCTATACAATACAATAACAGTGTGATATATATAATTGGGGCCTTGCTTGCATAGGTAAATGTAATTATTAATTTAAATATAAGTACCCAAGCCTTCAGACTAAAGGAATAACAGACGGAGGCGCATATAACTATCGAATGAAGCCGCCTAGGGTACTATTTCGCTCACACTTGTGCAAAGCGTGCGGCGAAGACAATGTGTGCGAGCGAAATGGAGCTTTTTTTATACCACTTAGTTGGCAGACAAGCACACGGCCCACCTGATGGGAAGCGGTCACCGTGGCCTATGGATGTTTGCAACACCAGAGGCGTCACACACGTGCTGCCTACCCTGTAGAAACCTTCTAATGCCCTTCTTGAAGAACCCTATATTGTAGTCGCTTGGGAAAACCTGGGAGCTTCTTTAGAATTACGTTTGACGGCTTCACGCGCAATTTATACACGTTCTGTCTATGTTATTGTTTTAGTCTAAGACCCGAGTTGTACTATAAGCGAAGCGACACTTTGTGCCTTATTTATATTACATAATATACATAATTATGGTTACATTAATATATTAATATGGCGCTCTTAGACATATATTATACGGAAAACGCGAACTGGGGAGTACCGCGCATAAAATCGCGTGGATACGATTTTGCCAGGAGTAATTTCGCAACCAGAGATGATTTTGAGTCGGTCGGAGGGTGCTTAAGATATGTTTCTAGCTATCTCACCTCCGGCAACTTTAGACCCACGGCGTGCGGTTTTAGTCGTCAAAAAAGGTACGATTTTGCTATAATTATGCCTTATGCTCTATTTTTCTGTATAATTCACGCTTCAGGAAGATACCGTAAATGGAAGTGAACGAACCGCCTTGCTTGCTTGTGCAGAAGTAACTAAATATTTGTGCCATTAGATATATATTCAGAAATCCATAAGAATGGTTATACTATGTGCTGAATATAAAAAAATATCTTGATAAAATATAAAACATTAAATAATATGAGATTTTTCAAATACAGGGTGATAGGGGAACGCTTAAGAAAATGAAAACAGGGGACCACTTTTTTTTTATACTACGTAGGTGGCAGACAAGCACACGGCCCACCTGATGGAAAGCGGCCACCGTGACCTATGAACGTGTGCAACACTAAGGGTGTCACACACGCGCTGCCCACCCTGAAAGGAAAGGGACTACTAATCATTTTCATCAAATGTAGCTAATTTTTTTATAGCTATATTTTTTTTGGTAGATACCATGACTTTTAAACCCCTTTACTTGCATAAATCATACAAAATTACTTATGGGTTTAAAAATCATGGTATATACCAAAAAAAATCCAACAAATAAAGTTTGCCTAATTTTGTTAAAATTAGTCTGTAGTAGGTATAGGTACCCTATTTTCGTTTTCGGGAGCGTTACCCTAACACCCTGTATAACCATTGTGAAACATTTTTCTTACATATTTCATTCAAAATAACTATAGCTGGTGTGTTCCTGCTGAGTCATTACCAGATTCGCATCAAAAATACGTGTGACAACACTAAGAAATTGAACTCCGTCCGTGAAGACTTCGAGATAATCACACTAAAGCATATAGGTAAGACACAGGTATTATGATCTTAAACATAGATATACAAATGCTTGAATTAAAGCTATTAATACAATATTTACTGGTATTTGCATAACTGACCATATTGTAAACAAAATACATATTTCGAGACGATTATAAAATTTATTTAGTACAAATTCTGCCTTGTTTATAAAATTTTAGAAGTGACGTTTTAGGTACGTATTCATCGTATAAGTAGATAACTACCGGTGACAACCGTTGTCAATTCCACAATCTCCGGCAGTGTGGGCCTATCAACCTCAGGAAGGACCTTGCCTACACCCGAAGGGGGTCATCTTCAAAAGAGAGGGGTCTCATCTCCGGTAGCTCACGGTATCTCAACTCTTACAATAATATGTACCCAAAATGTTTACAAGTGTTTACAAGTAAGATTGTCTTATTTACAATAATTTGGCAGTTTAAACATTTAATAAATACTCGTAAATGAAAGACGAGTGCTGGCTTGCATATGTATATACTGGGTGATTTTATAGTCGTTTCGGAAAATAAGATTTTTGGCACATTTTCGATAGTAAAACCGTCTGGAGGTATTAATTTGGCAAAGAGAAAAAAGAAGTTTTTTTACATGTCCCACACATTTTCCTGTTCAGCTGTACATTATTCCCAATCCCATACATTTACTATAAAAAATATATTTCATCGGTCAATTGAATTACAGATGATTTTACTATCGAAATTGTGCCCAAAATCATTTCAACGTGTATAAATAAGTGTGTTTGTAATGTACTATGAAGTTGCAGGACAACCTTGGAACTGTGCAAGACACAGTGTTGCCAGTCGGACCGAACACAGCGCCATCTAGACTCAAATGTAATACTATTTACAAAAAAAAGGAAGATTATGTTTATCTGCATTCTAGAATAATTAAAAAAGTTAGTTAAGCTATGCTTATTTTGTTTCCCAGCTCCAGATAGCGCTGTGTATAATCAATCGATCAATTAGTCTTACGCAGTCCACTGCTTTAGACCTCTCCCAACGTGCATACTCCTGATCCTCCGCCCTCCTCACCCTCTCTATCTCCGCCGCCATGTTAGCTATTGGTTACTAGATGGCGCTCTAGATGGAGCTTATTATCATTAAACATTTGGAAACCGGTATTGAGTGCTTCGAGACTTAACCAATTTCAATTTCAATCTATACAAAAGTGCGCGCCGTGCTTAATTTGATATTAACTTATATTTTGTTCATTTCGAAAGTCAATTTCTACTAATAATTCTACTATTCAAAATTCAGTGTCAAATCAAGTATTTTTCGTGATTATTTTTAACATTAGATCGCTAGTTAATTTTACAAGAATTAACCTTATTTCTATAGAAATCCTGATCGTTTTAACACTTGGTAGTTTGAGATTAGATTGAAACTGAATTTTAAATAGCTAAATTTTTATTAGCAGAATTGATCTTTTGGAGGTCCGATTCAGTAATATTTTAAAACGTGTGATTTCAAAACTTACAAAGATTTACAAAATAGATGAACGTACCGCGGCTCATACGTAAGCTGGTGGTCTGCTAGTTCATGGCGAAGTTCTGCGTGAAGTCGTACTCGATGGTCGGTATGACGGTCTGCACGAACTTGAGGAACACGATGAGGTACGAGTGCACGCCCATCTCGCCGCCGCTCTCCGTCACCGTCTCGATTATCTTCTTCATTACTTCTGCGTGCCTGCAATCGGGCAATAATAAAATGATCATACTTTTTAAAATTCTTCTTTAATCTTTTTTTTACTAATAAATTACGGAATAATAAACCGCGGTAGCCTAGTGGTATGGGTAATGGACTGCTGAGATGAGGTCTCGGGTTCGATCCCAGGTTTTACCGTGGCACACACCAATGACTTTTCGATGCTTTTTGAAGTTATGTGTGTGTATTTATCGCAGGTTTACAAGTGCCCGGTTAATCGCAATAGGCTCGCCCCCTATTACATTGGGACCTAAACATAAACTGGGGAAATGTGGGTGCTAGCACCTCTGCCTATCCCTTCGTGGATATAGATGTGAGTTTATGTTATGTTATGTTAAATCACGGAATACAAAAAGACAAGTGGAAGTGTGAAGTAGACGTTTTCTGAGTATTTACGTTAAAGTGTACAAATTCACTCACCTATACAATACAATATTTTGTACATGTGAGCGGATTTGTACACTTGGTACATTTAGTGTGGGTTACGCGTTTACCTAACAGACATATTTATTGTAAACTTGTTTTAAGAATGTATAACTGTTAAATGTTGTTAAATAATAAAAACAAAAATCGGCAGAATAAACATAATGAGAAGTATAAGGAGATATATGTCCATGCGAGAGATATGTCTTGTATTATCTCACTTCCGGCAATCAAAGACCCACAGCGTGCGCTTTAGTCGGTACGAGTCCTACATAATCACCTCCACCGGTTTTGGGGAAGTGGTAATCGTGGGGGTTTTGCGCACGATAAAAAAAGAAGCATATGGTCCATGTAATAACGTGCAGCTCACCGGCAGGGATGTACGGAGGCCATGCTGGGCCCGGACAGGTGCGGGTGCGACTCCATGGTGACGGTCTTCTTGGCGTGGTCCTGCGACACGTCCTCATACATCTGTTCCACGCTCAACAGAGTTCGATTCTGAAATAAACCATACCTCATCATCATTTCGGCCATAGGACATCCACAGTTGAGCATAGGGCTCCCCTATCAACGTCTAACCCGACCGGTTGGAGGCGGTCTACATCCAACGGGTACCCACGAATCTGACTATGATATTCGTCCATCTCGCCGGGGGCTCAAGGCCCTTGATTTAATGTGTTTAGCTTTTTTGAATCTTTCTTGATTTAATGTGTTTTTGAGTTGGTAGAAGTCGCCAAAGCCCTTCGTGTATATCCGTTCGTATATCTATTAAAATGTAGTTCAATTCGTCCTTATTGCGCGAGTGTCACTAAGTATATTTTTTTTATAAAAGTAGCACCGTAATAGTACTTTTTATACTTTTTGAAAACTTCTCAAAAAGTATAGCGTCGAGTTCGGTTTTTGTGTTTATTCAGAGTTATTCATAGATACTTTATCAAGGTCGCAACAAGTCTGTTTTGTAAAACAATGTGTAGAATGAAAACAATGTAATTATAGTCTAATGAGCGCTATGACTCATGAGATTATTCGGTTCTGAGCTAAAAACAGTCATTACATCATTTATTTATTTTATATATATTCATAGATATTTATATCATACTACAATAGAACATCAACATAGATTACATATGATTTTAAGTGATTACCGTATCCCTTTTACTGTGCTTGGTTAAGTAGGACCATCGGCGTTTGCTTTCTTTAAACCCCTTAGGTGGCAGACAAGCACACGAATCACCTGATGGAAGTGGTTACCGTGGTCTATGGGCGTCACAATCGTGCTGCCGACGCAGTAGACGGAAGGGGAAAGGGAGGGGAAGGGTTAAAGGTTAAGCGGCCCGCTTCTGCTAGGGTGACAGGCGGCTCCAACCGTACCCCTAGGCTCGTGTTCATGGGGAATGGAGGTCATTCTCTACCATGATCAAGGAACTTTGACTGAGAGAAGATTGGTCCTTCGAGCCGGCACCTGAAATTGGTAGTGGAATAACGTGCCGGCTCGAAGGACCAGCATCTCACCACGTGTCGTATAACTCACCTCGTCGTACCCGATGAGCCAGAGCCGAGGCGTCTGGTAGTACTTGTCGTAGGAGATGTGCAGGTCGTAGGTGCGTGTGCGAATGATCTCGTCACCGTCCGACTTGGGTTTGCTCGGCGCCGCGGGTTTGTTCTCTTTGCGCTGGGCTAGGTCTGTTGACTGTGACAATGTTACAATATAAGGATTTACTTATAGAGGAGATAATTTAAATAGGGACAGGTCCGACTGGGGAAGGAAGCATTAGTCATTCTGTTGACAAGATCGTCAAATATAGATATTGCAAAAGGACGAGCCTATTGCCGCCAACTGGGATGTACTATTAAATAGAACTAACGCACAAAAATAAATGCACTTTTGTAAGCGACTATTAAATTTCAATGACAAGGAAAAATTATTACGTTTCCAGTATAGACTAGCACAAATAAATATAGGGTATATAATATATAGAGTACAGCTTACCGGATCCACTTCATCAAGCAACCCAGATTCCTGGAACTGCTCCATATCTTCAGCTTCTCCATCCTCGTCCTCATCCTCGTCGTCATCGTCATGATCACCAGCTGCGCCTTCTGCATCACTGTCACCAGTGTCAGCGGCTTCCAACGTCATTTCACATACCTTGATAAAATCAGATATGAATTAGGAATTTATGAAGATGGTGTAGGACATATAGACATACTAACATCTACATTAAGAAAGGTCACCCATTCTATGATTAAGCTAGTCAGTATTGCTTTTTTTTTATAACACTAAGATGTCAGACAAGCACGTGGCCCACCTGGTATAAGTGGTTACCGTGACCTACGGACGTTTGTACACCAGGGGCGTCACATTCGTGCTACCCACGATAAAGAGGGGAGGGGGGAAGAAAAAGGTACTCTCTACCTAAAAGGTTAAGAGTAAGAGTATGTCTGATACGCTCCAAGACGTTAATTAGTAGTGCTTGTGCGGCTAAGCAAGTCATTAATTTCCTTGCGATTTACTCCTCAAGCAAGGAATCAGGTCAACATTTTTTTTTAAAGTTTACTTAACTGCAACATTTTCAGTTACGAATTTATTTTCGGCATACCCATTTTTTTACAAAGTGCCCGATTGGCAGCAATAGGCTCGCCCTCTAATACGTGGGATCGAAAATTATAGTTGATTAAATGTGGGTGTTTAATCCCTTGCGGATAGTTGATAAATTTAAGAGTTTTTTTGCTGTCAGTGCAGAAGACAAAGAAGGATTTCTCGGTCTTCCCCACTGACAATACAAAACTTCTTCTTTAGTGAGCTCTTGTCTTGCCTTGTCTAGTCTTGCAATGTGCTAAGCTGAAGGTCAATTCTTTTAAAAATCTAATCAAAATTCAGTCCTAATCTCATCTCAACCTCTCAATTGTCAAAAGCGATTGTGATGTCACTGTTCTATCTTGAAAATGTTGTTACGAAAATACCGTTTCTGACAACTCCATCCTACAATCTTTTGTTAAACACTATACCTTCTCCTCAACAGTAGGTGAGCCAGCGGTGTCGTAGTGGTGTGTGTCCACCCACCCGCCGTCCGCGTCGTGTTCGTCTTCTATCACCTTCTCCTTGTCCTCGCAGTATTCTATCTGCAAGTCATTAAGGCATGTGTTTCAGGAGAAATTGGTAAAATGACCTACCCAGAAGGACGGGTATTCGTGCCCCTGCTGTTAGGCATGCATTTATTGCAATGACCAATTAAGCATTTAAACTGTTATGGTCACTCACGTTTAGACACGATTCGATGGAGGGAGGTAGGGGGAGGGAGACACAAGGGACAACCCAATCTATTTGTATTTCTTCTTACAAAATATTTCATTTTTAGTAACCCCCTTCCCCCCCCCACAATATTAAGCAATACATAGCTCTAAGACTGGCTGTACCTGAGCATGCACAAAGTCTTGATTCAGTAACAACTTTTGGTTGGAATGTGCAATATCAACTTTATTACAAATTATCATTTTGTTATTTATTAAGAATTACTTTTAATTATTACAGTATGAAATTGCAATTTCCTAAATTTTTGTATGTTTTTAAATCACATTGTTGTCAAGAAAACATTTTTTTTAAATTGGGCTTCAGGTTCATAACCAATAGCATGTTTTTAATTTAAACAAAAATATAATATAAATATGATATACTCACTTGTTTGCATCTTCTATAACAAGGCACGTTCCTGGTGATCAAGAATTGCTTGTCTGCCGGCAGGTACGGTCTGATCTTAGCCTCCTCTCCCTTGGCCCACTGCCAGGTCGGACAGTGGTGCACTAAATGGTCTCCTGCTGCCACAAATTCTTCAGGAGTTAGAACTCCTGTTTCTTGAAACTTTGACTCCTAGAAACAAAATAGTACTTGAAGTACAGTCAGTAACTAAAGTTAATGAATTCTCACAAAGTACCAAATATTATTAGTAAAAAACACATAAATGATTTTATTTCTGTAATAAGTATTTTAAAATCAATTGGCCTATTGCAGTTCTCTGCTGGACATAGGTCTCTCCCAAAGTGCACTATTGCTTCCTATCCTCCACCTTCACCATTTAGACCATAAGTAAGATATCATAGAATAATTTTTTTAATGGCGCCTAGGGGAATTGACAATATGCACCAAAAATATTGAAATTCATACACGTCAACAAATTTATTAATTCAGTAAAACTGATAATAAAGAAGATTTAAATAATTACGAGTGAGAGGACAATAGCACAGAATCATTTGATTGTTTGTTTGTTGACATTGATATACAGTATAGAGTATCTTTGCAATATAGACAGATAATAGTTGGCAGTGTTATCATGTTTAATGAAGGAATATTTGTTCATTAAGGTAGGTATTAAATTATTTATTGTTTACAAAGAATATACACAGATTAGGTTACGAGACTGAAGTTGCTTCCATGAAGATCTCAAGAACTTGTGGTTCAATCAGGATGAACAAATGATAATGAGGTTAGGTTGAAAGGTCATGACTCATAGCAAAGCTTTCACTCTTCCACTTAGTAAATTTCTTTTTATTACAATACAGACATTCAGACAGGGAGCGTATGAACGTTTGCAACACCAAGAGGGTCACATATTTGTGCTGCCTTCCATATAGAGAGAAGGGGGAAGGGGAAGGGGAAAGGGTTTAGATAGTTTCTGTACTGGCAGTGTAGAAGACAAAGAAGGATTTCTCAGTCTTCCTACCATCAATGGTTGATATTCATTCATAATTTTTTTAAGGAATAAGAATAATAAGGCTTAATTCTTAAGTTAAACATTTTTTCAGTCATGAATCATGAAACTACAATAATAAACATAAAAACAGCTGTTTCTTCTGCAAACAGCTTTATTACTGTCAACAGTATGGTATAGCTAAATAAAGGATTGTAGGTAAAGGAACAAATACATACTCATTGAAATCGTACAAGGAACCGTTACCCTATAACAATCCTGCTCATAAAATACTCATAAAGAACAAGAGGTTAATTTACTGCAACAATATACAACAACAATTCTTTTGAATTTGTTTTTGTGATGTTGCTTTGAAATTATTATAGAAATGTTGCAGCAGTCTAGATTTTTCATAAAATTTCCAAATTCCAACTTCTAATTAGAATATAATACCGTAGTCAATCATCTCCTGCACAGGTTGTACTCACAAATAGACATAGGAACAATAAACAATGATAAATAAGATAAAAGTACCTTCAAGACCGGTGTCAAATATCCAGCGACTTCCAACGCCGTACCTTTCACAGAATTGATTACACTTTGCATGTTTTCACTGTGTAGTTCACAGCTCCTTCAACAAATTGTAACTGAAAATTGTGATGTTTTAATAACAAAATCGGTGTTAATCACCCAAGTCACCACACAACACAAGAACCAACAAGAACAACGAGAGTGACTGAGGGGTACTCGTACTGGTGCTGAAAGCTGAAATTGTCAATTTCAGTTTGACGTTAGTTTGACGTCTTCACATTGATGTATAAGGGGGGGGATGGGCCCTACCTACAAAACGCTGTGTCCTACCTACGTTCCATTTTTATGAATGGACGTTTTACTACGTTAGTGCTGTGCCTTCTACTATGGCAGAAGTGGTCGATTTACGTATACTAATACGATTGTGTTTACTTATCTTTTAACGTGTATTAACTTAACAAGACCGGTAACATGCTACACTTATGAGATAATATTATAATTCTTATTTTTATTATAATTTATAGATTTCTTACTATTCCAAATGACTTTTATTTTTTAATGAATCATACACGTAAACACAACAAAACACAACTGGGACCGAGATAAATGCAATATTCTCTTGCACTTCATGCATTTGCACTACTTACTAAGAAATCATGCCGTCACTCACACAAAAACCGTTTTCTAGCTGCTCGTTTCAATTTTCGAAATCAAATATCTTCAAAACTACATATTTGTGTTAAGAAAATTCACTTTAACAATTCTTCATAATCATTATGGATATTAAATTTTAAATGAGCAATCATCGGCTCATCGTTCGTCGATAAATATTTTTCTTGAAGTACGTCACTAGTATGCTAGTTGTAGTAAAAGACTAGAAAAAATTATGAATGACGGGGCGCAAAGCATTCATAGATTTTGGTGACCTTGACACGCTGTTCTTCCTTATAATAGGGCCGCCCTGTGCGTCTTCATGATCTGTGATATGACGTGCGTGAGTGACGTCTTGACTTAACTTTGACATTAACACTGAAGAAGTAATATTTTACTGGAGACTTGAGTTAATACATAAATCGTTTAATACATGAATCATTCTATACCACCTTCAGACAGAAGAGCGTGACCTTGCATATGGCGCCGTGCTGTGGTACGACTGTTTTACAAGCAGTTTCAAGGCAAATGCAAAAAAATTGTATTTTGTGCTTCTGTGGTGTCAAATTTGTCAATGTTTGTCATTTGTCATAATTGTCATTGGTCAAGTCAACTCACGTCAACGTCAAATCAAAACGGATATTCAATTTTCACAATTATTGATAAACGTAAAATAATGTTGATATTTCTCATTAAATTTTAAAATAGTTTGAAATTTTAGCTGTCGAAAATTCTATAGTTGAGTCACAATGGAGGACGTTTTAGATGAGATAGTTTCATCCGAAGATTTGCAGGTATAATAAAACTCGTGCATCATAATATTCTTATAGCTTGTGAGTCATTGTATTTTAAACTAATATATTGCGCGTGTTTATTGTTTAGAAGTTCGAGAAAGTGTTCCATGAGCAACTGCATCAAGGGACGGTGACACACAAGGCACAATTCGAGTATGCTTGGTGTTTAGTGAGGAGCAAGTACCCTACGGACATACGCAAGGTATTGTGACAACAAAGTCGCATTGTAGTTATTTCTTTCTTTTTGACGTCATCTAAGTGCATTGTCACTTGTCACTGACATCAACACGCATATAATATGCATCTATAAAATGCAATGAAACCGAAAATATATTTTGTTATAATTTGGCATGGAAATAAAAGTAAACATGTTTTGGTATTATAAATGTTTGTGCCAAAAGTAAATCGTCAACATTTAGAGGACTTTCAAAGACTTATTCTTTGTCCATTTAAAAATAAATTACAGATATTATTCTCACATCTATTTTCCCTCTGGGGTAAACAAAGGTGAATTTTAAAAGAGGTGACCCTATTGTTGTCTTCTGGGCTCTATCATTGACTCAAGCTAAGCATCTGGGTCTTTATCTGTCAGATGTTAATCAGCCCTATCCTGTAGTCACCTGGGAAAAGATAATAATAAATGTTTCTATATATTTGGTCAGTTACAACCAAATATATACAAACAAAAAATTATTATTATCTTTTCCATAAGTAGCAGGAAAATAATCAATTCTTTGTTGTTAACAACCTATGTAGCATTTTGTAACAAACGGCTTATTCAAATAATAGTTTAATTCTACAAGTTTGTTGTAATTTTCCAATTGGTATCTTACCTTAGTAACTGTTAATTTAAACTTGTATTTTTAAGTGTGTATGTTTGTAATGAATACAATGAACCAATATTAACGCGGGTGAAGCCGCAGGCAACAGCTAGTTAAACCTATTACTGCTACTACTTTTTCTAATACAATTATTTCATTGTGTTATGCAATCTTAATTTTTTATGTTATCCTTGTTTTATGCTAGTAAAAAGAACGTTCATTTAGTTGTATTGCATACAATAAAGTAGTCAGTAACTGTAAGGTGACGGACCAAGCTAATTGGATCAAAATTTTGTGACACTTGAAAATATTTGAGTGTAATAAAGATATCACAGCTTTATCTAAAATGATATATCGTCATATTTATTCAGATAAAGTTATGATTTTTTTACATGTTTTGTAACAACTCAAGGTCAGTCTAAACTGGTTTCTAACTTAATGGGTTCACCTAATATGTTCTGTTGTAATAGTCATAACTATATATTAGTTAGTATGCAATGACATTTGCTAATTATATGGCTGAAGTGGCTCACAAGTGTTGCAGGTGGATCATCAGTCCAACCTTTAGTGTCCAGTTTTTGAAATAATAATAATAATGGCATATCCTATGTAAAGCAGTGAGCATTCATAATTTATACTTCATTTATTTAGGCACTTGTCTAAACAGAAACATTCTTGAGGTATCTTTTTATTATCAATCAAGCAATCAATCAATCAATATATTAGCCTGTCACAGTCCATTGCTGGACTTAGGCCTCTCCCAATAGGCGCCTTTGCTGCCGATCCAGTGCCAGCCCTTTCAGCACCTTTTCAGCTTGTCAATCTTTTATATATACTATTATATGATTGTAAAAAGTTTGTTTGTCATTGATGAACCCAAAACTACTGAACAGATTTCGATGCGGTTTTTTATTTGAAGGGGTTTGATCCAACTTAAAATCTTATATTTGTTTGATTGCAATTGGTTTAGTAGAATCACAGTTATGATTAGTAATATAGAATTTGAGTTGCACAGATGGCGTTTAGGTCGCAACCGACAGCCACGCGGGTGGAGCCGTGGGCTACTCTTTATACACGGTGATTTTATAGTGGTTTTGGAAAAAGAATATTTTGTTTCACACACAGTTTCGGTAGCAAAATCGACTGGAAGTTTTAATTTTGAAAGAAAAAAAAATTACTTTATGTATGGCAATAATGTACAGGTGAACAGAAAAATGTATGGGAAGTGTAAAAAAAAAAGTGTTTTCGCCAAATTAGGACTTCCTTACGATTTTACTATCGAAATTGTGGCCAAAATCTTTTTTCCAAAACCACTATAAAATCAACTGGTATAAACAAGTAAAACATATCTGTATTTTTATGTTTTCAAAACTTTCTTTCCAGGGTATACTCCTCCTAAAAGAGCTGTTCAACTCACATGCTGAGGGCAAAAGAGACTACCTATTCTACCTTGCTATAGGCAATGCCAGAATCAAGGAGTACAACAAAGCCCTCCACTATGTCAAGTCTTTCTTAGAAATTGAACCAGCTAACCAACAAGTTCTGGCTTTAGAGGTTTGTGTTATGCCATTTTAACCCTCTATGTGAAAACAATGGCGTGTTATAGGTGTGCGTACGTACGTGAGTGCGTGCGTGCGTGCGTGCGTGCGTGCGTGCGTGCGTGCGTGCGTGCGTGCGTGCGTGCGTGCGTGCGTGCCTGCATGGGTGCGTGCGTGGGTTTGAATTAATTATTTTATGGTATAACTTACACAAAGTCAAATAAGGTATGGTGTTGTAAGGTCGCCGGGCTGGTTTCCGCAACTCCAAGTCACGGCGGTTTGCATAAGGATGGATAATTTATTCAATCCACCCTCCTGGTTATTCCTCAGATAGGTGCCTGCCGTTGGATAGTTGCCCATATTCATGTGCGGTTTATTGTAATTCCAGCGTCAAATAAATAAGCGAATGGAGAAGGAGGGACTGATCGGCATAGCGGTCGCCAGCGGCGCCGTGCTCGCCATCGGCGGCATCGTCGGCCTGGGCATAGCGCTCGCCAGCAAGAAATAGCAGTGGGCCTTGTTGTGAGTATACACTTTTTTTATGGATCCACACATCTATATTATGATGTAAAAATCAAAAAAAAATAAAAATAGAATATTAATTTATTAATCCATGACCTAGTTTCCATCGCGGCCGTAGCGCTACACACCAATAGTCTCTGAACCCTGGCGGGTACCATCTCCGGATGTATCATATTGTGCACTCGGGGATGGTATCCGCCAAGTGTGCTTAGCATATTAAATTCTCTTAAAAGGGCCTCTACGTCTAAGCTTCGGTCCGACGCACGCCTTCCAAAGACCCGGGACTCCATAGCCCTGAGAGTTATAGAACAGAGATACAACAATAGAATACATTAATACAGTATATAGTTGTATATATGTATAGTTGTGTATTTGTATTTGTAAATATATGTGGTATTTGTGTATTCTATAAGGTATTCTCATATTCATTTTGAATTAAACATTTTTGACTAATACTTTTTCTCTTCCCCATTTTTTATACTTTTCATAATTATGTATAAAACATCTTGTATTACGCCTATCATGATAACTACACCATATTTATTGTTCTATAACATTACTGTACATCCCAAGGTTGCCTGGAAGAGGTCACTTTGATGCTGATTGCTGTAATTTTTATTTTTTGCTGTAGAATAAAGAGTTGTCTATTTATCTTTTTTAACATACATTGCTGAGATTTTGGAAATAGGAGAAATTTTACGTCTACATATTTAAATTAAATATGGAAGTTTGCGAAGATGTTTGGATCTTTATATGTTTGTCATTTAATCACTCTAACGGCCGCACTGATCTTGCTGTATTTTGGTATAGGTATAAATTTGTCTGTACTAACCCATCTTTTTGTAACGAGAAAATGTGCATTGGGTATGTGTTGTGTTCCCTACATCGTCAAAATTTCACACAGACGGAAGTAGTGAAGATTTTTTAACTGTTACTGAGTTATTCAAATCCTATAATGTTATAGAATTAGAAAATTCTCAGTTGTACGGCAACAATTTCTGCCCCTAGATGGCGCTGATCAAAAATACTACTCAGTTTAACTCACTATCGAAAATGTGAACACAGAAGTCCTCATATAATATCATAGATAATAAATTATGTATCTATTGTTACAGAATGAATGCTCTGCTGGGCGTTCATTATCTCTTTGCTAAGAAGAAGCAGTTGAAAGAGGACTAGCGGGTTTCAATCGTCACATAGACTTACATCTCTCACGCAAGCTACAATTTATTTCATATTTGTGTATGTACAAACAAATCCATGATTATTTCCAAAATTAAAACTGTTCGAAACGCTTCTAGTTTTTAAAAATATAATCAAACTACAGAAAACAGTCTTGTTGCTCATTTACACTAGGTTTGAGTACTGAAATCGTCAAAACGTGACATTAAAGAAACTATTTGGCTAATTTTTTGATGATTCAATGGTAAATTAAGTCTTTAAATTGAGTACGTTGTTGTCGTCGAACGATCCAGTCTGACGACAGTTGACTACTCGTTCTACAAATCTTGTCTGTCTAGTGTAAGTGGGCTTCAACACATTACTTGCGCGTGCGCAGACTTCCAGAAATTAGTTTGTGTTGTTAAGTTTATATGGGTCAATTCTCACTGAAATAACAGTGGTATAAGTCTGGAAGGTTCGTGCAACATCGCGGCACCTCTGCCTTCATATGACTATAAACATTTAGTCCGGTAAATAAGATTCAAAATCGTTTGAAATATTTTGATTCAAAAAGGTGTTTCTTTTCTGGCCACTTTCATTGAGAGTGGACCCTAATATTGTGCATCACCAAGAGCTTCCACTTTGTGACGTCATCAACCGACTGGTTTCTGTAGTCTAGTTATGCTATTTTGTGGTTTTATAAGTAGTAATAGTTTTTCTAAGAGTAAAATTAGCACGTAGTTTAATATTAATATAATATGTAATATATATTTATTGGTTTAGATTTAGGTATTATATGTAAGAGCGAGAGTAAGCTAATATTATATAGAAAAAGAAGTTTGTCAATGTGATTCCATGAAATAAACACATATTTGTTATGAATAACAATTTTTATGCTATTACGAATCCCTTTGAAATCATTATATAGAATGTAAATACATAAATATATATACACACACACACACACACACACACAGATATACTCACATCTCTCTCTGGGTTGAAAAGAGACAACAGAAAGTCATCTGCTTCTATCTCTATAGTTATTCAACACACCAATCTGGGGGCCTAGACAAAATGCATTTCTATTGGCTACATCGTCAATATCAGGTCTATCACTATCGAATTTGTAATATGATGGTTTCGAGTCCTAATACATTAGACGGTAGCACGAAGTTAATAATCTTAGCTTTCGAGAACTCGCAAGTAACTCGATAATGACGTCATTCTAACGTAAATGAATAATTGCTATTGAATTCGATATGTACGAATGCTTTCTCGCTAGTGGTTCGTACTAGAGGCACAGAGCGGTGGCGAACGTAGCTGTGGATTCGCTTCGGAGCGAATGCATTTTGTCTAGACCCCCTCTTATCGTCGTCACAGGTTGTGGCAAATATGTTCAAAATTGCCAATGGCCAATGGAAGCCAATGGAATACGCGCGACTGCTCAAGGAGAACGGAACGTTGAGGTAGGTTTGCTTTTCTTATAAAAATTTCACTTGTACTTTGCGCTAGTAAGAATTTACCCTTATAGAGACGAGAAGATTCAATTAACGAAAATCTTACCGCTATTATAAAATGTCAGTTTGGAAGGATAGATGGATGTTTGTTACACGATCAGCCAGAACGCCGAAACGAATCTAGATGACATTTAGCACATAGATAGCTTATAGTCCTATATAGTAATTTCATCTTGGGATAAATGCCGGTGGGGCACATGAAGTTCAGTATTTCTTGCTAGTGAAGTAGCAGGCGGCAGCTAGCCTCATTCCATAGACAACATACTATAATCATAGTTTTATCAATAAAACAACACATTCAAAACAATTATTTTTATTATTCTTGTATATAGTAATGTTGTGAAGCGGCGTATAGCTAGTACTCTAATGTATAATGGCTCAGGCGTGGGTTTGACGCTAGAAAAACTTATACAAAATATCCAGACTTCACTCTGTTACAGCCTAGGTTTATCTTCAAAACCATCAGCAATACTCGAAGTGACATCTTCATAGGTTCGATGACATTATCATTCTTATTTTAATACACCTTAATTATTATTGCATACATTAATTTACACTCGGAAGTACGCGTGATTTCAATTACGCCCAGTTGTAACAGAATGAATGGTAGAAATAAATTATTTAACAGTGGCAACACTTATCGCGGTAATCGTATACAGTAGCGCCACCATAGACAACTGAAATTGACAAATATGGAACATGACGAGATCATTTCAATCAAAATTTTAAATCGACAATCATTTCGAAATTGTTCTGAAGATGGAATCTATGCCAGTTTATTTTCAAACGAATTTAGGACGTTTTTCTATCAATGATAGAAATAGTGCAAAGTGAACTAACCCGTGTTACTTATTACTGTCTGCCATTAACATAATTGAGTAACATGTAATTGAACTTGAAAAATAAAGATAGGTGTGGCAGGAGAAACATGAAAGTAAAATAAATGCAATTAATATGCTGTCATTACGCATTACGTTTGAAAGAATGCTGGCTGATAGGAGAAAGAATAGATTATTAAAATATTCGTATTGAATCTCATTCCATCTTTAGATATTACAATTTTGTTGTACATAACCAAATATCTAGGCAAATAGTAAGTTTTTTGTCATAGGAGCTGTTTTTAAAATAGCATTAAACAATTTCAACTATAGTTGGTACTGTGTCACACATATCAAACTTAATATTTGTGCTTCCTAACATAAGCTAAGGTCCGTTCGAAGTAAAATCGTGTGTACGACAATTTACGAAAATATATTTATATTTACCAACAATATAATTAATAATATGAAGGAATAGATATTGCTCTAAGTCAATTCTTTATTTGTACTTCAGTGTGATGGAATTCTATTAGTTTTTTTTCGTAAATTGTGTACAGCAGTTACTCCAACAGAGAGTAAAAATCAACATTATAGTGTGCGTCTAACTAACAAAAAGTTTTACACAATAGGTCATGCTAATGAGGTAAAATAGTATAACCAAACAAATAAAAAAAACTAATATCGAACTTCCAGTTCTCGAGGTAACTAAACGTAAGTATTTATACATTGAGAGCATATTGACTTATAGTCCTAAATATTCGGTATCCTTCACTGGTATATAATATTCTGCATAATCAACAACTGTACAGTGCATTGGACAACATTCGCCAATTTATTTTGACGTCTGTCCTCCTAATTATCTGTATTCAAAGTGGTATGTGTTGAAAAAATATATATATATAATTTCCTTAATCACAATCTGGTAACTGTCTATTGTATATTGTTAAGTACAGCGTGCATCAATTCTATTTATCTAAAATAACTATCATGCGAGAATGTACTTAGAATCCACTAAATAAAAAATATACTTGCTTTACCATAATCAATTATTAAGCACTCATTTTCCTAAACAATCAAACTTATTTTACATACAGTCGAAAATTATTACTCACTATGGCAACACTGTTAAATGTCAACAAGGTTATATTTGCGCAAACCAAACTGACCCTAAATCATCATTTCTCACTAACACACTAAACAAAAATATTACTTTTCAATCAACCCGTAGAACTTAATCCTATTATTCATAATATCTATGATTTTTTTGTGATGTCCACACTTCAGCAAGTGTCAAAGTGACAGCTTGTTTACAAGCCCCCGATGGCAAAGTGAGATATCTCAATAAATCCATAAATGTAATATCTCTCATATAAAAGGTTAAATGCTTTTACCTATTGCTCTAAATACTTAAATAACGTGAATCCTAATGTTCAGGGGCGGGAAGTAAATATAATTTTGTGACTCGCTTACAAATACTCTTATAATACACTAAATAACTATAACATTGTACTCTAAAAAATATGTATAAGTATTGAAGGCTAACATGAGATTGTAATCACAGTAATTGTTATTTAAGTAACGAGCCCACATCATTACTACGAAATAAACCTTCACGTGTACACTATAAGGTTCATATTTATCCACAATACCAACGCAAACCGTTCACTACCCACGTATTTACACAAAATCGAAGGCAACGTCAATGTATACTTTATTTATTGCTTTTTGTTACTATTTTTTATTATTATTATTATGTACTTTACATATCACCTCAAATTTATATACATGCAATAATATCGTCTTATAATAATATTGTTTACTTGTCAAATTTGAACTTTTGACGAATCGCGCGTAGTTATAAAATAACGCGATAAGTGTTCATCTCTTGGATGTGCTCAGTCTCAAGGTGAGGATGTTCGTTAGTGTACAATGTCTAACGTAAGGGCAAATACGCGCGCTCTCACTCTTTAGAACTAGGGTCGTCCTCCTCAGATTGTCAAGACGCCTCAAATAATGTTGCCAGTACCGTTTTTTTTTCTTAAATGTTTAATCGTTATACATCATTATATTTATCGCGTTATTTGTCAACCGCGACTCAGTATACGCACATATATGTATATTTACTATAATAATAGTATGATTTTAAGCTCTGTTATATTTGTTCGTATACAATATTCATCGTATAAAGTTAGTGTGCTCTTTGATATTATTCGGTTATGTTCATTACTCGCTACGGTTGTGACACAGTCTAATGTTTCTCTAGTGAGTGCGCATTCTATAAAATAACGGTATACGAGTATCTACGGGCAGCACTAACAATGACCTAATGACTTGCATATATTTACCTACGATATACTCTATATAGTATATATATAAATGCAATCTGCAAAATGCATAAAACAACAGTTATTTATACCTATAAATTGTATAAAATATTAAATAAAATCTATTGAAGTGAGGTAGATGGATGGAATTTCACAATTTGTGTGGATATTACTTTTTACTTTATAACGTTTGCCGCATTGGCCCAAATGCTGAGGTAGATGGATGGAATTACTATGTAACAGGCCCTACTACGTGACCGGGTCCTTTACATACACAATACAAAAAACACTACTCACTAGTTTCATTTACTACTAAAACAATCTCACAATCATGTGGCGAGTCGATTTGAACTAACGTGTGAGGGTAATGCTAAAGTGAACTATGGCTGTGTATCACATCGGGTATAAAAATAATATCTCACTAACAGGTTACAAACCAAACGCACTCAAGTGCGCACAATGAACGCCTACAGTTCAAAGCGCACGCTCGAATTCATAACCACGTATCTGCTCTATTCGAAATACCAGCAATCCAGACTCGTGAGCATCCTTTACTCGCAAAGTAACCAGACTCAACCTAACCGCAACTCATTAACCCTAAAACTTTAAATTTACATTAATATTGGAAATGGCACCAATGACATTCCACGGGTCAACAATTAAAATCGTTATTACAAAAAACGAATCAAGCTAATGACCACAAAACATAACACTCAAGCACCTTTTGATAATTTCAACAAAACATTGTCCTATCCTTGCTTCGCGTGGTACGCGACTAATTCAAAACACTAATGGCAACGCGATCATTTCATGATGAATTCTTATTATGTTCATCATCTGAGTAGTCGCCGTCGTCTTGGCCGTTGTTCTCCGGGTCCTGCTCGGAGTTATTCATTCTTCTGTCATCATCATTATAATCTTTGTAATAATCTTTAGCATTGTCCTTATCTGAGTTTTCGTGCTTGTCATCAGTCTCGCTTATACTATCGTTTCTCTGTCTCTCCTTGCCAAGGTCTAGAGGTTCATCAGAGTCACGCATGATATCTGGTTTGTTCATGTTCTCGGTGTATTGCCGCTGCATTTGTTTGAGGAAACGCTGGTGAGCCAGGTTCGTCGGTGGCGGCGGCAGTGATCCCATTTGCGGCGATGGCTCTTCATATGCTTTTCGGTCCAGGTGCATCGAGTTCATTTGTGCCAGTTTCGCATTCATACCTGTGAAAAACACGCGTTTAATATCTCTAAATAGCTTCCTCAACGGTTGAGGAATCTCAATTTCATAAAACACTTACCGAACATATTCTCACCAATGTACTGCAGGTAAGTATCCAGCAATGCAGAGCTGCCTCCATAGCCTGGTGGGTAGTCATCGTGCTTCATCCCCGTGGCCAGTCCGTGTGGAATATTCTCGACAGTCTTAGCAGTCACCGCTCTTACGGCTGGAACCTTGGTGATGGTTGTATTTGCCAAGTTGTTGATATCTAATAAAGAAAAACGTAATTTAAGCAAACCCTTCGTAGTAATACGTTTCAGTAAAATTGTCATTCAGTGTGTCAATAATTCTTTTGGAAGATATCTATCAGTTAGTCATATATTTATAAGTTGACTCACGGGGTGGCGACACCGGTATATTGTCCTGATATCTTGACTGGCTGAGATCGTCGTTGTCATTATCTCCGCAGATGGAACTACTTTCTGAAGCGGCTGATTTGGCGTCCAGCTTTATATCAGATCGACGAGGGCCGGTAGGCGATGCGCGAGCTCGCAGCTGTTCAGGGGATACTTTCACACCGGCTTTGGCTAGTAACCTGGAGAAAAAAAAACGTTTTTTTTTATTTTCGAAGGGTATTCAACTAATGCTATCAGCACGCTACCCCAATAGGCAGAAGGGAATAGAACAGTATTGTCTACCCTCCAGATCCTTCAAATTTAAAATAAACAATAATCCAATTATATTGAATTATCAGTTGTATTAGAGAATTTTCGCTAAATAACACAAATATTTCTAACCGAACCCCTTAAACATAATTTAATATTTGCAACTTACTGGCTGGCGAGTTCAGGGTCGAATCGCGTCGGCATTTGCAATACGGGCAAATCCTTGGTGGATATGCCACGGTGTTGACGCGACATATGTGAATGTAACGAGTTACGTGACTTCGCCACCGTGCCGCACAGCACGCAACTATAAAGGAAAATATACATTTATAGTGTCTCCTATAACAGGAATATTTAAGTTAGATATTATTGGTGTATGTCGACATACCGGTATCCGGGGCAGACAGTGTGCTTATCCTCCAGATGTGTCCTGAGCGTATGCGCAGATCGATAAATCTTTCCACATTTCGGGCACGGTCGCGGGTCTGTAGCTCTCACACGCAGTAGGTCTTGGGTTCGTCGACAACCGCCTGCAATAGGACAAAGGGAACTTTTTATATTTGGGTTTCAAATCCAAAGTTTAATCGTCTCGAATTTGGTCTTACCTTAAGTTAGTTTTTAGTATTTGTTAGTGATAGAACGATACCAATAGCTTCAGTTTTTATATTTATGTACGGAAACGTTTATAAATGAAATAAATATTTCTACTTCGTAGTTTTATTGTTTATGTATTTATATAAGCAGACACTTTTTTTCTGGTAAAAATTAAGTTATTACGTATATATCGTATCACTAATACATTCGCAACTAGAATCGTTTACTCACATTGAACATTTGGTTATTGAGTTGACTAATTTTACACTTAAAAATAATTTTTATTACTTTTTCATTATTATTAAGATATACGACATTGCCTCTCAGGCGTCAGGAACAATTTCATCTACTCGCTAATTATTTAACCAATATTTTTATTCGTTCTGGAGATCTATGAAACGTACCAGTTTCCATCGCATATATTTCAAAGGCAACTTCGTTATTATATACATGTTCTTACTAAATGGACTCTAAGCTTCTCTAAATACATACTTTATATAAAAGTCTAAGGCAACTCACTCACCTACCTATTAAATGTACTAAGAATGTCGTTTATTTTAGGGCTATTGTCATTAAACGATAATTTTTATTGTATTTATTGCTTTCTATGGGCTAAAATATTCTGGTTGCTACCTCCGCACCTCCGGTCTTTATCGCAACAATGTCCCGCAACTAGTCGCGATAGAACAATAAGGAAAAAGGAAATCAATTTTCACAAATGAAAAAGACGGCCGGCTTACGAAACTTAACAAATACATTGGTCGAAAGTGTTCAACGCTTACTAACTTAGATGTCTTCTAGACGGTGTAGAACTATGCAAAATTAGGTAATGAGAAAATAGATAAGGAAATAGATTTGGAAATATATCTGCATAATCTGGAAATAGGTTTAGCAATAGATGTAATTTAAAAACCTTGTCTTGAAATGGTTGAAGTTGGACTAGTTAATTTAGTTGTATTTTTAGCAAAATCAAACGTATTCGTTGAAATTAAATTGATTTGGAATTTCGAATAAAGGTAAGGATTTAATCTAACACAATTTGTTTCGGAACACAATTCCGATAGACGGCCGAAAGGTATTATTTAAACTGTTTCTCATTGGTAGTTAGCAGTAGCTGTCAAAGGCGGTGTTGCTATTTTTCAAAGGCATTTTCTACCAAACACCGTTTTGGCAGTTGGTATTTTATATAATATATAAAAAACGTTATGTTAATATACTTAGTGTTTTACTTTATAAAAATATATGCGAATGGAACCGTACTATTAATATGTACATATTAAATAAATCCCTCCTGTTGTCTACATTGACTAGATATGTTTTAGATTGTGCACTTACACAGAGCATCACGAACAAACATCGTTTAGAAAATAAATTCTCTATGATTTGGAAGTGAACTTATTCTTAACTATTGCATTCAAAGGCATTAGATTCATTTTCTTTTAAACCTATTTCGTATTGTCTTATCTATGGTCAAAAGTATACAAGGATGGAGCGCCTACGCACCGGTAGGCACATATTATATTATGAAACTGAAAATATGTATGGCAATTTCGATTCGAAATTGTAGGTATTTACTATTTTCGATGTGTTTAATATTTTATACAAAAATTTCGGATCAACCAAAATATCTTACAATTATTATTGCATTTTCATAAAAATATAAGCTTCGAAACTACTATAACACTGGTTCAAATTTTGAAAGTGTAATTTGACCGAAAAAGCATTACACGAGAACCGATCAGCAATCGAACAAACTAACACTACACTTATTTCCCAGGATACAGGGTCTAAAGACAAACAGCTAATAGGAGAATAATATCGTTCTCTTACAAGCGCTCCTGGCACTAAATGGGGGTACTCGGAATCAGTCAAATTACATCATGTAAATTCATAAAAAACAAACAATACAAAGGATGTTATCTCTCGCCAACGCGGCTTGTAAGAGAACGACTATAACAGTAGAAGCAACAATGGAAGAGAGACGCTCGGAAAGTCATCGGAACGATCGACAATCGAGTCGCGTTTCGTATTCTATCAATGGCACCAATCATCACATGTCATAATGCGCTTACAATATAATCCTTACTTAAATAATATCAGTCTATTCTACTACAAAAATAATTTTCAGTCGATTTATCCTACCGCTTTATACAACGTTAATGAACATGATAGCGTTACACGAAAAAATGCATCCGGGAGATCATCACATTCTCTGGCACGATTCCGAGCTCCCATCGAGGGAGCGGTTCCTTTTCACAGCCGTCAATTTAAACTCCGGAGCGCCACGGGGACCGAGCGCGGCCTCAGTCGGCCCAGCCGCAGCTCCAGCGGAGCGTCTTCATGGTCTCCCACTGCGGGCGGTGCTTGAGGCGCATGTGGTTGCGCACGGAGTTGGGGTGCGCGAAGTAGCGCGCGCACGCCGCCACCGGGCACACGGGCGAGTCGCGCGGGTAGTGCGCCGCCAGGTGCGCGCGCGCCGCCGCGCCCGCGCCCAGCGCCGCGCCGCACAGCGGGCAGCGCAGCCCCCGCCCCCCGCCCGCCGGGTTTGCCAACGCCGCGCCTGCAATGCCCACAGCTCCATTACTCACGCGCCGCGGCGGTTGGCAAACCCGACCCCGACCCCGACTACCTAGCTCCGCGCTTCCGAACCGGTGGAATAGACTCTCTAAAAATATTGCGTCGTTTGCGGTTTCGCGCTCGGCCGTCCGCGGTGGGTCCCCGGTCCCGTCACCACGCGCCGGGCGGCGGGCCGGCGGGGCGCGGGCGCTCGGCGTCGCGCCGTCTCTAGGAGGTCTGTCGCTGGCGAATGCCGTGCGCTTGCAGCTGGTGGTTGATGAGGTAGTGCTTGGTTTTGCACCTCTTGCCGCAGTGCTGGCAAGGGAACCACTGGTCTCGGTCGGTCTGCGAGTGCACATTGAGCATATGCTGGCGCAGGTTGGACGTCGAGGAGTACACGCGGCCGCACAACGGGCACTGCGGCCGGTAGCCCGCGGCCGCCCCGCCCGCCAGAGCCGCCCCTGTAACACAGAGGCGGCGGTTAGATCGCACAGTCTTAAGCGCTACGGTGGGAGTGCCGCGGGTCTGCGGACGGGGCGGGCTCGCGCCTCCTCTGCCGGACGCCGTGGATGGAGTTCATGTGTATCTGCATGTACTGGCGCGTCTTGAAGGCCTTGCCGCACACGGGGCAGGAGTGCGCCAGGTCGCGCGCGGCGTGCACGTTGAGGATGTGCTGCTTGAGGTTGCTGTTGTTGCTGTAGCGCTTGCCGCACGCGGGGCAGGCGGGCCGGGCCTCACCGTTAGAGTAGCCGCCGAACGCGAAGTCCTTGGCCGCGCCCGCGTCGCGCTCGCCCCAGCCGCCGCCTGCGGGCCAGAGCGCGTCTCGTTCAGTGCCCTGGGACTGGACCCACGCGCGGCCTATCGCTAGTCACTCCCGCGCCGACAGTGAGCTCCTACTTGCGGTACCGACGGTTTCGGTTTCGGGCCGAGTACGCATTTATCGAAACGTTGTAATCGACTAATTGAGCGCTTTGGTGTCGTTCTCGTTATTTAATTGTTAGTGTTATTACATGCAGCGAGTACCTCATGACTCAATAATGCACAATTAATGATTCGATTGATTCCCTTTGTTGTAATGCCATTAACATTATTGATTATGAATTATTTTAATGGGTTTTAATTACACTAAAATAATTCCATCGCGATTGTACTTGTATTGAGTCATGTCAATGTTAGAAGAATGAGTGTGAAAAGATAAAGGACTCACCATAGTTGTCCGGTATGCCTGATGGACCTGGTAGTCCGGGGAAACCTGTAAGATGAACGTTTCTTGTGTTATAAGTATTCATAATTAAAAAGTTAGATACAGGGATATGAACATGGAAAGAGGTACCTAATTTCTCCTCACATAATATTTAGTAAGTTTATCGTGATTTCAATAGAGTAGGTACACAAAATGATACTGAACAACACGTAAGGGAAGAAGTACCAACCTATGTGAAAAATAAGGGAAATGAAACAAAGAAAAATCCTCCTCGAAAAGGTACTTCTCCAAACAATATGAAATATTAGTAAGAGGAAAGTAGGTCGGCATGACTCCTTGTCGATTCTTATTTTACCTGGCAAATTTAATAGTCCAGGGAAATTATGCGGCAGTGATCCATTAGTGTTGGCCATAGTTGCTGGGTCGTCGTAATCTAGTGGCTCTTGCTTGGCACGGGTTTCACCCTCAGTATCACTTGCTCCAGCATCCGACGATGACTCCTCACCGTCCCCTGACTATAGTAAAATACATGAATTAAATCATAAAATCAAAGTCCATCTTTTGCATTATTCTACTTGACAAGAAGTTCTAATCACAGTCGGATAAAATTGACAAAACTAAACCTAATGTCTTATGGCTGGTCAAGTGAAATAAGAGCCCCGGTCTGTTGATAGAGAAACACTCACCAAATTATTAGAAACTCCTGAAAGATGCGGGTTCTGCGAAGTATCCATAGCTTGGCTGAAGAGGGCAAGCTCGTGCCCGTTGGTACCGAGACGCTCAGGACTGGCGCCCTGCGCCAATAGCTGTTCCGTCCTACACCAATAGTGGGAAGAGTCCGTGAGTACACTATCACACATTTATTATCACAAAAACATTGTTCTGAAAGTGAAGAATGTACGGGAAAAGTTTGGTTTGTCGGATTCTTCACGAAAACAATAAATTTGGAGTTGCCACAGAAGGCATTTGTTAATGTTAATTATGATGTATTTATGTGCCTAATTGAAATGCTAAGTGCATTTTTACTGTTGATCGATGGATGGCACTTGGTGGAACTTTTTACAGATATTGAATACACATATGTACCTACTTTTCCACGATACAACTATTTGAGAATGCCGTAGAGCGTAACCAGATCAGGTTCAATAATAAAATATCATGGAACCGTACAAATGTGTATTTAAAAGTGCCAAGTGCTGGAGGTATCTTGGAATGCTCCCTAATACCTGGACTTCAGCTGCGCTTGGTAAAGATCCGATGACCTGGCACGTTTAGGGGGTGGTGTGTTGGCTGTATTGTCGTCTGGTTTCCGGGGCCTCCTGCCTTCTCGTTGTTGAGTCTCTCGACCTTCGCGAGATCCTCCACTGCCTGTTTCCGTCCATGATGATGCTGACTGTTAGGGAACGATAGTAATGTAAAATTTTGGAATAGAAATCACAATCCATTCATAGGATGACCAGTTTTGAGAATGTTGTATTATTTTTAATATATTCACAAATCTGAGTATAGATAAGGTAGATTTCATATAGGTATATTTTGCCAGGTATACTTTCACGTAATAGGAAATTACCCTAGGAGTCTTTTCAAGACTGCGCTTTGACGCATGACCCAGAATTAGAATTAGAAGACCTTGCGATTGCATTGCTTGATAGCAAGTTTATGCCACATGATCAATGAAGAAGGCCCGTATATAAAGAAACCCGAGAAAGAAGAATCTAAAATCTGTTAGAAGTCAACTATGCTAAAGTGGCGCCCAACATGGGCTCTTTTGACCATACTTACTGGAGAAGCCTTCTGGTCGATGGTGGCCATGGGAGCTGGCGCCGGTACATCCGTTAAGCCTCGTACTTGCAGCAGCTGTGCTGCCCTCAGGAACTCTTTTAGTTGCTCTTGTCCAATATGGACTTCTCCTTGGTACATAAATCTGGACCAAAAGTATTTTATTATTCACCTGGTTTCTAGCTAAAAATGTTATTTCAGTCATTTTTTTCGTTTTGCTTTGCTTTAGACATGGTCCGGTAGCTTAGTGGTCAGAGCATTCTCCCCCTAAAAGACTGGTCACGGGTTCAATCTATTGAAATTTATTGAACCAAAAAACGAACAAATATTCAGTTATCAGGCGAGGTAAAGTCAAATTGACGTGCCATAGATAAAAAAAAAAAAAAAATCGTTATGGGATTAAAACGGTCAGTAAATATGTCACTTATTGACAACTTCTGACTTAAATGTTAGGATCATCATATACCATAACATGTTATGTCTCTATTGGATTCGAATTTGGTGCAACGCCATTTTCTGTAATATAGCAGTGGCATTTACCTGAATACCTAATATATTTTTATTTATTACATATAATATATAAAATAGTTTTTATTACTAATATTATTGGAATTGCTGAAACTATCTGGAAGGTGTCCGTCATTCAGTGATTAATTTGTTCACGAAACCTGAAGAAATGGCATCTCCAAAAATCAGTCGAGTCGATACAGTGAGTATCGCTATCGAGTACAAAGTGATAACGCGGACAATGGTAGTGGCGACGCGTGTAAGAGACCGATATGGTTAGCCCCACTAAGAACTAGCGATGAAATATTGGAAAAACAGTCGGCAAACCTACAAAGTAATGACCGTGTTGATCTTAAGTCATACAATCTAAGAAGAGTTTCCATAATCAAGTCAAATAGTTGTAAATCTAAGTGCCTCACCTAAGTAGACTCTCCATATCTTTATCATGAACATCGCGCAGGATCACGATGGGATGTTGGCACGGGTTTGCCTTCAGTAGCCTCCGGAAGTACGGACTACACGCGGATAACACCACCTGTTGTACCAAAAATGATTTTTTTTATGCAAGAGAATCTGTTACAGGACATAAAAAATGTAAGTAGATGAATGTAGCATGTATGTATGTCGCGAACTTTACGGGCATTTATATTGACGTCACAAAATGTAGGATATATACGATTGGTGTGCACTGGGTTTTAATACAGGATAGACAGTAATAGGTAGATAGGTAGATTTCAAAGTGCTTACCTAACAATCGTGGGCGTGCATTCCATGGAGACAAATGTACACTGCATACCATACCCATATCAGATAATTTATATGTAGGTACTTTACTAGAAATATACAAGTTCCATGGAATGCAAGCGACTCTTTCATACCAATAGTACGCGTTTTTGGGTGCAATTTGAGGATAGTGCGTGGTTACTGTGGTAGGTGTGCTCAAATCCCTCCATTGCCAGTGGCACTACTGCTTGACACTACCAGTAGTGTCATAGGTAATTTTACTTTCCCATGGCACTCCTTCTCTGATTGGCTGATTGAACGCATTCCACTAATCATAATATCAACCCATCCTCGTACTTGGGCCTCGTTCCTCGCGATTTGAGGTCAAGATATATGCCGGTACCTATATTAGTGTAGGTTGCGACGAGACAACGTAAGTGCCTACTTACAATATGTAAACAATACTTATACGTTACATTATGTAAAGGTACACACCTTGTGAGCGGTGAATGTTGCGCCGGCGCAAGCGAGCGTGACGTCAACGAAGTCCTCCTCGTCGCGCAGGCGCCGAAACGACGACACCATGGAAGAGTGGAAGTCATTCCACCGCAGGGAGTACTGCTGCTCTCCGCCGGCCGCGGCGCCGCCTGGCAAGTATGTATACAATGTAAGGACACGTAGAATGGAATGGAATAGAATAGAATAGAATAGAATAGAATATAATAAATTAGAATAGGATAGAATAGAATATCACTTTTATTGTACACCAGTTATTAATAAATATTATAAACATGTATGTTATCACGCATGTAGGTAATTGAATTGTCCTGGATTTAGTTGCTGATTAACATGATAGATATGACAGGTCTCGGGTATAAAAGATTTAAGAATTAAGAGATGCATTACCATCCACATTTCGTCAACTATGATGTCGAAGATGTAATATGAGGCGAGTATATTGCCGTTAAACGGGCACTTTGTCATCAATCTTGAGCTCTAGACTAAGTTGCAATCCATTGGCTACAATATCAGTGATTACTTAGTTAAGTATGGGATTAACATAAATCTGTAATATGACTACAAAAATTCAATGGCATTTGAATCTTTGTGAACTTTTGGATATTTGAATTTTGACTACCTCTGTGGCGCGGTGGTAGTGAACGCGTCTACCATGCAAGAGCCGCGGATTCGATTCCCGCTCAGTGTAAATATTACATGAATATGAATATTTGCATTGGGCTGGATGCTTTCTATGTACCTATGTATGTATTTACAAAAAAAAATATCTAAGTATTTTTATCCTCATTCTAGAACCCATAACACAAGCTAGTTAAGCCATGTTTATCATGGGTCTAGGTGGCGTTGTGTAAATGCCTTAGAATATTTATTTCACATATTTTTTCTATAAAAATCGCAGCACTATCAAGTAATTTTATTGATAGCAAGTTGAAAATGATTCTTTTCAACGCCATTCTATTGATAGAATATCACTGTGTCTACAGGCCCTTATCCCTTAGTCGCATTCTACGACACTCACGGAGATACAGTAAGGTACACTTGTCTAATTTTTATCTCTAATTGATAAATCACTTGTACTGTTTCGGATAAAATCCGTAGCGAGCTCTTTATATTTTAAACATTTTATGACCTTATTTAAATAAAATTCATATTATGTGATACATTATTTTTACATAAACGCCGACCCGAGGTGTGTGACACCGTTAAAGCATATTTTAATGTGATATATCCGTACATCGCCATAAAGTCTGCGTTTGCGCAACTAAAACATGTTTAAAACACCTTTCACTAAGATTTTTTGGTGATATGTCCTCAACAGTTCTAGGAAGGATGGCTATCGTCGCAAATAGTTAGATCATCTTCATTATACAAATACTTAATTCTCATTCATATTATTTCATGAGCAGGTATATTTCATGTCTTCGTGGGCGCATTTATCGCAGGTTTATAAATGCCCGGTTAATGGCTCTCTGAGCCACCTATTACATTGGGACCTAAATGAAAACTGGCGAAATGTGGGTGTTAGCACCTCTGCCTACCCCTTCGGGGATATAGGCCTGAGTGCATGTTATGTTGTTATTCAAAAATAAATTATCTATCTAGTCTGTATGTATTACAAACAACAGTTGTCTTAATCTATACATTTCAGTAAGAAGGTATTCGTTTATAAGTAAACTAGAAAATAAATAGGTATCAAATTAATATCCAGAATAATTCCAAGTACCTCCACCGAAAAACTTAATGATAAGAGCCATATAATAATTCGTAGTAGGAGGTGTTTCGAGGAAAAGTTTAAGTTATTTATGGTCATCAAAATGTCAAGCGGTCAACACCATCTTACATTATAATCGTTATAAATAATATTCCTAAGTACGTAGGTAAATAATAATGTGATATTATTATTTAGAATTTAATTGTGTTAGTAATTATTATTATTATCATCAGATGTAACAATTGGTAGGTACCTAATTGAAGCACTAATGTACCAACGTATTTACAAATACAATTCGTTTATGTAGAATTATATCTATATAAATAAAAATGAATCGCAAAATATACTGCCAAGCGCGAAACTCGTAGACGGCTGGACCAATTCGAGCAATTATTTTTTTTATTTATTCCTTGAACTCTACAGAAGGTTTTTATAGACGATATCAGAAGTCCACGCGGATGAAGCCGCGGGCAACAGCTAGTTACTAATAATTATAAAGTTACATTTGAGGTTTTCAAGAAAGCAGTTTTATATTTTGGATGTCACAAGTTGGTAAATGCACGTGAATGGGGTTGTAACACTTGCAGCCAACGTATCCTAAAAGTGGGTGCGAACGGTTTATACTCTATATCAGGCAAACGACCTCCAATATCGTGCGAAGTGAAGGAGGAAAAGTCAGAAGGCTTTTTATCACGCGCTAAATACCCACGGATACCATCTCCGCCAAAGTCGGTGGAGGTGATTATATCTGACTCAAACCGACTATAACGCCCGTTTGAGGGTCTTTGATTGCCGGAGGTGAGATTATACAAGACATATCTCTCGCAGGGAGGCAGAACTTGAGCTCAGAGTTCACCTTCGTGTCGGATGCCATCAGGAAAATCCGTCTCCATGATAATTATCTGGCAAACATTCGTTGTTCAGAGAATTTGAATAAAGAATAATAGTTTTCTTGTCTAAATAGTATTTAAAAACGTTTGGACGCTAAACACTAGAAGTAGACATTTCAAGAACTAAATAATTACAGTTGTTAATAGCTTCAGGTTTTCCGTTTCCGTTGCAGGTAACTGTAATACATAGTTCGCAAGGCGAAATATAGATGGCGTTGGTTGCATTAGTTTCCGATTTGTTAAAACGTCAAGTTTTATACATTTAAAACTAAGAAATAATAATGACTACTTGACATATATAACTAATAAATAAAACCTAAATAATTCATTTCAAGGTGCACCAATATTTTTGCAACAAGGTCCACCTAGATCAATAGGTAGGTACCTATATACACTGACGGACTCATAAACTGCATCAAAGTAATAGACGACTTTGAAATAAATATTTTAACCAAGTATGCATACTTTCTATACAGATTTAAATTGAAACCTCTAGATTGGTTCGTGAACTTTAAAACAGCGTAGGGTCATATCTTTAAGTTTAAGTTTATGTACTGGAAAGGACCTTAAGACTTTTTTTGAAGAAAAAACAGAAATTTAAGAAAAATTGGTTTAATTAAAAAATTGGTTTTAACAATAGACACAAACTTTATGCAAGGGTTTATTTGTGTTTTAATAAAGTGTATTTCCCCCCACGTGCCCTTATTACGGATTCTAATCGGTTCCGCATAGATTTTATAAGGGTTTTTAAAAGATCTTGCGGAATATTGTCCCATTCTTCTGAAAGTGCTGTTCTTAGTGCTGCCACTGTCGTGGGCGAAGGGTTTCTCGCATATACAGCTCTTTTTAAATTGTCCCAAACATGCTCGATGGGATTAAGATCCGGGCTGCGTGCTGGCCAATTCATTGTACGTATCCCAACCTCTTCGCAATAATGTTGAACTTGTGCAGCTGCATGCGGCCGGGCATTATCCTGCATTAAAGTAAAATTTTCGCCTATGAATCCCATGTAAGGCACCACGTGATCTTCTAATATCTCTGTTATGTAGCGATGTGCTGTCAAACCCCCTCTATTACCGTTTTGACGGACCATGTCTATGAACACAAGTTCTGTTCGCCCGTTCATCGATATGCCACCCCAGACCATACATGAACCGCCTCCAAAAGGAACACGCTCCTCAATGCAACTTTGAGCATATCGCTCCCCACGTCGACGATAGACTCTTCTGCGACCATCTGCACCATATAAACATGTCCTACACTCGTCCGTGAACAATACAGAGGCCCACTGCTCTTCTGTCCAATTCAGGTGATGACGCGCAAATCTTAAGCGAGCTTGTCTGTGAGCTGTAGACAACTTTGGACCATTTGCTGGTCTAAAAGGGGTGATATCCGCTTCCTTTAACCTTCTTCTTATTGTTCGTGCACACACGTTTACTCCACGCACTTCATTAAGCTCGGTTTTGATGTTAACTGACGTGAGGAAACGATTTCGCAGGGAAGTTATAACAATAAATCGGTCATCACGACCTGTGGTTGCTCGAGTTCTGCCTGTACCACGTCTCCTCCTGTAAGAACCTGTCTCTACAAACCTTCTGTATATTCTAGAAACCGTAGACTGGTTTAAATTTAAATTTCTACCAATCGTTCGTTGATCCAAGCCCTCCCGCACCAATGCAACAATTTGTGCCGCTTGTTCGGACGAAGTATCCATATTATGGTTCAAAAACTCTCGATGTGTTAAAAAACTAACCCAACAATTATGCTGGTAACAATAATTCAATTGACAAAACAAAAAAAATCAATGAGAATCAATTTAAAACTTTGCTATAAATAACACGCAAATCTGATACTACAAGTAAATTTTCTTTTCCCGGCTATATTCATTTGTTTTACTGCAGTTCTATTTTTAAATTTAATTTTTTTTTTAAGATTAAGAGCCAGTCTTTCCATATTTATATAATTTAATCTAAAAAGTTTGCATACTTATTATAAAAAATCCTTTTAGAGTAAACCTGAACTTTGATGCAGTTTATGAGTCCGTCAGTGTATAATAGGTATGTCATAATTTTGATCGGAAAAAGTAAATGCTCTGATGGGACTCCAACTCGCGATTTTTCCCTTAGAGGGGGAAAGGTTTTAACCGCTGAGCTGCGAGATATTATTTAGTAGATTCTTCACTACAGTATAAAACAAAGTCGCAATCTCTGTCCCTATATCCCTATGTATGCTTAAATCTTTAAAACTACGCAACGGATTTTGATGAGAGTTTTTTAATAGATAGAGTGATTGTACGGGAAGGTTTACATGTATATAATATCATGCTACAACCAACTGGTGCGGAGCAGAAGTTGAAAATGTTGCAAAAACGGGGTGACGCAGTCGAAAAAAAAATGATATATTTTATGGTATTCTTTAAGTGAATAATGTTTTGAAAGATGTCATAGTTTTGGTAATTTATACGCAAATAAATATATATCAAGGAGAAACGGATTAACCGTACCGCGCGATTGTGGTACAATTAGCAAACTGAGTTGGAAGTTGAGTAGATATCTAATAAATGACGTCAGAATTGCAATTGAATAAAGTTCCGTATTAGAACCACACGTTTACGAATTATATAAATGTAAGGAGCTTAGGAGCTTTTGTTCAGTGAGAAGCTTTATTCTAATTAAGTATGCAATTGCAAGACCTGCTTAGTAATATAAGACTATGAGACAAATATTGGTATTAGTATCTATACATTTTACGGAGTTACGACTGAATTTTTGCTATATTTTTCACATATGGAGTACAGTGGGCTTTTTGAAACGTTCCTGGACATTTTGAAATTAAAATTGCATAAAGAGCCACTACACAGCTATAAGGATAATTAGATCTACTTATTAATGATATTAAGTTAAGGATAGTATTTGTCTTGTAAGGAAACAAGACATACATTTGGTTGATTTTATTAACGCTATTAATTTTCGTTAAATTAGACTTAGTTATCAAAGGATTATATAGATCATAAGGTCTCCAAAAACCTTTGGAGTTCACTGTACCTATATTTATGAAGCCATTTTGTCTATTTTCTTGCGAATCGACTCTTTATGGTTTATTTAGAAACCTTGTAAATGTGAGACCAATTTTTGCAGTGTGCCTCCGAAGGTTTTGAAATTGTACTTCCGAAGTATTGTGTGATAGTATTTGAATAATATCAAACTATTAGCTAGGTACATTCCGAAATAGTATAATACGAGGATATGCCGTTAAGTTCAAAGATTAAATAGGATCGTGTAGAGAGAATTAGAGGAATGAACTCTTTTTCATTTAATTTTGAACTTTATGTCGTTGTTGATAAAGCCGAAAATTCAATGGCAGTTTTTGAAATTTCAGTGATTAACAATAACAATTAGTTGAATTAAGGCCTGATCATATTGCGATAAAATATCTGAGATCTCATTTTAATATGAGATTGTCTTCCTGGATTTTGCTATTTCCCTTCTCCAATGATAATTCGCTAGTGTCACCTTTAGTGCTAAGGCGGCGGTGATAGGTCACGGTAACCGCGTACCATCACTCAACTACCTTGATAGTGTTAAAAATACCAAATAAGTAAGTAATAGATGCAAGAATTCAAGGATATGTACGTACCATTAATATTAGTCTAATAAAATAGTTTTAATAGTTGGTAACATTATCAAAAACTAAGTATGACGATATTTATATTAGATGAGCAGTCATACGTTTGTAACAATAAATGTCAAGGATATCCTTACTGGTTGTGTCTAATATCAGATACAAGTATTTCGTTTGTGGTAAATTATAATACATCTTTTCGTATTTTTCCTCAATATTCTTTGTGTAATCTTTGAGTGAATGGAATTTACTTAGATAAACGGCTGTAGATGTATGTATTTAAGGAAATATTGCAATAGCCGGTTTGTATTCGGAAGGCAAAGAGTTCTATAAACAAACAAAAAAAAAGTACAAAGAAAATCATCTACCTATTTAGTAGATTACTTCGACAGACGATTGAGGATGTGTAGACGAGAATGCTCGTTAAACCTTTGATAGTCATTATACTAGCATAGTGTGATGACAATGTGTTTCAAACTATGAACCTTTAACATATTAATGTATAAATATAAGATAAAATAAATAATATAACCTACCACGAAGACTATATTGAGTCTGCGAAGCCCTTTGATCGCCCCCTTGGAACATAAAATCTAAAACAAAAAAAAATAATAACGTCAGCATAAACCATAGACATAAAATTAGGTGCATAAAGTAACAAAAAAAAACAAATCAATAAATAATACAGTATGAATATTTTGTAATTTTAATCATAATGAAATATGATATTTAAAAATAAACTTAAAACTAACGAAAATAATGTCAGGCGGAAAGGCCATATGGTTGTGATTATGAATGAAAAAATAAAAATCGAATGGTTTTAAAATTTAAAATTTGAAAAAGGAACATCCGCGTTGTCAGTTTCCATTCCATACATCGTTATTAGAAATTTGCGCACGGTCGTCGCGCCCGCTCGCCTTCAACACATTATGAAAACAACGGGAGAGTTTTTTAAAATTAAGATCGCGTTTGACTGGCCCGATCGTTATAAATAATGTATTGTACTTACTATTAATGCTAAATGTTTTACATAAGTCAATAACATCGAACTTTGCCGATTCTGAAAGGTATCGTATGTTTTATTTATTTTTTATAAGTAGTTTATAGAAAGCGCTAAGTAAATACTTTTTGTACAATACATGAATGAATGAAGGAAGAACATTTTCGAAAAAAAATTGAGTTAGTGAACTTCAAAGCTTAAATACTTATATTGCAGAACAATTGACGTTTTCTAATTGTTCAAACAATAATTTGATACTGTAATATTATTGTATAAACAACCAGAAAACGTCACAGTTATTCTGCTATATAAGTATTGAAGCTTTGAAGTTAGTACAAGTCACATTTTCAGGTAGACCCTTTAGCTACACTCGTCTTGTTCAAAAGAGCCCAAAAAAGAACCGAAATAAGGGTGTATTAGGAATTGATAGTAAAGAACTAAACAATTTGGGATGGAATCCGTTAAAAAGCAATTTTATTTCAATAAATAGTGTAATTAAAAAAACTTAGAATGCAGGATCCGTGCCATTAGCACAAAATGCTATCGAATTCGTAATGTAAAGGTATCGACAGGACGGAGCATTGCGATTGGCTGACTACACACATGTTCGCAAGAGGCAGACTGCCAATCGCAACGCTCCGTTCTCTCGATACATTTTACGAATTCAATAGCTTTTCCTGCTAAGGGCACAGATGGGGACTGCCGCATTTTTTGAAGATGGACTCGATTTAATTATTTGTACAACGAAAGTAATATAAACTAATTTATTTGTATGTACTATTTATAACAATCGTACTAACATAAAATGCTAAAAGGCTTTCCAACAGAAAGTTGAAAATTGTCTTAGAAGTTCGTAACTCGGTAACGTCAAGATTGTCGTGGTCCTGTTACAAGATTTAAGGCTCTAATTAATCTTGAGAGTATCCGGTAGGGAGTCACACTCAAGAACTGGATTTATTACTAGGATGGGCGTGCGTAAGACGCCGCTATAAACTACCTAGTGGAATTTTACATTTTCATGATAATAAAAGTTAGGCACTTGACTGATGCAGTTTCGAACACAAAAATACAACTAAAGAGTTAGGACTGGATAGCAATTACGTCTATGTACCTTTAGCAGTAGGTATTATTATATGTCATACGGATGATATTACGGACGAAATGCGCGCTATAGGTACCAGTTCCAAATTCGAAATTCAAAATTCATTCCCTCCTCACTCAGGAACCGTGACATTTTTTTTAATTCTAAACGGCTTGTCTTGGGAACACTTTTGCAAACTGCTTTTATGTTTGTTACGTTACTATTCTAAAAGTATTTAGTACCTTATTTCCAAAAGGTTTGATGAAACTGACATTAACGTTTGTACAAAAGATTGTAATTTTTGGTGTACTTATTCTTTTGTTCACATCCTCCGCAAAAAGGTGTAAGAAATTTAACAATTGTACCTGTGTGTCCCTCTGTAGCATCTTAGCTTAAAACTGGACAGATTCTAGTCAAGTTTTGCCCGTTTCAAAATCCATAGGCATAGAAATGATCGTAATGATCGATATTAACTATTGAATTAATTATTGAAAAACTATTGAAGCGTTTAAAGGTTATGAGCTCATGTCGAGTGCATAATTAGAATTTCATTTTATCATTCCAAAAAATCTAACTGGAAAGCCAAAGACAACGCTTTCCAATTAGATTTTAAAATAATGTTATTATATTATTTCAAAAACTAATGCCTAAAACCAACACTAACTATATTATTGAGAAACATTAAGTTCGATGTCCTCGACTAAAACAAAGCATCTTACAGCAAAATCAATATTTTTTTAATAGCAGTCCATCTATTTGGCTAGTAAAAGGTTCGTATCAAAAAGGTCATGATATATTTTGAGTGTGAATGCACGGCTTTTGATCCCTTGTCCGTGAGCTACCCCTCGAAGGGGTGGCATAGGTGGCGGTGTGAGCGTTTTTATGATGCGTACTTATATCTGTATTCGGTACATTATTAACCCTATAAAGCCCTTCGGAAATCGCGACAACGACGTACGCGTCAAGGTTGTAAAAATAAAGATACTAGTGTTTCCGCACGTATGAATTATGATTTATTCTATTATAATCTGTGGTAGTTTTTTTTCCACCATTTTTATTTACGATTGAAGGAATATATTATGTACTGTAACATTTTGGTGCTTGATAATCTATGAATTTATTTTTTTCGTTCTGATCATATTTTGAATACTGATAATATACTCATCAGAATTGACGATAAAACGGAAAAATTACAGTTGAATACGCTCACTAACAGTACGCAATGTCATTAACCAAATAGATAACATTAAACCACATCAAAAATATTTTACCACAGACAATTATTTTGTAAATGCATTTCGTTCAAATAAAAGAAAGTCTTGGTATGTCGGGTGAGCGGCGACGTCATTAAACAAGCACGCTCGACACCCCATCCCCCTCGGGTCCTTCGGGGGATGATCCTGGCGGGGGCAGGACGGGTGGGCGAATATCAACGAACTCATACGTACGTGTGACGTGGACGACATGCGTACGTACTTATAGTATACATTTTGTTAGTAAACAATTGCGTCTCACTGCAACGCCATATTGGTTCTTTATTTTTTTAATTGCTTTTTAAAAAGCATATTCCATTGTGTTCTAAAAACAAATGATGGCTGGAACTGGTTTAATTTTTATCGGTACAATACAGACCTCTTTTGAAAGCGAATAAATTTGTTTTCATTTGGAAGTCTTATGTTCAAAACTAAAAAATAATTCAGAGGTTTTAAAGATTTTGATTTAAAATATCCTCCTTCGTACATTAGAATTAGTAATGTTTTTTTCTAGAATTTTAATATTATCTCATGTAAAAGTCATAAGTGATTTGTAAAAGCTGGTTTTGTTGAAGAAAATAAAATCAATGCAAATTTAATTCGAATCATTGGATATTTACCTTCTGAATTGAAATTAGTAGAGGTAAAAGACCTTTTATATATTTATTCACAAAATAAATTCTAGAAAAACTCTTTTATTCGAATGGTATCATGCTACACTATTATACTTTTTAACCTTTCTAACTATGCTAAATAGTTTGTGTTAAGACTCGATTAGCATCAGTAGTAGTGTACTTATAGGGTCAGATTCGAACCCACACCCTCTTCATAACAAATCCAGCGCATTAGCTTTGGCAATTACTTTATTCCATCGCAGATTTTTTTTGACTAGGGATTTAACTTCTTCGTAAAAAAATTTGCAACTATTTGAACATATTAAATGGGTGATTATTTCAGTCAAAGATATTTTCAAAACGACCAATTTGTTTATGTAAAGTATGATTTAATTAAATATCAAAACAAATGCAAGCACTCACCAGTGTCGGTCGCCATGGCCGGATGTTCGGAGGGCGGCACGGTGTCGGGGCGTGCGCGCGCGCTAAACGAATCCAATCCCGCGCATTCCAACCTCGCACCTAAAGTCGCCGCCACTTTTATGCCTTTGCTTCGTCACTTTCAAAACAAATGTACTATCTTCTTCCTTATTCTACTATTTTTGACTCTTCTTGCAAATTTAAAATTCCGCCAATAAAAAAATTATAAGTTTACATTTAAAGCTTGTTTTGTTTTGAGTATTGCGTATTATTGGATGTTGTGTATTTTGTTCTGAAAAGATTTATTTACTCACAGTTAGTTTAGTTCAATAGACAAATAATTATAAATTTTAATGTCGCGGTTAGAACGAGCGGTGACATCTCAGTGTTCAATAAATCACTTTTGGATTTGTGTTTGTGCGTCGAGAAGGGTGGTTGGTGGCGCGACTCTGAATATTTATAATTTACTCCAAACGGATACGGATTAATATATTTCGTAAATATATTACATTACTTACTTAAAATATAAATACTGTATTTCTACGTTAACTTATTGGAACAGTACCTCATTCAAATTAGATAATTTAATATTTTACAGAAAGTACTGATAAAATGGTGTTGTCAATTTAGTAGTTCTAAATGACTAAGTAACTACATTTTTAATGACACCTACATTTCTAATTAAATTCATCATTAGCAGATTTAATATCTCACAAAACGATGGTCATCTACCTACTACAAGTTATGCCATAAACAATTAATATTTACTCATCGTAACAAACCAATTGACATTAATTGCACTTTATTATAACTCACGATTTTTCATCCACGTGATGCGTTTAAAATCAATTTGCACAGAACACACACGGCACTGCAAGGGTTTAGGTACAATAACGTCCAAAAATCGTGTGTCCGGATTGTCCGGCGAGATCGCGGGGTGTTAATTTAAAGGGCCGGTGCAACGATCGATGGCAGCGCGCCCTGCACCGCCACAATAAGGGAGGAGCGGGCAGATAGAAATCAATACGATGTCCATCATCGCATGCACCCACCCCCCGGCCCGCACCGCCTGCGCCATGCACACGGGAAATGCATTTTCCGCTATACTGTCGCCCTACACCCTTCTCGCGTCGCAGTCACTACTGTCGCTCGAATTTATCCGAAAATGTTGACAACTGTATTTTTTCGTGATGTCCGGTGTAGGATGCACCGCTCGGTCCGTCCGCGTCCGGTATTACCTGACGCACGCGTGCGTTCGGGTGCGCGTCACGCGGGCGACTGTCGCGCGCCCCGCCAGTCGGGCCGAGAATAAACAGCGTGGGGCGCGCGGGGGGCGGGGCGGTGCAGCGCCTGCACGCCCACAGCGGCCGCCCACGGGCGCCGGACACGGCTGCGGACACCGCCGGACGGCGTACACCGGACGCCGGACGCGCTGAGGAACCCGGACGTTTCAGGACGTCACGATGCGCCGCGTCGCGTGTCGTCTACGAAAATTACGCGTACGCCGCAGATTTATTGTCCGAAAGACTTTCGCCCGGCGCCATCGACCGTATCTCACCTTTTACTGGAAATGTAAAACTAGTTCCCGACAGGAAATTGTTCACTCATTTATTACATCTTTAGCAACATTAAAAGAAAATGATTTAAAAAAATATTAGTTGGTAAATCCGAAAGCCATAATCAAGTCTCATATTCACTGAGAACATCTGTAATTAATGCCATCGACAAGTAATGATTCTTTAATCGAATTAATGAAATCCGGTTTTATATTTAAGTATGATTACTAGACGATACGAAAAGGTTCTATTTTTAACATAAATAGTTACTAGTATGGCTTCTATTAGATGCTCTGGATTAGAATTGATGTCGATATCATGGGTTATGTACTTCTGATCTGTGTGGGATATTATTGTCTGTGTTACCAAATCTTTTATCTATCTACTTTTTGGAAAATAACTAAAGATGGTCCTTTGTTTTGAATATAGGTCACAATATGTACGGCCTATTTTTTATGTTTGATCATTTATTACCCTAACACATGATTTCCTTGGAATTCTTACGCACGATTGTGCGTGAGTGCTTTGGTTCTACTGTTTCATTCACGTCTATGAGTTGGGTAAAGTATTATTGAGTTTTTCTCTTAGATCTTTCTTAGTGCATGGAGCATGGAGTGCAACAATGTATCCGGTAAGGTACAACTGACGAAATATGGATGTTCTACACTTTTTGCTATGATTTAGTTTCGTGCAGGCTTTTGATTTTGATTTTTCAAGTATTTCCTACCTAGCAAATTATGCAATCAAGGCGACATGGGTTCGATTTTGGAGTCGAGAAATGTGCTCTTGAGAACTTGATATTTTTTTGCAATGATAGAATGGAATATGGAAATTTTATAAATCTATTAAAAATGTATAATATATAATATAGCACAATATTGTGGTTCAGTAATAATGTAAAAATTTAAATATTCAACCGTGATTAGACGTTGTGGTAGTGAAGGATAGGGTTAACAAAACTAACATTCTTATAAAAGGATCAGTCGTAGAGGATAAATTATTATAATAACTTACTAAGTATATTATTTTTCCAGTAAATGTATAAAATAATAAGATTAATAATAAATTTTGTACTTAATAATATTTCAAAATGTTAAAATAAATAAGAAAATTAATTTAAGTAAAATTACGCTAAGTAGATAGTTAAGTATCTAGATTTGAAGTAAGCATAGCTTAATTAACTCGTCTTAATGAATACCTATATATGTAGGTATACATATATACTTAAATACATTTTGTTCTGTAAATGCATACCAACCTAGTACACAGCATACAAATATTTGCACTGAACGGGAATCAAACCCGCGCCCTCTGCGTAGCAGTCGAACGTTCTACCGCTTCGCTGCAAATGTCACCAAAGACTTATATATTATTATTATAAGGCTTGTATACCTACTCTTAAATATAGCGTGTTTAGAACACCGTGTCATCACACTTTGGTCACGGCCATCTTTAAGATTTGACGGGCGCTGGACACTTCAGGATAATGGAGATCGTCCAAGTGTATCGATTGTCTTGACGATGAAATCTTAAAAATTAAGGACATACCTACAGTAAAACTAACGTTTTCATCAAATGGCGAACATAGGAATACATAGGAATTATTCAAAGTGGTTAATAAAAGTCCAATCTACATCTACGCTATTATTTTAAAGAGGAAAATTTTGTATTTTTGTGTGTGTATGTTTGTAATGGATAAACTCAAAAACCACTGTGCCGATTTCCGAAATTCTTTTACCATTGGAAAACTACATTCATCCTGATTAACATAGGTTATATTTATGACTAGGAAAGATTAGGGAACCTTACTAAAACTTAGTAACGTAACCCAAGGTGTAAAAAAGTATTACCCAACGTACCCAAGGATTTAAAATTATTATACGCAATAACATCCAGGTCAATATAAATATACATTATCCATACACACAAATATTTTTACGGAACGAGAATCGAATCCGCGCCTCCTGCGTAGCAGTCGATCTCTGTAGCGTAGCGATAGATGCTACGCCACAGGTGCCGTCCGCGTCCGTGAAAATTCATCAACCGTCTTTCTGTCTGTCTGTCTGTCTGTCTGTCTGTCTGTCGGGTAGTCAATCTGTCACTTTGACATTCATATTATGCTCTTTATGTGCCTAACGAAATTGATTCTTTTATTCTTCGTCTGTTAAGACTTTGTTCACAGGAATGTGTGGAGATATTAAGTTGGAATAAAATGGTCTGTTCCATAACGTCTCGTCAAGTTTCAAAATCAACGTAATCAAAATATATTACGGCTTATCTTTTTTCTCTCTCTTTACTATCACATAAAAACATTAATATACAATTTAGTTAAAATCAGCACTTACAAACCACTAGGGTTTGCACAGTGCTAAACAAAACATGTATGTATGTATGTAGCTTACATACGGAACCCTCAGTGCACGTTGTAGGTACTTATACTTGACCATTTTTTTATTATTTTTATGCAGAATCCTAAAAAGAAGTGTATTGCCCCTTTATACTATTAATTTTTCAATGTAATTGAGAATGCCGCAAGGCGAAATTTGTTAGGTACATTAATAAATATCGTGGAGAACTACAAGACGCGGTTTGTAAGGAACTTCATTTCGCGCACTTGTATTTTTCCTAGCGACTAGGTATAATATGGGGTTCTGCAAGAAAGGCATTAGAATCTTTCTACAGGGTACATAGCACGAGTGTAACGCCCTTGGTGTGGAAAACGTCCATAGACCACTGTGACTACTTTACATCAAGTAGGTGCTTGTTTGCCACCTAAGTAGTATAAAATTATGTATACTGCCATTATATCGCAACTCGAACAATACAATAATGCGTCTGTTGAGCGTAAGTACGACGTAACAGTACGTTTCATGTCCCTCGTTACTACTTATAAGAGTGGCCGACGATTGAAGCGTGTGCGATTAAAGCGTGTGCGATTGAAGCGTGTGCGATTGATCTTGCGTCTGCGCAAGTGTAATTGTTCCTTTAATATGTTAAGTGCTTTTATTAGGAAAACAATTGGACAGCTTATGGTACATATCAATATTTGTGAAGTTCTTTTTAGTGGCGTAATGGATTGTGTGGATAAAATGATTTCGGGTGGTAAACTTAGTCATTGTTATACTCGTAACCAGGGTTTTGTAAATAATTATAAATGTATCTTTTACGAAATTCCACACTATGCTATGTAGATCAAAGTAAGATTGTGTTATCGGATTTAGAATGCTGATAAGATTTATTTATTTCAAATCGTACCTAGATTGTTTTCACAGACCTTGCCCAAAACAATGCAGTACCTAAATGCATATTATTATTTATTATTATTAGTATAAAATTATATCTCATACATCTATATTCCATCGAAGAGATAGAACATACTTACATACTTACTTACTTACTTGTAATTTTACATACATGTAAATAAATACAAATAAAGAAAAATAAATGCAAAAATATATACTGATATTGTTGTAGGTATGAGTACAACTATTTTTACTGAGCGGGAATCGAACCTGTGCGCCTCCCACGTAGCAGTCGACCGCTATACTGGTACGCCACAGTACCCATAAAAGGGTTAGGGTGGAATATAAATAGTTCCACCCTATCTCCTCCATGGCTGTAATAGAATGACTAAGGAAGGAATAGGTCTGTTACGTCCGACAAAAACAAATAGTCTGAAAAGTATCTGGTTATTGGCGAATAGGCTCGCCCCGTATAATATGGGTTCGATCCCCACACAGGACAAAATTTGTATGATCCACAAATAGTTGTTCAGAGTCTGGGTGTACTTTGTGTCCGTTAGTTGTATATTTGTAAAGTCCCTCGCGATACAGGGCTTCCCTAGTGCGGGAGTTGTCTTTTAAAATGGAAATAGGTATTAATAAAAAATAGAAATATAATTTATCTGATTTGGGTAGGGTATACAGTACCACTTATCTATTTGTCTCTATGCTATATAATATACTAATATCTATATACTAAAGCCCACCACTGTTATAGTGGTGTAGGAATTACTACACTCAATTTTCATTAAACATTACTATCTAAATATAATTTACTCAGAAGACGTTTGAAACCTCGAAGACAAAGTCTTGACGTCATCCAAGTAAATGACGTCATTATGAACAAAATATAACTTGCGTACTTACGAAATTATAATAAAAGATGTAGGCGACAAAATTCAAGATTCAGTCAATTTTAGCGTTTAAATCATATCCACATGGATCGCATGAATTTATTATGACATAAAACAAATGACTTAGATGTTACTCGCATACGGTGCAGAATATTCCATCAAGAACCAAGTGGTTCGGTGAGTCTTTCCTCTGCCGCACTATTAGGTCTTGGAATTTTTTACCGGCGCACGTGTTTCTTTCTTTCTACAGTCGCGGGTCCTTTAAGCGGGGCGTGAAAATGCATCTGATGAGGCCGTCAAGCTAAGCGCCATCTTTGTAGCACTGTAAGTGTTTGCAATGGTGACCCTCTTTCATGAGACTTTGTCTTCAGCTTAACAACAGGCGAGGTGAAGTCAAATTGATGTGCCATAAATAAATAAAAACCATTTTTTTTAGACTTTCGTTTGCCATGAATTATATTATGTGATAACCCTGTAATCGCCGAAAATTATACGTCACAATTTTTTAATACAACTTAGATACAAGCACAAGGCCCACCTGATGGAAAGTGGTTACCGTGGCCTATGACCAGTGGGTTCCAAAAGTTCCTGGACACCTTAAGATCTATATTCCATTGACAGCCTAATTTAAGCAAAAGTGACAAAGATAACGTTAATAAAATAGAGTAGATCGATGTCTTGTTTCTTTATAAGAAAATAAAGAAACTCGTGCAAGTAGTATCCTAAACTTAATTACATTAATATCTAAGTAGATCTACTATCCAGTAGCTTTTACGACTAGTAGGGGATTACGGGCATGAGCATATATGTACCTATGTATGTATGTATTATCAAAATATCATCTAAATTGAAATTATAATCACGCAATTCATTTGGTAATAAAATAATACTAGGTAGGTAGGTGGGTACTTATTACATTTTCCTATTGGCATTTATATTGATTTAATATGACCATTAATCTGTTGTAATTACTGGCATTTGCTTTTATTATTTCATTACTGACGTTAAATTTATTAAACACTAACTGACATTTGACTTATTTGAATTTAGTTCATAAGTATTGATCTCTGAGAAGATTTTTATTGTATATTTAGCCCATCGATTGACTACACCTCGCTGGATGGTAAAAAATAAGGTGAAGTCCAGATGACAGGGACCACCATTTAAGATATTGAGAACCCCGAAGTAGTGGCTCCTGCCTTTATGGCATTGACAAATGCTTTTTCTTGCTACGCTTCAAGAAGCCGTGGTCGTAAGCATAGGGAAACACGTTTGTGGGCAAATCATTTCATATCTTTACCGAGTGACAATTCTTTATTTCAATGCATTATTACCAGGAACTAAGTATGGAGCCATCAAAATTGAAAAAAAATATCCCCTTATATGCTAAATTTCCTCGAGCCATTGACTAAGAAGAAGAATATTTTTTTTTGGTTTTATAGCTAAATACTTACAAAGTAATATATGATATGTAGCTCGAAGTTTGACTTAACTTTGGGAGCGGTATTTCCCTAGTCGAGTCGAGAAAAAAATAACCCTGCCTTGGCATTTGGGTAAAAAGAAAATCTTTAATAGGTACTATCTACTAACTTATTTATTGAAATTCAAACCAAACCCTTTGCATGTTATGGGTACCTATATATATTTAGATCGCCATACTGCAAGTTCATTTCATTTTTCTGGGTCCCGTATGAACGTTATTAATTTTGCAAAAAAAAATTTAAAGCGTCGAATGAAAACACGTTTTAATGAAATGCAATTCTCTATCGAATATCAGTCTACATCGGATCCCATGCAAATACCAAACTTTTGTTCCCTTGATATTTATAATATACAACGCGAAAAACAAAACAATTCGCAGAGCCTTCCTGTAACAAGCGAACGGCCGGCCAATCATTCGTCAAACGCTACCCGGCCAGTTGTAAATCTTTGCAGGCGCGGGGGCTAGGGCGGGAGGGGGTGAGCCGACCCCGCGCGGTTGGGAGGGGGTTACGTAACATCCGGAAGTGCGGATTAGGAATCAATAGTGCGCTCGTAATGATAGTTGTAGTGTAATCGTAAATGCGCTGTGAGCGTTGCGCGATATTGTACTGGACTTATAGACCCGTTGAGCATTTTAGGGTTAAGTCTCCGTCCTCATAAAAAGCCGACATTTGTGTAACGGGATGAATGCTTGAATTGAAGTTAGTTTTAATGTAGCTATGGTAGTGGAAAGGTTATGAGATCGAATTTGTAAAAGAGGGTTGTGAGTTCGAATTCCAATATAAATACAACTTACCTGAGTACTTTACCTTAATATTCTACCTATGTCAGGGTAGAAGTTATATACACATGTTTATTTTTGTAAAGCAAAACTCAAGAGCTAGCAGTTCAGTGGTTAAGTCGACTTTACGATCAAGAGGGCCCGGGGTCAAATACTGCCATTACGCTACCAACGAAAATGTGGCTTACCTCAAGGGGTTAAAGGAATACTAATAGTTTCAATTACTAATCTTTTAATTATTGCTTGGTTCACGGTTCAATATCCGGATGACGTATAACGATATTAGGCTTTACAGGAAAATTTTAATGGGAACAGTGTCATCCGGTCGACATTTATATTTATTTATAAAGTTTAAAATTGAAACAATAATGTATAATATTAATTTAATTCAACTCTAGTACTAGACTAGTAAAAATTGGCTATAGTAATACTAAAAGTACAAAAACATATATTTTAACCCGAACACAAACACTTATACTCGCGAAGCACATCCCCTCCAACGCTTCTAAAAATCCAAAATAACTTAATTATTCCGCAGCATGAGCGAGAACTCGCTAAGTTTAAAATAACAATAGTAACTCTTAGACGCTGTCTATCATTATAACACTGCGTTATTGTAATTCCAACTTCCCCTCGGCTGCACCCCATACCGCTCCAGGCGATATTCCAGAGTAGGTGACCCCTCAGATATTTGTTATCTCGAAAGCAAACGGGAAAATAATGGTTCAATGTTTTCCTGCGCGCTTTCTTTTAGTCAATGTTATTGTTTGTGTGAAAACATCACTTGAACTAAAAAGGTAGATAGGTATAACGGGCTACTACAGCTCCTGGACCACTTAAAAAAAATATGATGTGATGTCACTACACAACTACTAGTCTCAGAAGCTACTTTTTTATCGTGTGAAAAATCCCCACCGATACCTCCCCCGCCGGAGCCAGTTGGGGCGGTTATGTCGGACTCGAACCGACCAAAACGTACGCCGTCTTTGGGTCTTTAGCTGCCGGAGGTGAGGTAGACAACCATATCCCTCGCACCCCGGCAGACAGTCTTAGAAGCTACTGGATAATAGATCTACTTATTAATGTAATTAAGTTTAGGCTACTTGCTACTACTTGCTTGACTTTACTAATTTTCTTATAAATAAACAAGATATCGGTATCTCCTGTCATAATTGAGCAAACGGAGGTAGGACATGACGGTATCTCCCATCTTAATTCTTCATTACCGCGTAATCGGAGTTAAAATATTAGTTACAGTGACTCTTGAAACATTGACTTCACTACTATACCTATGTATTTCTGTCAAAATTAAGAATGGTTCATAATTTCATCGCGAACTTTATCTTTTATGGAAACTTCAAGCATAGCTCGCTACATAACTCGCTGCGCGACTTTCTAATTTGGGAACTAAAACTAACCCCACCGTCAGTGTCAACGTTTGAACATCGTAGGTCAAAACAAACAGGACGCACTGGTCGAAGAGCTTCGTTTCAAGGTATTGCGGTAATCAAGACTACTCCTAAATGTCTCTTAAATGGCAGTGAAACTCTTAACTCTGAATCGAAAGACTACCAAGGTTACAAGTAAGTACACTGCCTATAATTGTAAGTGGCTATCGTGACCTTTAGACGCTTGCGACAACAGAGGTGTCACTCGCACGTGCCATCTGGAGGAAGGGGGAGAGAAGAGTGGGAAGGGAAGGAGGAAAAACCTGGTACTCTTATAATTAAATGCAACATATAGGTATTAAGATTTGGTGGTGAAGGAGAAATTCGATATTTTATTGATCAAACTAATCTATTGGGGTGTTTGTGTTGGACTCGATCCGACTAAACCACATGCCGCGCTATCTAGGTGCAACGACTGCTCTAGATGTTCGTATGGCAACCGAGACCAGACCAATGCAAATACGTAGCTATATTCTAAAAAATAGCATACAAATAGATAGCTATTTTATAAAATTTGTATGTATGAATATAACATACATACAAATTGTACAATATCGAAGCGAGCGGGAATCGAACCCTCGCCTTATGTGTAGTAGTCACGTTGACTACCACCACGCCCCAGAGGCGTTCAAAGGTAGGTACTTTATAACAACCTTATCAATGCAAATGGATATAGGTACATTATAGAAATCTTCTAGAAGAGCTTTATTAGGTTACTATAGGGTCGACAGCATAGGCTACGGTAACCCCTTTTCATTAGCATGTACCTGAACCTTTTTTTTTTATCGTGCGCAAAATCCCCACGGATACCACCTCCACCAAAACCGATGGAGGTGATTCTGTCGGACTCGAACCGACCAAAACGCACGCCGTCCATGGGTCCCTGATTGCCGGAGGTGAGATTATACAAGACATATCTCTCGCACCCCGGCAGACCCGGGGACATCTCTGTTGAGATGACCCTCTTCCCCCAATGTGGGGACCATAGTGTCCCCATCTAGCCCCTGGGTATGGGGTGGCATTTTGAGCCATCGCCGTGGCCTGCTTCTGCTAGGGTGACCGGCGGCTCCACCCGTCACCCCCAGGCCCGCGCTCATGGGGGACGGAGGTCATTTTGCGACCTCCGACGTCCGAGTCGCCTCCGCTCATCGCGGGCAGTGCGGGCCCGGACTCTTCTCCGGACCCGCTCAGCCTCCTCCTTTTCGAGCATTACTTGCTCGCAGAAGGAGGCGGCGGCTGCCCAGCATGTACCTGTACCTGTACCTAAGTGGCTTACAAAAGATAAGTAGGTACTTATTATTTACACACAAGTGAGAATCGAACCCACATCCCCTAACGTGACCGTACCACCTGACAAATCATCCTTTCTAACTGAAAACAACATCGGCATACTGAATTATAGGAGACTGCAACATACGCAAGCACTCAACGTCGAGGGAGGGGGACACTGGTCTTATCCCCAGCTCCCCCCCCCCCTCCCCCCGCCTCACCCGCCGTCATCACTAGCTCATCCGTCAGGGTGACTGCTGCTGTTGACAAATGTTCCACGGACTTATTAAAATTGCCGGTTTTTTGACTGCTTTCGTTATGCAACTTGGGTATTGTTAATTAAGGAAAAATATGTATTTACTTAGGAACATTATTTTGCTAATGCGTTTCAAAATGGTTTTTAGAGGATTTGGGTCGTTTCACACCACGATGTGTGAATCACGGGTAAACTATATAAATACGAAAAACGTTATTACAAAAATCATAATCACGAATTTCAATATGCCGAATGGATTCAAAATTCTAAATGTTAGAATTCCGGTGCAACATAATTCCTATTGATTAAAAACCTGAATTTGCAAATGCAAATGCCTAATATTGGGAGTATTGAAATTCGGAATTTTTGGGTGTTCCCGTGAATCGCACAGGTACTATTCACAACACAGCGGTTGGAGCTGTGCAAATGGTTTAATGTATCTTTTGGTTAGGTCGATTGGGCCCACGAGCTAAAATAACATTATTCCAGACTTTGATTTCCAGTGCCTAGGTATTATATAATTTGAGCTTCCACTGTCGTAGCATGGCGTGCTATGGCGGTGGCTTCAAAAGACACCCAAAAAAATTGGTTATGTGTTTAGGGTTAAGACATATTATATACCTTACAAATATCACTCCACACATTTGCTATAAACATATTATGTGCCCAAACATATACATCTCGAATAATGCACACAAACTCGAAGTGGCAGAGAAAAGTCCAAGCTTATTACAGCTTACTATTTCGGTCTGGGTTCACCCCTCGACGTGTCACGTATGAGGGGGAGGGCGGACTGTCCCCCCGTCGGGGAGGGGGCTAATGATGTTTTTTAACAAAAGATTACTCCGCCACATCATTGCTTTGTCCCTGTGGACTTGCAATGTTTATAGAGTGGCATAGACCTAACTACGTATAGTAAATTGTCTATGGCATGGTTTATATTGACTACATGCAGGAAGTATATAATAATATATAATAACTGCGGTAGCCTAGTGGTATGGGTAATGGACTGCTGAGATTAGATCTCGGGTTCGATCCCAGGCTTTACCATGGCACACACCAACCACGGATAGCAACCGAAATATCGGAATCAGTTTATGAATGCTTCGGTAGCTTAGTGGTTAAGGAGTCGACTTTACGATCAAGAGGTCCCGGGTTCGAATCATACTAGCCATTGAGCTTAGTTGCAGGGATAGAGTTAGTAACATCGGTAGTTAATATATAATTGTACCTATGTATTTACGTAACTGCACCAGGAGGTGCGGGGTCGATTCCCGCTCAGGGAAATATTTGTATGCATGAATGTAAATATTTGCATTGGTCTGCTGGGTGTCTCTGTACGTATAAATAAATAAAAAATATACCTAAAGTATGTTCGTCATTCTAGAACCCATTACTATGCTTGATTAGCTAGTTTGGCTTCGCTTACCATGGGTCTAGGACGCGTTGTGTAGATTGTCCTTGAATTAAAAAGTGAACGGAAAAAATATCTGTGCCATTATCACTAACCGCAGTATGACATTAATTGGTGTCGGGCTCAGGCATTTATGCTTTCCTTAGAGAAAATCTAAAAAAAACGTATTTAAACAATGCTATTATGTTTCAAGTAATATAATGGTCAAAGTGCATAGGTAGTACTTTTACGTGTGAGATACGTAAAACGACCAAAGTAATAGGTAAGTAGTAAATTGATATGACGGATATGCCTACCAATCTAATTCCAAACCTTTCAACCATCCCTTAACCTAACCCTAAACACACACAAAGCGTGTGAGATACAACAAATGCGGAAGTACGTTCAGTGTTTACAGGCACCTTTTGATTTGAGCCGTCGTTGTGCGCACTTGTAGGGTTGAGGACCCCCCGTGGGGGTGCGATTGGGGTGGGAGGGTCCGGTCCTGTGCAAATGTTATTGATGTGTAGTGGTTATGATGAGATAGTATTGTTCATATCGCCGGTTTATATTGCGAAGGAGAAATGTAATACTATCGGTTTGCGAAGTGAAAGAAGGTGTAGCATGAAATAATTGAATTAATATGTGGAAAGTAATAGGAAGTAAGTAGGTAGGATAAATGTTTTAGAATATAACAATTAGTATGGAAAACTTCTCAATGAGTGTTAATCTTTGACCTAAGTTCGCAAGAGAAACAAAACCCTGTCGCCCTGCGGATTTTGATATGATCTAACATTGGTACCCACATTTGAGCTCGTCCATCACCGTTGCATCTCGTGCTATCCTCAAAAGACAGTCCAAAAAGGTGTACTGCTTTTTTTTATTTATGCCACGTCATTTGACCTCACCTCGCGAAAGAGGGTCACCATTGCAAACACGTAGGTACAGAGCTACAATGGTGGCGCTCAGCTTGACGGCCTCATCAGATGGTTTTAACGCCCCGCTTAAAGGATCCGGGACTGTAGGAAGAAGTATCTATGTATGTTTATCCGCATTCTAGAATCCAGCTGTGCTATGCTTACCATGGGTCTAGGTGGCGTTATATAGATTGTATTAAAATAAAAAAATTAACGGAAAAAATATCTGTGCCACTATCGCTAATCGCAGTATGACATTAATTATGTTCTGGTTCAGCCATACTAGTGAGGGACACAAGACTAGGTAAAACAAGGAAGGCACTAGGCAGTCGTGATGAGGAAACACAAGAATAACTTATGTAGGTAAGCAATGTAAGCATACCTACATTACAAAGAAGGTATAATCTATGCGTTCATAAAATGAATATCGTTATTTTGGTAATTCCAAAATGTAAGTATTTAGACCGAATACTGGTTGTATATTAATATATGACTAAAACACCACTTACTCTCGTGATTCATATTATCTTGGGGTTTTTTGGGTGTATAGTGACGTCATTGATCTGACTTGTTATAGCGAGGTAATTGAAAGTATTACTTTAGTGAGAGTGAATCATTTCAAAATGTACGTACTGCGAATTATTATGACTCAGAGGCTCTGTTAGAAGGCTTTTAGCACTAGCTGGGTTTACGACTTCGTCCGGGCAAAAACTTTCACATTGTATATGATCGATAAATTAAAAGTTTAATTGAAATGAAATTGCCAAAAGGTCATCAGGATATTCCTTGAATGACTATAGTCATGGTAGTATGGACCGCCGTACGATATTGCATCAACTTCAAAGTGTTTCAGGAGGTTCTTGAATGTGATAAGATTAGAAATGTTGTTCTGTTACGAAGAAGATTTTCATAGGTCATGTTAACATTCCATAAATATATCATCTGAGTTTTTAAGTCTTCTCAAAGGTTTCGCAATGAAACTGGATGGTCAGCCTCAGGCAGGAACCAAATTGGTCTAAAAAAAGTGAAATCAAATTAGGTAAATTCTTAGGCATTAATATACTAACTTTTTCAAATCGATTTCGTAAGCTTTAGACGTGGTCCAGTGGCTCAGTAGTCAAAGCATTCTCCTTGTAAGACAGTGATCGGGGGTTCAAAAATAGGGTTGAATAATGATGTAGTTTTACTATTTATTTATAGATTTTTAAGAGGCTTCTTTTTTAACAAAATGCAACAGAAACAGATTAGAAGTAACGGTTCGCAAATCTCAGACACGACGATGTCGAAGATTCTTCCGATAGGATAATCAATAATAATTAAAAATGAATCGCTAAATAAATGCTGCTAAGCGCAAAATTCGAAGACGGCTAGACCAATTCAAGTAATTCTTTTTCATTTTTTCCTTGAACTCTACCGAAGTTTTTTATGGAGCAGCGGGCAACAGCTAGTTTTTAATTATTGTTGTATAATTTATGCTTAAGTTGTGCTGATAAAGTTGAGCTTACAGCTTCCTCGGTTAAGTCGATTCAATCGTGTGTTAAAATATACCAAAACTCTGGAGTTATTACGTGAAATATTTTTATATACAACACTTGGTTTCGAGTCACGGGAACAAGCGAAATCCATATAATATGTTTGACCAGCTTTATCGAAATTCATCCCGCATTACGGGGTCTTGTGGCGCTCTCTAGAGAATGGACATATAATACGAGTACGTATAACAGTCAATAGTCGATACGATTCCTGACTGAGTTTTTTGTCAAAACGCTCCTTTATTTTTATTTTTTTATAGTATCACGCCTATATCCCCGAAGGTGTAGGCAGAGGTGCTAGCACCCACATTTCGCCAGTTTATATTTAGGTCCCTATGTAATAGGTGGCGAGTCTATTGCCATAAACGGGGCACTTATAAACCTGCGATAAATACACACATAACTTCGAAAAGCATCGCAGTCATTGCTGTGTGCCATGTTAAAACCCGGGATCGAACCCGAGACCTCCTCTCAGCAGGTCATTACTCATACCACTAGGCTACCGCTCCTTTATTATAAACCTACTAATAATAAGTAGGGACTCTTGATAAAATGACATTCTATTGGCGAAAACGCCAGTGGAATCGTTCAGTAAAGTATGAGATTGGCATAAATCTGTAATTTGACTACAAATATTTAATGTTGAATCTTTGTGACTCGAAATATTTATATAAGGATAAGAATAAGAATCTTTATTTCCGATCCGAATCATAATTTCAGTAAACTTTTTGTACCCTACATATTACCCATAGACAGCGAAACAAAACCTTTCCAATACGAGTAGCGAGCAAGAAGGCTGAACGGACACTTCCGGTGCGTGAGTGCGCCCCCCCACCCCTGTATTTAGGCGGGAGGGTGAGAGGGTGGGGGATCAGAAACAGACCACTCATATAGAAGTTTTCATATTCGATTTATTCAATATCGTGATGGTGTGATTTATTTTAATTTGGGTTTAGAAGGATTACAGTTCGTTATCTACCTACCCACTTAGTATGATCACAGATTTAGGTAAAATTTGTAGGCAGGTAAAGTAAACGTCGTAAGTTGCTGAATAGTAACATATTTGCAAACGATCTTCATATGAAAAAAGTTGGTGTTCTATTACTATTTTTATAATCTTCAAGGGATAAGTTAATATATTTAATACTAGCTCTTGCCCGAGGGGATGTCTATTATCGCGCATTATAGTAGCAGTAGCAGTAGCTTTCCAATGCTGAAAGAATTTTTAAATTCGGCACACTAGTTTTGAATATATTCATTACAAACAGACACATCCAAAAATAGAAACATTTCTTCTTTATAATATTAGTGTAGATTATGTTTATTATGAATGTTTTTGTAGCTAGGATGATCTGCAGAAATTAAATAGTTAAGTACTCGGTAGGCCCTACACCTTTAATATAGTTTTTATAGAACAGAACTGTACTTCAGAGTCAGGTGTATTAGGCCACATACCACAGACATACAACGATAGGTATAGCTACAGCTGCTGTATAGCTATTTTTAGATTAGAGTTCAAGCATAACCATTTAAAAAAAAATAACACCCTATATAAATATTATTAAATTATAACCATTGCTTTAAAATTCCATTATTCTTTTAAAAATATCCATTGTCCAGCTATACAATATTTTATTTCGAAATTTTTGGATCGACCCACTGTAAAAATTGTGTAGACAGTGTAGACACTTACTACGAGCGCAGAATGGATACTATTTATGGGTACAAAATATTATACGATAATTTTAAACGTAGGTATAAAGATATTCTTTAATAATAAAAATTAAAAGCAAAACAAACATTAAACAACAAATAATATTTTTATCTCACAAGTTATCGAATAAACAAAAACTTATTGAAATAAAAAAAAACATTAAAACTCTTTGTTAAAAGGCTTAACAAAACAGATAACCATTTTCACCCTAGCTAGCCTGATCCATAACCGATTTCGTGTTCCTAATTTAAAAGGCCAAAAGGCGGGAAAACAAATAAAATGGCCGCCAGTGCATTAACCATGTTTACAATAAAGGCGACAAATCGCCTTGTTTACGCGGTCAGCCAGCGCGACGCGTAAACAACCACAGTGATTTGTCGAAATCAGAATATTTTATCGATAATTTCGAGTCAGCTTAGCGTGGTTATATCTGAAGCTTGAAATTTAGTGTGAAATATGCAGCATTTGGATAAAATAAAATAAGATATTTAATTATTGTGGCACACATTCCCTAATGTAAGGGGTTGACCGTTTGAATGGAAAGGTTTTTACAGTTATATTCTCCACAATATAAACGCAACTTATATGACAAAAAGCTCAAACAAAACTCGAGTTGAAGTAACTCGCGTTTGACGTCTGAACAACCAATCAGCGACTCTCAATAAGTATCTGCATGATGGCGGATTCCGGTGATTGTTCGAAATTCTTGTTGTCGAAACTACAGTCACCTTTCGGTTCTCTAATTTAAGTACTAACTATACTTACCAACTCGTTTCGTTTCTGCGACCCGTTCTAAAATCAAAATTCATTCCCGTCTCTTCTAGAAAACGTTGCAAAAATTTTGCTTAAGACAGCTGTTTGTCTATTAGTTGGTACACATTGAAGTCAAGTCCAAGTCTGATAGTCCACCCCAGCTGTGTTCATGAGACTTTATAAAGCTAATGACCCACCGAGGATATTCAACCATTCATTAAACGCTATTTATTAATTTACAACGTGTCAGTCCGTGTCGGCGGCGTGCCTTACGTACACCGCGGTAATCAGATTGACCGGGGGCCCTCGGTAATTGATTAAAGGGTAATCGATCAGGCATGTAAAGCACTATACCTGGCATTAGGTGACAACGATCTACGTAAATAGAAACACAATTTTATGTATGATATAACAGGTAGCATAACAGGCAGTGACGTGCATAGACTTTTACAGAATGGTATGCGGTGTCTGACTGGGGAAGGAACACGAACGTGACTCCTCTGGTGTTACAAACGTCCATAAGCCAGGGTAACCGCTTTCCATGAGAAATGATGATGGTGATGAAACGCTATAGAAAAATAATGAAGCGTATTTTTTCGGTTTCGGTTTAAAGACATTTATTTCTCAAAAAGAACATAATATTGTCCACTTAAAAAGAGAAATTTATTAAATTTATTATAATATAACGAAATTTTCCAATACGTCATTTAGCTGTAACCATAGGATAGACAATTTTTTTTTAATGCCAAATCTTAGTTTGCCGGCGTACTACCAAGGGCCTTCGGCTACAGGACTGGAACGTTTCCCTAATAGGTACTCTGTAACTCTATACATAACATGTATGAAGTAAAAGTACATACGTAATAATCTGCGTGATTTAGTTAGAGTATGTAGCGTATCTATGGAATGCACGTCACGGGAAATACCTTATATAAATAAAGGGAAATATACATACATTATCTCGCGTATATTGTTAATAATCTGTGGTATGTTCCTTACATTTTCCTAAACATTTTTCTGTTCATATGTCTACCTGTTACCGTTAACAGGGCACACTTTCATGAAAGGGGAAAGAAAATCCTTCTGCTATCTTGTACAATATCTAGTGGTAGAGATTGTGCTCGTGTATTAATGAAATATAAAATTATACTTACCTAAGTTAATAAATGAAAATGTTTATTCATTACCGTGGCCTTTCAATGTTTTCAATACCAGGGGCGTCACTAACAAGACGTGGCAGACCGATGTAATGGTATGCAAAAATTGCTTTGTGTGCTGCACTGGCCTTCAACCCTTCTCCCCCTTTTCCCCCTACAGGATCGGCAGCGGAGAGTGATGCCCTTGGTGTTCCAAACATCCATAGGCCACGGTAATGGATGGAAAAACATTCTGTTGAATGAAGACAGCCCTGTCCCTTAGTCTACTTTACGACACCGACGAGAACACATGGGCTGGCCTTGATCTACTCCATAGGGAACAATCTTCCCAAGCGTGGTTTTCCCAAGCGACTACAATATGGGGTTCTTCAAGAAGGGCATCAGAAGGTTTCTACAGGGTAGGCAGCACGTGTGTGTCGCCTCTGGTGTTGCAAACGTCCATAGGCCACGGTGACCGCTTTCCATCAGGTGGGCCGTGTGCTTGTCTGCCACCTAAGTGGTATAAAAAAAAATCATGGCAACGAGGTATACAAGTATATCAGAACATTCTCCCGCGAACAGCGCACGATGCTATCGGCACATTAGCGCCAGTTTACATGGTCGCCGTGGTAACACTTAAAACTGGTACGGAGTCACGCAGTAATTACGCACCGTAATAATGTAAATTGGTTCGTGTTCAGTAACTAGGGGTGCTGTAGGGTTCTCTGGTGCTGCCGTGGATACATGGTGGGTTGAAATTGGGTGTACTTACTTTTTTTTATTTTGCGCAAAATCCCCACGGATACCATCTCCGCCAAAGTCGGTGGAGGTGATTATGTCGGACTCGAACCGACTAAAACGCACGCCGCCAAGATCGTCTTTGATTACCGGAGGTGAGATTATACAAGATATATTTCTCGCACTCCGACAGACCCGGGGGGACCTAAGTCTGGGAGTTGTGCCAGTCTCACGCTGTATAACATTTTTATATAGGATTGTTGTAAATTTGACTTTACCGCCTTTGATGGTAAACTGAAGGTGAATTCTTAAGAAAGAAGGTCACCATTAGAAACACGTAAATCTACCGTGGCCGTAGAGAACACGACTGCTACGCAGGAGGTGATTCGATTCCCGCTCAGTTCAAATATTTTTATGCATGAATATGGCTATTCGCACTGGTCTGGTCGTGCCTCGGTGAGTACGTAAAGCCGTCGGTTCCGGTTGCCATACGAACATCTATAGCAGTCGTTACGGGTAATTGGAGCCCTCAAAAGTACGTCTAACTACAGAACTTTTATATCGCCAATTTGGTTGTGCAGGTCCGATGGCCGTCGCTTCACGGAAAATATCGAGGTCAGCTGAATCTTAGAGCAGAAAGCCTCTAAGACCAGACCTAGACTGATAGGTACTGTTCTTATTTACTCCTTAAGTAGTTCTAAATAATATTCATACGGAACCCGCCACAGTTTCCATCAATTACACAAGAAACGAGCATATCGGTGCGCTATGCGCTGCGCTCCGGCGTCCCTCGCGTGACTCCTCCAACATGACTTCTGTTTACTTCCGCGACTAAATTACACGTGAATTACACCCCGTCCAAATAGATTTGGTGGTGCTTGAAGGTTAGGGGTGAATGGGTTTCAAACGATTTTCTTGTACAATCAACTAAAGAAGTATCTGAATTTATAAATATGTTTGTGTTCATCAACCTTTTTTATTATTGAGGATAGGCTTACGTTTGACCACTATCTCACCTGATGTGTACGAGGGATATGTTGGTTACTATCTCACCTCCGGCAACTAAGGACCCAAAGACGGCGTGCATTTTAGTCAATTCGAGTCTGACATAACCTCCCCATTTGGTTCTGGCACTTCTGGCGGGGGGTATCCGTGGGTGGGTATTTCTCGTGAGTGCATGTAATCTCTGGTTTGGGGTAACTCTTCCTGAGAAGATCCATCCGTTGCTATCCTAGGGCGTGATACACACACACACAGTAAGTTGTATGTGTTTTATCCTGATCCTGGTACTTTTTTTTATACCACTTAGGTGGCAGACAAGCACACGGCCCGCCTGATGGGACGCCACAAGTCCACTGCTGAACATAGGCCTCCCCCATCGATCTCCAATCCGACCGGTTGGACGTGTTGTGCGACTATGTCGTCCGTCCACATAGCAGGAGGCCGTCCTACAATTCGTCTACCGGTACGCGGTAAAAAAAAAATCGTTACTTCGTTTTACTAATCTGACATTCATGCATCTCGGGTATCGTGGCTTTAAGTCATATCTTGTTTAACAAATTAATAGAATCGGGGTCGTCTGGACCCAAAGAATTCTGACGACGACGTTGGTCTAACATATCCCAAAGTATTTAACTTATAAAATACTTTCAATGTACAGACACGTCTAACTTTCAATTTTATAATAGTAGGTATATATTATACATATGAAATAGAAGGTAGGTATGTTATATATTTAAGAGAGGTAGGACAGGACGGTATCTCCCGTCCTAACTGAGCAGTCCAACGGGGAAGTACCTCCGCCCTACAGAATACCGCGGCTAATAAACCTTGTGTTGTGTTTTCGGCGGGGAGTAAGGTAGCCAGAGTTCACTGGAGAGGTTTTGTGACGCCTCTAGTGTTGCTAATGTCCACGGTAACCACTTTTGATCCGGTGGACCGTGTGCTTATCTGCCACCTAAATGGTATAAAAAAAGGAAATTGTTTGTCGACTGTACTTCATCATAAACACAGCATATTATAACGCGACTGTACAGAGAGGGTGTAGGAAATTGCTTTGGAGTACTTATATAATAATTCTTGTATGAATAATATATGTATGTATGACTGCTTTAATAGTCCCGTGGCATAGTAGGAGCTTTATGTTTGCTTGCGATCGTGAGATCTTGGGTTCGTTGCCCGGATAAGAAACATTCTTGAAGATCAAACGGTACATATTCAGATTTAGGTAATTTTTCAGGTTCACTCTCCTTCATTACTGAGATAATTATAATCATTATCATCCCCTGAGCCTTTTCCAAACACAGGGGTAGGTTTTCCAGTCTTAATGTTATGCGGCTGAACTTCGATAATTTCTGTCAAGCGACTGCAATATGCCATTGTGCCTATATAAATACAAATATACCTACATATTAATGCATACAAATATTACATTGAGCGGGAATCGAAACCGCCCGCCTAACGTAGCAGTCGCGTTCACTACCGACACGGCGCAGAGGCCTTTTTCCCGTGCCGAAATCCTCAAGGATCCCACCCGCCAGCGGGGGTGGTCCGTTATATACCTACTCGGACTCGAACCGACCCCCGGCCGCAAGCCTAAGATCTTAGCCCTATAGGCACTACTTCTATACAAGTATTAAAATAAGTCTACTCTACGTAGGTAGATACATATGTGCACGCCCGTAATTGCCGAAGGGGTAGGCAGAGGAGTATTAAACACCCACATTTGGGCATAGGGAGCGAGCCCATTACCGCCAATCGGACACTTCGAAAAAAATGGGTATGCCGAAAATAAATTCCTAACCTTAAATGTAGCAGTTAAAAAGAATTAAAAAAAAAATGACCCGATTCCTTCCTATGCTGTGTAAATCGCAAGGAAATTAATTACGTGCTTAACCGCACAAGCACTACCAATTAACGTCTTGTAGAGTATCAGCCAACTCTACTCTAAAATAATAATTTAAATGCATGTAATACATACACTATTATTGTAAATACCTACATCGTACAATAAACCCTATGTAGTCAAAATCTCAGTTATTGTGAAGTTAATAACAATATTCACTGATTCAATTAAAAGGGATATTGTCCTAACAATCAATTTTAATATGCGCTTACCTCTCCCAAACGTAGGTACATACAAATGAAAAGGAATTATCGAAACGCGTTGTTTGTTTACAAAAGGCAAACTCAATTGTATACAGAGGTATAACAAAGCGGTGCAAGTTATACCAACACAAAACAAGAAACCGTACTCCTAATTATCATCATCCAAATCCTTCCCAATAAAGCAAATTACCATTCCGGACGTCCTTAGCTACCTATATCTGTACATGTTCACGCCTGTACCGCACGCACACACACAAACATTCCTTAACACTAACACGCGCTAAACTCACACACACGCAATAAAAGTACATTCGAGCAATAAAGTGCGTACAATTACTCTAGGTGTCCGCGGGATGAGCCCTGATTAGTGACGGTCAGGTGGGCGCAGCGGAGGGCGGTCGATAACTCACCCCCACACCCTCCACCCCTAACTACTCCCCTACTGTTTATTGCAGGAGGGCGATCGCCTGAACTTAAGTATTGATTCGCGCGAAACGTGATTTGTACGCACTCATCTAGAGGTTAGCTTGCGGCTTACCGAAAGTTCATTGTACTGTAGTTTGTTGCTGTTCGTTTTCCATTGCCGGTTTAGATATAAGACTGTGAAGAAAAAAGTTCTTAGTAGGATCGTTGGATTGTGTGTTGCTTGAAATGTTTGCGGGTTGGTTCCGGGGTCGTGTCCGTATTCCGTAGTGGTGTTTACGCGCAAACCGCGGTCAATAGGCCTCGGGCCGCACCTACGTTGTCTTCCGCGTAATGTCGGCCCGTCACGGCATCTACCGACTTATTGCCGAGCGATGCCGCCGATGTTTTATTTGCTAAGTGCTCTGATATAGTTCGGGCAGGGACGCAGGGTGGCTTAATTGACGTCGTCATGTTATACAAATGATATTTATGAGACGCTGTCGTTTTCGTTTCGTATTGACTGTTTTGGGACTGGAAATCGGCAAATAAGATTAAAATCACTGTTAAGAAGTATTCTAAGGCGGATATCTTATTACCCAACTACGGCAAAGCCAAAATAGGTTTATGATTTTTTGTATAAATGGTTTGATAACACACGCAGCTGAACTTCGATATTGTCCGTGAAATGACTGCCCACTGGCCTCCACAACCTATAAGTACAGGCGATATCGAAGTACTGCAGTAATTCCAACTACCCGTAACAGCAGCCATAAATGTTTGTATGACAACCGGGACCGACGGCCAGACAAATGCAAATAGTCATTTATGTATACAAATATTTGCACTGAACGGGGATCGAACCTGGGCCCCCTGTGTAGCAGTCGCGTTCACTACCGCCACGCCAGTGAGGCTGTTGGTTTTGTAGACACATGCATTTGACACAGTGATTCTTTACGCAGTATCCATAAACCGTACCCCGCCAAAAATAAAGAAATTGTATTTTACCATCTTAAAACTATAAAACAAATAATGGCTATAAGCGTACTAAAAATAGCAGATAATAGTTATAAAAATAAAATAGCAAGGGAGCGGCTTCACCCTTTGGATAACCCTACGAAATAGGGTACCGAGGATAATTATGCTTATGCAAGTAACTATAGGCTGGATACACTTTATTTTTGGATAATTGAGTTCGTAAGTCATGCATATGAATTAGAGATGTGCCAACTAGTAATAATCATGACTCGAGTTGAAATTACTGTAACTCGAGTTGGAATTCAACTCGAGTTAAGTTCAAATTCAATTCACATTCATCTGTACATAGTTACAGGTAAAATTATGGTTATGTGTGTGTGGGTACCTACATGGTTATGCGCAAAAAATGCTATGTTAGTGTATTACAAAGCGGTGCAACGTTTTGTACCTAAATAAATAAATAAACATTGGCACATGTATTAATTTGAGAGTTCGATTACCTCGAGCTAGTAACTCGAGTTGACCCATCTCCAATCTAACCTCTAACTAACTAATCATTCAACTTACAGTTTATGAAATTATTAGGTACTCTTTGATTTTTGTAAGTATTCTTGACTCGAAGAAGGAGAAGAGTTTAAATAAAAAAGAGAAAAGGTCGCCGAGTTTCTTACCGGAGGCTTCTCAGGCCGGTAGCCTTAGCACGAAATACTATCGAATTCGTAATGTAAAGGTATCGACAGAACGGAGCATTGCGATTGGCGGGCTACACACGCACACAGGTTCACAAGAGGCAGACTGCCAATCACAATTCTCCGTTCTCTCGAAACCTTTACATAACGAATTCTATAGGAATTCAAACTAGTGCTACGCGGGACCGTTATTCGAGCCGGCATGCGGGCCTATATTTTGGATTTTGAAGTTTTGTAAGTGCGGTTTTCTACTACTAATGTACTTCGAGATTCTTTTGGTCCAAATCCAAATGCACAATGTGTTGCAATGATTTTTATTATAGCTTCCAGCAAATTTTCTTTCCATACGTTATTTGTAATAAAGTGATGATTCGGAGAAGTCGAGACGGGTCGGTTAGTTTCCAAGAAAGAGCCCAAAAGAATATCATAGACCACTTTTGCGACTGCTAACGCGAAATTAATTAACTTACAGTTAATTAATTTTGGTTATTACCTTACAAATTGCATGCTAACTGGTTCCATGCAGTGGTGTCAAGGAATAAAGTTGCCTTTCCACGTCTCGCGAATTTACGGACGCGTGCGCGCTTTCGCGGACAATGCTTAATGAGGCTCGTCTATGATAGTACAGACATGTTCGTCAGTAGTGCGTGTGTCGGAAACTGCGTATGTGTCCGTGATATCTCGCACCGTGGAAACCCGGCCATGTTGAGATGAATTTGTCGTTTGTTGAGCCTGCAACTACATTAGAAAGTAAACAATAAATGATTAGTCATCTTCATAGCGGTTTGATTTATAAATTGGCTTTTCCTGAAGGGACTGCTATTAGGTAGCTTCGAACCCTGCGAGGAAAGCCTGCGTCAGTCATGACATGCCGTTGACATGAATGCAGTTTCGTTAATTGTATGAAATTGACTTTTCTGTATACAATTGCTTTTAGTTGATATTAAGTTAAAAGAAAATTGGGTAACTTTAGCTATCATTAATATCCATAATTAGGAATACTTATTGTCAACCAAAATAGAATCCATTACCATTAATTCTACTGGGTAATGGGTGTATTATTAGATGGGAGAAATCACCCGTAGCACTGGGTAGGTAGGTACTGATATACAGGTAATTTTAAAGCAAGTAATACCTCCTTCTCTTGACATATAATTAACGAGTTAGTAAATATAAATTATAATATTTATAGACAATGCTTCTAGAAGTGATATTTTCTTTAGATTATTATATTCGTAGAAAATTTTGGGTGAGGAAAAATGTCGAACTCGCATTGTTACCTAACTTAACAGCAGCTTTGATAGATGTTAGAATGGAAACATATTGTGACGTCGATCGGATACCATACTACTGTAAAAATATATTTATTAAATTCTACTCGTATATAGTAGGTATTTGATGAATAAAATATTGTGGTAATTCACATATCATCTAGACTTCATCCTATCTTTTCACCATCCTGCGAGATATGGTCAATCGAAGAGCTGATAAATAAACACATTACCCTCCTTTGCGTTGCACAGTCGGGTAAAAATATGACACCTCTTTGAAGCGTAAACTTTTTTAGTCTGATTGAAATTTTTATGAAGTAAATATGTACTTTTTATTTTTATACAGATTGTTCACTTCAAGGCGAGAGTTCTGTAATGCCACATTTTTTAATAAGTATTAATATAAGTACGAACACCTTGGTTTTTAAATCTCACAAAAAATACAAGTGATACCTAAATATAGGGATAAAAAGACTTCTTACCTGTCTGCGTATACCCCGCAACTTAGTGGTTTCTACACATACGACGTAGAATATTAAAAAAAACGGGTATGGCACTAATTATGCCCATTGAACCGTTACCGCGCGGTATTGGAAAGTTATAGTCCGAGAGCTGGCACGAATTTTTGGGTAGGTCAAATCAAATCAAATCAAATCAAATTTATTTCATAATAATCATTGTACAATATTTTACATAGTTCTTAATCTATCGTGCGTTGTAACATTGTGCAAGAGTAGTTATCTTATATAAAGTAATATATTTAGGTATGTATATAATAATCGTTGTGCAGCTTGTGTCTTACATAGGTCATTGCTTAGGGATAATTTATTAGTTGTGCCTGAACTAGGTAATCCTGTGTTTCAGGCTTTAGGTGCAGATTTCTACTTTGTGCTTTTAAAATACTATTGCATAGACAACAAATAATATGAAATATACAATATATAGCTTCTCACTACTGCTAAACAAAGTAATTATTGTTTATTTTAAAACAGACATTAATTTCTCTGTGTCATCGTAGGACAATTTTTGGAGTACGTTCTTTACAGCTCGCTTACAATTCACACTATTTAGTGAATAAATGCTTGTTATAGCATTTATCCTTTTATACAGAAGTGGTGCCAAAAACAGGTGAAATTTGCTAGTGTATTCGTGTTTTATCGCAATTCTTTCAGTGCATACAATATCTTTCCGCCTTTTGTTAGTATTATCGGTGCTGTAAGGAAGCGCTGCGTGCTGTTTAAGTACTGTACTCAATATAAATAGCTGGCGAACTGTTAGTACTTCACAGGATTTGTATAGGAGGTCTGTGGGAGATAGGAAAGAGCGGAACGTTGCTACCTTGAGTATCGCTCTCTGAGCTCGCTCAACGGGCAGAAGCAGTGTCTTACCCACTCCCCCCCAGGATGTTATGCAATATGTTAATATTGACTGACAGAGGGCATAGTAGATTTGCTTAATCAATTTAGGCTCACTGATATGTCTTATTTTTTTAAAAACAAATATCAATTTGCGTAGTCGCTTAATTAATGTTTCGATATGTTCTTTAAACGAAAGGGTTTCATCTATTACAATGCCAAGATATTTTATCTTGTCTGTTATAGCTATAACCGGGCAAGTACAATTGTTACTATTATTATTGGGTTCTTCACAATGATGCGCGTAAAGAAGTTGGTTAGGCTGGGTTATAGGTCTTTTACGCATCGAGAAACTAATGTATTTAGATTTATCTGCATTAAGTGTTAGTAGGTTACATTGAAGCCAATTGTTTACAATATTAAACCCGCGTTGCGCATGTCCATATACCTCCATTTCTGATTCAGCAGTAAAAAGGAGGGCAGTGTCATCCGCGTATGATATGATCGTGCCGTGTTCTAGCTTTATATTACATAGTTCGTTTATATAAACTAAGAACAGTGTGCTTCCTAATACGCTTCCTTGTGGAATCCCAAAGGAGGTATTGTCCATGTCCTCACTGATGATAGTTCCTATCTTTACGCATTGGGTACGTTCGTTTAAATAACTCTTGAGGAGTCCCAACTGTAGGCCTCTAATTCCCACACTGTCAAGTTTGTTTAACAATCTAGGTATAGAGACCGTATCATACGCTTTGGCAAGGTCCAGAAATATTCCCACTGTGCGATTACCCTTATCAAGCTCTTGTGCTATGTGATCCGTCAGATGATGTACTGCATCAGCCGTAGACCTATTTGCTCTAAATCCAAACTGTTTATTTGATAAAATCGTGTTATCCTCCAAATATTTTATCAATCTGGTATTTATAATTTTCTCGAGTATTTTTGAGATAGCGGGGAGTATGGAAATGGGTCTGTAATTTGTTAATTGGTCTTTGCCTCCAGACTTATATACAGGGACAACCACAGCTTTCTTAAGGCACTTAGGGAACACTCCTGTCGCCAAACATTTTTGGAAAATGTTAGTTAGTGGATGTACCAGTACATGCTTGCATTTTTTCAGGATTTTGTTTGATATGTGATCCCAGCCAATAGCACAATCATCCTTTAGGTTCGAGATAATCCTCTCAACTTCTTTTTCGTCGGTGTCTAATAGCACAAAAGATGACAGGGCAGTCCTATTCGGGGATGATGGGCTTGTGGGAAACATCATCTTTGCTTGCGTTTGCTGTGCCAATCGCTTACCTACATTAATAAAGAACTTATTTACTATGTTAGCGGATTCTACCTGTGTTAGATGGGAGTTTAATAAACTTGAATGCGATTCCTTATGCTTTTTCATGTATGTTACATTCTTAATATGTTGCCAGATCTTTTTACTATCTGATCCCGCCCTTTCTAGCTCCATTTTATCGTGATTTATTTTGACTTTTCGTAATAAGTCATTACAAAAATTCCGGTATCTTTTATAAGACACCTGTAACGTAAAATTATCAGGGCTGCGTTTACATTTCAAATGAAGCTGATCCCTGTGTTTCATACAGCGGATGAGACCTGGTGTAATCCACGGTTTTAGGTTGTGGTTTTTGTTACGCAATTGTATTACCCGTGTATTTTTAAGTATTGCATTCTTTACATTTTCGATAAAGTATTGCATACAAAATTGCGGATCATCAGAATAATAAACTGGGTCATAATCGATGTTTTGCAAATCGTGTTCAAGTCTATCCATGTTTAATTTCGTGACTAAGCTGTTTTTTTCTAGTTTAGGTAACTTGCAACTTAGGGTTAGTAGGGCAGCGTTATGATCGGTTACAGCAGAATTGATGACAAGTACGTGTGCTGGATATTGTGTTTTTAGCATGATATGGTCAAGGCAAGACCCACTTACCTGACGCGTGATAAAAGAATGTGTGGTGAATAAGCCATGAAATGAGCAGAGGTTGAGATAATGAAGAGCATCTTCCTTTATGTCTTGTTGTCCTTGTAGTATATTTATATTTATGTCGCCAGTTAATATAATGTTTTTATAAGAAGACAGATCTTGTAAGATGTTATTTAATGAATTGATAAATTTGTATTTATCGTTGAAAGCAGGGGGCCTGTATATTGCTACTATTACCAAGTCTGTTCCTATTTTTATTAATAATCTATTACACTCTTGCATAATTGGTTCCTCTACAGTTGCGTTTAATTCACTTTTAATGTAAACTACTACTCCATCGTTCTGATTATATATTGTATTAGTTCTGTACATGTTATATCCCTGTAATAGTGGTATGTTATACGGTAAAGATAGCCTACATTCAGTTAAAATTATGACGTCTAGATTCATATCTATTCTATGCTGTAAGGTTAGAAATCCATCTATGTTCTTAAAGATACTACGTATGTTTTGTGTTATTATGGTTAGTGGGTTATTGCACGATTTCAGATATTGTTTGCACTCTTCTGCCTCACACCTCCTAGACTCAGACACAGAGAAGCTATCTAATTCGTTAATTAAATTATGAGTCATTGCTCCTATACTTAACTAAATTAAACCTATAAAAAGGTCAGTAAGAAACTTGGTTAGGGGCGCTCTTAGGCGCCTTCATAATCAATAGAGTTAATGTACCTTTTTTCTGCCATTACTTTCGCCGGACAATCGAGCGATCCCGTGGCATGATTACTCGGCTTCTTGAATCTTAGACACGTCGCGCATTTTGCTTCCTCTGCCTTCTTCGTGCAGTCCTTCGTCGGGTGCCCTTGCTCACCGCACTGCCCGCAAGTGTACGTCGTCTCTCTGCATGTTTTTGCTGCATGACCGTACTGCTGGCACTTGAAACATCTGGTAACCAGCGTAAAATCTCTAACAGGGCAAGATGACCAATTCACAAATACTTTTTCATTGTTGATCAGGACTTTACGTATATTTGCTGGCACTTCGATTATATAATTACAAGTCTCTATGTCTCTCTTACCCGATTTATGGCTGAGCTTAATCGAGGCGAGGAACAATTCAAGACTGCAGTCCTGTAGCTTGTCACTCAGGTTTTGTTGGTACAAGCAAGTAAATACTTCCTTTTCTGTCATAGACGCAGGTACTCCGATAACTATAACCCGGGGTTTTCTTTTCACCTGGTCGTCTACGGTGAAACCTGAGTTAGTGAGCTGGGCTGATCGTTTCAATTTCTCGATGTCTCCCTTTGTGTCAGTGCTTATTATCACGCCACCATTCTTTGTCTTGCGCAACCCCCTGACCTGTAGCTTCAGTTCTTCAGGGCGGATGATTTTTTGCACAAGGGTCTTGGTCTCTTCGCTTGACTTCGTCTTGTCATTGGGATAAATGACGACTGAGCTGAAATTAGTTCTTGGTATATATTGGTTAGTTCCCTTTTTAACCATGTCGGCGAATGATGTACCCGTTTTACGCTTCTCTGTCTCCTCAATGGCCTTCTTTATGTCTCCCATTTGCTGCGATATATTCAGTCTCTCCTGTAGGGCTAGACCAAGAGTGTTCATTTGCGCAGTCTTGGCTTTAAGGTCTTGGTATTGCACTGCCATTTGGGATGTGCCATGCGACACTTTTCGGCACAATGTGGTAATCCTTAATTTTTGGTCAGAGTTGAGCTTTCCACCGTCGGTGGCGATGGTACATACCTCATTTAGGCATTGTTCAATAGAGGTCATCCATTTCTGAATCTCTGCTGTAGATATTGTTTCTACTTGCGTCAAGTTTTGGCTCTGTTCTGCCATATTAGGATGCGGGGCGGGAGAAGGCGGCGGCGTGCGTGCAGTCCTGCTACCCCTACCAAAGGGACTATGGTCCATCTGGCTGGTATATTGCCCGTTCTATTAACAGCACATTATACTGTCTAAAATCTTCCAAATAATTCTATACAGTTGTCACACTTTACATTTGACACACTTTGTTACCGCGAAAGGAGGTCACTAGTCAACAATTTAATTTAAATGCAGTTTTCAATTTTATTATTGTATGCACACGTCTGCTCTCCGTCAAGTCTAAGTCTAAGTAGTATTTGAGGCAAGCTGAAAACTTGTCAGATACCTCTCCTAGTATATCCCAACTCGGAATTGCAGACCTGGCTGGTGAGTAGCGGGGCTAAATCAACCCCTACATTTTTAAAAATATTATTTTTTTTTCCCAAAAAATATATTTGAGGCACTACGCAATTTATATATGTTGCAGTGTAATACTTGATGAATACGAAAAAAAATAAGCCAGATAATTTAATCGGGGTTTTAACATTGCCAGACGCGTGCAAAAATATTTTGCAAAAAATTATAAAAAATGTTTTTGAGGCAGCTTGAAATTTTAATGGAGTGTTATTTATAACTAAAAAATAAGATTCCCAAAAAGACAGATCATTTCGGTGGGGCTTTCTACCTGCCAGGTGATCAAACAAATAATGAATGGGTACGAGCTAGTAATAATGTAGTGCTATAGACAAGCTGTAGTGTGAGGGAGAGCGCATAGCGACAGCTGTGTTCGTTCTTGCTTGCCGCGTTACTATTGGCTCTGGCGAAGTCACGTGACTTACAATAACCCATGAGGTTTCTATACTCTGTCTAATTTAGGATGATAATTTTGACAGTTCACGTCTATGTAGTAACGTATTTTTAAAAACAAAATAAGACCTCTAAAATTATCGTAATTCATAGACAAGTACCGCCCACTTATCGTAGAGTAGTGCCTTGCAAGATTAAAGCATAATTGGCTGTAGACAAACGAATCGAATAAATCAAACATAATCTATTAATTTATGAAAATAATTTTATGTTTAAGTATTATCCACTACAATTTTGGTAATATAATTAACTAAATATAATATAAAACATAAATATTATACCTACTATAAACGGCAGTAACTGTAGCAATTATCAATCTATATTTGCAGTTCAGTGCGATTAGGTAATGCCGCGCCGCTTTACTGAGGTGTCACCTTAAGTAAACAAATATTTATAAAATTATAATACCCTAAGTACATAAAATAATAAGAAATAAATATTTTACTATTTATGTAACATCGATACCATATTCTACGGGAACGATAATCGAATATCGAATAGATTCATTTACGATTGTACTGTATGGGGTACCCTACTTACACCTGTCAAAATTGTCATCCTATATTTGACAAAGTATAGTCGGAATTTCGAAGTCGTTATTTTCAGTCGTACCTATTATTCTACTAATGGTGTTGCACGTTTTAAAACTGAAATTATTCGAAAATGTCTAGTGAAGAGTTAGTTTGTGTTATTTGTAAAAAAAATGGTGCTAAAGTGATTGCTTTTGTGGAGAAAACTCTCAAAAAAAGTCAGGAGGTGTTACAGATCCGTAAACATCATAAATTAAAATATAATAATATTGTTTTGCCAATGATTCCAAACCTTACAGATGGTTATCACACTAGTTGTTATAAGAATTTCATAGCTTTGATGAAAAAATATATTGAAAATACTGTGATTGAATCCAATGTTTCTACTCTTACAAAAGAACCAACAACATTAGAACCCCAGCCATCGACATCTCTACTTCAGCCATGTAAACCTATACCAGAAGCTTATATTAGTGATAATAATGAAGAAAACGTCACTGATACGTCTAATACACTTGTAGATATCGATGTTGATAATAATTCCGAGCTCAATCAAAAAATTTGTATATTTTGTGACAAAAACTCTAAAAAATATCAAGGACAACGACAACCGCTTTCTGAATTAGATAAAGATGGTTTAATAAAATGCTTGGAAAAGTATAAAACATTTATCCAAGAGACAGAAACCTTTCAAAAAATACAAAATTCGAAAACGGTATATAATCATCGGGTTTGCCGAAAAAATTACTTTAATAAATTACGGGAATTCGAAAACAAACCGGAAACGAATTACCACAAAAATATACAACTGCATAAAGCTGCTTTCAATGAAATTTGTACTTTTATCGATGAAAATGTGATCAAGAATAATAAATGTTATTCTTTCACTTTTATTTGTACTCATTATTTAGAAGTTATTTCAAATATAGCGACGGAAAAAGGTGAAGAATATAATAATATTTTCAGCAAGGCTCACTTTGAGAATAAATTAAGAAAAAAATATCATGATAGCTTACAAATTTTATTAGTACATAATAAAAAAATTCTTGGACCAAAAGGTTATTTAATCAACGACGATTTATTTACTGCAATAGAAGAATCAGATGTTCTCCAAAACGCGGCGCTAATTTTAAAGCGAACAATTCTCGAAATCAAAAAAATACCATTACCTGAGCACGTTAAAACTTCAGATTTATTAAAGGGCGAATGCACGACACCTCAAATCATAAAAGATTTCTATTCCACAATAATGCGTGGTTCTCGCTTCAAATATAAGTTAACCAAAGAATGCGAACGAAAAAGTTCATCACTAGCTGACGATTTAGTTTTCAATGCGTCTCATGGCAAAATAAAAACGTCGAAACATATTACCCTTGCTATGACATTAAAAAGTATTACCAGTTCGCGAAAAGTTGTTGAGATTATTAATAAATATGGCCACTGCTGTAGCTACCATACAATTGAGGAATTGGAAACAGAGGCTACATTTTCATCATCGAGTCGATCTTTATCATCTCCTGAAGGAATTATTACAGCTAATGGGTTTTGTACAGGAGTAGCTTATGATAATTTTGATCGCTTTGTCGATACAGCATCTGGTAAAAATACATTACACGACACTGTAGGTATTATTTACCAAAATATACCTCTGGTTGAGGATTCGGAAGACGAAGTTTTTGAAGACATGCCCGGAGAAGTTGTTTCAGAAGAACGCAGTAGTATAGAAGAGAACAGTAATGACAAGACTATAAAAAAAAGGAGACGACGGAAGTTTGAAGCTATCACTTCTGATTTACAACCGTTTCCAAAAAAAGTAAGGCTATCTGAAACATTGTTACCATCTTCAGATGAGCGGAGATCTATTTCTGTCTCGTCATTAAAAAAAGTAAAAAATTTAGATACACTTTGGATGCTGTCACATGTATTGAAAATCCCGAACACGCCTATGTGGGTTGGGTTCAATAGTAAATTTGTTACAGATATTAATACTTCAAGACAGAAGATATGTTATCTTACACCAATCAACGAGTCACCAACAGCTAAAAATGTTATTCTGGAGACATTGAAAGAAAGCCAAAAAATTGCTGAAGAAGTGAAACAGTCCGAAATAGAAGTTACATATGATTTAGCCATCGCAAAAGTAGCTATGCAAATCCAGTCAATTGAGAAGCCGTTATTTGACAATGTATTTATTCATTTGGGGTCCTTCCACATCATGTTGGCTTACTTTAAAGCAATTGGAAAATTCATATCTGACTGTGGACTCATGAATGTTGCGGTTGAAAGTAAAATAATTGCAAGTGGATCTGTTGATTCATTTATTTCTGGCAAGCATTTCAACAGATGTAAGCGATTACACCCCCTGATGGCACTCGGATTGGAAATTTTACACTTTCGATTTTTCTTAGAAAATACTAAAATGACAATACCAGAAAATTTCGAAACAGAGTTAATTGCTTTTAATAATCAAAATTTATCTTACGACGCTTTACTGCATAACAGCGAAATTTCGGAAACAATCTCGGCATATAATGAGTTTAAAGAAGCCTGTTTAAGTGGAACTTACGGCATGACTCCACAATTCTATATGATTTACATTAATCTTGTGAATTATTATCAAATTCTAAGCCGAAGTATACGAACAGGAGATTTTTCATTGTTTAAATATATTTTACCAAAAATTAATAATCTCTTCTTTACTGTAAATCAACCGAATTACGCACGTTGGCTTGTTAGATATCACGAAAATTTAATAAAACTCGAAGAAACTCATCCACAATTATATGAAAATATGGAAAAAGGTTATTTTGGCATCCAAAGAACGGATAAATCCTTTTCTCGACAGCCCATTGATTTAACGTTAGAACAGACTATCAATGCAGATGCTGGGAGAAGATTGACTGGTGTAATTCATTTCACAAACTCTATTTCTGCTCGTCAGCGGTGGTGCAAAAGCCATGAGATTAGATCTACAATAATATCTCATACCTACGAGTTCACTGGTTTACGAAAACATACAGATGTAACAGCGGATCTAGAGAGTTATAATATTAGAAGAGACTCAAAACACCTTCAATCATTCGTAGATGCTTTTTCTAAGTTCATAAACCCTTTCGATGCAAGCTTCGACAAGCTACAACTCTTTAATATTTCCAGCGGAAAAGCAGCTACCCAAGCAGTGCAAGATTATTTAATCAATATTGAAGAGAATGGCACAAAGTTACGTGAAAAGTTTATTTCAGAATGTGCTGATTCAGCTGAAAGGTTCGAAAAATCTATAGCGAAAGTAAAAATTATGAATTTTTCCAATGAAATTGTTAAAAAAACTGTGAAAAGTGGTAACAAAGTACAAGAAATTAAAATGCAACGTGATTTGTTCGGTAGAATGCTTGGTTTATCGTTGGATTATAAAGTTGACATGGAAAAAATTTTGTGCTATCCGGTAACTCCTCTTCCAATGTCTATGTGCCGTTTAGATGGAAGTTTATATCAAACTGATAAGTCTGCAATTGTTAAATGCTTTGAAAAACAACATAAATGCAACGATGCACCAAAAACCTTTGATGTAGTTATCGTTGACGGTTTTTTTTTGCTGCACACAATACAAGATATACCTGCAACGTTTGGCGGTATTGCAAAAAAAATAATGAGCATCTTGACAGCGTTTAGAGCTCTACGGGTTGATATTGTTTTCGATCAATATTTCTTTCCATCTATAAAAGATTATGAACGTATGCGAAGAAATGAACAAAGAACTATTGATTTCAATATTATTGGTCCCAGTCAAACTAGGCCGACAGATTTCTTGAAAGAATTAAAAAATATAAATTTTAAGCAGAGTTTTGTCAAGTTTTTAATTGAATATTGGGCTACTGATGAAATGGCAACATTTATTGGTAATACATTTATTAAGTTGAACTATGATTCGTGTTACTCATATATTGTAAAAAATAATGTCGTTGAAGTGACTGTTGATGAAAGTCTGGCATGTAACCATCACGAAGAAGCCGATACGAAGATTGTCCACCATGTTTGTAAGCTCGACACAAGTTCGAAGACAAACGTTCTTCTGAAAACTTCAGACACAGATGTGCTGATAATTATGCTTGGAAACATGGATCATCTTCAAAGCGATGAGCTTTATATTTTTATGGAGTATGGTACTGGGAACTCTAAAAGGTACATCAATATATCCAAACTACATATTGAATTAGGACCATCTCTATGTACGAGTTTACCTGGTTTTCATGCATTAACAGGATGCGACTATAATCCATCATTTTTTCAAAAAGGCAAGGTAAGACCATACAAAATATTGATGAAAAACAAAAATTATCAGAAAGCATTAGCAGATCTTGGAGTTGCGCATGTTACCGGTTCGCGTGATGAAATTTTGCCAGTCTTAGAACAATTCGTTTGCGAAATTTATGGATTTAAAAATACATCAAATATAAATGGAGCACGATTCCTTAAATTTTGTGCGGCTTACAAGGCCGAAACTGAAGATGAACCTTTCAAGAACAAACTGAAAAATTGTGATCCCTCTACCTTACCTCCATGCAAAGCTGAGTTAAAACAACATCTTCTAAGAACGCAATACATAACAAGCATTTGGAGAAATGCATATTTGCGATTCCCCAGCTCCTTAACACCTAATAGAAATGGATGGACTCTTAATGAGGATACACTAGATTTTCACTGGTTTGACGGAGAGTGTATGCCGCAATTGGTATTCGACGCTGTTGTTCACGAAGAAAGTAAAAATAACGATGATGAAAATCATACTGCAGGTGAGAATAAATGGTTTATTTTTAATAACTACTGCATTCAAATTTCTGTGATTAATTAAAAAAATAAATATATATTTATTTTCGCAGATGGTGTAGAGGATGCCGAATCTGACACAAATGAATCCGAAGATTTCGTTACTTCTGATGAAGAATCCACAGACGAAGAATGTTAACTTATATCTGATATAAAATGAATGATTTTTTATTTTAATTATTACTTTTTTTTAATACGTAACCCTTATTAATTTTAAGATGAAAAAATTTTAAATTTCCGTATAAATTTTGATTTAGAATACTACCAGAGAAAAAAAAAACAATTGTTAGTTTTGAATATAGAGGTAATAAAATGAATCCTGTACAAAAAATTTTGGAACAAAAATTGTTGAATGAATATATATTTTTTTAATTCTCTTCAAAAAATAAATATTTCTGCGGAAATGTCAAATACTTAAACAATTTATTACGTTCAAATTCGCATTAAAATTGGCAAAATAACTAATTTTTGAAAAGTAAAAAGAAATCACAAAAAATATGTCCCTTTAACGTCCATAAATCAATACAATCTCTTTTATGAAAAATGTTTTTAGTAGAAATTCAGAAAATTTTATATTTTTTACTCCGAAATTTTAACTAGAAACCTCATGGGTTATTGTAAGTCACGTGGCCAGAGCCAATAGTAACGCGGCAAGCAAGAACGAACACAGCTGTCGCTATGCGCTCTCCCTCACACTACAGCTTGTCTATAGCACTACATTATTACTAGCTCGTACCCATTCATTATTTGTTTGATCACCTGGCAGGTAGAAAGCCCCACCGAAATGATCTGTCTTTTTGGGAATCTTATTTTTTAGTTATAAATAACACTCCATTAAAATTTCAAGCTGCCTCAAAAACATTTTTTATAATTTTTTGCAAAATATTTTTGCACGCGTCTGGCAATGTTAAAACCCCGATTAAATTATCTGGCTTATTTTTTTTCGTATTCATCAAGTATTACACTGCAACATATATAAATTGCGTAGTGCCTCAAATATATTTTTTGGGAAAAAAAAATAATATTTTTAAAAATGTAGGGGTTGATTTAGCCCCGCTACTCACCAGCCAGGTCTGCAATTCCGAGTTGGGATATACTAGGAGAGGTATCTGACAAGTTTTCAGCTTGCCTCAAATACCTACCCAAAAATTCGTGCCAGCTCTCCTACTATTACCGCCACTGGCCCCCGTGTTGTAGGCTAGGAGCTGGGTGCACTTTCTATACGGCTATTTAGTTATAATTCTTCTGTCTACACAACCTCTAGATCTAGTCGATTCTGATCTGAATTCGTCGTTCATCAATAGTCAGATTCTTGTAGAAGACGTCGTTGTTTCATGATGTGGCGTAGTATGGTTGAGTTCAATGACAAAGAATATAAAAAAGTCATATCACTACGTATTACGATGTGTTGCATTTGAATTAATTCAACATTCATTTTAATTACCGAACTGCACTAGACGTATTCTTCTCCTAATTTTTTTTTTATACCACCTAGGGGGCAGACAAGCACACGGCCCACCTTATGGGAAGCGGTCACCGTGGCCTATGGACATTTGCAACACCAGAGGCGTCACACACGTGCTGCCTACCCTGTAGAAACCTTCTGATGCCCTTCTTGAAGAACCCCATATTGTAGTCGCTTGGGAAAACCACGGCAGGGAGCTCATTCCACAGCTTGAGCGTGCGCGGGATGAAACTCCTTTCATACCGCACAGTGCGCACCGTTTCCGGTCGTAGTGTGTGAGGATGAACTCCCTCCCTATGGCGAGCGGTGCGATGATAGAAAGTAGGTGTGGGCATCATATCAAACAATTCTTCTGAACACAGGCCATTATACAGGCGGTAGAACACACACAGTGAGGCGAAGTCCCTCCTGATGTTCAAAGGTTCCACACCACCTGAGAGTATGGGATTGTCGACGATCCTCAGCGCCCGCCGTTGTACCGAGTCAAATGGGTCAAGCTGGCAAGCAGGCGCCCCGGCAAAGAGGTGACAGCCTCAGCCCGGCAAAGACAGGAGTTGTTTTAAAAAGACGCATAAATACACGTGAGACACCAGATACATCCCATTACTTTAAACTAAGTATAACGGTCGTGGGTAGTATCGCGTTGCGATGTCGTATCTTTCTTTATACGTTGCTCGTCGTAGATTTTCATGATACGACGTCATATCGTGTCTATTGTGGTCTTCCTTCACAGGGATATTTGTGCTGAAAAGCCTGTCATAATTTAAGAATATTGCAGATTCACCGATCGTATTGCTAAATTTACAAACCATAAAGATATTTTGATATTTAAATAAGGTCTTAAACGTGTTCCGTTAATATTTGCCGAATGTTTTGATAATATTCAAAATATGATTGAAAATGTGACGTCTATAATGAACATAAATCTAAGATTTTTCTATTAGATTACATATTAGTTTCGGCATTTCAATTATGCTGTTGGCTTACGGTTCGGTTTATCTACTATGGGATTATCTGGTAAAATATGGGTTCTTCGTATAGGTATTATGTAGAAAAAGTAATCTACAAGGCTTTTAAAATAATATTATTAAACTAAAAATGTATCCTTGCATCGTTGATTAAAAATAAATTTGTTTAGTGAAAAGACAGCATTTTTCCAATAGGCGTATAGGTTGTATTATTTCGTAATAGTCCTAGTTGCGAAAAGGTTTATTATAAGACTCACATATAATCCCTGTTGGATAATCTTGTCTGGTACTATTAAAAGTCAATTTCATGATACCTGGTGCCTGCGCCTAGTTTATTCAAGAAGCGCCGTCTAGAAACCGTTTCAAGTCAATTGCAGCCTAATTCGAATCGATTTAGGTCTCTTGAGTGTATTTTAAAAACATTACCATTACAGAATCACCAAGAACCAAGCGGTTTGGTGAGTCGTTTCTCTGCAGCACCACCAAGGCCTGGAATTCCTTGCAGGCGTGTTTCCTTCTTCCTACAGTCCCGGGTCCTTTAAGCGGGGCGTGAAAAAGCATCTAATGAGGCTGTCAAGCTGAGCGCCACCATTGTAGCACTGAACGTGTTTGCAATGGTGACCCTCTTTCATGAGACTTTGCCATCAGCTTAACATCAGGCAAGGTGAAGTCAAATTGACGTGCCATAAATAAAAAAAAAATTACTTATCATCAACCAATAACATAGGAATGTACTCTAATACGAAGCCGCCGCCTCCTCGCCTACACCAAGTAGGTATCACCAATTAGATAGTACATTAAAACTTAAGATATGTATCCGGTGCTATATGACGTACCTAGTCGTTTGTCCAACTTTATTAATATTAGTTTCATATTATAATGCTAGTTTTGAAGTACCGACATGTTGAAACTCTAATTGTACACTAAGTTTATGATATACATGTTCTGGTTGAGATGTAGTGTAAGAAACGTGGGCTCGAGTTGTGTTTGGTTAAGTCTAACATGATATAATATATGTAATATTGTACCGAAACTTATTAAAATAGGACTTATTTATTTGAAATTGGAAAAAGTTGAAGAAAATTATGTCAAAGCTAGCTGTAGCCAGTGGCTTCGTCCGCGTGGATGTCGTTTATCGCGCTGTGCAATATATATGTTTGAAGCTGTTACCTCGGAGTCAGAGGCGTGATTCGCTTCTTTCCGTGCGCGAAATTCCCTTAAATACCAATTCCACCGGAGCTGCTGGTGAGAGAGGTTATATCGGACTTGAACCGACTAAACCGCACGCCGCTACTATCTAGCGAACATATTCCTCGCACCCCGGCAGACCCGAGGCCTTCTCTTTCGAGATGCCACCCTGGCCTCCACACTCTATAGGTAATAGGCGATATTAAAGTATTTTAATTGTTCTCCTAAATGTAAAATTTATTTCTAAAAGTATAATATAATTCGTTAAAATTAATGTAATTTTCTAATTTCATAAAAATAAGGAATGCAACTGCCGCCATTTAATTTAAGTTCCTTTACTGTTCCGTGCCATCTAATGTTACTGTACTGAATTGAATCTAACACTTCTTGAAATGACGGAAATCACATTCTTTGTTTTTGTTATTCATTTCTTAACAGTTAAAGAATTTTCAACATTTATTAAAATAAATAAATACATTTGAATTTTAAACTGAATAAACTTAAATACCTGATCTAGCACATACCTAATGTAAGATAAATTTCCAGATATTATGAAGGATAAAAAAATATTCTATTCTATAGATCTATATTGATCTAATTAGATAGGGTTTGGTTGGTTTTTAATTGGTGTTCTAGAATCTATCTATAACAGTGAATTAAAAGCCGTACGGCTTAGTTTCCAACTGGTACAACAGTCTAGGCTATCAAAAGTCATTAGGCTTTATAAAATTTCTAATGAGGAAAGCTTCCAAATGCTACTAAAATGGAGTCCGGAGCCTAATGGCAGCCAATCACATACGCGTAACACAATCATTATTATAAACATCTGTGAAATTTGCATACACTTATTGGTTGACTAGTTGATGCTCGCGGTTTCACACGTGCATATTCGAGCGACGCGGCAATATTTTTGTGTTCAGTTTAGTTAATTTAATATAACCAAAGTATCAGCCGTGGTAGCCTAGTGGTATGGGTAATGGACTGCTGATACGAGGTCTCGGGTTCGATCCCAGGTTTTACCATGACACGCAACAATGACTTTTCGATGCTTTTCGAAGTTATGTCTGTATTTATCGCAGGTTTATAAGTGCCCGGTTAATGGCAATAGGTTCGCCACCTATTACATTGGGACCTAAACATAAACTGGCGAAATATGGGTGCTAGCACCTCTGCCTTCGGGGATATACTCTCCTACTTCTACACATATAACACATCTGGCCAGCTATACTGTACGCCTTGCGATCGTATCTTCAAGTTGAAGTTCGGCTTTGCAAGCCACGTTAGAGCCCATCATAGGGACCAACTAAATATTTAGGGGTCGCCGTCGCCGGATATGGTTAGGACGACATACATACATGTTGTTATGTTATGTTAAAGTATTTTTAATTATTTATGTTCTCTAAAGTACCTACACACAACTAATTTGTAATTTTATATACTGGTTTATAACCGATGGCATGTTAAACGCAGAAAGAATTCTGTTAATGCATTTGGTACTTAATTTGTTTTGACTGTTTTGAGACATGTGATGGCGGCGTCGTCTATTTTAACAATATCTAAACAACATCTTGAGCAATAACCGTTCTTTATAACAGTGTATTGGACATTACTGAAGTTTATTTATTTACGCTTGCAACACTAAATACTTAGGTAACTATTTAGCTGTTTCCATAGGTCAATGGATACTACAATTGTGAAATAATTACCAGTTCTTGTGGTGCTGGTGGCTGCTAATTCATTGATGGAGTCTTGAGTTCGATTACAGAGGTGGACACTAATTGTTAAGCTTTAATACGCAGTTCTAAAGCGCTGAACTGAGCTGAGCTGACCTGAACTGAGTTTCTTGCCGGAGCCTTATCAGGCCGGGGTCGCGTTTCGAAACTGTGGTTCATTTGCTAAACTGACCTATAATTATATTTTTAATTTATACGTATTGTAAGTTCCATGTAATGGTCTATACAGAATAAATAATTTTTGTATTCTTAGTAATCATAAAGTTGTTATTTCTAGCGTAAATAGATCAACAGGCTCCTAATTACTGCGTCACCGAATTTTAAATGTTAAATGAATTTTAATATGCACTTTTTATGATAGCCGGCTATGTTTGATTATTCATTCTCTGAGTCTACTCCCAACTCAGTTGAGGTCGGCTTTCTAGTCTTATCTAAGATGCGGCTGAACTTTGATATTTTCCGTGAAGCGACTGCCATCGAAGTTCTGTAGTTAGGCTAGTTGGACGTTTGAACTCCAACTACCCGTATTGACTGCACCAGATGTTCGCATGGCAACCGGGACTGACGGCTTAACGTCCGTATCCGAGGTACGAGCAGACCAGTGCAAATTCATACAAAATATTTACACTGAGCGTGGATCGTGGATATCTGAAGTTTATAAGGTTATAAAAAACCGATTATGTTTCTCTGTCACATTTTCATACTTAGGTATTTTGTTAAACTTACTATGCACTCACACATTTTATGCCTCTAAATACTACTAATAACTTAGCACGACGTAAATAATGACAATATAAAGGCGAGAATAGAATATATACTTTCTGCATTCCTAGAGCACTTGTTGTGATTACCATACTTAGTCTACTTGCAGACAGTAAATATTCATTCCGAAGCTCTTCATCTATTATCCATCCCTTAAACCGTTCACCTCGCCACGCACACTCATTTAATAAACACGCAGTCCAAACCAAGAATAGCCAAGTCTGGTCACGGGGTGGCGCCTCCCACGGGGTGGCGGGGCTCCCCAACCTCGCAGGGGGGTGCGGAAGGGCCGCAAATGAAAAATGGCGCAATTAGCCCCACAGACAGTGAAAAACAAGTGCACTCGATCTGCCCGCCGACATCGGCAGAGCGTTAACTCATCGATAACGCAGCGGTACATACCTACGATAGGGACGGGATTAGACTGTCTTTTTGTTATTTATTTTTCTTTTTACTACCTAATGCTTTTCTTTGTCATAATTTAATTTATAGTTCTTTTTATACCACTTAAGTGGCAGACAAGCACACGGCCCACCTGATGGGAAGCGGTCCCGTATGGCCGTGGCATATGGACGTTGGCAACACCAAGGCGTCACACAGTGCTGCCTACCCTATAGGAACCTTCTAATGCCCTTCTTGAAGAACCCCATATTGTAGTCGCCTGGGAAAACCACGGCAGGGAACTCATTCCACAGCTTGAGCGTGCGCGGGATGAAACTCCTTTCATACCGCACAGTGCGCACCGTTTACATAACATAAACTCACGCTGATATCCCCGAAAGGGTAGGCAGAGCTGCTAGCCAGTTTATGTTTAGGTCCTAATGTAATAGGTGGCGAGCCTATTGCCATTTACCGGGCAGTTATAAACCCGGGAGTGCACAGAGGAAATTAAATGCAAAGAGCAAAGTCTTATCATAGAATTGATAATTTTAATGAATGAAGGTATACAAAAAGTATACCCCAGGCACCAAACATAGTACATATACACACTTACACACATACATACATAAATACATACACACATACATATATACATACAAAAAGTCTTACGTTTAAGTGACGTCGTACCTAACTATTTATTAATCTGTAGTTTTAGTTACAGTTCGAGTCCGACATAACCTCCCTAATCGGTTCCGGTTGGGGCATTTTTCGTACAATAAAAAAGTAAGTTCCACCGGTACACGTCCTATCCTTAACTAAAAAGGTAAACATGAGGTTTAGTATTTAAAAGCTTTTTCCAAAACGAAAGCATCAGACAGGGAGAATACCACAATCTTCCATGGTATCGATGATATATATAAAATTATGGTGTATGTCATACGATTTGCGAAACCGCCGGAGGCATTACCTCCCTTCGTTTGCTTTTTTTCATTATCCACTTTCCACCCTCCACCCTGTTCTACAGAGGTAGGTAGTAGGACCGATATCTCTAGTGAAGTTGGTGTTTATACGTTATGGTAACCGCTTACCATCATGGGCATTGATTGTGTACTCAGTTGTATAAAAATGCGTAAAATGTACAGTTAGCTGCAGAAGTGGCCCAACGCGCTTAAATTTCCTTTCCTTAGACATTAAAGTTAAACCAAATCTGAAACAGAATTAACCGACTTGGCACCGACTTCAATTATAAAGTCTTAAGTGATTTTTTTTTTCAATAATCCACTTAGGTATATCCAGTTATAGGCGCACTTTTTATTATCTTTGTATATTTATTTATTTATTTAACTTTCTTGTAATTAAACTTCCATTTTTGTAATCCTCCTTCCTATCCTTTCTCATCAGCATCATCCTTGTCCCGGTCATATCCGAAGCTTTCATCTCGGAGTCTGGCTTCATCTCTTCCACTTCACACGGTCTTGCGCATCCATGGTGGTGAGCCCATTGGCACGCATCACATCCTCTACGATGCCCAGCCAAGTTTGGGTGTATCCCTCCTACCGGGACCCGGTGTAGGTGGCATGGCCAGACATTTGTTGGGCTTGCCATGGTCTTACCAGCGAAGGCGACTCTTCTGCATTTTGTCTGCAATGTCACGGACATGGAGGCCGCCCCGGATGCGAGAATTCCTCACGCGGTCCTTACGCATGACTCCACACATCCACCTCACCATATTTATCTCTACGCCACGCAGTTGCTGCTTGTGTCACTCTAGCAGAGGCCATGCTTCGCAACCGTGTAGGAGGACGGTTCTATGATGGTTTTGTAAACCTGCCCCTTCAGTTTGACCGGTATTTTGGGATCGCAAATGACACCAGTGACCTCAGGCTACCTGGCACATGCAATGGTAATGCGCGCCTTGAGGTCGTAGTCGAGGTCACTAGCCTATCTTTTAATCAGGAATTGAAAAGATTTTTTAAGTCTATTATTCAAGTAGCTGACCCGCGCAACTTCGTCTGCGTCACCCCGTTTTTGCAACATTTTTCACTTCTGCTCCGCACCAGTTGTTTGTAGCATGATGATGATATACATATATAAACCTTCCTTTTCAATCACTCTATCTATTAGAAAAACTGCATCAAAATCCGTTGAGTAGTTTTACAGATTTAAAATACATAGAGATATAGGGATATAGGGACAGAGAAAGCGACTTTGTTTTATACTATGTAGTGATAACGCTCTAATAGCTTAACGGACTTGGTTGAAAATCATTACAACAATAGATATAGTGACAAATAGGCTAATTTTATCCCGATAATAGGTTCCCATTGCGGGAACGGGAATAATATTTCACACAGGCACAGTGTTGAAGTTGCATAACATACCTTTGAACAAAAAATTAATTAGCTCATGCAAGATCGAAGACAAAGGCTACTTAGCATACACACACGTCTGCAGACAATCCTTTCAAATGAGAATATCGAAAATGAAATTTCTTGATCCTTTAATTCCGTATACTGTCGCGATTTTGCCGAAGACACGTTTTGATTTAATCTTAGGGGAGTAACTTTTAATTAGTTCAAATTCATTATCAACTAACACCCTTCTATCCTATCTGTATAGATAGTGAAATTCCTTAACATTGGTATGCACGGGAACTCCACGCCCGTGCGTACCAGCTTATATGCGGAATACAAGATTTTTAGATCTTAATATAGTACATAACTACATAACATTCGGCTAAACTAACACAACAATTCTTGTAAGTACAGTGGGCTCCAAAAGTTCCTGGACAATTGGGAACTAAAATTGTATTAAGTGATACTACTACACAACTATTAGTCTTAGAAACTACTGGATAATAGATATACTTATTATGTAATTAAGTTTAGCCTACTACTTACATAAGTTTACGTATTTTCTTATAAGAAACAAGACATATACAAATAAATAAATATTCTTGGACAATCTACACAACACCACCTAGACCCATGGTATTCATAGTTTAACTAGCTTGCGTAACTGCTAGAAAGTGGATAAACATACTTAGATACTTTTTTTGTAAACACAAACATAGAAACACCCAGACCAATGCAAAGATTTCATATTCATGCACACAAATATTTGCACTGAGTGAGAATCGAACCCACAACTCCGGCGTAGCAGTCACGTTTACTACCGCCATGCCATAGAGGTCGTCGAAGAATGACATCTTTCTCGTCACTATTGCTTAAAATAGACTCATGCTGTCAAGGGATTATAGACCTTAAGGTATCCAGAAACTTTTGGGACCCACTGGTTCCTTGTTTTTTACAATATTTTTTACTATTATGGATTAGAAGCGACTACCGTCTGATACCCAAATCTAAAAGGAAACCGTACCCCCAGAGCCACGTCCATCAATCAGCAGGTCCACAAGCACCACTGACTTGCAGGTCAGCTTAGTTCTGAATACTCTTGTTGTGACCCCAACTCACTGACAGTCATAGCTGGTTATTGCAACCTATAGTCCATTTGTTTAGTTACTTCTTCTTCTTTCGTGTCGATGATCCACTCATGCTTATACTGTTTTAGAGTAAAACCTTGCCATGTCGACCGCACCGTCAGTTGCTTCATTCAGGTCATCTTTGGTGCAGGAGGCAGGGCATAAGGGACACGAAACCAAGTGCGTCATGGACTGCACGGGGGCACCGCAGTCACATGAGGTTAAGCCCGGGTCTCGCATTCCCCACTTGCATAGATTCTGCCTCGACCGACCGACCTGTGTGCGCAGACGGTTGAGAGATCGCCATACCGGCCAGGGGAGATCGTACCCGGGGGCTAGTTTCTCCTGGGGAGGTAGGAAGTCAGAGGGTGGTGGCAGTTCCTCTCTCCAAAGGGACTCTCTCATCGCAGCAGGAAGTTCGTGTGCGGCGTTCGTGTTGTTGATGAAACTCTTTCAACTCTTCAAGCGGGCTCTAGGTGGTTGATATCCATATAGGCAGTGACGGGGTCCGACTCCTGTTTTGCCTTCCCGAGTCTGCACGCAATGGTTCGTCGGATGCCGGGTGGTGCGATACCTGCCAGTGGGTAAAGCATGCTGAGAGGAGTGGGCTTGAGGCAACCGGTAATCGTGCGGCAGGTATCGTTCAAGGCCATATCCACCTGCCCGGCATGTGCTGACCGATGCCACACAGGACAAGAAAATTCTCCCGCTGCAAAACATAGAGCCAATGCAGTGGTGCGAAGGACGTTTGGTTCTGCTCCCCAAGTCGTACTTGTAAGGCGGCGCAGCAGTTACTTAAAAAAACGTAAACAATCTTGGCAATGTCTTTTAAATAAGTTTGGTTCAAAAACTCCGTATTAAAATACTTTTCTACTTAGAAACGCGCCTGACTAAAAACCTGTGTCGAACCACCAGTTAGTCAGTTAGTTAGTTAGTTTATTTGTTTAACATGTGGTTTCATAAAAAGTTGCCACAAGATTGATTACCTTTTTTTAAGAACAGTCACCTGCAAAAATATGTACCTATACGTTTTAGAACTTTTTCACTTTGGAGTATAGTGTTTTCCGTGAACCTCCTATCAAACCAATTGCTCGCTTTAGGAGTTCATATAATAAACGGAATGATAAACTTCCAAATATATTTTTTTATAACGATATCGATTAAAAAGTGATTAAATTTATCGCTATCATCGCTAAATTAACATAATATTAGACCTGATTCATTTCCTGCATGGCACGCTCTCTGCTTAGTGAAGTGTGTTTAATGCATTTTGTGTATAGTAAAATCCGTATATTATGACTCCGCTTATATTGACGTGCCATAAATAAAAAAAAAATAAAAAAATTATCAAACCGTTTATAATGACGACGTAATCATGCAGTGAAGTTTTGTTTCATATGAAATATATTCTAACTAAATCGGATCTAATGACATTTCGCTTAATAAAGCCCATCTTGAGCCATTTTTACTAAATTGTATTCTTATTTATTTATTCGCGGGTTCGATCTTCGCTCATTGCAAATATCTGCTAGGCAGGAATATGGCTATTTGCACTGGTCTGGTCGTACCTCGGAGAGTAGGTTAAGCCTCTGGTCCCGGTTGCCATACGAATATCTATGGCAATCGTTACGGGTAGCTGGAGGCCTCAAAAGTCCGACTAGTTTTACTACAGAACTTTGATATCACCAATTAGATTGTGGAGGTCCGATGGCAGTCGCTTCACGGAAAATATCGAAGCTCAGCCGCATCCTAGTTAGACTACAAAGCCGACCCCAACCACAGATTAATAAATATAGTCCCCAACTCAGTTGGGATTTGGCTTCAGAATATGGTTGGTGGAAAAAGGAAAAAAAAATTTAGTTACCAGTAGGTACATACATACTCTTGTTTACAAAAACCAAATGAGAAAATAAATTAGTCTGGTATCGTAAAATAACACATTCGATTTTTAAATTTGTATGGTTTACGGAAAAACGTGGCGCCATCTACTAACAACATATCGTACTAAGTAGCAGTAGTGACGTAAATAAAAATTAAATAAACTTCTATATTTGGTGCTATTACTGGTTCGTAAGCTTTGTCATAGCTTTGTATAAAGCTTTACAAACTGCTAACTTGCTAACAACCTGTCCATCAATCAATAACTATATCATGTATCAACATTCTTATCGCTGATACAAAAATGACAACTATTTAGATACAGCCAGATTAATTGTTATCGTCTACCAAACTCACTTAGCCAATCAATCTTTAATTTCGCTTGCAATAAATCAATAAATTCGCCATTAATTTTCGCGTACCGCACAGTCTTGGAGGCTGCTAAATAATGGATACCCATCAGCTTTCATTAGCGCCGAGCGGGGGCGCCACCGGCGACCGGCCGCCGGGCGCCGGCCGACTACATCCGATCAATACCGGCCGGCCGACGGAACGAGAAAGAACGAATGTGTCCGAATGATTACGACCGTACCCGAACATAGCCGAAACTTGCCGAACGAACGCCGCACATGACAAATGTCACTGTGATACGGTTCTGCAGTCTTCAGGCCTCCCTGAAAACTGTGAAAATTCATAAGAAAAGTGCATCTAAGACTCACGTGTGGTTGGTGCACTGTGCACTAGTTGTTCTTTGTGGTTTTTGTCAGTGAATACCGCTCCTAACTTTGTGTGTTTGTGAGTATTTTGACAGATTGATTCGTGGGTACTTCGATCTATATTTTATTTAAATGCACCAGTGATACTTTGTAAGTTAATTGTAGATTTCATCTATCTACGTGTAAAACCTACGTACAATATTATACCTTATCTGTATCTAAGCCAAATAGCCCTTTACAACCTGTTCATTGATAATTTGCTAATAAGTGTAAATTGTGACAGTAGCTGTCATTTTATAATTTGGTTTAATAACTTGAGAGTTTTCTATGGGTTCTAGCTTATGTTTTCTAGTAGTAAAGGGGTTAAATAACGTCTAAGAAAAGATATTAATACAATTAAGGGGCGGTTGCTACGGCGCATGCTCAAGGCAGACCTGCTTTGCGTCATACGTGTTTTTGAGCTAGGTTTCATATTTTAAGCACTAGGTACACTATTCTTTTCTTTTTAAATAGTTATTAAATAATAATGTAGTGATTAGTGTTGATATTTAACCGGGAAGAGAGGTTAGGACGATTGCTAATAGTGATAGAAGTTTTTAAATATTTACGTTTTTAAATGACAATCATCTTATTTCTTAAACACAAATAATTATGATCGTGTACGTAATATCTATTTATAACTTGTCCTTTGTAATAAAACCAATGCGCTTCACTGCACCAGAAACTTAACTATAAGGGCATTTATTTTCAAACACCTCTGGCGGCCTTGACCGATTTACATAAAAGCCTGCGGGAGGCGCTGCAGTAGCGCACACACGACCAGTTCTCGTAGACCCTTTTGATAACGCTATTCAAGGTATCTCGCCTTATTAATTCAGCGCGACGGGGGATGGCGTAGGCTTTTTATGACTGGCTGACACTAACTGTCACAGTGACAGTTGAAAGCTCTCAGCAGGTGTAAAAAGGATGAATTTGAAAATATAATGTTTGGTTTTCTGAATATTTAATTATGGAATTTAATTATAAAATATTAGGTTCGTTATGCATACGGCCTAGTTGGCTACTGCTGTTTGGTTTTGTTTTGATCACGTTATTTTTTTTTAAACTTCGTTTATAAGGTTCTAATGAACTAGGTGCCATTAGAAACCCGTTAGAGAGGTGACTTGTTGATGTTGGTGATGTTTAAAAAAAAACGAATTTATTAGGCATTAATTTTATGAAATCGTTTTTCTATGCTAGTGAAGTGTGAGATACTTTTGATATACATGCTTATGTATTTAAAAATATTGGAATTTTGTAGGTATTAATTTGAGACTTAGTGTGGTATTTATGGAATAGATTTATTTATCCATTTCTACCTACTTAAAAATGTACCAACAATTTTAAATTTAATTTGAAAAATCAACGTTGCTAAAAAAAGGGTAAAGATAAAAACTTCACTATTGCTAGGTATCTTAGGGCCAGCGCACGTAATCGACTTAGGGATAAAAGAAAGGATCCTTCGGTACAAAAAAAAACATTTGGTTCGGTACTTACGGTACAAAACGAAAATTCTGTATCATCCATAAGGACTTTCCAACAGTGCTAACAAATGCCCAAGGATCCTTTTCCTTACCAATACCGATAATTATAATGTGTGCCGGTCCTTATACCCCTTATTGTCATTAAACTTTCCTTATATTTTTTTATTAAAAAAATAGAACCGTTTAGTTTTTTTCCTCACCTTCCAATTTCGAACGACCACAAGTATGTAAAATTATTTAAAAACGATTAGTCTTCGTCAGTCGGTCAGTCGCTGACCCCGGAACTACTCCAAATCGACCATAGACATTTTTCACTCAAGTGCAAGGGTCTCACATTAGACCTTATAATTGTAATCGCCGAATATTAATCGAATGATCAGGAAATTAACGTCGTTTGACCCTATGCGACAGACAGACGGCTAGAAAAACAACTTTCGAAGCTCGGACGTAATATCTATGTATTGTAGGTATGTATGTAGAAGATATATAGCGACATATCGATGAATGACCTTTGACCCCTTACTTGTTCTTTGATATAATCGTGCGCAGTATGTGCGGAATAGGGTGAAAGTGTCTGATTTCAGCCGTGGTTGCATTTGAATATATATATTTTTTTAATTAAAAAAACAGGAAGTTATTATAGACCCAAAAGAGTAGACCGATGTATATTAATACTTACCTTAATTTCGTCAATGTTATCTCATGTCATTACTGTAATTAAATCTTAAGACAATTAGTATGCTCTTTATTTCTGATAATATCTGATATCTGACAATAAATCAGCTGTAGTTGCGCTTACGCACCTTGGTTAAAAGTCTATTTTTTTTTTATAAATTGTGGTTTAACATAACCAATAACAAAAATCTATCAGAATACAAATAAATAAGAATATATTATCATAATGCTATTATTTTTCAATCTGAAGTTTGATAACAGGAGTCTCCACCTCACACCGAAATGAATTACGTTCAATAAATTATTTCCTACATGTATCTAATGTTTACTTTCTTTTATTAAAGTTAGCAATGTCGTGGGTGCGCCCGCGCAGCCGTGAAAGTTTAATTTAGCCACTAATATCTGTGCGGTACCTGTGAATTTTATAGGCATTTGTTTAAATTTATGCGTTTTAAGAGCTAAAGAATTGACTTAAAGACGATTTACATATAAATTATTGATTTTTATATACATATTGTAAATTACATTTTCTATTTTTTTTATTGTGTCTTCATTATGTAAGGTTTGATGATTTATAAAATGGTTTCGATGGAATTGTTAGTTGTGCATGTAACTGTGGTGTTTTATGGGATATAGCATGTAAGTACTTAATCAGCACCTGTGTGTTACATCACATGGCTTATGACTACTGTGACAGCCATCTGCTAAATAATAAGATAAGAATGCACGTAACCAATTTCACAATAAATTGATTTGGCTGCATGCATATTAACTGACTTCAAAAAAGAAGGAGTTACTAATTTTGACTATTCGGGTTCTTTTTGTTTTTGTGTGGGAAACCTTTGCTACACCTAGGGTTACACGACTGAAACCACATGGTATTTCCAACATCAAATATGGAGATAGTAATCCAGGTTTATATTGGATACTCCACTTTTTTAGAGTTTTGTTTTTCACAGTTCCGAAGAACCGCCGTTCCTATTTATCCAGATTTGCCTGATCGGAGGCTTGTGCCAGATCTGCAAAGCCACACCTACCACTCTAACCAATTTTGGGACACTCTTCTAATAGCCCCCTTCATTGCGTCGTCTATAAAATGTGAGAAATCGCAAAGTCGAAATAATTATCACAGATTTTCAGAGTTCTAGCCGCATAGCATTTCGATAGTCGCTTCTATAAACCAAATAGCGAAAAGAAGTAGCTACCCATCTGTTAGTAGGAGAGCTCCAAGCTTCAAAGTGCAATCTTTGAATGTAATCGGGATTGGTAAAGAAATTGATTAAATCATTTATTCACACTATAAACCACCCGAGCAACGTCGAATTACACCATAACTACATAATTAACATTCATTTCGAGTAAGCTTAAGCATTTCATCTAAATATTTCACATTGATTATTTTCTTAATTAAAAAGATATCGGGCTAATCAGAGATAACGTTAGGGTCAGTTCTCACTGAAAAAGTTGCAGCCAACAGCAGCCGGATACAAGAGCTAGCTACGAGAAACTTCGCGCTGCCCTACCTTTACTTTCAAATGAGTGTGAAGATTGAAAATGGCTTGCAATATTTTGCCTCAAAAAGGCAACCGCCGGCCGCTGCTCTTTCAGTGAGAATTTACCCTAACGGTGTTCCAAATTGTGACGTCATCAAACGACTGGTTTCTTTAGTCTAGTTCTGCTATTGTGTGTTTTATTATAGTACTTCCAGTAGTAATTGAGCCTAATGTATGATGTGTTGCGTGTGCGCAGAGCGGCGGGTGCCGTGGCGGGCATGCGCCGGCGGCGCTGAGGCATGAGCGCGGCGCGCGCGCCTGAGCCCCGCGAACCACCGCGCCATCCCCACCGCCACCACCCACAGGTAACCATACTGTACAGTAAGCTCAAAATGTGTTCTACCTGATTTGATCACATTTACAAAGATGGGTGTAACGTGTAACGTAACATTACATGTAACATAACTTCAACAGTATGAAGACACACGAACTAAACACAAATCTTGTTCAAAAGCGCGCCTGAGCGCCCTTCGACTCTGAATACAAACTGTCAGCCAGTTTTATATTTACATTTACATTTTTACAGCATTACATTACAACAGCAGTTTTAGATTTAACGCTTGCGGTGCTGTTCATAGACAGGTTGTTCATTACATTATACGATAGATTACATTACATGTTACACTTTTCTGGACGCTGTTTCAGTTAATTTTTCTGAGGAGAAGAAATATTACAGTCATAATGTTATTGCGAAAGAAAATTACCCTTAATGCAACCTGTTGGTGCATGGGTGGTAGACCACATTTTTAGCCCTCTATACATCTGTCAGCGGCGAAAAGTCGTAACAGCAACGAAAGGAAATCTACTAAGAATAGTGTTAGGTTAGAAAATTCTTAACAGAGTCCTTTTCGAAGCTTGTTCGTCATGTTACCAATCTTGTGTTTATAAGTAAGCCTGCACATTTTGTGATGCGATTTAAATAGTCGCTTGAAAAGATACCTACTGCTGGTTCGATACCCATATACCTTATTTACCTACCAGATATTCAGGTGTTAACCTAAACACAAGACAAGCATGTAATAAACCTGTAATGTATTTATAAAAATATGATTCATTGCGGGTTAAAAATATAACGTTTAAGAATTTACTATTTATCATTAGTAATTTAAAAAGAAAAGCAAGCTTCGTCTCTGACACTAATTAATTACACTAATCACTAGAATAATTTTCATAAGTTTATGCTAAATAAATTTAACTTATTATCATATTTTACTAAGCTAAGTATAATGCCAGACATGGATTAAAATGTTGACATTAGACTGAAATTATGTTACGTTTTAAAATCAGGAGTTTTCTATAACTTATGTCAAGTATGGCTACACTCATAAATTCTAGCAACCCTTATGTAGAATACGCAAGGCCGATGTTCATTGTTGACTCGTATATTATTATAAAACTATTAGGCCTTACGCAGACGAGTGGCGTAATTATTTACTTAAAAATAATAATAATTTAAATCTGATATGTGTACCTATGTGATTCTGTAAGGTTCTAATTGATTTTCTTACTCGAACAAACTAGCCCTAAATCTCAGACAAAGAATAACACTGACAGAGCTCATAGAACCAGCGAGTGAAGCCGTTTAAAGTAATACTAAAGTAGTACCATTTCGCTCGCTCTCGTGTGAAGCGTGCGGCGAAGACAATGAGTGCGAGCGAAATGGGGATACTTTAACATCACTTTTGGTGTCTTCACGCGGTAGTTCTATACATTATTTCTATGTTATTGTTTTAGTTTGAGCCCTAAATAATTATGGGTATTCACAGACCCAACCATCCAAAATTACGCGAGAATTCTATATTTTCATTGTAGCATCTTTGTAATGAAGCTTCGGGTAGGTAGTTACTTACATTACCTATAAAATTTTATCTCGGAATATTTACTCAATATGTTTAAAAATATTTGAATATTGAGTTCAATAAAATTAAATGAAATATATTCATTCAAATAGCAAAATATCATCTCGGTTAAATGTATTTTTCATTTCATTCCTATTCAAGCTAAGGTTGCCTAGAACATATCAGTTGATTGGTAACCTATTGAAATATCGAATTTCTGTTACCCGAATCTTAAAACCCCGAAAACGGTTGGTAGAACTTTTAAAAGACAGATGTAATGAATGACAACTTTCTATTATTCCGTTTTTCATTTCCCAGATGAATCAATTTCCAGGTGCACTAAAACCAAATTTTCAAATAGTATTTTTTTGTTTTCCATAGTGTCATAATCCAAATATAGTTATACCAGATTCTCAGAATATATTTTTTTGTTTCCCATCGTACCATTTGCCAAATAAACTATTACCAAATTTTCATAATCTTTTTATTTGGTTCCCATACAATCGTTTTCCATCTAAACTATATACAGGTATAGTAAAACTCAGTAAATTTATACGATTCATTTATTGGGTAGGTACCTACAGCAAGTGATTTAGAAATATTAGTTGCCTATCACAGATAGGTTTAAGTGTCAAATTCGACTCAGCAGGTTAGGTTAGGTTAGAACTGCGACCCCCGCACGAGCCGAGCGAGCGAAGCGAGCGTGCCGCGGCAGCGGCCGGCGAGTGCTAGAAAAATTCGATTCAGTAGGTTAGGTTAGGTTAGAACTGAACCGACTCGCTATTGTTTTACTTGCCCATTACAGTCAGGTTAAGGTTAAGTACCTACCTTGTAATTTTTCCATTGGATTCATTTTTAAAAATCTGGATATTGTTTGTCTGGATATCAACAAACTGCATTTCAAAAATTTGTGTTTTAAAAATTCGGCTTTCGTGCATATGGATTACGGTCATCTGGATTTTGTGCATTTAGATTTCGTGTGTCTGGAATTCGTTCGTCTGGATTATAAAACGTCGTACAAATGAATAAATAGGAAAATGAAATTCGGAGTTGCGATTATATGGCAAATAAAACTTCGAAATTTGGAAAACCGGGATTATGAATAAATGGCCAAACGTTTTCTGGATTATGATATTCGGAATATTAAAATTCGGGATTAAGATAGGTAACCCAGTTGATTTGATAACGTCCTCCATTTATATTTAAATAGCCAATGCATTTTATTAGATACACCATTATTATAGCAGTTAAGATTTGAACGTCCTCGAAGCTGAATGTCTTATGAATGAGTTAGTCCACTAGTCAAAACGTCTATCGAATGATTTTATCTATTTAAACTTCCAATAAATGAATTATCGCATACTAATTCAATCAATTTGCAATTTGGCCAGACGTTTTCTACGATTCATAGGCTAAGTGGAGACTAGTCCCTCGTCTGCGCAGGCCCTTACGAAGAAAAGTTATTTGCGTACTATAAAATAAAGCACACTAATGTACAGCCCTATTACCGAAACAAATGTCCAAAAACAGTTAACGTACAAGTGCAATTATATCATTATTTTTTGTGAACACATTGTTCGTACAACGTTTATTAGAATACGGTTTCGCAGAATCGGCACGAGCGCCCAAATAGCGTAACTAAATTGCTCCACGCACGCGATATCAATCTGTTCCGTTTGTTTTAATTGACATACGGATTTACAATTAGAGTTATACGGTATAAATGTCGGTGTTATTTAGTGGCCGTTTCGCGACACCCACACTATGTTAAGGCAGCGCTTGCGCCGGACGAAATCGATCGAAATAATTTATTGAAAGATATTTGTCGTATCGGTCCATCACTATTATATTTATTGATAAATTATTATTAAAACATATTCTATCCTTTAATTAATTGTAGGTAATATAGAATTTTATGTTTTCGTTTAAGATTGGTTTTCTTCGAAAGTGCTAGTATCGGATTACAGAATAATAGTGTTGTAAACTAATGTTTCGTTTCGGGGTAATATTTAAATAATACTGACTATCGACTCTATGCCATAAAATGCAAAGCAACGAGAGTAGGTACTAAATTTAATTATGTGTTACCTACTAATAGTCTTTGAATATGAGACATTTCTCACAGTCAGCTCTATCTATTTTTTTAAAGCTATGAGAGCATCAAAATCCGTTGCGTAGTTTTAAAGATTCAAGCATACAAAGGTATAGGGTTTTATGCAAGTAGTGATAGTTTTTTTATTCTGTGTCTAAAAAGTGGTTTCTCTTAATAGTAGTAATTTATTTCATCACTTTACAATATTTATCGTGCAGAAAATCAAATTTCGCCGCGAACTTTCTGTGCTATTTCGACCAATATTGACCTACCGGTTGACCCAAAATAAAATAGCCTACCTAGATCTAGTTTTTGAGCTTAAAATAATATGGCGGCGGCAAAATGGCGATTAAATAGAATCGCCATTTTCCATATCCAACGTTTGATAAAAAAATGTTCAATGATTAGCGAAACCCGGGTATTAAGGCGATCATAATGGTAAATACAATAATTTACCTTTCGATTTGCTTGACGTTTCGGCCAGGTTGCACTAACCGTGGTCACAAGCTGTGATCAGTTTGTGGCCACGACTAGTGCAAGCTGGCCGAATTTCGTTAACCATATATCATGCAACGCGAAAATTTAAAAGTGATTAAAAATGTATATGGCAGTGTAATCACCAGGGCCCCGATTGTCCTAACTGTCAACGATAGAGATTCCAAAAAATGCCATTGAATTTTTAGACTTTATTGATATGCAGTCAAAATCTAAAATGAAATGCAATCGTATAGAGTGTAAAAACTGACAGAATGTAATGAACTCGGTTTCATTTAATTTTGAATGCCTATGTAGATATATAGGTACAAAATTTCAATGGCAGGTGTGGTTATCAGTGGTTTGGCAACGATTAACAATTTAGTTGTTTTTTTTTAATTATGGCACGTCAATTTGACTTCACCTCGCCTGATGTTAAGCTGAAGGCAAAGTCTCATGAAAGAGGGTCACCATTGCCAACACGTTCAGTGCTACAATGGTGGCGCTCAGCTTGACGGCCTCATCCGATTTTTTTTCACGCCCCGCTTAAACGACCCGGAACTGTAGGAAGAAGGAAACACGTACGCCGGTAAGGAATTCCAGGACTTAATGGTGCGGCAGAGAAAAGACTCACCGAACCGCTTGGTCCTTGATGGAATAGATGGAATGGGGGTTCAGGATTAAACTTGTGCTAAACATCGATGTATTTACTGATTTTGGTGGTCTCTCCTTAACTACAATTTTATGTCGTATCAGATTGTCAATGAAAACATCGCCTTAAACAATGGTTATTATTTTTTGCTGGAGCAATTAAGACAAATCCTTTGCTTGCACAGTTTTTGCGTCATTTGTATAATTACCAGAGTACATCCACACCGGTACATGTTTGGTGAACTTTTGACTTGTGCGCATTTTCACTAATAGCTGTGAAGTCTAAAACTGCGCACCAGCGGAATAACATTCTTCATTCATACATACCTATTTCGAGTTTAGCAAAATTCTATTATTTTTACTGTAGGTACTTTTCATTCTTGATACTTTAGAATGGATGTACGGTCATTACCGTAAAGTTATTATTACTAGCCTAAATAGAGTAGGTACCTAACAATCTCTGCATTATTACGTTACCGAATTTAAAATATCAAATGAATTTAAATATGCACTTTTTTGATGGCCAGCTATATCTGACAAGTTGATAGGTTTATAACAATTCGTTTCGTTGTTCATAATACACTGTCACTTTCTCACACCTAAGAAAGTTTTGTTTAAATATTTGTATGTCACTCACATACTTGATCAGGACTAATAACAGTACTTACCAATAACTTTATTTTCATTACAAAAAGGCACGCTATTTGTGTACAGGTGTTAAACTTCAATAATCTCATTAACCTATCAGGATTTCGCGTCCCGTGCTAACCTATTTAGATAATCTGTAGACCTGTTCCAAATTCGAAATTCAAAATCCATTCCCGCCTCACCGTGAAGTAATCCTGTGTTTGTTGTTCTAAACAGCTTGAAAGTCATTGTCATCTGTCGGAGTTTTCTTTTAGAGAATTCTCAGTAGTAACATTCTTTTTTTACGTCAATTTAGCCTAAAGGGAAACTGAATGCAAAGTCTCAATACAGAGAGACACAATACATTACAAACACATACTGTATTACAAGCCACCATTGTACGCTCAGCTTGACGCTCTCATCAGATGCTTTTTCATGTCCAACTTAAAGGACCCGGCACTGTAGGAAGAAGGAAACACGTGAGCTTGTAAGGAATTAAAAAAGGTGTTTTGATGTAAAGCAATAGATTCGTCTGGCAAAATGTAGGTATTTGATATGCCTCTGTCCATCTCCTTAGAGCTCTGAGACATTTACGTATTACATAACCCGGCAAAGCACTTACTAAGTAAAGTTATAAAACGGAATGTGTCGTCTCCATTTGATTATTGCTCATAGTTACTTAAGCAACTTTCACGAATGTTTATATCTTAACGATTCAATAAGTTGGAGCTTTATCATTAAAATGGGAATCTTATCTTATCTTACTTTCTAAGTAACGGAATTTAATCAAACGTTTGTACTGTATGGAAAGCTTCTAGTGTGGGTACCTACATACCGGTAGCACGATACAAAATATCGTTTGCATGTTATTATTGTAATGTGAGATGAGACGACCTGTGTGGTACACAGGTTCAATGGCTATTTAAGAAGGTGTGGGTTCGATTCTCAGTTTGTACCAAAATATGAAGACTACCTGTGGCGTAGCGGTATACCTAAGTATAGTCACGCAAAGCGATTCCCGTGCAGTACAAATATTATTCGTATGAACGAATATGTTTATTAGCATATTGACTGTTTTTATGTATTTTTTTTATTTATGGTACGTCAATTTGACTTCACCTCGCCTGATGGTAAGTTGAAGGCAAAGTCTCAGGAAGAACTTTTGTAGATTTTCATCACATTGCACAACTTGGCAATCGAAGTGAAGCTGACACATAGTAGAAACGCCAAGTACCTACCGCTGCGCCATTGCGGCAGTTACTAAAAATAAATTCGTTTGATATTTTTAATGTATAATTAATACTTAACGACTAGTTTTATGAGGAGATTCTATTTAGTATCCAATTAGTTTTTCATAAACTACTTTAATTATCACATCTCCCCTCGTCCCCCCTCACCCGCCGGGCGGGTGTGCGGTAGGCGTGGCGCGACATGCGCGCGCGCCGTTCTGTGAATCGCACAAGGCCGTCTGACCCACTAATATAATTTCTTTTCTGGCGCGTTATTCCACTTGCCAATGATTTTTAAATGCAGGCGTAACATGATTAGACTATAAAATTCTATTGGTTAACATAGAACATAGAACGGGTGTAAATATAACCATCTTAAATGTGTCGGCTAATACGAACGTTTAAGTTACGTTACGGTTGGTCAAGTCTAATCGGCGCTGTGTTGTCTGTCTGCTTGCCTGTGTGTGCAGTCTGGCGGTGCGCACGTTATGGACACTTATCCAGATTCACTTGTGTGAGATTCAGGTAGAAATATTTCTCCTGCATTATATGTTAGGGCGTATAGCTTTTTTGTCTGTCTTACGAAGATTGATCGAAATTTTTCAGTTCCTATAATGCTAAAAATAGCTTCTTAAGGTCTTTTTTACTTGGAACTTACTTGTTTGCCGGCTTAGATTTCTTATGCCGCTAAAGCACTAAGGTTTGGATCTAGATGGGGATATTATTATGTGAAAAATATGTTGGAGGCGATAGCTTAGTGGAGCAGACTTTATAATCGAGTTTTGGTTCCGAGTCCTGGCTATTACACTACCCACGTGAATCCTCTCCTAAGCTTTACTGGAGAGGTTAACGGGAATATTAGTAACTAGGGCTTCGTCCGCGTGGATTTCTTGTCCCGTTGCCACTTCTAGTGGTGAAAGAGTTTTCAATATCGGTTCAGTAGTTTCAGAGATTACCTCGTGCAACTATACAAAACTCACACACTTTACCTCTTTATTATAATAATGGTATATATTTCTGGTTGCTAATATAATATTTATTTTTGAAATATATAGAAATATGATACCTATGTAAGAGTGAAGTGGATATATCAGGATCAAACTAACAATCCTCGTGGTATACCGTCCATCCACGTGAGCCACCGGAGCCGGTAAGAGTGATTATATCTTCTACTGAATATGCATTTTTTGGTTGCCGTGGGCGAGATAGTAGGTAACATTTTCCTAGCACCAGACACCTTAGCGCTATTCTTTAGGGGTTACAGGTGGAACCGCTTGACACCCTAGCAGAAGCAGGCCGTGGCGGCTAGATGGAGATGCCATGATTCCCACATTTGGAGAAGGGTGTCACCTCAAAAAGATGTATCTGGGCCGCCGGGGTGCGAGAGATATACCCTGTATTATCACACCTCCGGCAATCAAAGACCCATAAATAGCGTACGTTTTAGTCGTTGTTTTACTCCGACATAATCACTTTTCCACACACATTTCCCATTGTCCGACTTTGGTGGAAACCACTTCCATCGCGGTATCCGTGGGAATTATGCGCACGAAAAAAAAACTGTCTTCTATAAATATATCTGTTTAACTTGAGTGTAAGCCTAAATATCTGTATTAAACTATACTGTTACGCTTCTAGGAATACTTATAAATCCCAAACCATCAGATACCAGCATATAATACCCCAATTAGACAGCCGATACTTTGTTAGTTTTTGAGTTACGTAAGAGATGTTCATAACTGTGTATGCCGGGAACCGAAGGCGCATACCTTGGGCCGCGGTCGCGCCGCTCGCGAATAATTCAGTAGTTTCTGAGAAACTGTGGCGGTGTAGTAATAAATCTGGCTGCTGGAGCCCTCATTATGCGGTACAGCCGACTACAGCCTACATTCCTAAGGCATACGGTTTTGCCGTATAAAAAGTCACGAATTCGACTATTGTTCAGTCGTACAGGGTTAGGAAAGGTGTACAAAATCCTATGTATGGGTACTTTAGTTTTCCTTCATTTAAATAGCCGATAGTTTTGATGGAGGTAGATTTCCAATCAAGTAGTATGATTGAGATTGTAGAAGCTCCTCCACCCAATAGATTACCGGTTTGTGTTTCCGATGGTGAGTACGGTAGCCATAGTTTACTGAAGAGTTTTTGTGCTGTCAGTGGGAACACCAATTTGTCTCCTGCGCTGGCGGCACGGAAGCTCTCAAAACTTTCATCCCCTTTCTCCACCTGTTCAAGACGGGGATTAGAAGGTTTATATAGGCTTGGCACACCCTTGGTGTTAAAACCGTCCATGACGGTAACCACTTTTTATCAGGCAACTCAGGAAAAGAGTTATTTGAGATCGGCGTAAGGCGTGTGCTTTTTCATTCTTTCTGCTGCAATCATTTAAATTTTCACAAAATGATAGAAAAATATAGAAAGAATTAAATAATAATGCAGCTTTTCCCTGAACATTTTTATCCCTCTCTTTTCTGCCACTTGATTTTTAAAAGCACTCATGAGATATACCATAAAAACAAGTTAGATAGATGACCTTTTAGCCACTTCTAAACTTTCTATGCCCTTTCCGTCTCCAGTACAGTTGGACACGGAAACAAAGAGCGGTTCACGTAGCCACTGGAGACACAAAGAAAGGACCAAAGCATTATTCCAGGCATTTTTCTAAGTCAATTAAATACGCCGACAAGATGGCGGTGAGTCAACCGTCGATTTTTAGATAGCGTAGATTAACTGTTGTTGACGATTTTGCTGTACCTATTTAATAAATATTATTCGACGTATATGGAATGGAATTTTTTAACCACCCAGTGGAAAGTACTCTCAATATTGGAGATTGGAAATTTTAATCAATCTACGTTTAAAAATTTCTGAAAACTAGCCTTACGAATATGGACTTATGCCTTACAACAATCGTAAGGTGAGTTCTGAAAAAAAAAAACGTAGATTTGGTTCCTTTAATCAGTATCTGAAAAAGTAATACCCTTGGGGTCTAATATGAAATATCATAATTTTCGAGCCCGCATGCATATTCACGAACTAAAGTCATGTTGATACATTTTTTTTGCGCGATGGCTCCTTTCGTATGCAATGCAAGTTATCTCTGAAACATCCGTGCCCGGTGATCACCTACGTCAGCCGGTATGAGAGGCTACCGTGAGGCTTCTCTAGCCAGTCCCCCATGATGGGTATAGTATAGCCGCCTATATTGGTACCATGAAGTCGATTGCGATTTCCACCGACGACAGGGTATGCCACGTATCGTCGTTCGGATTCGATTTCAGGATAAATTTGGTTCATGGAACCATTTGTCCGAAATTTTGTTTCGTGACTTCGAATGTTTCATAGTAGGCCTAATTTATTTATTTACCATCAACCGATAGGATATTCTATACTTGATTTTGACCATGATCGGGACAAGAATATAGGATACTATTTTTTTACCATAATTCGTTGAGTTCGCGTGATCGCAAGCCATACGAGCGAAGAGTCAAACATAATCCGGTATCTAATATAGATGAATATATTTGATAGAGAAAAAAACAATTAATATTTTACAAGGCGTGTGTAGTAAAAGTCAACAAGGCATAAATAACTGTGAGGCAGAGTGGCAGTGGGCGGCTTACTAACGATTGCAAGTCGCTGCTCACGTCGCAACATGTGTGTTTTATAACTTCATGTTTATAACACATAACATAACATAAACTCACGCCTATATCCACGAAGAGGTAGGCAGAGGTTAGCACCCACATTTCGCCAGTTTATGTTATTAGGTCCCAATGTAATAGGTGGATTGCCATTAACCGGGCACTTGTAAACCTGCGATAAATACACACATAACTTCGAAAAGCATCGAAAATTGGTGTGTGCCATAGTAAACCTGGGATCGAACCCGAGACCTTGTCTCAGCAGTCATTACCACTAGGCTACCGCGGTTGGTTATATAAATAAATAAATATACTACAGAACGCTCTTGTTATGTAAATATATATTTATTTTATTCATTGCGTGTGCATTAAAGAAAGAAATTTGGAACTTGCGACCCGAATGTTGAAGCTTTTCATTTTATATGTAAGTGTAACAGCATTTTATGGCACCATTAAAATGTGGTTATCAGATACTCTCGTTGACAAGTGTTGTGCTATGGCTCTTCTTGCTTCCGGTCCGACTTATATACATTGGTTGTGGAAAGTAGGACCGATTTATATGGTCGTATAGAACCTAAATTGTACGAGAACCAGTGGACAGTTACAAGAAAACTATTTACATAACTATTGCATTACGATTGGTCAACTTTCCCTGAGGCTCTAGTTGATTTTTTATACTACTTAGATGGCAGACAAGCACACAGCCCAGTTGATGGAAAATGGTCACTATAGCCTATGGGCGTCTGCATCACCATAGCCGTCACTCTCGCGCTGCCGATTCTGTAGAAACCTTAATACTTTTCTTGAAGAACCCCATATTGTGTTCGCCCAAATTCTACTCTGCCGGGAACCACGTGATTTTTGTAATCAAATAATTTGCACAAACAAATAATATTTCAAAATTGAGGTAGAATAATTAGGACTTTATCTTCAATCCTAATTGAGTAGTCCGACTGGGGAAATAGTATACTATAGTATACCGCGGCTTGTGTTGTATTTTCGGTGGTGAGTAGCGTTGCCAGAGCTCACTGGAGAGGTTTTGTGTTGTTAGTGGGAAGACTGAGACTCTTCTTTGTCTTCTTCACTGATAGCAGATAAACTCTCTTTACCTTCTCCTCTCCCTCCCCCCCCCCCCCTTCTTCCCTACCATCTATATAGGCAGTAGGTACGAATTTGACGTCTCTGGTATTGCAAACGTCCATAGGCCACGGTAACGACTTTCAATCAGGTGGGTCACGTGATTGTCTGCCACCTAAGTCGTATAAAAAAAATGAAGAGGCCATAAAGCTGAGCGCCACCATTATGACAATGCACATGTTTGTAATGGTGACCATCTTTCCTGACACTGTCTTGAGCTTACCATGCGAGGAGAATTGACTTGTCCTAGTTTAAAAAAAAACTAATACTCTTTGTCCTTTCTCGTCGACCATCAGTACTTTAGGTACCTCTCATATATGTTTTAAATTCTCCGTTTAACATCAGAAGTTGCTATCCTCCTCCAACATCACAATCAAACGCCTCCGAACCGCGCATAAAAATTAATGACTTAATATTATTAATTTTACTTATCTTAATGGCCTAACGCATATCATTAATTCCGTATAAACATTCAGAAACATTTCTTTTAACCATAACTATTGTTAACATAACGATTTAAAACAACAGTATACTTAATATTATTGTGAAAAATAAAATTATAATCTCGTAAAAATATTCATTGGTGAATACGTTTTCGTAGCATGACGGTAACTCAAGACGTCCCCCGCCGTGATTTAACCTATTGTTATAAGTTTAAATTTTTATACCATTTAGGTGGTGGATAAGCACACGGCCCTCTAGATGGGAAGCGGTCACCGTGGCCTATGGACGCTTGCAACACCAGAGTTGTCACACTCTTGTAGAAACCTTCTGAGACCCTTCTTGAAGAATCCTTTATGCAGTTGCTTAGAAAAACCACAGCATTGTTTCCGGTGGTAATGTGTGCGGATGACCTCCCTGCCTATGGCGAGCGGTTTCCTTGCACTTTAACGAACTATCGCGTCATGGATTCGAGTTCTGTCTATGCATTCACTTTTTCCAATCTAAATCGATCAGAATATTTTGAATACTAAAACTATAGCGCTCTCCAGTAAGCATAGTTTGACTAGTTTATGTTATGAGGGTTCTAGATTACGAATAAAAACATTATGAACTGTTCCTCGTAAATGCAATATTATACATTAAAACAGTCGTACCAATGTAAATAGACATTACATAATTCATTCATACAAATAGGTATACAATATACACTGAGCGGGCATCGTACCCGTGTCCCTGTCGTAGCAGTCAAATGAAGTGCGTCACAGCCGCTATATAAGACACATAAATGAGGGGAAGTACCTCAGGTTCCGAGGTCAAGGCTATGATTGTGAATGGGAACAATAATATGATGATGATGATGATGACTATTAATTTATCTCTTTCTCTGCAAACAGTAACCACAGTTTTAAAAAAGAAACTTGCTTATATCCTTCTTTGGCTTGACAACAGTTATATTTACCCTAATCGCTGAATGGTTATTAAAAATATTAAAATTCTGTGTAGCGGCATATCCTCGGCCTTATCCGGTCGGAATACTTGCTCAGATAATAGCACACCCATAACTGGATATATTGTTGTCTATTTTAGCATTTCCGTGCAAAAAACATTATTTATATTTTAATAGTTTGATCGTTTGAAAGCAAAAAAGTTGTTGTCGAGTAATTTTTGAAGAAATTTCTGGGTTGGTGCGTGCGCCTACGCGCGTATGAGTCGCCATATTCTGTTATTTTTGTGAATTTTAAACTTTTATTGTTATGAATAGTTTATGTTCAATATATATATCCACCCGTGTGGTGATGGAGAAAGAATATTACCACACCATTTCATCCGAAGGGTGATGTAAGAGGACGAAAAAAAGAAAAATATACGATATCACTGCGAGAGAAGGTAAACTCGAACTTAAATCATGTACCAACCCATCTGGCGTGGAAATTGTAGGCCAAAGTTTCCCAACATTCGGAGAGGCCTCTGTCCAGCTGTGGACTGTTATAGGCTAATTGATTGATTGACAAGGACATTAGGTACATATCAAGGCCCGATATATTGACTACTATCTCACCTCCGGCAACTAAAGATCCAAAGATGGCGTGCGTTTTAGTTTGTTCGAGTCCGACATAACCTCCCCATTGGCTCCGGCAAGGGTACCCGTGATGATTTTCCGCACGATAAAAATAGACCAACCTTTCTCTATAAGCTACCTCGTGACTTCTCATTAATTGCCTAGGTACCATCCATAATTCTATGAACTTCGAACGGACCATAAAGGTGCCCACACACGGGCTAATGAGCGAACGCAGATTTATGGCCAATAAATAATGTTACTTGAGCGTAATCAGAGCGTATGGCCGCGTATAGCCAGGCACTACCGATTGTGCGGACTGCGGATTTTTTTTCTTTTATTTATTGCAAAAGTTTGTATCTGAAAATCAAAGCTTCCTACAGTCCCGGGTCCTTCAAGCGGGGCGCCAAAAAGTATCTGGTGATGCGGTCAGGCTGAAAACCACCATTATAATATCGTAGGTGTCTGTAAAGGTTATTTGTACTGTTGGTTGAAGACATTTGTTGTTATACATTATCGATAGAACACTTGTAGGTACTTCTCCACTATATTTCTCATTGTAATTAACTACCATTATTGATAAAACACTTGTACTTCTCTTCTATATTTATTATTGTACCTACCCGGCATTATTCATAACACAATTCTACTTCTCCACTATATTTAATATTGTACCTAATTGGTAGCGCCGAAACCGGTTAGATACAATAATAAATATAGTGGAGAAGTACAAGTGTGTTATCAATAATGTTGTCTGTAATGGTGATCCTTTTTCCTGAGACTTCAGAGTCAAACAGACTGGTCCTATTAAAAAACTAAATATGATGTTTAATTTCGTTCTGCCTACCCGTTTAGGAATTTATAGGTGTGAAAATATATATGTATGTACACATATCTTTCAAAATCGGTCACCTACTTATGTATGAACCACAATATCCTGTCTGTACCGTCTGTAACTAAGTCACGTGCACACTTAAGTTGGTCTGACCTGTATGAATAAATGAATATATATTCATGATCTACACTAATACTTTCTACACTTGAACTCAATATAGTGCACTTTCAATCAAAACTTCTTCAGTGGCGAATCGGAGGCATATCCAAGTAAAGGGAATGCGATTTGGAAATACCACTTGTCTATGGCCCACGGTTATCCGGGGTGTAGAGTAAACACATAATTATCTAACACTAGCTGTTGCCAGCGGCTCCGCCCGCGCGGACTTCTGATCCCGTGCCCACTGCTTGGACTTCTGATCCCGTTCCCGTTGCTCCATAAAAACCTTTCGTAGAGTACAAGGAACTATTAAAAAAAAGAATTGCTCGAATTGGTCCAGCCGTTTTCGAGTTATGCGCTTACCAACATATTTCGCGATTCATTTCTATATATATAGATTACACCGCCGTAATTGAGACCCGAGATGGTGTGCCGTTTTAGTTGGTTCGACTCCGACTTACCCACCCCCTATGGCCGGCAGGGATGTTATCAGTAAGGATTTTCGCACAAACAGCAAGGGAAGGCTATAGTTATGACCTTTAAGAGTCGAGCAATAAGAAAAAATGGCGCGAGTAATCGAGATTCAGGCGTCCATTATTTCCTTTAATAATAATGTTAATCATTCATGTTTCTTTAAAAATAATTTTATTAACATGTGCGTGGAACGGCGTCGTTCACAAAGAGAATTTTATTTGCGTTATATTCAGTTATCCTGCGGTAAAACATCGTAATTTATATGTTATTAAGACTTTAAATTTTGCCATTTTTTCTACGAGTTTGCATTTAGCATTTATTAAAATGTTTATTGCTCCTACCTCGTAAATGGGATTTATTGTCATCTACGGTAGTACTTAACGTTGGTTTTATATCTGCCGTTTGGAAGACTCAAGGGTACATGCGCTAACGACAGTTTACAGAAAAAATATTGTTCTGTGAACTATTGATGATGTGATTTTGGTTCATTTTTCTTTGAACAATCCATGTCGTTTATAATCTCTCGCGTTTGTATATTGTCGATTGCAAGCAGCAATTACAGTTGACGGGATAATCAATGTCCTGTAAACGACTTATGATGTATTTTTGAACCTTTTCTCTATGAACAATGGATGTCGCTTGCAATCTTTCGGTTCTCAATCGTCGATATTTTCTATAATGTAGATATCCGAAAATAGAAGTAATGTTTATAGTTTATAAACCTGTAGTACAGTCATGTACTTATTGTATTACTAAGGTAGCAAACAAGCATAAGCCCAGAGCAATTAGTAACTAGAAAAGCTGGACAGTGACACCAATTACTTTTTGTCATCTCATTTATACCACTTAGGTGGCAGACAAGCATTCTGGGTATGTTTCCTGATTTTAAAACATTCTACGAAGCACTCTCTAGACCCAAACAAAGCTTAGTTTAGCTAGCTGGTACACCTATCATGAGTTCTAGAATGCGAATAAACATACTTACAAATATTTCTTTGTAAAATCATAACTTATATAGCATACTCAAAAATACACAGACCAATGTAGATATATCATGCATACACAGAGCGGGAGTAGAACCCGCAGCTCCTAACGTAGAATCGAAGTCCCCATCGCACTGCTACACCACGCGACATTCATTTTTTTGATAATAAATGTAACCGGGAATTAACGCGATCATGGTATAGGTATATACATACCTTTTGCCTGACGTTTCGACCAGGTTACACCGGCCGTGGTCACAGGCTGACTGGCTCAGCTGCGCACGCCCTCCGTCGTCGAGTCCGTGAGGTAGCCGGTTGTTCACCTACCCGCACATTTTCGACATTTTGTAGATTATTTCTTCGCCAGGTACCGTCACATACCACACTCACAGGGTCCCTATTCTCTAAGCAAACGGCTCGGTGTCTATCCGACGGCGCAGAAAAGCGAGGTAGCAGGTTTTTTATCACTGGATTCCATGTCGCAGATAACTTGAAACCGTCTTCCCGATTGAAATTATTGTACTTCTTAATTTCAATAGCTTCACGTACAGCTCTTGAATAGAAGTGACGTTCGGTGGAGAGGACTTGCGTATTGTGGAATTCAATCCAGTGATTCGTGCCCGCTTCTAAAAGGTGTTCTGCAATCGCTGATCTGCTCGTCCGGCGGTTCTTTACAGCTGCAATGTGTTCTTTGACCCTATCAGCTATAGTCCGCTTTGTTTGGCCTATATACGAACTACCGCAGCTGCAATCGATCTTGTAGACCCCTGGCGTCTGAAGCGGTAAGACATCCTTCGGTGTGCCCACGATGTTGTTTACTTTAATGCCTGGTGTGTAAACTGTCGGGATGGAATACTTTTTTAGCAAGGAGCCGATTTTATCCGTTATTCCCCTGACATAAGGCATATACGCTGGCTGTCTGCTCACCTTTGGGTGCCGCCGCCTCAATGTTTGCTGCTTCCGTCTTCCGTTCACATCATATCCGTTACTTTTGAGTACCTCCTGAACATGATCCAGCTCTCGCTCCAGATGTTCAGGGTCGCAGAGATCATACGCTCTATTCTTGAGTGAGGTTATAACGGATTGTAAGTGTCGGGGGTGGTGATGAGACGTGGCGTGAAGGTACCTGTCCGTATGAGTAGGTTTCCGGTACACACAGTGTGACAAGGACCCATCTGATCTCACGGCTACTTTTACATCCAAGAAAGACAGCGACCTATCCTTCTCCATTTCATACGTAAACCTCATCTTGGGGTGAATGGAGTTGAGATGTTGTATATACTGATCTACTTCCTGTACACTTCCTTTCACGATACTGAAGATATCGTCGACGTATCGCTTCCAAAGTCTGATGCTCTTGGGGCCGAGACTCAGAGCCTTCTCTTCAAAATGTTCCATCCAGATGTTGGCAAGTACCGGGGCTACAGGACTTCCCATTGCGACACCATCTATCTGAAGGTAATGTTGGCCTTGGAACAGAAAGTAGTTGCCGTCTAGACAGTGTTCAAGTAGATCAATATAGTTAAACGGTAGTTCATTGTCGCTCAGTAGGTCTTTCACGATATCTAAACACTCCTTTAAAGGAACGTTGGTAAATAGGGACTCCACGTCAAAGCTCACCATGACGTCATCCGGTTCCAGTTTGAGCTCTTTAATTATTTGTATAAAGTGCCGCGAGTCCTTCACAAAAGACGGTGTTTTTCCTATAAGTGGTTGCAATACTGATGCAACGTGCTTCGCAAGATCATAAGTGGGAGATGATATTTGACTTACGATTGGTCGCAGTGGCACGTTGGGCTTATGTATTTTTGGCAGACCATATAACTTGGGTGGCTGGTGCGCCTTCGGCGTAAACAGTCTATTGTACTCATCTTCTGTGAAGAGGTCCTCGTTATCCTGTATCCGAGCTCGTATTCTGCGTGTTACTCTAGCCGTGGGGTTATATGATACCGGTTTATACACCTTATTATCACTTAACAGTTCGAGAATTTTACTCTGGTAATCACTTGTATTCATCACCACGGTGGCGTTTCCCTTGTCGGCCTGGAGCACTAAAATATCCGGGTTGTCCCTAACGTTTTTTAGTGCTTGACGCTCTTCCGTAGTGATGTTGCTAGTCGGAAGCTTCGATCTCCGTAATATCACCGCGACGTCCTGTCTGAGGGTATCGGCATCACCAGGCGGCACTTTATTACGTATGATCGATTCCTCTATACTACTGATTACATTCTCGAACGGTATTCGCTTGGGTGTTGGAACGAAATTCATACCCTTGGCTAAGATATTTACTGCAGTTTCATCTAAATTCACGTTCGACAAGTTCACAACGGTGTCCTTTGATTTGTCCGGTACCGTTGGTGACAGATTATTTCTTGCATACCGCCTGTTGTATTCCTTCGAGAACTTTCGCTCAAGGTTTACGCTGCACAGCTCGAAGGTACGCTCAGCTTGCAAAAACGTAATTCGGTCACACAAATCAAAATCGGTTTTATTTAGATTTTCACTACACTTTAGATGCAACGCATACAACTCCCTCTGAATACACTCCACTTCACTATATTTATTGCGAATTAGTTGTCTCAGGAGGCGTACACTCGCGTTCGTTAGAATTCTCTGGGAAAATGCGATATCACTACGTGGTTTAATGCGTACACACGCAGGTAATAAGTTCCAATCGCGGCACTTAACAAGAAATGTCAACGATGTTTCCACTCGCGCCCGTTTTTTCCGTAAAAATTCTAGATGGCGGATTTGTTTGGCAATTTCCGACCCGTAGCGGTTTGCTATATTAACTTTTAAACTTTCGCGTTCCATGATTATGATAATAAATGTAACCGGGAATTAACGCGATCATGGTATAGGTATATACATACCTTTTGCCTGACGTTTCGACCAGGTTACACCGGCCGTGGTCACAGGCTGACTGGCTCAGCTGCGCACGCCCTCCGTCGTCGAGTCCGTGAGGTAGCCGGTTGTTCACCTACCCGCACATTTTCGACATTTTGTAGATTATTTCTTCGCCAGGTACCGTCACATACCACACTCACAGGGTCCCTATTCTCTAAGCAAACGGCTCGGTGTCTATCCGACGGCGCAGAAAAGCGAGGTAGCAGGTTTTTTATCACTGGATTCCATGTCGCAGATAACTTGAAACCGTCTTCCCGATTGAAATTATTGTACTTCTTAATTTCAATAGCTTCACGTACAGCTCTTGAATAGAAGTGACGTTCGGTGGAGAGGACTTGCGTATTGTGGAATTCAATCCAGTGATTCGTGCCCGCTTCTAAAAGGTGTTCTGCAATCGCTGATCTGCTCGTCCGGCGGTTCTTTACAGCTGCAATGTGTTCTTTGACCCTATCAGCTATAGTCCGCTTTGTTTGGCCTATATACGAACTACCGCAGCTGCAATCGATCTTGTAGACCCCTGGCGTCTGAAGCGGCAAGACATCCTTCGGTGTGCCCACGATGTTGTTTACTTTAATGCCTGGTGTGTAAACTGTCGGGATGGAATACTTTTTTAGCACGGAGCCGATTTTATCCGTTATTTTTCCTGACATAAGGCATATACGCTGGCTGTCTGCTCACCTTTGGGTGCCGCCGCCTCAATGTTTGCTGCTTCCGTCTTCCGTTCACATCATATCCGTTACTTTTGAGTACCTCCTGAACATGATCCAGCTCTCGCTCCAGATGTTCAGGGTCGCAGAGATCATACGCTCTATTCTTGAGTGAGGTTATAACGGATTGTAAGTGTCGGGGGTGGTGATGAGACGTGGCGTGAAGGTACCTGTCCGTATGAGTAGGTTTCCGGTACACACAGTGTGACAAGGACCCATCTGATCTCACGGCTACTTTTACATCCAAGAAAGACAGCGACCTATCCTTCTCCATTTCATACGTAAACCTCATCTTGGGGTGAATGGAGTTGAGATGTTGTATATACTGATCTACTTCCTGTACACTTCCTTTCACGATACTGAAGATATCGTCGACGTATCGCTTCCAAAGTCTGATGCTCTTGGGGCCGAGACTCAGAGCCTTCTCTTCAAAATGTTCCATCCAGATGTTGGCAAGTACCGGGGCTACAGGACTTCCCATTGCGACACCATCTATCTGAAGGTAATGTTGGCCTTGGAACAGAAAGTAGTTGCCGTCTAGACAGTGTTCAAGTAGATCAATATAGTTAAACGGTAGTTCATTGTCGCTCAGTAGGTCTTTCACGATATCTAAACACTCCTTTAAAGGAACGTTGGTAAATAGGGACTCCACGTCAAAGCTCACCATGACGTCATCCGGTTCCAGTTTGAGCTCTTTAATTATTTGTATAAAGTGCCGCGAGTCCTTCACAAAAGACGGTGTTTTTCCTATAAGTGGTTGCAATACTGATGCAACGTGCTTCGCAAGATCATAAGTGGGAGATGATATTTGACTTACGATTGGTCGCAGTGGCACGTTGGGCTTATGTATTTTTGGCAGACCATATAACTTGGGTGGCTGGTGCGCCTTCGGCGTAAACAGTCTATTGTACTCATCTTCTGTGAAGAGGTCCTCGTTATCCTGTATCCGAGCTCGTATTCTGCGTGTTACTCTAGCCGTGGGGTTATATGATACCGGTTTATACACCTTATTATCACTTAACAGTTCGAGAATTTTACTCTGGTAATCACTTGTATTCATCACCACGGTGGCGTTTCCCTTGTCGGCCTGGAGCACTAAAATATCCGGGTTGTCCCTAACGTTTTTTAGTGCTTGACGCTCTTCCGTAGTGATGTTGCTAGTCGGAAGCTTCGATCTCCGTAATATCACCGCGACGTCCTGTCTGAGGGTATCGGCATCACCAGGCGGCACTTTATTACGTATGATCGATTCCTCTATACTACTGATTACATTCTCGAACGGTATTCGCTTGGGTGTTGGAACGAAATTCATACCCTTGGCTAAGATATTTACTGCAGTTTCATCTAAATTCACGTTCGACAAGTTCACAACGGTGTCCTTTGATTTGTCCGGTACCGTTGGTGACAGATTATTTCTTGCATACCGCCTGTTGTATTCCTTCGAGAACTTTCGCTCAAGGTTTACGCTGCACAGCTCGAAGGTACGCTCAGCTTGCAAAAACGTAATTCGGTCACACAAATCAAAATCGGTTTTATTTAGATTTTCACTACACTTTAGATGCAACGCATACAACTCCCTCTGAATACACTCCACTTCACTATATTTATTGCGAATTAGTTGTCTCAGGAGGCGTACACTCGCGTTCGTTAGAATTCTCTGGGAAAATGCGATATCACTACGTGGTTTAATGCGTACACACGCAGGTAATAAGTTCCAATCGCGGCACTTAACAAGAAATGTCAACGATGTTTCCACTCGCGCCCGTTTTTTCCGTAAAAATTCTAGATGGCGGATTTGTTTGGCAATTTCCGACCCGTAGCGGTTTGCTATATTAACTTTTAAACTTTCGCGTTCCATGATTATGATAATAAATGTAACCGGGAATTAACGCGATCATGGTATAGGTATATACATACCTTTTGCCTGACGTTTCGACCAGGTTACACCGGCCGTGGTCACAGGCTGACTGGCTCAGCTGCGCACGCCCTCCGTCGTCGAGTCCGTGAGGTAGCCGGTTGTTCACCTACCCGCACATTTTCGACATTTTGTAGATTATTTCTTCGCCAGGTACCGTCACATACCACACTCACAGGGTCCCTATTCTCTAAGCAAACGGCTCGGTGTCTATCCGACGGCGCAGAAAAGCGAGGTAGCAGGTTTTTTATCACTGGATTCCATGTCGCAGATAACTTGAAACCGTCTTCCCGATTGAAATTATTGTACTTCTTAATTTCAATAGCTTCACGTACAGCTCTTGAATAGAAGTGACGTTCGGTGGAGAGGACTTGCGTATTGTGGAATTCAATCCAGTGATTCGTGCCCGCTTCTAAAAGGTGTTCTGCAATCGCTGATCTGCTCGTCCGGCGGTTCTTTACAGCTGCAATGTGTTCTTTGACCCTATCAGCTATAGTCCGCTTTGTTTGGCCTATATACGAACTACCGCAGCTGCAATCGATCTTGTAGACCCCTGGCGTCTGAAGCGGCAAGACATCCTTCGGTGTGCCCACGATGTTGTTTACTTTAATGCCTGGTGTGTAAACTGTCGGGATGGAATACTTTTTTAGCACGGAGCCGATTTTATCCGTTATTCCCCTGACATAAGGCATATACGCTGGCTGTCTGCTCACCTTTGGGTGCCGCCGCCTCAATGTTTGCTGCTTCCGTCTTCCGTTCACATCATATCCGTTACTTTTGAGTACCTCCTGAACATGATCCAGCTCTCGCTCCAGATGTTCAGGGTCGCAGAGATCATACGCTCTATTCTTGAGTGAGGTTATAACGGATTGTAAGTGTCGGGGGTGGTGATGAGACGTGGCGTGAAGGTACCTGTCCGTATGAGTAGGTTTCCGGTACACACAGTGTGACAAGGACCCATCTGATCTCACGGCTACTTTTACATCCAAGAAAGACAGCGACCTATCCTTCTCCATTTCATACGTAAACCTCATCTTGGGGTGAATGGAGTTGAGATGTTGTATATACTGATCTACTTCCTGTACACTTCCTTTCACGATACTGAAGATATCGTCGACGTATCGCTTCCAAAGTCTGATGCTCTTGGGGCCGAGACTCAGAGCCTTCTCTTCAAAATGTTCCATCCAGATGTTGGCAAGTACCGGGGCTACAGGACTTCCCATTGCGACACCATCTATCTGAAGGTAATGTTGGCCTTGGAACAGAAAGTAGTTGCCGTCTAGACAGTGTTCAAGTAGATCAATATAGTTAAACGGTAGTTCATTGTCGCTCAGTAGGTCTTTCACGATATCTAAACACTCCTTTAAAGGAACGTTGGTAAATAGGGACTCCACGTCAAAGCTCACCATGACGTCATCCGGTTCCAGTTTGAGCTCTTTAATTATTTGTATAAAGTGCCGCGAGTCCTTCACAAAAGACGGTGTTTTTCCTATAAGTGGTTGCAATACTGATGCAACGTGCTTCGCAAGATCATAAGTGGGAGATGATATTTGACTTACGATTGGTCGCAGTGGCACGTTGGGCTTATGTATTTTTGGCAGACCATATAACTTGGGTGGCTGGTGCGCCTTCGGCGTAAACAGTCTATTGTACTCATCTTCTGTGAAGAGGTCCTCGTTATCCTGTATCCGAGCTCGTATTCTGCGTGTTACTCTAGCCGTGGGGTTATATGATACCGGTTTATACACCTTATTATCACTTAACAGTTCGAGAATTTTACTCTGGTAATCACTTGTATTCATCACCACGGTGGCGTTTCCCTTGTCGGCCTGGAGCACTAAAATATCCGGGTTGTCCCTAACGTTTTTTAGTGCTTGACGCTCTTCCGTAGTGATGTTGCTAGTCGGAAGCTTCGATCTCCGTAATATCACCGCGACGTCCTGTCTGAGGGTATCGGCATCACCAGGCGGCACTTTATTACGGTTACATTTATTATCATAATCATGGAACGCGAAAGTTTAAAAGTTAATTCATTTTTTTGTTTCACTAATACCTATCCATTTTTTTTACAAAGTGTCCGATTGGCGGCAGTAGGCTCGCCCCCTATTACGTGGGACCAAAAATCATAGTTGGCGAAATGTGGGTGTTAATGTTATTGTATTAAAACTTTATGCATGCGTTCTGCGTGTTCATATGTACGGACTTAATTCTTTAGGCATTCTCTACCAGTCAACTTTATAGGCGAGGACACGTTACAACTTCCAACCCAATACATATTACGAATTACCGTAAAGGTAACGTACCGCGGTAGCCTAGTGGTATGGGTAATGGACTGCTGAGACGAGGTCTCGGGTTCGATCCCAGGTTTTACCATGGCACACACCAATGACTTTTCGATGCTTTTCGAAGTTATGTGTGTATTTATCGCAGGTTTATAAGTGCCCGGTTAATGGCAATAGACTCGCCACCTATTACATTGGGACCTAAACATAAACTGGCGAAATGTGGGTGCTAGCACCACTGCCTACCCCCTTCGGGGATATACATATAGGCGTGAGTTTATGTATGTATGTATACGAATGGTAATAGTCGGAAATTACCCAATGTACCCACCAGTAGTCTACTCCGCCGTTTATAGCGCGGGTCTACGAACCGACCGATTACTTTATTACTGGTTTTGTCCAAGTGTGAACATGTGACTCACGATCGAAAACGTTCACTTTGCTGTAATGGTTTTGTTGTTCTATCTCTGAGGTAAGACTTAAATCTTAACAACAACTAACTGACAAATATTAAAAGTAGAAATTTCGAATGATTCGGAATTTTAGAAATAAGAAGAATATAGAAATTTCGCATAATTTCGAAGGCTTCGTGGCTTAGCGGTCAGAGCGTTCCCCTGTAAAGGAAAGATCGCGAGTTCGAGTCACGTCGAAGGATTCACTTTTTCCTACATAAGTTTGATTGAAGTTCATTTCTAAGGAGGTAGGACACGACGGTATATCCGTCCCAATCGAGCATTCCGACTGGGGAAGTACCTCCACCCTACAGAATATCGCCGTTTAATAACCTTGTGTTGTGTTTTCGGTGGTGAGTAGGGTAGCCAGAGCTACTAGAGAGGTTTTGTGTTGTCCGTGGGAAAACCAAAGGCTTATCCTACATCTTTTGCGCTGACGACACAGAATGTCTCTGTTCTCACAGGGGTTGCGGCACGAGTGTTATTCCTCTGGTGTTACACTCGCCCATAGGTCACGGTAACCACTTACCATCAGGTGGGCCGAGTGCTTGTCTGCAACCTAAGTTGTATAAAAAAAAATTAAAAATAGAATTTGGAGCATTTGTTTTGTGTTTAAAAAATAAAGTGTATCAACCGATTGGTATTCCCGCTGTCCTCGTCACTACTCCTGTCCACAACTCTAACTGGTACTGTAATAACCAGGATTCGAACGCGGAACCACTAGTTCATAAGGTTGACTCCTTAACCGTTACAGCATTTGAAGTTACCGGGGCTTATAGAGGTGTACAGCACCATAGGCTTTTTCCTCATAAGAACCTGCTGATCTTGAAGAACCCCATATTGTAGTCGCTTGGGAAAACTTACAAAGCTCATTCCACAGCTAGATCGTGCGCAGGAGTTCCTTTCATATCTCATTATGTACTAGAAAACGAAACTATAAAAATTTATCTTTTTTTTATAATATTACGCCTATATCCCCGAAGGGGTAGGCAGAGGTGCTAGCACCCACATTTCGCCAGTTTATGTTTGAGTCCCAATGTAATAGGTGGCGAGCCTATTGCCATAAACCGGGCACTTATAAACCTGCGATAAATACACACATAACTTCGAAAAGCATCGAGTCATTGGTGTGTGCCATGGTTAAACCTGGGATCGAACCCGAGACCTCGTCTCAGCAATCCATTACCCATACCACTAAGCTACCGCGGTTGTTTCTATGTTGTATCTTCACTACGTAAACCAATTCCCATCGGTAACTAGTATAGTAAGCATGCTTGGCACATTAAAACTCATTGCATCGTAATTCACTTATATATTGATGAGAATCAGTGTTCTGAATTAAAGAATTTTAATCATATGTATGGCCCTTCGTTATTTGCTCATTTGACCGCGGTGAATAAAGTGATGCGCTGAGAGGAAATTAATTATCATACTAATTACATAAAACGGAAAGTTTGTTTACTAAGGGAGACACATAGCACCTGTAGACCACTTTCACATCAGATTTAAGTATGATAAGCTAAATTAACAAGCCTTTATTGGAATAATTAATTTATGAAGTGTTATTTTTGCATTTGTGTATATTTTCTCGATGTTTCGATTGCTTTTCATCTACTATAGTCTAATGGAAACTACATGTGTTACAAAAGGTACCTATGCTTGCGCAAAGAATATAGGTCTCCCCCATCGACCTCCTATCTGTCCGGTTGGAGGCGGTCTGCATCCAGCTGATACCTGCAACTCTGACTATACCGTACGTTCATCTCGCGGGGGGTGGAGGAGGCGCTCTTACGCCTTATCTACCAGTACGTGGTTTCCATTCAAGAACGTTGTGTGCTTGTGCAAGTTTCATTACCGTGTATTTGCATAGGCTTAGGCTTGCACATTTATACTTGAAAAAGTAAGGTTACCATAAGAAAGACTATTTTTCTTTTTTTTTATCGTGCGAAAAATCCCTACGGATTATGTCGGACTCGAACCGACTAAAGCGCACGCCGTCTTTGGGTCTTTAGTTGCCGGAGGTAAGGTAGTAGCCAACATATCCCTCGCACCCCGGCAGACCCGGGGCCTTCTCATCGAGATGACCCCCTTCGGGACCATAAAAAAGACTAAAGTGACTTGTTAGTTTTCAGTTCTTAGAACATAATAGTGGTTTTCGTGCTTATATTGGGTAGGGGAAAAAATTACTAAAATGCCGTGCGGAGCAGCGTGCTAAATCAAGTATTTTCATAACTTATAATGAAACAGCACACAAAATACAGTGCATACTTCATTCGGGCTTGCCTGCGTTTATTTTGTCGCAGTCAAAACGCACATGCGCTCGCGCATAATTGCGCCGACACATTAACTTCTGCCTTTGAAGTTAATTGGATCCGAGCTAAGTTGCTATTCTAATGAGCTTGCCTATTAATAACCGCGACTGTCTTCGAATTATTGTCGTTTGTGAATTTGCTCAGCACTTTCTGGGGCACTTCTATTGAAGTCGTTTTGATCTGATTTACTGTAACCATTTCAAAGAGTTATTAAAATAGTGCACTCTTTCTACTATTATAAATATCAAAGTGTGGTTCCATGAATGTTTGTTCTTCGATCTGTCAGAATATATCTGGGTGAGTACGGAGATGAATTATTTAGTATAGTTTGAAATTGTACCATATATTTTTTATCCCAAACAATTTGTTGGCTACAAAAATGCTACGGTGGTTAATGCAAGAGGATCTTCATTGGCGTGGTCACGTTTTGCTGAAAAGGTCACGCTACGTGTGTAACAAATACCTGATAATGGCGTCAACTCCGGGTCCCGGTAGGAGAGTAAGACACAATAAGTCCTGGTTTGACGTCGTGGAGGGTACAATGGATATCCGAGATCGTGCAAAGTGGAGGACGAAACTCAGGAATGCGGATCTTGAGCTCCGAGTTTGCCTCGGCTTCGGAGACAATCAAGAGAACCCGTCTACATGATGATGATGATGATGTTGAAAATCTGGTTTGTACACGGACGGAGCCGCGAGTTGTAGTAGTATTAAATATCACAGTCCGATATTATTATTTTGAGTCGTATTTTCAGCTTGACTTTGTTAGGATGTCTGATATGTTTATAGGTGAGGCCTACCTATCAGTATATCGTACGTATATACATACATAATGGTCACGCCCGCAATCCCCGAAGGGGTAGGCAGTGATCTATTAAACACCTACGTTTCGCCAACTATGATTTTCGGTTCCACGTAATAGTGGGCGAGTCTATTGCCACCAATTGAGCATTTTGTACAAAAATGGGTATGGCGAAAATAAATTCCTAACCAAAAATGATGCAGCTAAATAAATTAGAAAAAAAAATCCTGATTAAAAGTAAATCGCAAGGCAATATATTACGTGCTTAGCTGCACTACCTATGAACGTCTTGGAGAGTACCTATATCACTGTAGGTACATAATAATTTACAATTTATTTGTGTTTTTGCCAATTCAATAGTTTATTTCATTCTGATCTGATGTATTGCTTGTCTGATGAAATATAAAGGTAGTTAAATAACCTTCGCGTTTGGAGGAACTTTTATACAATTTGAAGACACATTTGGCATTTTAAAACACGCTAATAAGACAATGACCATATAAAGTCATATTTAAAAACAAAACGAATGTTATATTAAACATTAAAATTATAACTTAGCACTTTATAAATATGGTCTTCAACAGGTGACCGGTGAAAAAATTACGGGTTTTCATAACGATGTTTGATGAATATAATGTTTGAACAACACTACTGTGGGCGGAGCGAGGCTTATATAAGCGCGCTAAATAGTGGCCATTGTCCACAAAATATAGCGTAGGCTTTGTATTACATTAACATAACATAAACTCACGCCTATATTCCCGAAGGAGGTGCTAGCACCCACATTTCGCCAGTTTATGTTTGGGTCCCAACGTAATAGGTGGCGAGCCTATTGCCATTAACCGGGCACTTATAAACGTGCGATAAATACACACATAACTTCGAAAAGCATCGAAAAGTCATAGGTGTGTGCTATGGTAAAATCTGGGATCGAACCCGAGACCTCATCTCAGCAGTCCATTACCCATGCCACTAGGCTACCGCGGTATTATAAGTACGATATTTATTGTCAAAAGACCTCCCAAAAACGCGTATTGCGCTTATTGAGTGCATTTGGAGCACATTTTGGGTGCTCGTGCGTATGTCTATTGGTATCCATGTAGTATCCATGGAAACGGGAAAGTCATAGCTTTTCCGTTTTCATGCATACTTTAGATTTTCTCAAATGTTTTCTCCCATAATCCCATATTTGTCCTAACTACAAATAAAACTAGCCAAATATATGTAGTCAATTATGTATAGTGACATTTAATATAGATGTTATATAGATACTGATTAATTGTCTTAAAAAGCAAACTGATATTTAATTCATGAAGTAGCATTTTTAAAAGATTTTTTTTTTAATTTTACAACTGCTCCAGTTAAAACCGATTGGTATTTAAAATTAAAATTTCTAATATCGCGCGTTGAGCAATAGGTTAAAACACTGTTAACTTGTATTAAAGAAATATTTAAATATATTCAAATTTATTTTTTTAATATGCTTTGGAATTACACGGTATCTCACAATGAACTTAATATATTTTATTTATTTGTGGCCATTCATGTCAATTGACACCATTTATTTAATTTTTAATTGATTTCTCAAAATGAAGGGGTTCTGGTGATTATATTTATTGATTCGCAAATTTAGTTCATTTAGAATTTAAAAAATATAATATATAGGTACACTTTAAAATATACAGAGCTTCGGTTAGGATGATCAAAGTTTACTACATAGTCATAAAGAAGCTAGTTTGTAACATACTTTTGAATTTTGCATCCATCCAATCATCCACCCATTTTCCGAATTACAAATATAAAAATATATAGTCTAATAAAAATCTTACGTTATAATTTCATATTCTTTAACCCCTCCAGCTAGAGGTAGGTTCATGTTTAAAGTGTAGGTAATCGGTAATTCTTAACCACCAAACTATCGACGCTTTATCTCACAATTTCAATACAAATATTTATTTTATTGCCATTTAACCTCATTTTCCCCGAAATAACAATGGAATCCCAAATTCACGTAAACATAAACCTTGATACGCAATCTCATCCCTGTGTCAAACCTGTTGCGTCACAGTACCGACGGACTACACACAGTGCTGTTCGCTTGTATGCGTAACGCCTGTAGGGCTGTCCGAAACTCTAAATGAAAATTGATGAAAATTGTTGTGCCGGTATTAGGGATATTGCTCTTTCGATGTATAAATGTTAGTTACAACATTATTTCGTTGTATAAAAATTCGTGATAAAGTTATTTCGGAGACTAATTATTCGTGATTGCATTTTTTCGTTGTAGCGTTATCCTAGGTTCAGTTATTCGGAAATTAGTATGAGAGTCAAGTTTTAGCGCGGGGTTACTGAAATTACATCATATTAAATCTTATTGTGTAACCAATAAAACTGATGACAAAATAAAGTAAGATCTTTGGGTTCATTAATAGTAAAAAAATGAAAATGTTCGGGTACTCTGAGAAATTTTTTAGAAGACAATTCGACCACCGTTTAATGTCCGCTTTAAGGCGAACACTGTGGCCAACGCGTTGGTCAACTGGTGCTTGATATGTGGCGGGGTGTCGTAAGGGGTGTGTTGTGAACAGTAAAAATAAAGAAAATTTTAGAAATATTTTCAATAATGAATTAACGCATAATAAATCGCGATAAATCTGTAAAAAAATTATTTATAGTTTATTGTTTGCGTCAAGTCTCAACAATGTCAAACCTGCAATGAATGAAGTATAATTCTTTTTTAGAGATTAATAGACTTACGGAATGAAAGTTTTTTTTCATATGTATGACAATCTATCTACTATTGAAATTGGATAGGTAGACTTACATAATTATAAATAATGATTATATAGAAACACTATCCGTATTTCCTTTTTTCATCTGGTAAGTGGCAACCCTGTGCTTGTGCGTAAATGTTGATCCTACAGGAGCCGCTACGCAACGGGATCCTGCGTAACCTGTTCTTTTTTTAAACTTTCTTTCAAAACAGTACTGTTGTGATACGGCTCGTATATTGTGTGCAAGGCTTTAATTTCGAGTACGTGTTTTGTGTAAGTATTGTGTTCATGTCTTTATTTGAATTCAATAATATATACGAAGAGTTTGTTTGTTTGAATGACAATCTCTGGTACTATCCGTGTGAGTTATTAGGGAACATTTTAGACTATTTAACATCACGCTATGTTGTTTAGGAGCTGAGTAAGGAAAGGTGCGATGTGGCCCACCACCCGTATAGAAGTTACGATATCGAATAAAACCGCGGGGCATAGCTAGATTAGAATATTACGCGTTGTTTTGAATTATAGATGAGTTGTCTAAATTGGATTAATCGTCACAATTTGATTGATTTATATTTTCGTTTAGAAACTGGAATTAGTGTCATTCTTTTGAACGATATTAATCAGTGAGTTATTTTAATCATGAAGTTAATATCCATCACATAAATTAACATATTTTATGAGAATTCTCCCATATTTGTATTACCTACTATTTTTTTTCTAAATTAAATACAAATAATCAAAATGAAATAAATTATTCATTTAGGTCACAAAGTAACTTAGACTGGTAAAATTTGGAAGCCATACTTTTACATTTTGTAAATTTACAATCAGATTTTAAAGGTATTCTTGTAGAAAAGAATCATCTTCTGTTGCTGTCTGCCGTCGGCAACGGAATCATACCTTTAGTCATATCGGCTTATAAGTTAAGTAATTGTAATAACTTGCAATTATGTAAGGGTAAACTAGAAGGTAGAGATTTCTAGTTTACCCTTACATGTTCACTGTTAAATCGTACGGGATATTTACCATGTTTGTTAGTTTCTTCGTGTAACCGATATTTCGGCGCTGTTGCAAGCGCCATGATCACGGTGTACAGCGCCGAAATATCGGTTACACGAAGAAACTAACAAACATGGTAAATATCCCGTACGATTTAACAGTGAATATGTAAATGACCATGTCAATCTAAAATCATACCCTTACATGATTTCAAGTTATATCCGCTCCCTTGTTTTTATAGATGAAAGAATTATTGCAATCGGTTCAGTAGTTTTGGAGTCTATTCGTTACAAACTAACAAAAAACAAAAAAAATCAATCTTAACTCTTTATAATATTAGTGTAGAGATATTTAATGGTAAATACGATCTTCTATCTCTGTCGCCCGGTGGTCCATAGCCATACTAGACTGGTCATAACGGTTCATAAATTGTTGTCATTTTATTCATTATTTTATCATTTTATTTTATGCAACAACATAAAAGTATGGCTTCCAATTCACATTCAAATACTTACAGTCCAAATTTATGCAAGTAGTTAATATTATTTTATTCGTATTCAAATTTTTGCCTACTTTTAATCTTGTCTCTTTTAGGGACCGCCATAAAAAGTTTACAAGACAAGATTAACAGAATACATATATGTTTCGTATTTACGAATTGAATAATTCAAGAGGAATATTGAAAATTAATGTCTTAGTTCAATAAAATGGCCGCCGGATAAGCACGTGTTGACAGGCGTTAGACAATTATAAAGGTAAGAGGGTTAAATACGATGGGAATGTTTAAAAAATAGAAAGAATGGCGATGTATAGAAGAAATATAAAACTGGTAATTATATATTGGGGGAGGGAGGTTGACCCACCACTCACCCACGGTTAAAAAATTCCAACGATAACAATAGCAAACTATTACTAATTGTCATAGAATGTAATGTCGAACCGCAACCCTCAAAGCGAGTAAAAAGACATCTAACCCGAGGGGAGATGTTGTCGTATATGTGCAATATTCGGCAAGTGCGAAGGACAAACCTCGACACATGTTTCGCCTCTACACCCTTGGATTTGCCTTGGATTTCCGCCAGGTAACTCCTACATCTAAATCGTATCTTAAATATAAAACTGGTAATTATGCCTAGATCTTAGTAGTCTTATCAAAAAGAAATATTTAAAGTAAGCAGTTTTAAGTTTTTTTTATGAATATCAAATTTTTAAGCCGTAAGTCTTAAACCATTAATTAACATTGACTTAACATAATAACTTCACAAATACATTCTTAATCAACTTCTGAAGAGGCCGTCAAATGATTAACACTATTACTTCTTAGGAATTGATTACAAAATGTTTGTGAACCATGCCGTTTTAGGCCATAACCGTTTTATCTTGTTACAATAAATATTCTATGACAATCTACACAACGCCACCCAGGTAAGCATAGCATAACTAACTTGTGTTATGGGTTCTAGAATGTGGATAAACATACTTAGGAACATTTTTTTTTGTATATAAATACATATTATACATACAAGCATCCAGACCAATGCAAATATTCATATTCATGCACAAAAATATTTGCACCGATCTGGAATGGAACCTCCAGTGTGGCAGTTCCGTAGACTACTACCGCGTCACAGAGATCATCCACATAATGGAATCTTAAGGTGAATAAAGCGTTGTATGCACGTAATAATGTGAATATATACATACATACATATGCTCAAACCGACACGAAGGGGTAGGCAGAGGTGTATTAAACACCCACATTTCGCCAACTATTCTTTTCGGTCCCATATAATAGGGGGCGAAACTTTTGCTACCAATCGGGCACTTTGTAAAAAAAAATGGGTATGCCGGTGAATAAAACGCATAGTGAGATTTCGCAGTAAGAGTTTACCCTAGTATTGGTAATGTAGTCTTTGAATAAATAAACTAGATTATAAATTACATCACTTATAAGCCACAAAGTTCGCGTGAATATGGCTCACGGGGCAGGCGAAGTTATTAAAATACAAGATCACAAAAGAAAGTCGTACAGTGTATGTCGTCAGACAGGAAATGTACATTTTAATATAAATAGTTCTATCACTGTGGTCGTACTGTTTTTTATTCAAATGACAGACATATCGGGCTATGAAACAAGCGAGTGTAATTATAAATCTACGAAAGAACGGATTTTTTTTATTTATGTCACTTTAATTTGACTTCACCTCGCCATGTTAAGCTAAAGGCAAAGTTTCATGAAAGAGGGTCACCATTGCAAACACGTTCAGTGCTACAATGGTGGCGCTCAGCTTGACGGCCTCATCAGATGCTTTTTCACGCCCCGCTTAAAGGACCCGGGACTGTAGGACTGTAGGATATTTGTGTTTAATGTGCAAAGAATGCTTGTCTGTAAACATAAGCATTCTAATTAAGTTACATTTTTCTGTTTTGATGATTGGATGTGATGCGATTTGCATTTGAGTGCAACTCCAGTGCAATAATTTTGTGCTACTGTCATTTCCTATTCTTAAAATTGACAATAATTAGCGTTGTAAGTTTAATTATATTAATATTTTACCTCTGACGGTGGCTTGTGGTTTTCAACAACCTATGTGATCTTATTGCAGTACTTTGATATCGTTTATAAGTTGTGGAGGCCAGAAGACAGTCGCGGCTTGGAACCCAACTAACATTGAATGCGACGAGATCAACGAAATGATGATGATGATGATGATGATAGCTTGTGGTTTTAGTCGAATTTATTCCACCTGCACTTCAATTCTATACGATATAAATTGAAACTAAAATGGTGTAGCCAGAATACGAATACAGGCTATTCCAGTTATTTAAGGGACATGGGGTTAATAAATCGGTCACTCTTCCATGATATGCCTAACCGATTTTTCGGTTTTACGCGAGTTATTCCAGTTGGATCCCCCGCCCGCCGATCAATCGATATCTCCGAACTCCGTCACATCTAAAAATATTCTTGGATAATAAATAGTTTATTAAATCCCCGCTGTTTCAGTAGCCACAACACAAGCCTAAGCGGTTGGCGTGTGCTTATTGGTTTCACCGTTATGTGGAATTGTAATTTATGAATTTTGGAAATCAATACCGGTAATGGACGCGGCGTAAATTTAATTCTGTGACATTTATATTAGAGTATGTAACAACATAAATATGCAGTAAGTCGTTAGTGAACCGTGTGACGTGCGAACTGTTATGCAAGATGGTGACAAAACTCTTGAGAGCATCATTCGTGAATGATATTTATAAGGTAACTATTGACATGATTCCGCACACGCGCGTTAGATAGTTTCTTGTTCTTAAGTCAATTTTTTGAATGATTTTTTAAAACGTGATTCCTTCGACAGGACTCAAACCCGAGTACAGTCCGCAATCTAAATCGATTTGAACACTTGGCATACTAATTGCTTTAATATTTTATAAGCAGTTTTTGTAAAAATCGTGTAATTAACAGAGGAAAATGACTAATATATCTATTCTAATCCATTGTGTGGTTTAAAAGAAATTAGCGGTCGTTATACATGTTGATCAGTTGGAAATCTTCCTCTCAAGATCAGCTGGGAGTTGATGGAGTATTTTTTTTAAGTCCAATTGAAATAATACAGAACGGTGATAACTTGTGTCTTAACCTATAGTTGTATACTGACGGCTTGGACAAGGAGTTGGCTTTACGATGGAAAGGTCCCGGGGTCTAATCCTGGCCATTACACTACCGACGTGAACCTACTCTTAACACAAGCAATTTTTTTAAAGAATATTGGCCCCTTCAGCAAAGCTCAATAGCTAGTGTTAGTTAAGCTCAAGGGGTTAGGGGGAATATTATACTTTGTAAAATGTAGCTTGGGTCCTATGACAGCTGTCAGTGAAATCCCGCACATGAAGTCTTGAATTTTCTATTATTGAATGTAGTAGCTGTCAATGTCATACTTTATGGGCATACCGAGCTAATTAGTGATGGGCGATGAATCATCGTGACCACATAGGGTACTATGAACTATCCATATTTTGAATAAAGCTTAATTTAAAATTGAAATTAATATAAGAAAAAAATAATTAGAATTTAATCTTATTGCTTAGGTATTTTAATATCATAATAATATTTATATTTCAATATACTTGATCCTAAATAAAATTGAGTAAATAAAACCTGCATTCAATCCATCAACGCTCTGAACCTGTTTTTGGATTTTGTAAGAAGACACACCGCGTTTGACTCTTGGGCCATGATATAGACATAAGATACACGCGCCAACATCTTGTTTGATATGAACTTCCAATGATCCACTCCACTCATTCTCATCAGTATGAGTGCCGACGCCTTGTATGCTACGTATATTCCGTTCTCATTACAATTAAATACATACATACAATTAAATTAAACCTAATTATATGTAACATGCATCAATAATAGCTGGTAGTATCGATATTTTCATCGAATTTCGGACATCCCTATGAACCTAATTTTGACATCTGTCATAGGACCCAAGCTATATTTTACAAAGTATAGTAGGTAATTTCGGTTGCTAGTATTCTACATAAAAATGAGCAGTAAAATCAAATAAGTTTTTATGGCATTATCTGTGTAACATTTAAACCTATATATTCTATATTAAATATTCAAAAAAATCTGATAATTCAATAGTTGTCGTAGTGTTCCAAATGTTGCCAATAAAGTAGAAAAAAATATTCAAACGCGGCTTATTCCGTAACCGGCAATAAAATTGCTCTTAAAACTGAATAACATTTATTTTGATTACCGACGTTTTTAAAACTTAAGTCTTTCTGAGTGCATTAGATAGTATTATTAGCATATCATTAACTTGCATTATGATAGCTTCGATATAAGCGGTAAAGACGAAAGTGCAGGATTACTTTAGACTCAATTTTTGTAATAGCAACATTCCGTTAGATTGGATTATAAACTTTTTTAAATATGTGTGAGTTTTAGTTACAGAACAGAAAAAAATAGTAGAAATGAATTACGACAGATTCGTAGGGGAAGTGAAGTCGCCAAGCTCACAAATATAACCGTTAATATTACGTTGCATTTCTATTCAACGATTGTTTTGATTAGTCGTTATAGAATATCTATACTCTTTTGGTTTTGTTTTGTGGTTTTAGTCTTATTAGCTTATTTAAATGGATTATATAGCGATTTATGATGTTATTTTGGTTCGTTTACACGATTTCAAACTTTTCGGTTGCCTTTCATCAGTATATAATAATGATAGTGAATCGAACTATGAACAAACCATAACCTACAGAATAATTAGTTATGATGTTATTACTTTTATTTTTTACGAATGATCTTAAGGAACTTTTACGATAGATCGATTTGGAGATTCTTGTTAAAGAAGAAGATACGGCTACGTACTGATATCCAAGCTAAATGCTAAGGACTTGTAATGGCATTCGATTTGAAATCAAGATATCACGAGTTTGAACCCTAACCAACAATAATCCACTTGTTACCCTGGAACCGAAGCACACGGTCTACTTCTGTTCTAGGGTAACAAGCGAGGGGAGGAGAGACAACGCACGGCTCTCCCTATGCAGGGAAGACACACTCGAGGGGGTCCTCAATTGCCCTGGGTCGGCGGGGGCGTGAGAGATATGACAGTCTACCTTAGGTGCGTTCGGCAACTGATGGCCCAAGACGACCCTGTGGTTTTAGTCGGTTCTATATAATATCTTCATTGCTGTCATTTATTTTGTACTGTCTCATCTAGTGACGAAGATATTTATAGAAGCCCTTAGATTAAACGCAGAATCAAATCAAAAATAATTTATTCTGTACAGACCATTAAACGGCACTTACAAAACGTCAATATAATATTTTATAATATCAAACGTCGTCAAAACGTGATGCAGCTTCAACGGCACAATCGACAATCACCATTTGCTCATAATACTTCTGGTGTAGCGAGTGTAGATAAGTGCTTACCATCAGTAGTAACACATTTACGATAGCTACGTGTTCAGTCTCATGTGAAAGGCATTACACCGCAGTTACGTTTTATATGACAGTGTTAAAAAATTTATTGTTCTACATGTAGGTGTGATTGCAATATAAGCTCGTTGAGATGCTAAATGGAAGCTCTAAGGTAATTGGTCGTTAAGGAATGTTTAATTAGTGGCTAGTCTATTGTGAGCTATCGTTTGTACTGAGATAAGTCGGATATTGTTTTATTAGTTTTAAGATAATAAAGGTGGATTCTTTTTAGGCGACGAGATGGCGATACTGTTGGTTTTATTGTAGTTTTTATCGATTCTAGTGAAGCACTTTTATGTGGAGATATATCGAGAGATGGATCAGAAGAAAAATAAGATAAGTAGTTTAGTTGCCATAAGTAAAATGTTAGTGAGAATAATTGTTAAGCTATTCTTAACTTCTTTTTATGTAAGTGCCTACTGTGTAATTTTATGTTTACTAGTTTATTTTTTTATTATGCAGTTATCCAGTTATCTGCTGCAGTTATCCAAAATATACATGTTTTTGTTTCTTTCTTTCTAAGAATTGTTTATAGATTAGTCAGTAGGAGATAAGGACTCTTTTTGTTATGTAGAGCAGTAGAAGCGATTTTAGATACTATATCGGTATTTGTATAAAAGAGTCGAGTATAATACTAGTGGTATTTCAGTTATCATAGACAATTTTGGGTGGGGAACATTATCGAACTCGCATTGTTACCTAACGCTACATCACACTTCATTAGACGTTTAGGCGTTTATCAGATGCCGCACGATGATACAAAGATATGGATAGTAACTGGTTCAGAATATTTTGTAACCGAACAATCCAATAAAATGGATAGACCTGGAAATGGAATGAGGAACCCTATTTACAGAACATGCAATATCGTGGCGATTGTTTCTATGGGTACCTATTAATATGGCTCTGGTAGAGTGATTATACACTAGCTCTCTGACTATAAAATCATCTACTTAGCATAATGTTTCAAACTTATTAGAGAAACCGTCATTGAAAGATACATTAAATAAATAATTAGTACCTTACTTGCATATTATTCTTGTATTATTGAACTCCGAGATTATAAATAGAGCTATTGTTATACTTCATCTTTAAAATTTGATTCATTAGCTTTAGCTCAACTTATCCCTAAAACAATATCATACATGCAATTTTACCACCTGTCTCAAGAACGTTCCTATAAATAAAGATAAAATTAAAAACATAGCGGGCACATCTGCCCCGCCACGTGCGCGTACGCCGAAGGCTGCGCAGGAAGTGGGTCAGCGTGCCCTTGACTTCGCGGGCGCTGGAACGCGGACCGGCTGCGCCCGCGCCTCCCTGTGGCCTTGGCAATGAAACAATTGCAATATTGATGTTGCCAGCGTTAGGGTGTATGGGATTTTGTGGTGGAATGTAAATATAAAAAGAGTAGAAACCAATATAATTTGATAATGTATTAATCAGCGTGTTGTATGTTTTATAATATTCATTATTTAAATGCTGTTGGAGAACCAATTTTGAGGTGATGAATTATGTGGGTGGAACAGGGTTAATACATAGTATCAATTGAAGGGGGGCAAGAATCATACTGAAATTAATTCAGGGGTGGGTCATTACAATGTTAGCATTATTTTTTTCATTGTACAGTGGTGTGCCAATGCACATTCTTTGTGCGTAAGCATGTTCTTTATTTTCATGATCATTACTGGTAATTAGGTCATAGTTTGTTAAAAGGAGTACATATATCAATGAGTATCGTAATAGGTATTAAAAAGATATAAACTCTTATCACGTTCATAAATTCGTCCCTATATTTTTCTATCAAGTTGGTAACTCGGCTCGAGATCTGGCAACTCCGTCTGCTCGGGGTCACCTTCGGGGCGCTTGGGCACGCGATAATTGTTATTATTAACGATCAAAGCGTCGCCGGCGGCAGGTGCGGTGTATGCAGAAACTGATTTATGCAGTTCCGTGCAGTCGCGCATCTTTTGCATTATATTTTTGCGATGACTGTTTTTGAGGTTAGCAGTCTGAGATATGACGTTTAAACATAAATGTATTTTGTATTAATTATTATGATTTATGCTCTTACTTTCGATTGTTTGCTGTCGATCTCGTCAATGCTGAACTTTCCGAATTATTTAAGTAGGTTCTAAAGTTCCATATAGAAATTCAGGATAAAACCCAAAACATAGCAAAATAGAACTTAACACGATGGTGGACAGACGGCTCTATTGTGAGCTAAGCTAATAATATCTCCAGTAAAAGGTTTTCTACTTCTAACCCTCTATCTGTCGCCTACACAGCAATCGAATCAATCAACCAACCTGTCTCTATATGACCCTACAACCAAAGTAATACTTTATTGATGGGCCCATCATGATAAAAATTTTAAATTTATCCAAAAAATATCACGACATGCCATTCTCACACGAATGGTATACCAAACACTTACATTAAATGGTCATACAATTACGAAATTTACAAAATTCCATCGTATAGAAGCACGTTTTAATACATCAAAGTATGTTTTGAAGAAATAAAAGATACAGCGCTAATGCTTTTAATAAGTTAATCTTGGAAGTCTAATGAAACGTCACGCGGCGACAGAGATGAAACTGTACACGCATTTTGCAATTTACAATACAGTTAATATAAACTGTAACGTGTTAAGAATAAGGGTGATAATCAAATAATTTGGTGGTAGAATATAATGTTGTATGATATGAAGTAAATAAACAAAGTGAGAGGCAAGATGGCGCGATAAGACGTACCTGAATGTATTAGGGTTGGTGAAAAATTGTTTCGGTAATGCATTTTAGTAATTTTAAGCCGTTTGATGAGGAGTGAAGTAATTGTGTTGATATCTGATGGGGTTCGATGGGTTTATGGTTCTGGTGATAAAAACGAACAAACCTAATTTTTGTAATATTAGTTTTTTTTAGTTTAAGAAGCTATAGTTCTCTTTGTTGTTCGTAAAATGGACGCGTTTAACACGTTACAGTTTTGACATCACTATCCATATCAAGAAGATGAATAAAATGGGGGTGAGCAGGAGGGGGGGGGGGGAGAGGCACTCGAACACACGAATAGTAAAATATTAACAAATGTCATAGAAAGGAATGCCAAACCGCACCCTTCAAAGCAAGTAAAAAGACTTTTTACCCGAGGAGAGATGTGGTCGTGTATGTGCAATATTCCGCAAGTGTGACGACCAAACCTTGACACGAGATTTCTTTTTTGTTTTTATACCACTTAGGTGGCAGACAAGTACGCGGCCCACCTGATGGAAAGTGGTTACCGTGGCCTATGGACGTTTGCAATACCAGAGGCGTCACATTCGTGCTACCGACCATATAAAGAAGAGGGGAAGGAGAAGGGGGAGGGTAGAAGGTTAAGAGAGTCTCTGTGCTGTCAATGCAGAAGACAAAGAAGGGCTTCTCGGTCTTCCCACTGCCAACACCAAAACCCCTGCAGTGAGTTCTGTCTACCCTACACCTTCCTAATACGTGTCCTAATGGCCATTCGCTTACTCGCGCAATAATCACGCGTTTAGTCGCGTTCTACGTATTAGGAAAGTGTCGTTGTGTATGTACTAAATAAAAACAATTAATAAAAAAAAATTGTAAAGGTACATCCAATCATAAAAAAAAATAAAAAAAAATTCATGAAAGGTAAAAGCGCAATTAAATATCTAGTAGGTATTGAAAGCATTCAAAAGTCATAGGCAGGCAGTTGCTAATACAACCAATAGGTATTAGTGAACGCCACAATACTACCCTACAATCGCCCACAACCCTAGTGAAGTAAAAATAAATTAGAATTATTATTTTGTTCAGCACAACGAAATTACATTAACATTCTATACATGCGCCTGCACAGCTGTCATGCGCATGCAAACTTTAGTGTTTGTGTATAAGTTCCTTTTAACAAGCTTTTGTTGCAACTTGAAACTTTGTTGCAGGTTTTTTGATTGTACAGACAAGGAATTTGATTCGCGTACCGTTCAGATGATTTTTTGCTCGAACTATGAAAATATCATAAGGGTTATATTCGTTTAATTATGGTAAAATAGTTTTGCATAATTAAAATGACACATGTTCGGTTGATAGGTCTGCAAACTTCGACCTTAGATAAAGGATATTTAGATTAATTTCACTATGTCAAACTGAAGACAGTTTGACATAGTGAAATTAATTCTGAATACTAACCTATTTTTAGTTTCGTATTTCAAATAGAAAAAAAAATCTTCGGCCATGTCAAATTAGTGACACAGTCAAATGCCAACTAAAACATTGAACGTGTTCGATAAAAACGTAAAATTTTAAAATGCGGAAGGAAGAAGTCAAATAATTACATTGCATGAGCAGGCCCGCGGCATTTGCGACATAGCTCGGTTACTAAATAGATATATCGAGAACAACACTGTGAGGCTATGGATTACCTACTCGATTTGGAGAAGAAGAAAAATCACCCGATTTATACCCAATAGAAGATAATTGGAGAATTATGGTGCAGAAGTGGTAAAATGGTCAAGAAAGGACGAAGCAAACTTTAGTGGAATATTGTCACGTTGTGTTAGAATCGTTGCGTGGTTCAGACATTTGTGTAGTCGGATAGTAGACTCAATGCCGGCCCGACACCAAGCTGTGTCTGACAGTATTAGTTATTATTAAGTATTAAAAGTATTAAGAATACAATTTCTGATGTTTATTTTATAACGTAGCATTTAGTTTTTAATGGCGGGAAAACTTGTCGACGTTAAAACTTTAACGTCCACAGCTAATATTTTGAAGTCACCTATGACAACCACGAAGTTATGAATGACAACAGCCAATTATGTTCGCCCCAACCATAAAAACTTATTATACTTGTAAAATATAAAATAACTCTATGGTCACGGTCAACCTCAAAGAATTTGTAAAAATTATATACCTTGTCAAGTCAACCCTTTATCGTTTGTCAAATATAGTATTCTCGAAAGATGTCAAACAGTGAGCTCGGAAGAGCTCGGTTTGGCTCGGTTTAGTATCATCGTAATATCTCTTTCTAGTCTATGTCTGTAAACAAAAGCGTCGTCGAAGAAAGATAACCCTTAATATTATAGATTGTCATCGGCAATTTAGACTTAGAACGGTACGCGAATCAAATTCCTTGACTGTACCTATACCTACCTACATGAATAATGTTTACGTCTATTCGTAGTAGCCAAAAACAATAAGCCCGCTATCTGCTTCTATTCTTAGCCTGGGTTGCACGATCGTGCTTTAACATTAACGGTACAGTTGAAGTACCGGTCAGGTATAAAACAGGTTGCACCATTTGACAATTGTAGAAACCACGTCATAATTTGACGCTAACTGCAACCGGCCACTGAGCTACTAAATACTCTGGTGCAACACATTTAACCAAACCATTAGAATCAATGTTACTGTTACTGTTAAATTTGACGGAAACCTCAATCTTTGCAGTAATTACGAGTTGGTTTTTTTTGTAGGTTAGTTTGTGAACCTTAAATCTTATAAACTGACTTAGATCTACATTGTACCTCTTAACTAACAAAATTATGAACTAGAGTTACATTTTTAAACACTATATAATTTTACAGTAAACGGGTTGAATATGGATCCAGGGGTGGATAGGGATAAAATGGCTAATAGAATATTTTATATGAAATCTTTTACATAATTTCAATACAATCCATTACCAGATATTTGATAATTCTGTTATTGCAATGAACTAGTCCAAAATTTCGATTGAAAGAAAATAAATACAGAATTTAGGTGAACCTCTGAATGCCTATTCACCCCGTTTTACTGTAGTAAACACAAATTGAATCATGATTTAGGATTTCAATGCCCAATCACACATAATTTCGTATCCATTACTATTTTTTTTTTAATCACAACCTTTACAGTTTACCGAGAACCAAATACGAAGTTTCTCACATCGTTCCAAGTTCCACAATAATTTATAGCTACCCGCGATAACTAACAATACATGTGACAATGCGTTGCGAAGTGGAATCCACCTGACTCTACCGCCCTCCCCCTTCACCCCCGCGGCTGTACACACACCCCCGGCCACCCCCGGCCACCCCCGAGCCGCACAAAAAATAATATCATATCTCGTTACCCAATCTACCTTTTGTTGAGCAAATGGGATGAGTTGATTTTGAGTGGATGTGATATTCTGATTTATTTTAACGAATAATACTCATACGTGTTGGTTATTTGAAATACAATAGGCAATATGGGTAATGCGTGTATCTGTATATTATATTTTAATCATAGCTGCTGATATTACAAAAATGCCGGTTCCTAAAAATGTAACTTATCAAATTGATAATTTTGATGAACGCTCTCCATCTAGGCGCTCTTTTGTGACGTTTGTCGCGTAATATGAAAATTAAGAAAGAAGTATGTGTGTTGACGTCACATTCTATCATCCCTCTTGTCATCATAGGTACGGTTTTACCTGATTCCACTTGTTTTGAATCCGTACTTTTTTTCAATCAATCAATGGAGCCTATCGCAATCTACTGCTGGAAATAGACCGCTGTCAATGCTGGAAGGGTTTAACCTATGTTTCCACGCCGGCCAGACGAGTTGTTACAGGGTTTTATTGCTTCTTTCTCTCGCAGTGCTATCGTCTACATTTTCCGTTAATTGCCTCTTACGACACTCTTATTAGAGAGAGATTCCGTCGCCACACGAATAAATATTTTTTAATGATAAGATTGTGGTCAAATCGTTAACCAGTAAAATTAGCACAGTATTCAGTTCATCGATATTTCGATTCAAATATTTCATTTCAAAAACTAATTATTAAGAATCAATGCGCCATATCCACATTAGTCCAACTTGCCAACGTCTCGTATCCAACAACAATATACCTGTATGCACTTTCGTTTTTATAAAACCCTCTGTATCCACTTTAAATTGGACATCACTGACCTTTTTTTTCTACACTCATATTCCATTTATCTTTACAGTCATGATTCGTTGCATTGTCCTGTGCGTAAATTTAAAAAAAAGTTACGGGTGATATACTTTGGTAGTGAGGTAAAAAAGTTAAAATTAAAAATGGAATCCGTTTTTGAGTCCCAACTTGACTTTTGGTGTTTTTTTAGTGCGTGAGGCTGTAACGTTTCGTAATGGTGTCTTTTTCATTAGATTTTGAATTTTAAGGTGTTTTTTCTTTTCTTATTGTACAGAAGTTTATGGTTTGCTCATATGGACTCTGTTATTGATGAGCGATGTTCTAAGTTTAAAATGCATGCCTTTGTCTATATCGTTATAGTTCTCATACGAATGAACCGTTTTTGATGATATTATACCCGTTTGAAAATTGATGTATTTGAGAAAGTTCTTGGCCCAGAATTTTTTGAACACCAGGTCACCAGGTCTATTTTCTAAGTACATAAATACTAACGAAGATATCAGCAGGAAAAGAGACAAAGTGTACGAGTGACATACATAACTTTACACAAAACCTAGGTGTGAGAAAGTGACAGAATATGTGAACCGTTAAACGTTTTTTTATAAACTTAACAACTTGTCAGATATAGCCGGCTGTTATAAAGTGCATACTTTAATTTATTTCACATTTTAAATTAGGTAACGGTAATGAGAAGAGTACTGCTGAGACGTTGATAACAATAACTTTATGGCAGGAACACGGTATTTTTATAGATATCTACCTACTTTATCCCGAAAAATAAACTGCTCCTTTAATCATGATGCAGGTAATAATAACATTTACATTAAAAATTCCAATAAATGTCTTATTTTCATACGGTATGAAAATAATAATCTTTTTTTTATAATCTCACGCCTGTATCCCCGAAGGGGTAGGCAGAGGTGCTAGCACCCGCATTTCGCCAGTTTATGTATGAAAATAAAGTATTTAATTTCCAAGGAGTACCTATATTTGGCTCGGGAACGAAGTTACCTGCATACTTCACTCACCCCATTTCCGTCGGAGTAAATACCTGTGCCTTAAAACATGTAGAGTTATTGCTAATTTTGTTACCTCAGCCCGATTGGTGCATCATGAATCATTGTGATCCTTTAAAAACCTTTTACGAACTTTAGTGTTATATTTCTTTTATTTTACTTCTTTCACGTTAGAAAAAAGTCTTACCGTAGTGTATTTTTGGCGGGAGAGGACAGTTGCAAGAATAAAAAAAAACACACGCACAATGAAGTGTTAGGTTTATTAAATTTAGAATGTCGTAATAAAAAAAATGTTCGAAATTCGAAAAAAAATTAAAAGTGAAAAGGAGACGGAAATCGGTGGGCCCAAAATGGAATAAGTTGAGATATGATCCAAAAAATCAGTCATATTTTTGTGTCTTAGAATATGAAAAATCACCTCAATTCTCAGTCTGGAAGCGGAGAAATATGAGAAAATAGTTTTCGGTAGATTATCGATTAAGTAATCGATTACACATTTGCAGTAAATAATTAACTCAAAGTAATTAAATGCACTTTATATACTTAGTAGTCATATTATTAAACCAAATATCAATTAATTACTGAAAAACTAATATTAAAGATTATCGATTTAATATCGATTCAAATCTCTCTTATATTTTTAGGCTGTCACTGGCATGACAGTAAAAAAATAAAAATATAATAATAGCATTGACACTGACAGTTGCCGTTTTGTTTGCTCATTCGTTTCGTGTAGAGATGGGTTAGTACCGATATTCGTTGGTATTAGCTAATCTTAATATATTAGTTTCATGATATTATAATATCTTTACTAATATTTGAATATTAGTAATATTTTACCGACAACCAATCGTCAAATACCGCGGTGATCTATGATCGTATTAATATTGACATATTATTGCACTAATAAATATAGGTCAATCTTCTTGCGCTGAATAGACTGATTAGGTAGGTACCTATTATTATCGCTGAAGATATGAAAGATTGATATATTTTTAATAATGATTTTGATTTATGTATGATAGTAGGTACAGCATACTTTAACACATCGTGATTGAGGACTGGAATAATAATAATAACAAACATAGTTACAGTACCTACTTGAAGTCGGTGGCACATTTTTCTTATATTTTAAATACAGATATAGGTAGGTTAGGACCAGTTGTGTTTCTTTTTGTAAGTAAGTAAATTAGTTTCTAGTAGCTGTTGCCCTCGGCTTCCAATATAAGACTTGCTTGATACTTAGAATACAAGTTATGTCTGTGTATAAGAATAGTCTAACCAACATGGTTTGCGATGGCAAGTTTCAAATTATTGTTTATAAAAATGGTACCAAGTAATGAATATTTATTCTCAGTCAGCAACCAATCAGCAACGAAGTTAATACGATCCGAGCGAATACATCACACACTAATCCATTCCATAGACTAATATTCACCAATCGAAAACAGAATGATATTACACGACCATGTCAGATAGTAAACAAGATCTGAAATATTACTGATATCAGCAATATTACCATATCATAGTCGGTTGGATTACTAATACCTGAATCTTGAAAGTAATCTTTTAACTAATATTAATATATTCACTTCATCTCTAGTTTCGTATTTTCCAATGCGTTTTGATTGCTTTCCCGATTATTTGTAATTTTTTACGACCACTGCTTTGTATTTTACGGATTCTGACCCTGCCTACCTTATACTACGTTGGACACCGAAGATCGCTCACACGTTTGACTTGATTTAATTTTGATTGTTATTTTGGATTTTACCGCCGCCGGCTTGTGAATTGGATATTATTGAAACTATGGATTTCTGTGTGAATTGTGGGATATCCACTGCTCATTGCAATACACTTGGTAGACCACCCATACACGATGAAACAATTCTGTCAGTGATCCGGCAATGGCTTGCACCTCAGTCTGTGAGTAAATATAACCTCATCTAACCAGCTACCATCCTGGCAGGTGTAAAATACATACATATATATTTAGAAGGCCTATGGAGATTGTTTACAGTTATGGCAAAGAATTATTTATTTATCAAACAATGTTTTATTACCCTAATACGGAACAGTTAATTATGTATTGTTTAATGTAGCTGAAGATAAATAAAACTTATTTTATTAATATTTTAGTCGACGGCTCTCGTAGAAGAATGGAAGCTATAGTAATGCGTTACTGGTACTGAATTGTATTGTAGGGAAACGACCTATAGGCTGCTGCGCTCATATTCTAGACGACATTTTAATTATAATATAAGGCGAATAAAACACTATATTAAATGATTTTTTATTTTATTTTAGACATCCTTTCCCTATCTTTTCACCTGTTACCTACCTATAGCTTGAAGTTCATATGATTTTTCAAACATTTTCTAGTAAATATAATAATTATGAGTGCAAAAGAACACATTTTGCACTTCAGGAATCAGCTGTTGGTTAAAGATTGTAACATAATGTCACTTTTACATAATCTCTTATATCTCTGTTCTCAGACTGACAAAATCCGCAGAATATTCAGTAAAAGGTTGATAATATATATAAGCTATTAATTGACACCACTTTCATCTTCTTACACCCTGGGCCCAAGATTGTATGAAATCATTTCAGGCTCCATTTAGTCTTAATCTCATCTCAAAATGTAAAAATGATAATATTTTCTCTGTTCAAGATTGAATGTTGTCATTTTGAACGTTCTTGATCAAATGTTATCGAGACTATCAAACAATTTTTATAATAAAGTTGATATTCTCAATAATATTATAGTAATTAGGTTTATCACAGAATAGAAAACTAGTAGAAGTGCATTACTAGTAAATCATTATTTTGATTGGTCGTACTCGTACCTATTTATCTACTACTTTCAATGCCACATTAGCTTAGATACAAAATATTTATGGCGATTCATACTTTGAATGGAACAAGCTTGAACATTTACGAAAAAGTTTAGACGTATTCTTATCATATCATTCATACCTATCGTCGAATTTATCCTTCGTTGCGTAAATACGCCAACCAATGACACGCGTGCCCCGACTACATACCACTTCCACTATTTTTTTTTCATGAATTATATTAACACAGCTGTGGCATAGGGTATGCTCGAGCAACTCACTATTACCACGACTAGCGATTTTCGCCCCATAACGAATGGCTGACTGCCCGAGGGTAAAGTTATCCATGATTGGGCAAAAGTAAGCTGACAAAGCTAACAGCTCCCTGAAACTACTCCCGGTACTGACCATAAATATTCCACTTATTCTAATTAAATATATTATTTTGCTTCTTACCACACAAGACGTCGTAGTTTATTCCATTATATTCTCTGTACATTTATTTGTAGAAATACCAACAATTTTTTTGTAGAACATGTTGCAGTCAAATTTTTTAACTAACTAGTCAAAAGTATTTTTAACAATCTCAATTGGTTGAAAGCAAAAATAAGATATTTTATATTCTAAATTTACTCTTAGAATATAAATTAATACTTCCATATTTTACTAGTAATGGAATATTTACCACATTTGTAATTGTAGGAGGTTCAATGTCCATAGATGAAAAACTGTCGAATTCGTAATATAAATGTATTGAGACAACGGAGCATAGTGATCACGATGGGCTTCACGCACACACAGGCTCACAGTAGGCAGGTTTCCTATCCTGATGCTCTGCTCTCTTGCTATCTTTTCATTAAAAATTCGAAAGACTTTGGTCATAAGAACACATTTTCTCAATTCGAAATCGGTATTGTTATAAGCGCTACAATAATCACGGAGAGTCCAGCATTTAATCGGCCATTTACTATTATTTTAGCGACAGTTTAAAAATCATTCCTTTCTTAAGTTAAAACTACTTTTAACCAATTAAGAGATTTGACAGTAACATATAACACATACAGACAAATCACAAAACGTATTGTAAATTTATCTGGCTTCTAAAACGACAATGGCCACTTCGCTTACAACGATGGGAAAATATTTTCGGAACGTCCAACGTCTCAACAATTTTGTATTTCGTTAATACTTTACCAATTCACACTGGACCATACCGGTTTATGAAATAAACGTTGAAGAATGTCGCGGACTGCAACTAAATTTACTGTTAGAAATATATAAAATTTTGTAGATAATAATGTAGATTTAGACGATACGATACGTATTTACTGTTCTCGGTTAAATAAGTTACAATAAACATGGAACGTTGATTGTTTTAATTGGAAAGAATTATCTGAAATAATATGTTTACAATCTTCGACATTTCATCTATTAAAAGCAAGGAGGTCACAAGAGGGGTCATGGGGGTGATCACCCTCAATATTTTCTCTCAGTAATAAGTATATTCGGGTTCATTTTTTACTGCAGGCTGAAGAAATAACGTGAATGAAATCCACCATTAGTTCATTAAATTGTAATTTTTTCGAAGACAATTCATTCAACAAACTTAATATCTAGAATCTAAGATGTCACAAAATTGATAAGCCCATTGTCTTTTCGCTTTTTTTTGTAAATTACTTTCCAATGTTATTCTCATTTATGTTACGAGCTACTGAATTGTGTTTCAAATATTTTTTGATCGTTGAAACCCAAGTATGCTTAAAATTTTGAAAAGCAATTAATATGCTGACTGCTCAAAACAAATTTAGATAGGAAAAAGTGAATGCATCGACGGCATTCAGACCTGCGATCTTTCACTTACAGGGGAACGCTCTGACCACTAAGCCACGAAGCTTTGAAGCTTGATTCTCCTATTTATCCATTTTTTTGGGGTGAGGCTTTCTTTGATTATTATCAAGTCGTGTCGGTGTCGCGTCGTCATATGTAAAGTAACTATTAAATTGCGCCCATGTGACACCTACGAACTTATGCGAGAAGCTTGTAAATTTATATGTTAAGTGAATGTTTCGGTAATCGGATCTTGTAGACAAATGTAGCAATCATATTAGTTAGAAAGTTTGTGTACGTGTGTTTGGTATTTGGGCTAAAATAGCTTGTTCGATTGAGATGTACTTACCTACATGTTATTAGATAAATTACCACCTGTCTAATAACAGGTATTAAGTTTATTATTTATTTATTAGGCACGTTGTTTAAGAGAAACCTGACTCCATTTTTTTATTGCTAGAGGTGGCGCTTGCCTGTCTTTGGGTATGAGACCCTGGGTTCATTTCTCATGTTCATCTATTGTAGTGCAGTGCTGGACATAAGCCTCTTCCAATATTGAGTGCTGTATCCCATCCTGACCAGATGGGTTGGTGCAGGCTTTTATAGTGAAGCTGACCCTGGTATCAATAATTACATTTTATTATAATGAACTCACCTCGTCTGATAGTAAACTGTAAACAAAGTCTCATGAAAGAGGGTCACCATTACAAACACGTTCAGTGCTACAATGGTGGCGCTCAGCTTGACGGCCTCATCAGATGCTTTTTCACGCCGCGCTTAAAAGACCTAGGACTGTAGGAAGCAGGAAACGTGCGCTGGTAAGGAATTCCAAGACCAAATGGTGTGGCAGAGGAAAGACTCACCGAACCGCGAACTTGAACAATAAAATAATATAAATGTTATATGAAGTAGTTGGTAGCCGAACAGAGCAAGTTTTCTCCATAATCTTGCACGCAGAGACAAATAACATTACAATGGTCATCGCTCTCAAATCTATTTTGTTAGATATATTTACATACGTATTATGTAAATGTTGCTGATGTTTGTTTGTGTGTTCACTCACACGTGACGATGCCATTGTTAGGTATTTAGGAAACGAAAATTTTAGCAAGTAACATTTAATAGTAAAATAATATTGTCTGAAATCAGTAATCCGTAATTGATTGTTCATTAGATGATTACGATAATTAATCCTAAAAAATTAGTCCGTGTGGTAGTGGAGAAAGAATATAACCATCTCATTTCATTCGTAGAGTATAGTGAAAGACAAACTGCAAAATACGCTGAAGATATTAACAGCAAGAGAAGGAAAACTCGAAATAAAACCGTGTAGGTACCAATCCTTCTGGTCAACGTGGAAACCGTAGGCCAAAGCCTTTCAACATTGGTAGAGATCTATTTCCAGCCGTCGACTGGAATAGGCTAATTGATAGTTTGATTCGATAATTATGAAGCCTCCGGGGACTTGCTATCTAGCCCAAAGATATCAGATTTCAGGTGTCCTATATCCAATATAGTGGTTTGCAGATTCTACTCTCTAGAACTGCCTGGACGGCCACAAAAAAAAACGAGAGTACCAGGGAATCATATCTAGTGACAATGTTACGAGTATAACATTCAAACAGCATATGGTAGGATTGCTCACATAATGTATGCGGCCGTTAGCACACATCGCACAGAGATGATACTGCCCGCTGTCCGTCGATTGTCATAAATTACGGATATTCAAATGATTTTGATACGAATTTGGTACCGCAATTAACACGCGGACTGGTTTACTCTAGTGATGTGTTTCCAACCAGTGCATTATGTCGATAGATTAATTTAGAAACCGGTTTGATCTTGATAGACTACTTTATTAGAAAATAAGAATATTTCGATCCTAATTTGAATAGAATATGTGTATGTTTAATGAAATTTGTGTCCGAACGTTTTAGAATATGTATATTACTGATACAATTTGTAAACGGTATTAATAGTGATAGAAAATGGCTTTTTATTTTAGTATATTTGCGAATCTGGTTTTATATAAATATATACGCGTTTATATAATAAATATAATAAAATATTTACTTAGCTTAAATTAAGATACACGTTATATTAAACTGATCTTTCAAATTAATTCAACGCAGTCCTACACCTTTTTTATCTACTTTATCGTACCATGAGGTATATGAATAATTAGTGTTCCGGACGAGAAACGGGTATGGATCTATATGAAGTATATAACTGCAACCCTCTTCCTCATCTGAAACACAGACATTTCATGGTAAACCCTCTGAAATCTTGTAAACAAAATATCGATTACCTTTTCTCCATATCGATAACCGTCGCATCACTAGTACGCTACAAAAATGGTTTTATTCGTTCTCTAGCCAATAAGTGTGTAATGAATCTCATGAGTACCTATGGAATGAGATAATAACCAATTCGGCTAAGTGTGGGCACGGCCCGTCTTTTTTTAAATAAAATTTATGTTTTATATACCGGTTTCGTGCGGTGTCGCCATACCTATAGTCTATTGATGTATGTAAAGCAATTGTCCAGTGTTTTTAAACGATGGCATCACTATTTTATCACAATAGCTTGTTGTGATTCTATTCAAATAATATTCTTCTAACTGTTAAGACTGTTAAGTATACAATTTTATTGGTGTGTTTGTGTTATAGCGGTGATTTCGTTCGTAAAAATGTTTTGAAATAAGAAAGTAAATCACCATCTCGCTTAGAATACGGAAAAAGGATTAATTGAATTCGAACCGATTAAAATCGTTAGAGACATCGGTCTTTGACATTAGGTTATTCATTTATTTATTTTATTTATTTATTAGCCAGCTTATACTTACAGTTAATTACTCGTATAAGTTATAGGTTGCATGCATAGGTCATTATGCATTATTTTATATGGCTATTATATGAGTAGCTATACATTATTTCTTAAAGGACATCATGGTCCCTACATTGGGGGAAGAGGATCATCTCAACAGAGATGTCCCCGGGTCTGCCGGGGTGCGAGAGATATGTCTTTATAATCTCACCTCCGCCAATCAAGGGCCCATGGACGGCGTGCATTTTGGTCGGTTCGAGTCTGACATAATCACCTCCACCAACTTTGGGGGAGGTGGTATCCGTGGGGATTTTGTGCACGATAAAGAAAAAAATCTCTTTCTTATTTTCGCTCTGTGGTCTTATAAATCGTACACTTTTTGCTACAGCCATAAATAAAACAAAACAAAACACACAGATTGCTCAGTATATCAACTTACAATACAAGGTGTGTAACCAAATTCGACTTATTATTGTCGGGGTGACGTCATTTGCCTCTACTGTAGGTACACAGACATTGCCAAATTTGACACAAACATGTCTCCCTAGTATATCATCTCCATGAATATGTCATTGTACTGGTTTTCTCGTAAAACTTGAATCATAATAAAAATTGTTTATACTAATATATGGAAAGCGACGATTGTTTGTTAGCGATCAAACGTATTGCATTGACCACATATTTGCATAGTATTGCGATTTGGACAGATTGCAGCTGTGTGCACTGTACTATTGGAAATACCGTGGTGTCACCTTTATATAGTAGGTTCATATAAACAGTTCCATCTCGTACTAAGACATTCAATTTTTTACGACGACCTCCGTGGCGTAGCAGAGTGAACGCGACAGGAGGCGCGGGTTCAATTCCCGCTCAGTGTAAATATTTGTGTGCATGAATATGAATACCAATACGTATAACCCTCGGCAAAATAGACTACAATTACCTGGCTACCCTGATATGGTACAAAGCAAGTACAGCGACTAAGAAAAATGGCTGTTCTTGATATAGTACTAAATATCAGTAAATAAGTGCAATTTTTCCATCAGTAAAAAAAATCTAATTTCTCCTATTATTTAGATCGAGTAGTGGCGGAGAAAGAATATCATCACCCTATCTCATACGGAGCGTGAGGATCATCGTAAGAGGTGACAAATAGAAAAAATATATGATAGATAGATAAATAACTCTTTACTGTAAACCAAAAAAGATAAAAACAAAATGACAAGTCGTGAGTTACAGTTGCCTGGAAGCGATCTCTTTCAGGCAACCTTAGGATGAACAGTACCTTGACATAACAATATATGTTCTCGTGTAGTTATTATAATTATTATGAAATAAGGTAAGACGAATAGCACGAACAGTATTATGCATAACTATCAAAGAAGTAGGTATAAGTGACCATAAAATAAATATACATAATAACTAGCCTATGCCCGCGGCTCCGCCCCCGTGGCTGTCGGTTATCGCGACCTAAGCGCAATCTGTGCAACTCAAATTCTATATTACTAATCATAACTCTGGTTCTACTCAACCGATTGCAATCAAACAAACGTAAGATTTTAAGTTAGACCAAACACCTTCAAACAGGAAAACCGAATTAAAATCCGTTCAGTAGTATTTAGGTACGTCAATCGCGGACGAATATAAACTTTTTACAATTATATAAAAGTATATATTTATCATTGCTAGAGAAGGAAAACTCTGTGTTATAAAACCCTATACCTACCTACCTATCTGGCCAGTGTGGAAACAGTATTAGGAGAGGCCTATGTGCAGCAGAGAACTGCGAAGGGGTAATTAATTTATTGATTTAATTTATATAAGCTAAGTCTAGATAGCTCAGTTCATTAGTGGAAACTGTCGAGAAATAAACTGTCATAGGTTTGAACCCCGCTTATAATTATTTTTTGTTTACTTGTTCTTTTTGTGATATGAATTAAAGCCTATCTCGAAGTAAATCTAAGACAGTAGTTAAGTTGACTTTTACTAACTTAAATTATCACTTCATAATATCAATTCCGGTAAATACAATAAACCTTCATCATTCTAGAAGCTACTTACAAAACTTACGCCAAAATTATGTATATTAGTGTTGCCAAAGTGATAATCGCTTAAACGCTTAACGGCATATAAGTTGGCACTACTGTGGCAGTCTGTCGGACTATCTGCCAGACCGGAAACTTACGCGTCTGGAAACCCATTGAGTCCGACGACCATATTTCATTGGATTTGGCACGATCCACCGGTTCATTGATGGTCCTTTGAAACCGGTTCGATTGCCGAACGTTCGGAAACGTGTGTTAAGCCCGTCACACACATACATAAAGAACCATAATATCTTAGTATATATAATTTTCGTTTGTCACCTAAATCCGCCTAAACAGCTGGACCCATGTGGATGAAAATTTGTACATACTTATCCACCAATATTTCAAAAATATAATTGAATCCGTTAAGTGGCGCTTCCGTCAGCATATGCAATGTGCATAGCTTTTTGGGTAGGACGATGTCGTTTAAAAATTGTTTTAATTTCAACGATATTATTATATTATTCACACTGTATCCAACAGTTTCATTTAGAAAATCTATCTTAGATATAGCAGCTATAATTTATATTATTATATTATAGTATGTCTGTAGTGGGTTTTACATCGTCAGCTTTGTCGCGGACGTGTGTGGGCGTTCAACAACTGTTTTGTTCGTAATTAGTACGTTTGGTAGAAAAAAAATTGGAATTAAGGTGGGGCGGTACAAAGCGGTTAGGTTAAAGTTGGTGACAAGTATAATTGAGTAGCTTTTTTCACGAAATATAACTGTGATGATGTTTATTCACTGTACGTTTAGTAATTACTAAACTGATATTGACTTAGGTTTATTCTCTGTTGAATTTCATAAACAATCACTTCATTATTTTACGTGTTATGATTGGTACCACTATTTTCCACTTCTAGGTTGTTTATTTCTTAATTTATTTATGCGACTAAGGTGACATATAAACATTGATCGGCTTTAAAATAAACTTCGTTAATAAAACTCGAAATTTATTAGAAAATAAAATGCATTGGGGGAGGGAGGGAACCCCCCATTTTTTTTTAATATCACGCCTATATAGCCGAAGGGGTAGGCAGAGGTGCTAGCACCCACATTTCGCCAGTTTTACCTATATTTAGGTCCCAATGTAATAGGTGGCGAGCCTAGTGCCAATAACCGGGCACTTATAAATCTGCGATAAATACACACATAACTTCGAAAAGCATCGGAAAGTCATTGGTGTGTGCCATGGTAAAACCTGGAATCGAACCCGAGACCTCGTCTCAGCAGTCCATTACCCATACCACTAGGCTACCGCTGTTTTTTCATTAATATTTGTTTATAAGTTTTCATTAAAGGCCATTATGTAAATAAAATACTAGGTTTTAGTGTTTGCTCGCCACGGAGGGGAACAGCCGTATATATAAGTCCATAGTCTAAAAATAAAACTAGATAAAGAGAGGACTGGTACCATGATGCATTGAAAGTGCTAATAGGCAATAAAATTGAGTGCTAGTAACAGCAGATTTACAGCCTCATTACCGAACGGAGCGAGCGTTTAGTGGCCATTGGCCATCGATCGGCATTACTCGCGTTTACAACTCCGAGTATTGTTTGAAATGGTTTTTTTAGACTGTGTACTAACCAACGGTGTATTTGAGCTGTTCACTCAAATTACTACTCAAGCAAATTACTATATCTCGCCTTGGTAAATGTTAGTATAGTGGTCCGACTGCAGAAGTACCCCTACCCTACAGAATGCCGCGGCTAATAATAACCTTGTGTTGTGTTTCGGTAGTGAGTAGGATAGCCAGAGACATTGGAGAGGGTTTTATTGTTTTCAGAGGGAAGACCGAAAAACTTTCATTAGTCTACTGCACTTACAGCACAAATCTCTTAACCTGTGCCCCTCCCCCTTCCCCATCCTCTCTACAGGGCAGCACAAGTGTGGCGCCCCTGGTATTGCAAACGTCCATAAGCCATTGTAGTCAATTTCCATCAGGTGGGCCGTATAGAATAAAAAGAATAGTTGATTTATATCTGAAATTATTATTTATAAAGGAGACAGAAATGATTTCATACAATCTTGGGCCCAGGGTGTAAGAAGATGAAAGTGGTGTCAATTAATAGCTTATATATATTATCAACCTTTTACTGAATATTCTGCGGATTTTGTCAGTCTGAGAACAGAGATATAAGAGATTATGTAAAAGTGACATTATGTTACAATCTTTAACCAACAGCTGATTCCTGAAGTGCAAAATGTGTTCTTTTGCACTCATAATTATTATATTTACTAGAAAAAGTTTGAAAAATCATATGAACTTCAAGCTATAGGTAGGTAACAGGTGAAAAGATAGGGAAAGGATGTCTAAAATAAATAAAAAATCATTTAATATAGTGTTTTATTCGCCTTATATTATAATTAAAATGTCGTCTAGCCTATAGGTCGTTTCCCTACAATACAATTCAGTACCAGTAACGCATTACTATGGCCTCCCTTCTTCTACGAGAGCCGTCGACTAAAATATTAATAAAATAAGTTTTATTAATCTTCAGCTACATTAAACAATACATAATTAACTGTTCCGTATTAGGGTAATAAAACATTGTTTGATAAATAAATAATTCTTTGCCATAACTGTAAACAATCTCCATAGGCCTTCTTGGGCCTTCTAATTATATGTATTTTATACCTGCCAGGATGGTAGCTGGTTAGATGAGGTTATATTTACTCACAGACTGAGGTGCAAGCCATTGCCGGATCACTGACAGAATTGTTTCATCGTGTAAGGGTGGTCTACCCAGTGTATTGCAATGAGCAGTGGATATCCCACAATTCACACAGAAATCCATAGTTTCAATAATATCCAATTCACAAGCCGGCGGTAAATTCCAAAATAACATCAAAATTAAATCAAGTCAAACGTGTGAGCGATCTTCGGTGTCCAACGTAGTATAAGGTAGGCAGGGTCAGAATCCGTAAAATACAAAGCAGTGGTCGTAAAAAATTACAAATAATCGGGAAAGCAATCAAAACGCATTGGAAAATACGAAACTAGAGATGAAGTGAATATATTAATATTAGTTAAAAGATTACTTTCAAGATTCAGGTATTAGTAATCCGACCGACTATGATATGGAAATATTGCTGATATCAGTAATATTTCAGATCTTGTTTACTATCTGACATGGTCGTGTAATATCATTCTGTTTTCGATTGGTGAATATTAGTCTATGGAATGGATTAGTGTGTGATGTATTCGCTCGGATCGTATTAACTTCGTTGCTGATTGGTTGCTGACTGAGAATAAATATTCATTACTTGGTACCATTTTTATAAACAATAATTTGAAACTTGCCATCGCAAACCATGTTGGTTAGACTTTTCTTATGCACAGACATAACTTGTATTCTAAGTATCAAGCAAGTCTTATATTGGAAGCCGAGGGCAACAGCTACTAGAAACTAATTTACTTACTTACAAAAAGAAACACAACTGGTCCTAACCTACCTATATCTGTATTTAAAATATAAGAAAAATGTGCCACCGACTTCAAGTAGGTACTGTTACTATGTTTGTTATCATTATTATTCCAGTCCTCAATCACGATGTGTTAAAGTATGCTGTACCTACTATCATACATAAATCAAAATCATTATTAAAAATATATCAATCTTTCATATCTTCAGCGATAATAATAGGTACCTACCTAATCAGTCTATTCAGCGCAAGAAGATTGACCTATATTTATTAGTGCAATAATATGTCAATATTAATACGATCATAGATCACCGCGGTATTTGACGATTGGTTGTCGGTAAAATATTACTAATATTCAAATATTAGTTGAGATATTATAATATCATGAAACTAATATATTAAGATTAGCTAATACCAACGAATATCGGTACTAACCCATCTCTACACGAAACGAATGAGCAAACAAAACGGCAACTGTCAGTGTCAATGCTATTATTATATTTTTATTTTTTACTGTCATGCCAGTGACAGCCTGAAAATATAAGAGAGATTTGAATCGATATTAAATCGATAATCTTTAATATTGGTTTTTCAGTAATTAATTGATATTTGGTTTAATAATATGACTGTAATTATATGCACTATACTGCATGTAAGTATATTATAGTGCATTTAATTACTTTGAGTTAATTATTTACTGCAAATGTGTAATCGATTACTTAATCGATAATCTACCGAAAACTATTTTCTCATATTTCTCCGCTTCCAGACTGAGAATTGAGGTGATTTTTCATATTCTAAGACACAAAAATATGACTGATTTTTTAGATCATATCTCAACTTATTCCATTTTGGGCCCACCGATTTCCGTCTCCTTTCACCTAAAAACTAAACTAACAGTCACCTAATCCTGTTTATATAATAGTTTTTATTGAAACTATCATGTGAAAGCGCTTCTTATATTAAATTAATTTTATTATTTATGTACTGAGTAGGAGAAAGTGATATTAGTTTCTGATAAAACGTCTCTTCATCTTATAACTTAGTACAGTCGTCCTGATTATAAGTTCAACACATTGCAAGTTATCAACCATTATTTTTCTTTACATAGTTAAATAATAATTAAACATTTAATATTATTACCTATTTAAACTATCCAGGGGCCTTACCACTTAATAGTAATATTATTTCAGTCTTACTTGTGGCGATTGACCCATTTTAACCATCATATAACATTAATATCGGGTTTGCTTGTATACTTCACTATGGAAATAAAGTAAGATAGACATAATTTTTCATTTAAGAGGGGGTCGTAAGGCCCAAGTCGCTATTTAAGTTTTCAGTTTACTTATTATATATTCTTACGTCAATCAATCAGCCTATCGCAGTCCATTGCTGGACATAGGCCTCACATAATGTACATCACTGCTCCCTATCCTCCGCCCTTCGCATCCTGTCTGTCCCAGCCGCCTTTTCAGGTCATCAGTTCATCTGGGTAGGGGGCATCTTACCTTTCGTTTACCTTCTCTTACCTTCCCTTAAGTATCCAAAAAAAAATTACCCCTATGCAAGAATGACACACAAAATCGTTAAACGTTTAGCAGTTTTATAGACTCGAAAAAAACATCCAGTTAGCTCTTATATAAATATTGAAAAATATTTCCTTTGTATTCTGAAGGTTGAAAAAATAATTATAATTATACCTACATCAATTTATTTATAGATTTATTTCAATGTAAAGATTGATTTGAATATTTTGTTAGTACCTATTAAAAATTATAATATAAAGGAGATAAGTATACATTTTTCATAAATGTTATCAACTTGTAAAATGTAAGCTTATCTGCTTTGCCAACTGTACATTTTTTTAATAATGTTAAGTTATTGTATGCAGACAACACAATTAATCTCAGACATTTTTCGATATTTTTAACTATATATTTGTCTATTCTGAGCATGAGTTAATGTAGGTTTAGAAAATATACAATTTGCATGTCTAACCACACATTGGCACTCACAGAGCTGATTTCACAAAAGGTCAAATCAAAATGAGTATAAAGCACACAGGGTCAATTCTTATATTAAAATTCAGTGTCGATCTAATCTTAACAAGCTAAATGCCAAAAACCAAGAAAAAATGTTAAGAGAATGATATTTGTGACAATTGAAACATTGAGATTAGATCAAGAGTAAATTTAAACATTTTTTTATTAAGAGAATTGACCACTTAGTTACGTTTATAGTTCTTCCGTAGCATTTATAGTAGTGAATACCGAATCTAAAGCAAAATCGGACATAATATAGTTAAAAATGAACATAAATTAGAATTTGTTACGCAAAGTTTATGTCAAAATAATCGTGTCGTCTGTACAATATTCTAGATATAATATCATAATGCTTTCTAGTCGCAACACGATCACACATTCGATGCTTTCCACAGCCGGGCACTGGGCTAACTCTTCCTGACTTTCATTCATGACTCTTTGCATGTATTGACACCTACAACTTACCTGTAACTCTCCATAAGGCTTAGTAGAATTTTTTTTATGACATTTTATAGAATATAGATCTAGTTTTTTTTTGTTATGATTGGACCAATGTAAATATTTATTAGAAAAAATTTTAGAAAATAAATATTATTGTAAATTATTAACTAATAAATTGTTTCAATAATTGGATATAATAAAACATAATATAATTAACAATATATACAAGGCAATGACCAATAAATAAATGATTCATTGCATATACCAATAATATTTTTTATTACTAGCCTATTTGTTTATAGGTATAGATTTCTAATATATTCATTTTAGTATGAAAAATATTAAAACTTTCCAATTATTTCTCAAAAAACATATTCTATAGCCTTTATAAATTATGTAGATATTTTTTTAGATCATAGACACATAAAAAAATAAAACCAGGTTCCCAAAAACCCCCCTAGCAAAAACTCCACAACGCCATGACCCCGAACATGTAATGGAACTCCAAACGGACCATGGACCAGTGCCTCGGAGTGTGTGATCGGGGGTGCGGAGATGTGACTCTGATGATGCACAGGGGCCTGGTGGGGATGAGCGGCGCGCGGGGCGTGCCAAGAGGACCTCGTCAGCGTCAGGGTCTCTGGACCGCGGCGCGCTCTCCGACCCCGACATCCAGAGCGGTCTCAACGCATTTTGGGTTCGTACATTCATTTATTTGAGTGTTTGTCGAACCTGCTTTCATATCCTCTTCTTCTCCACCAGAGCAGCAGTCCCGGTTGCATATAAAACTTGCACTTTGCAGCCCAGGGTCAGTTTTTTAACTCCCCATCATTATTTTTGGAAAATTAATCCCGGTTGCATCCAAAATTGTCATTTGCGTCGCGGCTCTATTTCGATGTTTTCCCTGAAACGACTGCTATGTCGAAGTATTGCAGTTAGACCAGTTTTGGGAATCGCAAATATCGAATGAAAATAGCTATATTCATGGACAAATTTTGCACTGAATGACAATCAAACTTGCGACTCCTGCGACAGAGGCTGTCAACTCTTATACTACTCTTTTTCATAATTGGATTTGACTTACTTTTTCGTAATTTTCGACAATTCCGTCTGACCCCGGAACACCTAGGGAAAAAACTGTGCAAGAGTCTGGTCTTAAATCAGAAGGTTGGAGACTCTGATGATCTTAGTGCAGCCTCATTAAGTTAGACTGTATACCAAAGTAAGTACTGTGAAAACATTTTACGAATATGGATATACGCAGGAACGTATAAATTCGCTTCTGAAGCTGTTACCTCATAATCCAGGGTCCTTTTTTCAGTCCAACTGCGACGCGGTTGAACTTCGATAGTTTCCGTGAAGCTTCTACCAACTATTCTTCATAAATCATTGGCGGTTTCACAGTTCTGTAGTAAGACTAGTCCAACATTTTCGGTCATAGTTGCCCGTATGACAACCAGGACCGACGGCTTATTTTTTAAATTATTTTTCATATAGAATGCGTCAATTCACTTAGCAACGAGCCTCTCTTTGACTGTCTCTAAATGTGTTATCAAATTCTTCTCTTTTTGTATCCTCCCCTACATCAAACTCCCTCGTCAGGCGTTGCTCCTGGTTCTGTCCGAAGCTTTCATTTCGGAGCTTAGGGTGAGCTTACTCCTTCCACCATTTTAGATTTGAATTATGCTGATAAGGGAGAGTTTAATCAAATTTTTGGCGATTTATTTTGTGTCAGGTTAATTAAAAATCTTACTAATGTTGGAAACGAATGGATCAATGAAACCAGAGTATATAATAGAAACATTTTTTAATCTATTTTTTGTAACAGTTTGTAATCTGTGTGGTCTTGTTTTTATTGTTTTAATAACCATGATTTTGCATTGCATGTTATTTTATTAATGTTTCGTCTGTGTTTGAATTTTTGATGTTGTGTGTTATGTCTCAAATGCCTTTTTATGTATGTTTGGACGTCTAATTGGTGTTTGTTTGACTCATGTTATATTATTGTATTATTATACTTTTCTTTTAGATATTTACGGCACCTATAATTAAAGGATCATCATATAACAATGACCGTGATGGGTCAATGTCATACTACAACAATCATTTAGATAATTAGTCTTGTTTACTCTGATTCTATGTTAATAACACTACCCGTTCCGGGAATCGAACCAAGGACCTAATGATCGCACGTCGGTTTATGAAAGACGTTTTTTAACTACCGTCACCTTATGAAACAGTTATCAAACACGTAAAAATATCAATGAATATGGTAATATAAATCTAGTTAAACTTTTTAGTGTTGCCATCATCACAGTTGGATATAACATATATATCATTATATTTTTTTAATTGTGACAGGAACGTGTTTTCTATATACATATTTTAATTTATTACTAAAGTTTAATAATCACAGATGTACCGTGTAATATTAAATTCAATGACTACATAAATATACCTACATTTGTATAAGTGTTCGCACCGTTACTTAAAACATAAATATTTAAGAAAAATTGTACAAGTTAACGCGACAAACTAATAAATAAATGTAAATGAATAACACATTCTATTGATTTGGGATTAATTGTGAAGATAATCGGTCACGGGTGCGCGGGCGCAGCCGGTGCTGGTGTGACTCCTGCGCATAATGTTAATGTTACATTATCGGGTCAAAGGATGTTTTGTGACGAAAAATTCAAAATTTACTTAAAGAAAATTGAGAATTGAATGACGAATAATATACTTGTACTGACCCTTATAGGGTTTATGATAAAAGGGTATATTCTTTACACTGACTTTGATCGGTTTTCTGTTCTTAATTAGTTCTTGGGTTTTAAATAGCGAAACAGTATTATGTAGATGTAGACCTAAATTACAGCCTTTTTTACGCCTGATGGTAAACAGAGGCGCAGTCTAAGACATGGTGACTGCCTACGGGGACTCCTTCAATGTAGAAGGTATGGTGTAACTCTACAAACAATGACTCATCTTCTATCGTGTCTGATGTACCTACCCCAATACTTGCACAAGTGAGGATCTGAATAAGGTTATTGCGGTTCGGCATTTCGATAGCTTCGGATGCGACCGGGATTAACGCACGGGTGATGATGATGAACCGTGGTAGTCTAGTAGTAGTACCCATAGGTAATGGACTGCTGAGATGGGGTCTCGGGTTCGATCTCAGGTTTTCCCATGGACACACCAAGATGCTTTTCGAAGTTATACGTGTATTTATCGCAGGTTTATAGGTGCCCGGTTAATGGCAATAGGCTCGCCACATTGGGAGCTAAACATAATAAACTGGCGAAATGTGGGCACCTCTACCTACCTCTTCGGGGATATAGGCGTGAGTTTATGTTATATGTGATGTTATGTTGATCTTAATAGCTAATATAAGAATTAGCATTCATACCTACACAGAACATTGGTCCACTTTATTATGTCCTTAAACTTTGATTATATCAGATGCTTTACCAAACACTAACTTTTTTATTACACTTACAAATCGATTCACAAACAAAAATGAACTCTATTTCTTAGGAGATAAAGTATGTTCGTTTAAATAGATAGATGTCTCGAGTTTATTTATTGCACATTGCGTAGATTTCCCAGACTTTATTCTAAAATAATTCGTATATCGAAATGCCGAACAGTTTTAATAGAAACCATTGACATTGTTTATGTTAAAGTACCGCGGTGCAGTGGTACTCAAAGTTTTGTGTATTTTAATTACAGATTTATAGTACTTTAGCTATGAGCACCTAGGTACTGAAGTAAGATAGGAATAAACATAAAATCACCGATTCTGTCAAAACGAGCAATTCAATACTGCAATAGTGTATATTAAAAAGAGAAAATCGTTTCAATCGCATAGCATTGTAAATTGACACAATTTGAAATATATAGGTATTGACTGTCGACCGGCAAAGTTCAACATCTAGAAACTAAAATAGAAACACAGAAATTTGGGAAAGTATGTGTGCTAATATCAGAGTTTTATTAAGTCTATTAAATCACTTTTAAGTCAACCGTATTCCTTGTTTGTACCTTGTATCGAAGAATATTAAATGAGAAACCTTATCAAAGTAGTAAATTACATGATTAAGATTATGTATCATATGAAATGAAGTGTATTCTATCAGCAACACAAACAAAAGAGATAGCTATATTAGAAACTAGCTGTTGCCCGCGGCTCCGCCCGCGTGAAAGTCGGATCGCGCGTGTCATCGCTTCAGGTCGAAAACGCTCTACAGCATATTTTTATAGGATACATTACTGTAAAAATATGTTATACCTACATAGATTTGTGTTCAATTTTAGCAGTAATGAAATAAAGGTTAAAATCATTCACTTATTTTGTATAGACCATTAAAACGACACTTAGAAAACGTAAAAAAAATATGAAATTTATGTTTAGCAAATTACCATTACCAATTACAGTTTGAAACGCGGCCCTGTTCTGAGAAGACTCCGGTAAGAAATTTAGCGGGCTGTTTTTTGGTCTATTTATAAACATTTACTTATTCTAATTGAAATGTTTTGTTTTGAGTAGCATGGTTAGAGAGTAAACAGTTCAAATAGCATGGCGTATCCTATCAGCTGTCAAACGGTCATGATATTGAGTGTAAGTCTCAGATTCTTGAAATAGAACGTGTCGTTCGCGGTCAGCTGTAAGACGTAACTCTCGTTCAGTGTAGGTTTCGGACTTCGCCGTATAATATATGCCGTTCGCGGTCAGCTGTGAGTCGTACCTCTCGTTGAGTAGCGGTTTCAGATTCTCGGGATACAGTATGTCGTTCACGATCAGCTGTAAGCCGTAACTCTTGTTCATTGTACGTTTCGGACTCACGGGAAAAAGCGTGTGGTTCACTATCAACTGTGAGCCTTAGATATCGTTGAAAAGAAGTTTCAGATACTCGTGATCTAGCTTTCCTTTGCCTTTCTACTGTTAAACGCAGCTCTCTTTCTAAGGCACTTTCCTGCGCTCGTGCAGTTGCATTATTAACTCTCATAGAGTTCAACCGATGAGCTCTTCCCTCTGTCGATTCTTGAGAACGCGCATATCTCATTCTTTTAGAGTTTCTTGAATTTTGGGATAATGAAGTTCTTTTTTTAGGTGGCATGTTAATATAATATATATATATATATCAAAAGCCTGCTATATATATAAAGAAGAAAATGAGTAAGTATGGATTAAAAGAATAATTAATGATCTATGAATGAATGATGCGATGTCGAGCTAAAAAGTACGTTTCGTAAGCAGTCGAAGAAATTATGTTATTGTAGTATTTATCAGAAGCCTGTTATTTAGGTAGGGATTTATTTGGATTGGAAGTAAATAAGTAAGTAAAGTATAAGTACTATAAGTATGGAATGGAAACACAATAATTTAGAATTAGTGATTCACAATGAATGATCGCGCTGAAAAGCACGATTTGAAAGCAAAGCAAACGGATACTTCCGGATCTCTCTGTATTCCTATTCTATTCTGTAGTGTTAATTGTGTTAACTGTTAAGCAAGAGAAACAAAGCATTTAAGTTAATTTTCTTAAATTATTATATTAAGATAAGAAAGAAAAGAAACTATTGAGATTAATTGAGAACAACATCAACAACCAATGCTCAGCATAATCTGCAGTTCAGTAAGGATGTAACTAATATATTCGCATTAATTATAAGATCGCATGCAACACCTACTACAACTGCAAGTAGTGACTATCTTACGGATAATTTTAACACCGAGTGTTGTAAAATGACGTCACTTGAGGAGCGCCATCTATTGATAAATGTTGGAATTTCATTATGACAATGGTATAGCGCTATTTGGGTTGTAACGCATTTTTTTACTGCAGTATTTGCACGCCTTGGTCGCAAAAACTACCGAACGGATTTTGATGCGGTTTTTTTTATCACCGAGGTCTTGCTTAGACTCAAAATTTACCGTATATTTGGTTGTAATTGGTTAAGTAGAACCGGAGATATGACCAAAAACAACCTATAAATTAAGCGCTGGCAAAGCCACGGGTATCAGCTTGTATAAAAAGTAGCCTATATGTTGCCCAGAACTATGAACTATAATCGTACCAAGTTTGATCAAAATCCCTCCAGTAGTTTTTGATCCATGCGTGCACATACAGACAGACAGACAGACAGAAAGACAAAAAAAATACTGATTGCATTTTTTGCATTAGTATCGATCACCAATCATCCCCCAATAATTATTTTGTAAATATATTCAATGTACAGAATTGACCTCTCTACAGTTTTATTATAAGTATAGATTTCTCTTCGTAACTTAAAATATCGCTTGCTACAGCTACGAAGCGCTACGAGCGCTACGATGTGCTGCTACAGACGTAATCCGGAGCTGACCAACTAGAAGATGAAAGTTTGAGAACCGCGGCCACTCACCGACGCTCTCGTGTTTTATGGCGCATTATGCTATAATAATATTTTTTACTTAGCACATTTTTGTTTATACCTGCGCGTGCGCATGTGTGCGTCGCCGCTCACTTTAAAAATATAAAAATGTCGTTTGCTTCGTACCGAACGGCGCGGAATCTAATAGCCAACGGATTTTATGTTCTTTCGCGGTACGAGATTGTGTTACACGGTGGGCTTAGATGTTTTTTTCTCACTCTTTGTTAAGGAGAATTGAGTTCTGTTCCGAACGTGGTATGGTTTATGGTGACGCCCAATTAGCGATGGCCCTCGCATTGCCTGTACCGCGGCTTTTGTTGCCATGATTTATGTCTATGTGCGAGCGTATGGCAATTTAGTTTTCGAGTATTAATTATATGTTAAATATTAAATTTCGAGGTTAGAACTGTAAAAGAATTGCGGCGAACTTTTGTGTTGTAGTGTTTCATCACACGCCATTTTTATGACTGGCTAGTATTTGCTGAACAGTAATCGTATTATGCGAATGTTATGATCGATAGTAAAGAATAATAGTTATTCTTGTTATTGTGGTTTATGTATCTGCGTCAATAACACCTGGCTTTGTTCAACAAATAAAATGCTAATATTATTCTGTGGATGTTCTTTTAATATCGTTTATGTAAGCATAATATGGCAAGCCAGATTCTAATCTGCAGTCTATGAAGAGAGTTGACCACATCATCACTTATCACCGAGATAGTGGTCAAACATTCCCCCTGTAAGAAAAAGATCGTGGGTTCGAATCCCGACGAAGCATTCACTTTTACCTATGTTTAGTGCGAATGAATGGAATGTCCACCTTGTAGCAATGGCGTTTCGCTGTTCGTCTGGTTGTTCCGAGGTGGAAGGGGCTTGGAGGAATCAGATTGTGTAACTCAAGTTATTATATTTGAAGATGCAAATTATTTCCTTTGTCCACAGTACAACCATAATTATGTTTCTGCTTACCTTTTTGTTAGGTCTAAAATACATAATAGTTTATTGTTTGGACCAAAGTAATAATCGCACAAACAAAAGTTAATAAACAAAAAATATATAATTTTACAAAACTGGGTGCCGAAAACGAAAGGTAAGAGCACCTTTCGTTTTCGGATTCTTTATTTTTTTAAGAACAGTTTTATTTTTTTATCACTCGATGTCTGTTAACCATAGTTATCAATACTGTGTCCTGATTATTTTGTCTTTAAAAAAAAACTTAGTTTCGCTAGTTTATTTGAAGAAAGAGAAAGATATAGGTATAAATAATCTGATAAATCACATTCGTGCTGCTGACCATATAGAGGAGAAGGGGAAAGAGAAAGGGGAGAAGGTTAAGAGAGTCCCTGTGCTGTCAACACAGAAGACAAAGAAGGGTTTCTCAGTCTTTTCACTGACAACACAAAACCTCGCCAGTGAGCCCTGGCTACCTTACTCACCGCCGAAAACACAACACAAGGTTATTATTAGCCGCAGTGTTTAGTAGGCGTACTTCCCAGTCGGACTGCTCAATTTGGACGGGAGATACCGTCATGTACTACCTCCGTTGAAAAATTGTAAAAGCTTTGTCGCCAATAACATTCATTAAAGATTTGTTTTCCAACGAAATCTGTTAAGAAGTTTTGTAGATAATTACAGATAAATAGACATGCGGTACATGGGACAGTGTACTAGATAAATTACCAAGATATGGCATTTTAACGGACGCACATATATTAGAATAAGTTTTTAATTGGAGGACCACACGCCTCGATCGCATTGTACAAGACTATTTCGTTTCTATTAATCATTTAGAGTTATATTTGGACTCGTTAATGAACTAGAGGACGCGTGTATTTCTCTTGAATGTAATGTGGTGAGGAGTAATAAAAATATAATGAATATTTCTGGACGTGCCTGGAATATGTAGGGTATTGAGAGATGAATCTGCTGTGTACAGTTCGGCTATGGAAGTTTTTAAAAAAAACATAATTGATTTTATATTGAACACTGTTGTGAGGACATTACAAAAATACTTGAAATTTTTTTTTCAAAAGCATAGTAGCAAACAAATTTACTAATATTCTTACTAACGCTTACAGCTAAGCTTGATGACTTGTATTAGGAGTGGGTTCACATCTGTAGTGGCCAGGGTTCGAAGCCTGGACCTTTCGATTGTAAGGCTGACTCCTTAACTACTAAGCTATATAAATTGCACCTACATACTTATTAAATTTAAGCGTCGACGCTTCAATGTAGGTGGAATTTATTTGTTACTGCATTTCAAAGTAAATATTGCATTTCAAACACCACACGGCAGTAAATGTATTACTGTTTAGTTATTTTTGTAAATGACTTCTTCTTCTGTCGAATCGACGGCGATTTTGAGTTGCCACCTTGGTGTAGTAATTTGTTTCACGGCAGAGCTGCTACTCATGGAGAGCGCCCGAGTATAGGTTTCGCTCTACGGGAAGGCTTACTATGTGCCTACGTCCCCTTAATGATTGTACAGTGTGTAAAATATTAATGAAATTCATTATAATATTGAAGATTATCAATCGTCACTATGTATTGTTAAAACGAATAAATATATCTACCTACGTAATATATGTTTTTCAAATATAAAAAATTATGTCTTTTTTTTCAATAAAACAAGATCTATTCCAGGTTAACGTAAGAGCATCAGTAAAAACTAAAGTTTCCCTCATAATATGGTAGAAATAAAATTTGACATATAAACAACGATGTTGCCAGCCCAATAATTATGACTCCCACTAAAAAGTTTTTAACACGCCTCCTAAACTACCCTAGTTCACAATAAACGCGACGTTTTCCATGTCATTAACTATTATTGTTTCTCCATTTTACAACTTAAACTTTTCAACGCAGGTATTCTGCGACTACCCGCATTTACAACCTTACAAACTGTAGTTATAAAACTTAGAACATATTGTATTTAGGTTGATATTAATGTCTTATTTATGAGTTTTTTTATACTGTTATTTTATTAAAGTTTTAATGTGTAGTCGGTTAATTAGTTTGGGGTATTAAATTTCGTTGTTATAGGCACTCTGGTCCGAGCAGTTGTGTTAGAGAAGTCGTTAAAGGTACGACTGGTGATCTGTATGTACGTTTATGTTCGTTTTTTGGGTTCTGTAACTTAAAAGGAAGCAAGCGAAAACCTTACAGGGTCACTTTGGGATCTGTTCCTCTATCTGTCTGTCTATTTTTCTTAGGAATGCGTATGAGGTATCAAGTTGAAATTCATACAATATACTCAGGTGTACGACTATCAACTTCTAAGTTAACGGAGTCAAAATACGTTGCGGTTTATGTAGAATAAGATCGTCTCTGGATTTACTTTTGTATGGAACCCTTAGTGCGTGAGAGTGACTCGCACTTGACCACTTTTTTGTATGTAGAAAGAGATGAGTATCGGTCTTCTTTGTAACAAATACGTCGTAAAGTATATCTCATGTTGAATATACACAACATAGACGCTAGTAATCCTCGAAATGCTATAAAATTTTCTGTCTATGTTTGGTCAATAGCCAAGTTCCTTTCTTCTACAGTGTCGAGTCCTTTAAGCGGGGCGTGAAAAAGCATCTGATGAGACTGTCCAACTTGAAGGCCATAATTGTAACACGCTCTTTCTTTCTTTACCCAGTCTGTAATGGTCGAAAGAAAGATAGAACCATTTATTATACACACACACTTACATTACACATCAAAAAACAATTATCACAACAAAATAAAACAAATAAATATAACAATAAGGTGTAAAAACAAAAATAATGATATTAAAAAAATTAAAAAGGTGTGCCTGTTTCATGAGATTGCTTTCAGCTTACCATCAGGCAAAGTAAAATCGCATTGACGAGACCAATCCATATGAAAAAGGTAAAAAAATGAAGCCTATGTTCAGCCGCATATTAGTTAGACTAGAAAACCGACCCGAACTAAGTTGGGAATAGGCTCAGAGAATGATGATGAAAAGAATTCAAGAAGCCAAGAAATATTCAACCTGCTGAAATATTTCATAAGTACAACTACAACCATCTCTTACATTTAATCAACCATTAATATCTCGAAAATTGCTTCCAATTAATGACTCCTGGCCCGGCGGACAATAAAATTAAGTTCGGGGTAAACAAATTTTATTCGATACTATTAGATCAGAATGTGTTGCGGTCTCTCATAAACGGCTCATCGGTTTATTGTAGCGTGTGTACCATAATAACAGACATAAAAGTACAATTTTATATATGATTTGATGCGATAGATGTTTATCCCGGTATAGTTGGTTTAACGCTTTCTCTATGGTCGGTATTTAGTTATTGTTTTATGGCGGTAATCTGGGATCTTGTTTGTAAGGGGATAGAAACAGATACGATTGTAATTACGTACTTATTTGTGGTTTATTTAGAGCAGAGTTTCTCAAACTTTGCCCCGCGAATGTCTAATAGATTTCTAAGACAATGATGTCGGCACAATATCATCTCATCACATTTTTCGAAAGGGGCCTTGTGCGATTCACACCGTGGTCCGAATAGCTAGTGGTGTGAATCGACCAAGTACCCATCCGAAGAGTGTCTTAAGAGGTGTCTTAAACGGAAAATACAGTCGATATCACTGCGAAAGAAGGAATACTAGTAGTAAAATCTTCCAGCGTGGAAATAGTAGGCCAAAGTCTCCCAATATTGGGCGAGACCTATGTCCAGCAGTGGACTGCGATAGGCTAATTGATTAATGACATCGGCATTCTACTTATAGTCCTACTAATATACATCATCGTATTAGCGTTAGCCGTGGTCGTAATCAAGGTCTTTACCTCGAAGTCTGGGGTTTGAATCTGTTTTAGGCGACTGCCGTTTGACCTCTCAACCTGAGTGATGGTTAGAAGCCAACTATAGACAGAGTTACTGGGGCTCCGTCGTGACTTAATGACTATACAGACGGGACCGACTTTTAGCATGCGTCCTAAACACAGAAGCGCTCAAATGAAATACCATAACATAACATAAGATAAACTCACGCCTGTATCCGCGAAGGGGTAGGCAGAGGTGCTAGCACCCACATTTCGCCAGTTTATGTTTAGGTCTCAATGTAATAGGTGGCGAGCCTATTGCCATTAACCGGGCACTTATAAACCTGCGATAAATACACACATAACTTCAAAAAGCATCGAAAAGCCATTGGTGTGTGCCATGGTAAAACCTGGGATCAAACCCGAGACCTCGTCTCAGCAGTCCATTACCCATACCACTAGGCTACCGCGGCTAGAATGTAATACCACTGACCGGTTATACATCCAAAATGGTAACTGTAATTGGGTACATTCTCCTTATTATGTTTTGGGGTGCGTGCTCTGGAGACTTCCAGACAAAGAGGATCTGGATTTTAAGCACAGTAAAAAAAAGAAAATACCTACATATGTCAAAAATTTTTGGGAAATCGAGTCTAAAAAATCGGAAGTCGATGGTCGTCTCGTACGTATAGTTATATTATTTGGCTATGAGCACGCAAGTGACGCCCACGTAATTATTAATCTTGTTTTAATAGAAGGCGTGGTACTGTCAGCGGGTGTCCATCTTTGTCAATTAGGCCGCTTGAGAAACAACTTAATTGTGTACAAAAATTTATTGCAGAATCGACATCTTGCAATAGTATTTATACTTTATTGGTGTCCGAAGTAAAATGCAAAGAATATTTTTTCTTTTTGTGGGTGTAAATATAGGTACGGCTCACAAGAAAATCACGCCGACGCCAATTGGAGCCGAAAAAGTTGGCTAATCATATATATATCATGTTCTAGGACAGTCTACACAACTTAGCGTTGCATAGTTTGTCTAGCTGGTGTTATGGGTTCTACAATGCGGATATACATACTTGTATACATTTTTTTTGTAAATATGTAGGTATACGTTTTATATTTATATTTGCTGTGCAGCGCACTTATTGGTACTGTGTGTAATATTACAGTTAGACTAGTGGTTGAACTTTTTAGGGGTCCAACTACCCATAACGACTACCATAGTTGTTCGTATAACAACCAGGACCAACGACGGCTTGACGTGCTCTCCTAGATATGACTAGCCCAATGCAAATAGCCATATTCTGAAATACGAATATTTGCGATATTGCGATCGAACCGCACCTCTTGGGTAGCTGCAAAAATTAAACAATTTACCAATTGTGACAATTCGTTTATTACCTACATACATTTAACTGCTGTCGGCATTTCCGGAGTGTCACCGTTTTTTTGTATTGTGTTTTAACCCGTGGTTTAGCAGAAACAAGCTGAGAAACAGACGTACTTATTGAAGTTATTTATTTTTGTATGCAATTATAAAATAACAAGTCAATAATAGTCATTAACGTAAGTGAACAGATATCTAAGTGAATCTTTTTCACGAAATGATTCTCAGACTATTTTAAAACCATTAAGATAACGAAGGAGATTGGTATATAAAACTAAATATAATAAATCAATGTGAATTAGCATTCTGCAACACGCTACAAATTTTGTTGTTGTTAGTTTTTTTGTTTATGCTACTAATGTAGCAAACAAATATGTTTCTGGTATTATGATTTTGGACTCAACTTCAATTTGTTCAGAGTGACTGACAGACCGACGCCCTGTGGGAACCTTACTTGAAGTACCAGCTCAATATTCCAGACAGTTGAAAAACGTCAGAAAATGGTTGATCATACGTTAATACATCCATACATACGCCCGTGATCCGCGAAGGGGTAGGCTGAGGTGTATTAAACACCAACATTTCGCCAACTATGATTTTTGATCCCACGTAATAGGGGGCGAGCCTATTACCGTCAATCGGGCACGTTGTAAGAAAATGGGTATGTCGAATAAAATAACTATACCTAATATAAAATAACTTCGTAACCGAAAATGTTGTAACTAAAAAAAATTAACTCGATTTCTTGCTATGCGGTGTAAATCACAAGGAAATTAATTACGCGCTTAGCCGCACAAGCTCCTCCCCCGCCGGAGACGATTGGGGAGGTTATGTCTGACTCGAACGGACTAAAAAGCACGCCGTCTTTGGGTCTTCAGTTGCCGGAGGTGAGATAGTAACCAACATATCCCTCGCACCACTGCAGACCCGGCCCTCTCTTTCGAGATGATCCCCTTCGGGTGTAGGGACAACGGTGTCCCAAGCTTCGCGGCCTTCTTCTGCTAGGGTAGGCGGCTCCACCCTTTACCACCAGTCCCGTGCTCATGGAGGATGGAGGTTATTCTGCGACCTCCGACGTCCGAGTCGCCTCCGTTCATCGTGGGTTGTGCGTATGTAGAGCATATTTTGAGCACATTTTAGGTCCACTACTCACGGACCCAAAATGTACCTACTCTAAAACCTTAAATCTTTAGACGCATATTCTCACTTTTTTATGCTTTCGGAGTTCACAGAGACAACAGACCTCTGCCCTTATACACTTCGCACGTACTTTCATTAGACCACCATATTATGAGCAATCCCACCATTTTCGAGTGCTTCTGTTCTACAATATTTTGGGTAAATAATCAATTTGATCTGTGTTTAATCTTGCGAGGACAAATCTGGTTTGACTACTCATTTAGACATGCCTTACATATTTGGCGCCTTGCCTATCATTTCTGTCATTAAAATAACTTATATTCATCGTTCAGAATCATGGAATTACCAAATTACATTACAGAAAGTTCTTAATTCAAATAACTTGATGGAAGGTAATTTACTATAAACTCAATAGAAAAAAAACAAAATTAGAATCATCAATTTTATTATTGGCATAATGAAATAATCGTACAGGAAGTTCTAAATTTAAATAACTTAGGCGCGTGTGACATCCGTCCCGCTCTTTCTTTTAACTCGCCAAAAGAGGTTTAATTTTAAAAAATACATTATAACCACAGATTATTATTACTAAATATAAAGATACGAATCCACGGAAATTTACCAAATAAAAAAATATAAATCCAATTATTTTGTACGCGGCGTCAACGTGATTTACATTAATAACTTTACTTGTACTCATTATAACTTGTTTTTGAACGATAATAATATAAAGTGTCTAACATTTATGTGTGCTTTTGTCGTTATTAATGGCTCTCGATATACAGACTACGTATGTTATACACCCACGTACATAGCTACTTAACCTACCTGTTATACATTTATGTTGTATACTCGGATTGCTAATTTCTTAAATATATTTTTCTTTATCTTCGTTAGCAATTACACTCTTAGCATCAAATCACTTAACTTTAATCGATTCGCGATTATAGTTGCCATTTAACAACGTAGAGGAGAAATCTTAATGCGCTAGGTATATAAAATATATATTTTTTAAATAATAAATTAATTCATTAATTCATTACTTACAGATAAAGATATATTGCATTAATTTAGGCATAGACAACGTAAAAAAATCGATAATTTCAACATAGAATACCTATGTTCTAAAATTAAATTAACTAATCCTTTTAAAATTACTGTAATATAAGACAGATCATTTTAAAATCTTTTTTAGACGAAGAAAATACGTACTATCGTGGCAATACGTGTAGCAGAATGTAATACAATACACCACTGCATATATTCTCTCCAAAAGATTTACAGGCGTGATGATAAAGGTATGTTCTACAGTCGGCAAATGAGATGAAGAAGTCAAAGTTGCATAAAAGGTTTACACTTGTCTTGTCACTTGTGCCGACTATACTTTGTCAAATATTTGACGTCTATCCTGTAAAACAGCAAAATATTGTTTTACATGCAGATAATTTTGCAAATAAAGAAGGAAAAAACGAGCCGTATAAAAACTTAAATATTTTTTTGGTTTTAGAAGCACAGGTTTACAGTGTAGGTATCGGTAACCTACTGTAAACCCGTGCTACTCGTATTTCCATTATCGGTACTCACATTCATGTTACAGCAACTTTTTAATAAGTAACTCATGTAACATAACATTATTCCTGGGGTTCTTTTCATTGTGATGCTGTGTTGTGTACTACTGTGACCACTCTGGCCAGACGGGCTGGTACAGGGTTTTGTTTCAAGTGATCCTTCTTTCGCTGTCGTATACCTAGTCTGTTTAATTTTCGTAAGTCGCCTCATACGACACCCTTCCGATGAAATGAGGGATGGTCAATATTCGTTCTCTACTACACAGAGGACCGCAAAAACATTCTTCAGATATTTGAGATCAGTGGGTTCTATCGCACGAAACTCAGTAATTCCGTAACTTATTTGACTTTATTACCAAATATCTCCATAAATAATAGTATTTAAAAACAAACCATAAGTAATATACGAAAGCTAAATTCTATATATTATTAATCATACTTAACATTTTCAAAATTAAATCCGGAAATTACAACCAAATTTTAATTTGAAATTGAATTGATTAGGTAACGTTCTGTAAACGGCGGCCATGTTTTTAATTACAAAAATCCTTGTCATGGACCTGTCTGAACTCCCAACAAGAGGTAAGCCTGTATTAGAACCTCCCCATCAATTAGCTGGTGTATCTTTGTACAGGTGAGATTTTTTGGCTTGCATTGTCTAGATCCTGTTTAAATTATCCTTAGGTCCGTATTCTAGGGGAAGAGAGTCATCTCAAAAGAGATGTCCTCGCGTCTGCCGGGGTGAGATAGATGTGTCGTGTATAATCTCACCTCCGGCAATTAAGGACCCATCGGCGTGCGTTTTGGTCGGTTCGAGTCTAACATAATCACCTCCACAGATTTTGGTAGAGGTGGTATCCGAAGAGCTTTTGCACACGATAAAAAACGTGGGACCCAAAATCATAGTTGGCGAAATGTGGGTTTACGGGCGTGAACATATTGTATGTATGTAATATCTTCAAAGATATCCAGAGCACACAAATTCATTTCATTCAGACGTCATTACTGCGGTTGATAAGCAGTCCATTACCCTTACCACTAGGTTACCGCGGTTGATTTTTGATGACACATAGTAGGGTATCAGTAATTCGCAATTCCAGTCCATGTTCTACCATCACAAAAAAAAGTGTTTAATTAATTATAGTTACTTAAATAACGTGTAATAACATACAAGCTTAATTACCAGATTAATTGCTAACACCAGATTTCAATTAATAACAACAAAAAGAAAATAAAGTTAATTGGTTACATTAAAATTTGGAATTTACGGGCGCTCTGACTAAATATCTAAGGCTGTACTATTATTATAAAGAGGAAATATTTGATTGTTTGTTTGTTTATATTAAGTAGGCTCTGAAACTGCTGAACAATTTTGTAATTACTTTTTGCTAATAGCACACAACAGAAACAACCAGGGCGTGAGAGATATGTCAGAGGCTACTTCACCCTCGGCAACTGATGGCCTAAGACAGCCGTGCGGTTTTGGTCGGGTCGAGTCCGACATAACCAACCACCCTTGCTGACTACGGTGGGTATTCGTGGGGATTTCCCGCTTGGGGAAAAAGCACAGAACAGATAATTGTATTAAAAACGGCAGCACATTATTTGTGAGTGACAAGATATTTTTTTTAATTATGCTGCTATATACTATATTAAGAATGAATCAATCAATCTATTTGTCTATTGCAGTCCACTCTCAGTCATACATCTCTCCCAATGTGCACAATTGCTCTTGCTAATTCATTATTTGAATGAAAAAGTTTGTAACCACGAGCGATCCTGCGGTGGGAGGTTCAGTTGAACAAAAGGTTATCAGTATCCCAAGCGGGCGGAGTCGCGACCCATAGTTAGTTATTTAAATAAAAATGGCAATGACACCCGAATACCAGTTAGTGTATGCGATCGTTAACTATGTACGTATGTGGTATAATATGTGTATGTATGTCGGCTGGTTTGAGACATCTCGTTATTTCTGTTTTATTGTATGAATACGTAATGATTCGGGCTGGCCAGTTGCGACACTCCAATTGCTGATCTTAGCGTTTAGTACGGTAAATATTATCATAGATTAAAAAGAAATTGAATATATTATTCGTCGAATGATAAACTAAAAATGGGACTGTGGTATTTTTAGTAAACGTTTAATTATTCGGTGCCAAAATTCGCCATTTTTAGTAATACCGATGACACTGTAATTTAGGAAAAACGGATACTTATTTATAATTACGAAGGATGGAGGGAACAAATTTAATATGTAGCAGATATAATTGTACACACAGGACACATAAGTGAAATTCATTCCTCTTTTTTCAGCTTTGTTACAGTCGGGTATAATAAATAAAATATGGACCCTTCAATTCGAGATAATAGGTTATTTTAGTTTACTTGTGACTATGTCTGCTGAAAAACAACTGATATGTCAGAGCAGAAAGAAGGCAAACTCATTTAAAAAAAAATCTTAATACAACCCTTTTTGAAAAAAGAAAAAGCTAAGCTTACTTTGTTTTATTGTTTTAGGCAGTGATATGACGACTGTTGTAGAAAAACTTTCCAACAATTCTAATTTTCAATTTGACATATTATTCAATTGTCAAAAATTATTCGGCCTGATATACTCTGAGCATCACAGAGGCTTTAAAAAGATATGTACGAACCAAACAAAATGACAGGTAGCTCTTTCTCCGCATTGTCAAGTCTTTATCGCCATTAGAATTGAAATTGATAAGTAGGTATGTGGCATATGCTAGTTTACGATCATCCCATATCTTTATTATTCAAATCTCGAAACCGGTCGCTTTAATTGCGTTGGTAGATACTTTTGTACCAACATAATGGTACAACGAGAATATCTACTTGTCTATGTATGAATATATTTTTAATTAGTAATGTTGCCATGATGTTTTGTAATTATTATTATAGTGCTGGTTTGTTTATCGGCGTCCGGTAAATTTTAATTGTATAAATAGTTTCGTGTGAATCTCTTTCGAGTACTGTTACTTTTTTTTAATAATTATTTACAGAAGTAATATAAATCTTGCATTCTATATTTTGTGTTTGGTTTAATTTAAGTGTTATTGAGTCTTATTTTGAAACTGTATAACGGGATATATCATTTGAACTAAAATATGTGATAGAACCGATATGGTGGGTTCTGACCAACTAATTTTAAGATTATAATAATAATAATAATAATCATTTATTTCAGGCAACATGAGAAAAGTTACAGTTGTTATAAACTTATTCTACGGCCCATAGATATATACCTTAAAACTAAGAATACATAGAAATATATTACAAAACTTGTTAGTAAATAACGACCTATGTTAGTAAGCACTTCCTACACACTAAGTCTTTGTGCGTTCCTGTGGCACTGGTCCGCGGAAGCGACGGAACACCACCCCCTGTGGCCAAAAGTTCTCGTTCATAACGAGGTCCAAGTAACAATTGGGTACTCGCACCACGAACGATACAAAGTTAACGTTGCGGCGCGACTCCAACAGCTGCACTCTCGGCGTGTATTTGAGCTTTTGGCGCACGTACTCCACGATGCTCTTTGCCGTCGTCGTGTAGTGTAGACGGGAGATATACACCGGGGTATTCGGCTTAGCGGCCTGCAGCGAAAGGTTGGGCATCGCAGGTGCAGTGCCGCATCGGTTCTGATTGGTTTTCTGCTGGCGTTTCTTTCTTTGAACCTGCATAAAACCATCTGGAGCCCTCTGCCTGTCTGGTTCTAACAGTGGCTTCGGGGGTACGGTCGGCGCGCTTTGGGCGACGTTAGCGAAACTTCGACGAGGTTACCTTACAATACCAAGTAGGTATGATTAATTCTCTACGGATCTTACAAGTAAGTACAATATGATTCGTTGAGCCTCATTTCAACCATATCGTACTTACTAACTCGTAATCTTTGTGGATTTTCGTGAAGGTCGGAAGGTTACTGATTAACGCAGGTTGTCCCGTCGAGGTTTGGGGCATCAGACGGTCGTTGCATAAAACTGCATACGCCAAAACATTGGCCCTCACACTCGAAGGGGCCATGGGTCGGCCGAGGTGCGAGGGATATGATACCTACAATCTCACCTCCGTCACCGAAGACCCGAAGATGGCGTACGTTTTAGTCGGTTCGAGTCCGACATTACCACTCTCGCCGGCTCCGGTGGAGGTGGGAACCGAGGGGATTTTGCGCACGGAAAAAAAATACGCCAAACCATATATATATTGATTATTAATAGAAATGGACTCGCTTCGAAGTGATTCTAATAACAGAATGTCAATTTGTCTATTATGTGTGTCGTGCAATTCCATATTGTAGGACACTCTTAAAAATAACTGGACAGTTAAAAAACAACCGCATTTTTTTTGAAAGATGGCATGAAAGTTGTTAACACAGGTTGTGTTTTTGCATTTAGCGAACGAATAATTACAGCGATCAGATACCCAAATTATTTATATTTTTACAATACTAGCCTTCCGCCCGCGGCTTCACCTACAGTGATGTCGGTTTACGTGACTTTTGCTCATATCTCTGGTTCTACTCAACCAATTGCAATCAAACAAACATAAGACTTTTCAAACAAAAAAGCTGCATCAAAATCCGTTCAGTAGTTTTTAGTCTCGTTTTTCAAACTTGCGGAATACTGCACATTTAAATCATAATAATCTCCTCGTGTAAGAAGTTTTTTTACTTGCTTTCTCATCCTTAACCTTTCTATATGATCGGCAGCACGAATGTGAAACCTCTGGTGTTGCAAACGTCCATAGGCCACGGTAACCACTTTCCACCAGGTGGGCCGTGTGCTTATTGCCACCTAAGTGGTATGAAAAAAGTACTTTTTATTAGATATCTCCAATATGTAGACACGACTAGACAATAATATAATAATTTAGATAAATCCTCAGTAAAATGGCCGATCAAATAACTGTTTTTATTTATTTGAATACGAATAAAATAAATGGTCAATGTTGTACAGAACATGATACTGTAAGGAGGTTAGTACGCCGGTGACTTTCACTGTACAATTGTAATTTATTGTAATTATTGGGTGTTTTATTTCTCACGGTAATCGCCACTTATGTATTAGCAGAGATATTTAATATTAGTGTAAATGTATGCAGTGGGAAGCAACCATTAGGTACATGTGTGACGCCTGAAGCGGGAATGTGTTGATAAATTACTTTTAATGTAGTTACATGTAATATTCAATTACCTACATAAATGTCAGTCAGGTGTAATTGGAATTGGGTATTGAGGGTGAAATTATAACAGTTGTGGGCCTTTTTAGGGCTCTAACTGTCCGTAACGGCTGTCTATGACGACCTCCGTGGCGTGGCGGTAGTGAACGCGACTGCTACGCAGTAGGCGCGGGTTCGATTCCCGCTCAGTGCAAATATTTGTGTACATGAATATGAATATTTGCATTGTGTAAATATGTATGTATTTACAAAAAGAAATTGTATCTATGTATGTTCATCCGCATTCCAGAACCCGTTACACAAGCTAATTAAACTATGCTTACCACAACCCTACACAACCTACACACCGTCACCTAGACCCATCTACGAGTAGGTGACGTTGTGTAGGTTGTCCTGGAATATTTATTCATTTATAGATATTCGTCGACAACTTAACGTGCTCTCCGAGGCACGGATGTATAGACTAATGCAAATACAATGCATGGAATCGAAGCCGCGCTGCATTAGTCAAGTAATTACTTCAAGTTATCAAATATGTTCAGAATTCTATTCATCAGAAGGCAGTCATATAATACATATCATAATGGGTTGCGGAGGCCAGATGTCAGTCGTTGACAGCTACGAATGTGACCGGCATTAATTAATAAATAAATATTTTAGGACAATCTACACAACGCCACCTAGATCCATGGTAAGCATGGAAGACTTAGCTCAGCTGCCTCATCATCATCATCATTCCCTGAACCTTTTTCCCAACTCAGTTGGGGTCAGCTTTCCAGTCTAACTGTGATGCGGCTGAACTTCGATATTTTCCGTGAAGCGACTGCCCTCTGACCTCCACAACCAATGGCGATGACCAATCTAATGACCAATGGCGATATCGAAGTTCCAAGTTAGGCTGGTTGGACTTTTGAGGGCTCCAACTACCCGTAACGACTGCCATAGATGTTTGTATGGCAACCGGGACCGACGGCTTAACGTGCTCTCCGAGGCACTTATAAACCTGCGATAAATACACACATAACTTCGAAAAGCATCGAAAAGTCATTGGTGTGTGCCATGGTAAACATGTGCAAATAATCATATTCATGCACACAAATATTTGTACCTACTGTACGGGAATCGAACCCACGCCCATTAATGCAAGGATGATAATGATACAAGTGAAAGGCCTCCGAGCAGCAGTTCAGTACTCCTAGGGAAAACTGACACTGCCGTCTTCGTAACCTAGAGTGACATGCAACCCAGACTTAAAGAAGACTCTAGAAGGAAATCGCCTGCATACGGTACGCATAGCGAGGAAATTCCCCTTGCGGAAGACCTAACCAACGGTAGGTTGTTTTGCAACCTTGTCTAAGTATATAAAAACTTATAAATATGATTACATAAATCTATAAATAAGTTTATATTACTTTAAATCTTGTTTATAATTAGTATTTTTAATTTGTGATTGGTTCCCATGGCCATATATTGATGCACGGCGATGCCCGCCAGGCATGTTTTGGCATCATACCAACGTAATGATACTCTTAATAAATAATTACACATTATAACACATTAGATAGTGTTAATGTGCTCGTACAATCATACTGGCGCATATTATTACAATTTGGCAACGCGGATCTTGGAATATTTTGTAATGCCGTGTACATACAAATAGTAGAACCGCGAATGATGGATAAAAACAAAAGCAAGTGCGATTCACTTATACTAAGTGTGTACCTCTGTCTGGTGGCAAAGAAAAACACTCAACCACCCCATTTCATTCAAAGGGTAAGGTAAGGTAAAAGACGACTAATGGAAAACGCAGACGATATCACTGCGAGAGAAGGAAAACTCTTCACTACATAGTATAAAATAAAGTCGCGTTCTCTGTCCCTATGTCCCTTTGTATGCTTAAATCTTTAAAACTACGCAACGGAGTTTGATGCGGTTTGTTTTTATAGATAGAATGGTTAAAGAAGAAGGTTTATATGTATATAACATCATGCTACGACCAACAGGTGCGGAGCAAGAATGAAAACTGTTGCAAAAACGGGATGACGCAGACGAAGTTGCGCGGGTCAGCTAGTGTGTTATATAGCCCTGTCCCACGTGAAAACAGTAGACCAAAGTCTCCCAACATTGGGAGAGACTTGTGTGCAGCAGTGGACTGCCACAAGCTAATTGAAATAAGGTATAGGTACTCTAATAATGGTAACCTAAATATTTCTTTTGCCTTCGAGTTCCTCATGTTTCTTTGTAAAGTTTCCACGTGTAATAAATCAGCAGGATTCACCTATCTTGTGGACATGGTTACGAATGCATACCCGTAAAATTATAGTATTGAACTAACATCTCCTTTTTCTGTCGAATCGACCATCGATTCGACAGAAGAAGTTTTGTGTTGCCATCATTGTGTAGTAAGTAATTTGTTTCACGGTAGCTCCGCTACTGACGGAGAGGGCCCGAGCATAGATTTCGCTCTTCAGAAAGGCTTACTACGTAAACTTGTGCTACTACTAACCCTAGTAAATTATCTATAGTGTTAGTAACATTGTTGTGCAACAACTAACACTATGGCTAATTTTAAATATAAAGATAAAATATTGAAAATTTGACAACATTAAAACTCTAGATGAACTTAAATTGTTTGCAAATATGAACAAAAACTTACCAACGCAGTAGGTCTAATCTAATAAACAAAATAATTATAATAGTTATAATGAACCTTCTTCATTTTGACACGATGTTAATTAAAACCGATCTTCATAAACGTCACTTAGTGATTTTTATTACCCGCCATATTGAACTGACAGATTCGAATATACCTAATGATAAATTATGCATTGCTATATAATTTGATAATTCCGGCTCTGATAAGTTCGGATTTAATGTGGTATCGAAACTGGGTACTCGAGCAATACACGGTATCTTCGCTGTTTCGTAATGGAACGTAAGCATTCATAGATTATAGCTATTCATTATAAAATATGGTTAAATTTGTGTTATCTATGGCATTGTCTGTTGGTGACTGTCACTGTGTTCAATTACTGAGTAACCTGCGTTATGACTGGTGGTTGTAGTCTGCCAAGGGTACCTAGATCCTTTCAAGCATATTAGACAGGGCTCGCTGGTAAATAAGGTTGCCTGTAAGAGATTGCCGCAGAGCGATAAGGCCGCCAATTGTATTTACCATGTGCAAATATCTCTCTGTGCTGTATAATTTCATCTTTGGTGTACAATAAAGACATATATTATTATTATTATAAATTACTGATGTAGACAAGACCCCTGTGTGATATTAGTTTGTTCGATTCCATGATTGAGGGACCATGTGGGTTTCCACGCATGCAAACAAGGTTTATTATTTCGTGGGAGTGCGTGAAAAACGAAAAACGTGACAAACGTAGTACCCCCCACTCCACAACTAGTGGAAAACATTAGTATATACGATCTATTATTATTTAGGAGGTAAGACTTTATTATTGTTATTGTAATAATATAACAATCGGTTATAATCACAGATCAGAAAAAAAACTACTAGAAATGCTAGACAATATTTTCAGTAGTGGAACCGTTGTCGCCAAACTCACACATACAACCGTTAATAATACCGTACATTGCTTGTAATTAATTGCTTTGATTGGTCGTACCTATTTATATACAGTCTTTAATGCCATGTTAGCTCAAATCATTCGTACTACAAAACCAAAACACTACCCTTTTTAAGGTAGTAGTAAATATATTGCCACCACATTTTTTTAACCGTTTAAAATAGCGATTACTTTGCTATAGATAAAAAAGTATTTATGGCGTTTCATAGTTTGAAAATGTTTAGATATATTCCTATCAAAAAGCTTCATATTGTCGAATTTATCCTTCGTTGCGTAAATACGCACACCAATGACACAAGTGCATCGACTACATCACACTTCTACTTGTTTTTTGTTTTCTATGGTAATAACTAACTGTAGTATTTAATTTAAATTCGCCATATTGGTTTCTGGTGTTGTCATTTAAAGACGTAGATGACCTTTTTATAACCAGAAGGTATATTTAACTAATTTACTAGTAACATAAAACACACATCATTAAACTAGTTAGGTATTTTCCACAAGTTAAACTTTCCAAGTTCTGTTTCGCATATACTTAAACATCGTTATATAAAATCCATCGAATGAAATGCGAGCTGTTTATAATACCGTTAACATAATCAATTAGTGATAAAAAAGATAAAATTAAATAATATGGTCCATTATCGGCCTACTGGTAGGCACTTAACCTCGCCGGAAGCCGTCGGCGGACGTGCCAATAGTTCAAAGTGACCCCACCTATTTCTCACACGAACAATTAATTCAGTGTGATGGGTTCACGAGAATACCTATTAGTGACATGTGGGCCCTGTTTCCAGACTACAGTGATGTAGACGGGATTAAGTATTAACTATTAAGTATACAGGGGGTAAGGGGAACACTCCGGAAGGCCCCTGGTTGTACTCATGGTACACAATATATTGGCACAAAAAAATTACGGCAACGCAATTTTTTTAAATTCTTTGACTTGCATTGTTCACTTTCCATCACGTTAATGAAAAAAATTCATGAAAAAACATGATCTCGCAAGATGGCGTTTGTGCGAAGAACTTGTTTGTTGCAGTTAGGTTTTTTTTATGAAATTCTCGTTTCATTTAGCTTTAAAACAAAAATTGCTTTGCCGTAATTTTTTTCATGTCTATGTGTTGTGTACCAGGAGTAATTCCAGGGGCCTTCGATTTTGGGAGTGTTTCCCTTACACCCTGTATAGAAAGAAAGAAAAATTAACTTTATTCAAGACGAGCACGATCTAGTATTATAAAAAATCAATGTTTGTTTATTGGTAATTTACGGATTTTTTCCATGAGCAAAATAGCTACTCGTATATTGTTAGCCATGGTCTTCCATCTGCTCACCATCATTATCATTGTCTCAGCATTAAGTCCCGGTTTTTTTTATTAAATTTCAATTTGACGGGGCGCTGTCATCTCAATCTGTTTGGATCAGTAATGCCCCAATCAAAACGTCTTCAGCCTTTTTTTATTTAGGACACGCCAATTTGACTCCACCCCGCCTGATGGTTCAAGCAATCAAACAACATAAGAGATTAAACTATATAGATATAATTACAAGTTTAATGAGAGATTAGTAAGTTACTAACCGCTATCCAAGTACACTTAAAATATATAGATATAATTACAAGTTTCTTGAGACATTAGTAAGTTACTAAACGCTATCTAAGTACGCTTAAAATATAAATATTCTAGGACAATCTACACAACGCCACCTAGATCCATGGTAAGCATAGCGTAACTAGCTTGTGTTATGGGCTCTAGAATGCGGATAAACATATTTAAATATTTCTTTTTGTAAACACATACATGTTGTACATAGAAAGACAACCACACCAATGTAAATATTCATATTCATTCGGGAATCGAACCCGCACCTCCCCGGCACGTCCTGGAGATCGTCGAGCTACAGTCAAATTGGGTTCAAGTTTTTGTCAAATTCCACAACTGATCTTACCAAGACCATATGCGAGGAATATGTATCCCTACTTAGTTACTATCTCATCTTTGGCAACCAAAGACCCGAAGACGGTTTTTTTTTTAATTTATGGTATATACAGTATACGTTTTAGGCGGTTCGAGTCCGGCATAACCTTTCTGATACGGTGGTATCCGTGGGAATTTTACAAGCACACATCATCGCACCCCTCGTCATAGACAGGGAGTTCATCCTCACACACTACGACCAGAAACGGTGCGCACTGTGCGGTATGAAAAGATTCATTCCGCGCACCCTGCCGTGGTTTTCCCAATCGACTACAATATGGGGTTCTTCAAGAAGGGCTTTAGAAGGTTTCTACAGGGTTGGCAGCACGAGTGTAACGCTCTGATGTTGCAATAGTCTAAGTCACAGAACTGATGGGAAAAAAATATCAGTAGTTCTACCAACAGAACTACTCAACAGAACAGGTGGGAATAGACGCAAATATCCATAGGCCACGGTGACCGCTTTCCATCAGGTGGGCCGAGAAACAAAGAAAGAATGGTTGGGTCTAGATAGAGCCGTGTAGAATATCGTAGAATATTTACAAAATAACATTTTATATCTATCCAAACAGACTATATTATCGTAGATTTAAGTACCTATTAATACATAGGAATGTCAACTTACTGCGCGTGGGCAGATCGATGCGATTCTCGACATGCAAAGTCGTCTTCAATTGGTGAGCGCTAATCCGGTTGTGGGCAGTAATAACAACAGGTGCTGCTCCCCTATGTTGATACCGATCTATGGAACAGGTTAGCTCTGTTACCGAATTTCCGTTCTGTGATCTCGCCATATAAATAAATAAAGAGAAAAACATAATGTACAGTCAGAGCTCATAAGTGCATTAGCATATCAAGGCTCAAAATGGTTTAGCGTGCGGCCGGCGCGCTTATATGTGTGTGTAATGTTACTATGCAATACGAGGCGACGCTGGCTTGTCTTAAAAGAAAAAGGTCACAAGTAGCGTTAGAATGTTGACGCTATAGTTGCGTAGGATTGCTACTGCACTTTTGAGTTCTACTGTACATCCGGGACATGTTCTTACAGGGGTTGCGGCACGAGTGTTATTCCTCTGGTGTTACACTCGCCCATAGGCCACGGTAACCACTTACCATCAGGTGGGCCGCGTGCTTGTAAAAAAAACATATACAGAAAATAGATTATGCCGCGTCTACATTTACTTAACATTTTACCGTAACCGTGTCAGAAGTGCGTGTCCGTCGCGAATTCAGCTGTGTGATAGCTGAGCTTAAATTAAACCATTGATCGACTGGTGGTCGTGTCAGCACATCTCTAGTTTGTGTGTCCATGTACTATAAGTTGTTACGTCCACACTCAACGTAATGTCTTGATGTCCGGTCACAAATCTGGACACACCCTTAGTTTAGAACATTGTCGTTACAGCAATAGTTCATTTATACTCTAACCAGACTATTTATACCTACTGTTGATTGATGGCACTTGGTGAAACTTATTGTTATGCAATATATAATATTGATGGTACACTTGTAGTTATCCATATTGTACAGTGAGCTATGAAAGTTCCTGAACAATTTGAAAATGAAATTGTATAAAGTGATGACACTACACAACTACTAGTCGTAGAAGCTACTGGATCATAGATTTACTTATTAAGTTTAGGATACTTTTTTTGTACTATTTAAAAGCTCTCGATGTCTTGTTTTTTGTAATGACGTGCACTAAATAAAAAAAAGCACATAATACTCCTTTTAAGAACAAATCTGTTCGTATTTTGCGAAGAACTCATTCTGCATGGAGTCGCAAAGAATATTCTAATAAAATTTTGAATTTATAATCTGTCATTCATTGCGCGTATTTCCAACCCAGTTGGGGTCGGCGTTGTAGTCCAGCAAAAGTGCGGCTAAATTACAATAATTTCCGTGAAACATTTCGTTTCAACACCATTTTGAATATATTATCTGTGTGAAAAAAAACAATATTGATTTATCTATAATCTAGTTTAGAAATAAATAAAATAATATCGCATATAAATGTATATGTATAAGGAAATACTCTACTCGACCTCTGTGGCGTGGCGGTAGTGAACGCGACTGCTACGCAGGAGGTGCGGGTTCGATTCCCGCTCAGTGCAAATATTTGTGTGCATGAAACATGAATATCTGCATTGGTCTGGGTGTTTCTATGTATAATATGTATGTATTTACAAAAAAAAATGTATTTAAGTATGTTTATCCGCATTCTAGAACCCGTAACACAAGCTAGTTAAGCTATGCTTACCATGGGTCTAGGTGACGTTGTGTAGATTGTCCTAGAATATTTATTTATTATTTATTTATAAATACTTATATCTTCATCCATAATAATATATAATATCTCTTATATAAACTCGCAATAGCATTATGAGAGCAAATGTTAAACTGTTCTGTGTTACGAGTTATTTCATTCAGTTTCACAATTTATATGTTGCATAAGGACATCTTGTTCTTCTTGTACCATATTTATTAGTTTACTAGCGCATGTTTGCGGTTTTGCCTATGTGGGGATCCCGTCGCTGTGAGTCCCCTTTCCTACACTGGACAACACGTGCAGGGCTTAGGTGTCACTCGCATACGGTACAAAATATTCCATCAAGAACCAAGCGGTTCGGTGAGTCTTTTCTCTGCCGCACCATTAAGTCCTGGAATTCCTTGCCGGCGCACGTGTTTCCTTCTTTCTACAGTCCCGGGTCCTTTAAGCGGGCGTGAAAAAGCATCTGATGAGGCCGCCAAGCTGCGCGCCACCATTGTAGCACTGAACGTATTTGCAATGGTGACCCTCTTTCATGAGACTTTGCCTTCAGCTTAACATCAGGCGAGGTGAAGTCAAATTGACGTGCCATAGATGAAAAAAAAAAAGTCAAAAGAACCTATTTCCGAAATTACAAGTAGCATTTATCCGATTCAAAGTTGTTCCTATATTTCCAACATTTTAGTATGTTTTCTAAGAATGTGCTAGTAAAACTAAACTTGAAAAAAGTTGGCACACAAGCGCATTGCCCACCTGATGGATAATAATAGTCACCGTGAATAGACATTCGCAACACAAAAGTCACACTCGTGCTGTAACTGCTGTATAACCTGTAAAAACCTTATAATACCCATGACCCTCATATTGTAGTTGCTTGGAAAAACCTGTTGTAGTTTTTCCATTCAGTGTGAGGATGAACTCCATACCTGTAGCAAGCGGTATGATGACAGAATGGTGATGAGATCGATGATAGATTTCATCCACTTCATGTATTTGTTCCACCATCGTAACATGCTAACGACACAGTCCTCTGTAGAAGACCGTTACTGCTTTAACCCAGATGACCCGACCAGGTGTTATAACACCGCTCAAATAGGTTGAAACTTATCCTCAAATTTATTATTTAAGAATTTATATTTCTATCAATTTTCCGTAGTTATCTCATTACATGCCTATGGTAGCTGGTTATGATTCAGTTGTAGTAAACAAATCGCAATTATTTTTCAGTGTAAAACGTATTTTGTAGAGGCAGTTTTCATTTACATATATTACGTCAGAAACAAGGTGACTTATTATAATCAATAATGTATTTTGCTATTATATTGACATATTTTTATTTATAGTATAACTGTTAGGTACCCAAATAAAAATAAAATAATAGTATCTTTGCAATATTATTGTATGTTTTGTCTTTGCGAATAGCACAGGTGTTATAACACCTGGTAGGTATATCCACGTCTATCATATTTTGTTTGTAATTTTAGGTTACTATCAAAGAAAGCTTTGTAGCTTACCGAAATAATAGTGGAATTGGAGTAAGCTAGTGATGATAATACTTTGCCTAGTGCTACCGCTCTTTTACCGCCAGAAAATGCTAGTGCTAACGTAACAGATAAGGATTCGGGTGACGCAAATATTGTGAACTTACACAATCATCCAGAATCGCAGCCAAGAGTTTATTTTGACAACGATTAGAGCGAGTCTCTTTCAGATTGAGTGGATAATATTTACGAAGTATACGGTTCTTCCCGAGAGGAACTCTAGCATCCAGGCAGCCTTCATGTCCGTGACATGACGACGGCTAAAACGCATTTCGCTGGCGCGGCCATGTTACGTGGGTAACAATTATCTGGCGATGCCACTTTGGTCCACCACAACGTGCTGAACGTTATAAGTGATGACATACAAGCCAATGATCTTACTACCACAGATACCTACTCAAGACAACTCAAAGTGGAGCACTAAAAGCCGGAAAGCGGTCCCCAAACTCCAAGGTTCTCGGATGCGACCCGGTCTAAATATAATGATGATTATAAGCGTTAAATTTCCCCCATGCCCACGATTCACAGGGTTTTGGATTTGGCAGGCTTGGTCGATTTCTTCGAATGTAACGAAAAACAATTAATTTGCAAATTGTACAATAGAAAAGTAATACTGAAAAAAAAATAGTATGAATTTTCATATGTAAGAAGTGTGTTTTTTATTCACATCCGAAGAATTGTTTTTGACCTTAAATATTATATTAGTCAAACTAACTATTTCATCCTATTTACATTTTTTATCCAATACTAGTGTACTTCAGAGTACCTACAATACTTACATGGAATAGTAGTGCATAATCCTACCAGGTGTTATAACACCGCCCATTTTCCAGCTTTCCCAGGTGCTTCCGAATTTTTATTTTATTTTTTTCTGTAACTTTAGGTCTCAAAATAAAACATATTAAAATATTATAAATTTCTGTGACGAAAAATAGTTTCAGGATTATCTGGGTTAATAAATAAGTTTCGGTGAAATTTAAACTCATATTCATACATACATACATATACTCACGCCTGTAATCCCCGAAGGGGTAGGCAGTGGTGTATTAAACACCCACATTTCGCCGACTATGATTTTCGGTCCCATGTAATAGGGGGCGAACCTACTGCCGCCAATCGGGCTCTTCGTTAAAAAAATGATTATGTAGAAAATAAATTACTAACCGAAAATGTAACTCGATATTATCCTAAATTATTAACTAAGTTTCTGCTAATTTTTTTTTCCTCATTCAATATCTTGCATCAATTTAGCAAAATACATTTAATTGAAAGTTTTATAAACATTATGTTTATTGTATTATTTATTATCACTTTTTTTTGTTAAGGTGCTGATAGACTAGACTTGAGCATTCGGTGAATTGAGCATTCTAACAATTCTAACGAACATATTCTCACCCGGAATATTCCATCAAGAACCAAGCGGTTCAGTATGTCTTTCCTCTGCCGCACCATTAAGTCTTGGAATTCCTTACCGGCGCACGTGTTTCCTTCTTCCTGTGTCCCGGGTCCGTTAAGCGGGGTCTGAAAGAGCATCTGATGAGGCCGCCGTCAAGCTGAGTGCCACCAGATAATGAGGAAGGGCTGGGTGGAGGGAATAAATAAAACAATGATAAAATTACTCGGCTCGGCAAAAACCCCGAAACAAAAATTTTATCGTTTCGCTAGAATGCTTGCTAGAACAGTTCACTAGAATGTGTTTTTTTTTAATAAGGACACGTCAAATTTGACTTTACCCCACCTGAGGGTAAGTTGAGTTGAAGGCAAAATCTCAGGAAAGAGGGTCAGGAAAGTGTTACAATGGTGGCACTTAGTTTGATGGCCTCATCAGATGCTTTTTCACGCCCCGCTTAAAGGACCCGGGACTGTAGGAAGAAGTCTTCTTTCTTCACCACAACATTGGTTGGATCTACAAAATATAAAAAAACGAATGATCAATGTACTGCTCAAGTGTGTCAGCGACTTTATACAAATCACTATTTTTATCAATGTGTGTATTTTAAACTTTGTTCAAATTAATTTCAAATACTTAGGTACAATATAATATTTTGCATTTATATTATGCAAATTATAGATAACATTAGATATACATTTTAGTGTTGATTTTTATTTTCTAGTCATTATGTGAATAGGTATTCATTACGTATATTTCACTCACGCCTTTATATCCATTAGGGGGTATGCAGAAATGTACTTTGACTCTGCATCGCTACTGGTAGTTGTAACGAGTTCATTAACTCTCCTCCTGCTCGTTTGATATATACGGCTTTTATAGAGCAACTGTCATCTGACCTCCTGTTCCCGGGAGGAATACCTGCAGCAGACCTTGTTTTTACTTGAACCGACCTAAACAACACGGAGTGAGGTACCCTCTTACATATTCCTCAAGCCCCACGTATGTTTGGTGGGTTTACAGGTGAGGTTGGCTTAGCATCAAAAACCGACCGTCCACGATCTCCGCCTTAAAATATGCATACATGTGCTTACGCCCGTAGTCCCTGAAATGGTAAACACCCACATTTCTTCAACTATGTTATTCGGTCCGCGTAATAGGAGGCGAGCCTATTACCGCCAATCGAGCACTTTTGACAAAAAATGTACTGATTTTAAATTCCTAAAAGAAAATGTAGCAGCTAAATAAATTTGGAAAAAAAATTAACCCGATTCTAACTTTGCTATGCGGTGTAAATTGCAAGGAAATTAATTACGTGCTTAGCCGCCCAAGCACCACCAATTACCGTCTTGGAGAGCATTAGACGGTCCGACTTTATCGAAGTTAGTAATCAGAGTGTCTTTGTTATTTTGAGAAAACAGTTAATTTTTTATTAGTGTCGTTCCTAATAGTTTTATTTCGAAACCAGTTTTGGAACATTATAGGTACAGTTAATGTTCCATACTTGTCCGATGGCCATTGCGCCATACGTGTGTTAAACATGGACATTTTTGTTATTTACGGGTTTCATCTGGACGTAACTGGTTCTATGTTATAAGCAACCGTCCGCACTGTGAAACTGCGCTACGACTGTTGGCCGACTAAGCGCGGGTTTGAGACGTCGATGTGAATAAAAACTAAAATTCTATATCAATTGTTCCTTCCATCCCAAACGATTCAGAAAAAGTGATTGCTTTAAGGGATGCGAACCAGCGAACTTTCTCTTACAGGGGGAATGCTGAGCTGTGGAGCCATGTCTTGAGCATTCGAAATTCTCCTAATTCCATTCCATTCCATTCCATTCTCAGTTATCTTAAATTAGGTTTTATTTCATAATCTGCTACACTGCTCAAAGAATAATAAAGTTTAAGAATAATGAATCAAAACTAAGAATATTTCATTCATTATATAAGTACAAACACAGTGTTTAAAAATAGCTAATATAGCTGTTTTTCTGATTATGAACAAAAATTTGACTACTTTAATCCATTACGCTAAGAAGGGAAACCGATTCATACTAATTTCCCTAAATTAAAACGTTATTCGGTATAATTCATCAAAAAGATTCTCTTTTTTCTAACAACTGACACAAACTGCAACACACGTAGACAAATATAAAATTAAGCTTCATATTTTTATGTTCATAAACTTTCATTTATTTCACACACAGCATAGCTGATTAGCTGGCACCATCGATCCATACCACACAGACCATGTTTGATGAGATATAAGTATCGCACAGTGCGCGCTGTCCCTTACGGTCTGGTCTCAATTACAATTAATATGGTCGCGAGCTTACCATTTGTTGTAAGCTCGTAGCTTAAGGCCACAGTTAATTTATAGTGCAGTAATGAGGCCTTATGGCTACGATTTGTTTTCACTGATTAATGACACGTGATAGTCCAGTGTTGCCATACCTACGTATATTTTTCTACAAATTAGTAGTAATCGTGCAAACTAATTTAATTTTGCCAGTAATAAATTAATATGTTTTGACACAGCTTGTATTTTTTTATTTATTCACTGTTTGACTCTGAAGGGGTAGGCTAGGCAGCAAATCATTTTTTGTAAAATTAAAGAAAAATTTATAGAATACTATTCACGCGACTTCATGCTCGAGGACTTGTGATCACGTTTCCTTTGCTACATGAAACCTTATAGATTAAAAAAATACTCGAATTGGTCCTATTGGAGCTGTCATCATCATATGCACTTAGCAACATATTTATTTTTAGTTATATAGATAAATAAGACATACATAGGTATTTAAGGCTTCAAAAAACAATTTAAGTACCTACTACAATCTGAAACTCAGCCATCGTATGTAATATGAGTATTATATATGGGTAGGCAGAGACCACAGACCATCATTTACTTCGATTGTTAAAACTGGCACTAACTTTCATTTTGATTTTGAAGTGTTTATTACCAGTCAAGAAAAATAAAAAATAAATACAAAATACAGTTATACATTGTAGGTTTTGCCAAACAAATACAAATTCCAAAAACCCACGTTTTGATTAAAAGCAAATAAATTTTGTTACACAAAACGAGACAATATATCTCGACGACCTTTCACCAAACTTTCCTATTTTACTATCTAATATAGGCCCATAACACATCTATAAACTAAATCGTAAAATATAAAATCCAACCTAACTTGACCTCTATATCACATTCCTGCAAACAATTTTGAACTTTACAGCTATAGTAATAAGGCTACTCCTAAAAATAAGACTGTTGGACTGGTCGATCTATAAATTAATCACCTGGTCACATGTGATTTATACTTCTTTAACGCTTCAATGGCTGCCGATGTCCATTTGGAGGCATTTTCAGAACTCTCATCTGTCAGCAATCATAGCGATACTTGAACTTATAACCACAGGCTCAATAATACTCTATACCCTATTACCTTGAAATTAGGTTTAATGTTGAACGAAATATTGTTATAAAACTGCAAAAATAAGTTGGCACTAAGTGTGGTGTTGTTACCTAACTGTCACAGACGCTTTCTTGAATATTCATAGTGTATTTAATTTGGTAGTAGGTACGGTGTTATATGCCGCTAAAATGACTCCAATTCATCATTGTAATTAAGCTTAAGTGTATTGCTAATGACTAATTAATCTAGGATTTACGATATTGGTCCTTGATTATTATATTATTGGGTATATTTTATATTTTGCAGTGCAGAATTCATTATATCCTATATTCGTATAAAATTTATTGTAGGCAGGTAAAGTTTTATTAGTCACATAGACTACTTGTATTTATAGGTTAATTCTATAATTATTGTAGACTAGCTGTTACCTGCGGCTCGGCCCGCGTGGAATTCTGATCCCGTTCCTGCTGCTCCATAAAAACCTTCCGAAGAGTTCAAAAAATATATAAAAAAGAGTTGTCTTCGAGTTTTCCGCTTATCAACATATTTTGCGATACATTCATTCATTCATTCTATCATCGACACAGATACATTTGGTTCTTTTTCAATAAATCATAAAAAGTGACGTCACAGGCCTGAGCCACACAGGTCTCGTCTGAATTCGTGCTCGTCACTGAATCTGAATTAGATGAATTAAAAAAAAATTAATTCATCTAAGCATTCGACGGTGCAGCATCTTTGGTTGACTGGTAGACAATACCATCAAGTCCGCCTATGTACTTGTGCATAAAGTTTATTAAACAAAAATAAATGAAAGAAATATTGATCAAAATTGAAAAAAAAAGGTTCAGAAAAAGGTTTCATTATCTACTTCTTTTCTTAGCGAAGCGCGTGATACAGAAGTAACTGTCCACATTCCTTATTAAAAATAGAATTCATAATAATATAGGTAGGTTTCCAAAACGTATGTTTAATTTATTCCTCAAGCAATGCATGTGAAATAATAAGATATACCTAGTAGACATCACATAGCGAAAATTCATTGTAAGAAAATTTAGTAGGTGGGAGGGGGTATCCACCACTAAACAACCCACAATCCCGGGTCCTTTAAGCATGCGGGCGTGAATAATTGTGACACTGTACGCGTTTATAATGGTGACTCTCTTTCTTTCCTGAAAGTTTGCCTTCAGCTTACCATCAGGCGGGGTGAAGTCAGATTGACGTGTCCTAGATAATAAACAAGGCCAACTACTATTACTAATTCACAAATACTATTTTAGTATTGCATTGTGTGGATGTGTCGTGGGTAATCGAATCGCACATAATCTATTTTCTCATGTGAAATATAGGTATATGAAATTAAATTGAAATTAAATTTATTCATGTAGGTCACAATGTAATACTTTATAATCATCAAAATTAATATTTAATATGTAATTCGTAATGCAACAGCAGAGCCGTGGGAAAAAATTATCAAACGAAACCAATACAAATCTAATTTCACCTAGATAACGCTGCAAAATGCAAATAAACATACAAGAAACAGTCTGGGGCTTTACCAGCTCCTCTTAAGTGATATTATTTCAATCGGGAAGCATGGCAGTGCCCCCGCCAAGTCGAGCACGAAACAAACATTGCTCTTACTTTATTCTATAGTGTGATTGTACCGTCAGCGCTTTTTTATTAGGTTCATAATATTGTTGCGCAATAAAGAGGATTTTTGAAGAAGCAGCAGTCATTTTACATGCGCTCGTCAGGACACTAGTGTTATATGGTAAAAATGGGTAAAACTGTATTACTGCGACGATAGTATAACTGTTGTAGTGTGACTACACATCAAACTCTCTGTTATGTATCATAGATCGATCAGCCGAACACTGCCTCTTAAGATACAGGGATAACCCTAGTTTAAAAGGTAGGGTTAACAATAATAGTAACTAAGCACTACCTTTGTTGTAAGATGCTTACGTCCCACTATCTGATATTATTATTGTATTCTTATTGTGTCTGTAAAGTTACTCTGTACTCCTTATTGTGTGAAATAAATTATTATTGTGTGAAATAAATTATCATTTTAAATACTTTTCTTCCAAGATACACAAATATCGATGGACGACAACGACTCTGGCTACCCTGCTCAATTTTGAAGTACACCGTCATGTCCTAATCTTTAATTTAATTTGATAAATATAATTACACTATAGTACTTACTCGTCAAAGTAAGTGCCTTAATTACCAGCGAGATTGTTTGCTACCTTTCGTACAAGAAGTCAAACCACAGTAACACACATTCTGTTGTCTCTATTGTAGACCCACTGCTCACTAAAGACGCCAATAATAAAGCAATTAATATCATTTCTTAAATTATGCAAAAGGAGGTTGAACTTTTACTAAATCGCGACGCCCCGGGCAAAATCCATAAAACACATAGCAGCCATTCATTAATATAAATTAAAACTAAAATTCTTCTAATTGCGTAAATATGTTGCTTCTATAATATTCCGGTTAGTGTGTGCTTTCGAATGTGATCGGGGACATTTTGTACATTTCATTTATATGGTGATTTGCTGATACCATTCTGTGACGGTAACACTGGCTCTTGCGACCGTCTTATTACTGTATCACGACATATGTTACGTTTGTGTTGTAAGGAAACATATTTTGAGCGTGCCCGCGTTTGTTTCCTTGATCATTCTGGGGATAACCTGGGAGCAGCCGCGTGCGATATAATAATATGCAGACCAGACTTAGTCTCAGATGCATGGCTCGAGTGAACAATTGTGCCTGGAATACGGCAATAGGTTGACCCCCCTATTAGTGAAATGTGGGTGTTCTCCTCTGCCTACCCTGGAGCGTGATTGTATATATATGTCCGTATTGCATCTTTAGTTATTTTAGTAATGGAACTTTATAACACTCTTATCGCAAATTTTACAAAACTCATCCTTATTAAATTTAATATGATAAATCACCTTTTAGTGAAATTAAATTTACAGTCATCAGATAAATTGGGTTACCCTTTACATTTCTATTAAAGTCCAGTGGATGTTAAATCAATTAAATAAACCCTTTCAACGCTATAAATTATATCTCTTTAAAATATGTACTGGTATGAAATACTTCACCCATATTTGTGTATACTTCAAATGACATCAGTGTACACTCGGGTGCACTTGTATTGATCGGAACTACTCACGGGTTGTTCATCTATTGCGTACTTCATACTTAACATTTTAAATATATTATAATAATATGTACCTACTGTTTCTATCGTAAGGATTATAGGTCTTATGGTATATAAAGTAATCATTGAGATTTTTCATAACCAAAATAACTAATGTAACTTAATATAACAGTCTCGGAAAGCATAGTTTACAATAGGTACTAATGGAAAATTATTAACGGAAAAATCAAAGATAGTGAACATCTCTGTTTTCTCTGTTAATTTTATGTAATTATTATATCAAGTCTATCCGTGTGATGATAATGACAGAATATTCTCCACCCCATCTCATCCGAAGAATGTCGTAAGAGGCAACTAAAGAAAAACTCAAACGATATTTCTGCGAAAGAAAATATCTTGAAATAAAACCTTGTTCCCTTTCCAAACCGTACTTCCCTTTCGTTTAACGGATTGATTTGCCTAGACTCCTAAACCATTAAATGCAAATAAAAATGTTGAAAGGAAATTGAATCCTGGACGTGTTTCCATCTTCCTGCAAATGACCTCATCGACGCGATCTTTTACCAATTGGCAATCGTGTTATTTTCTTTTGTTTGAGACCGTGAATTAATGATTTTTAACCAACTATAAAACAAGTAACTGTCTCTTCCCATATATATTTAGCGATTTTATTATATTTTCTACTGCAATATTCGATTTCGATGTCGGCCAGGGATGTTTTAAGAATAATAGTTCCGTAGAAATTTATGTTAAAATATCATGCAAATTTAGAATTGATGAATACAAACAGCAGGAATCGGGTGAATTATTTTTTTGACGTATTTTTACGTACTCGATTGTTTCCGAGAGCATCCGTGTGATAACACAGAAAGAATATCAACACCTCATCTCAGCCGTAGGGTGTTGTAAGCGACAAATGAAAGAATACGTAGATGATAGCACAGCGAGAGAAGGGAATCTCGAAATAAAACCTCTACCAACCGGCCAGCCAGCGTGGACACATTATGCCAAAGCCTCCTGACGTTGGAAGAGGGTTATGTCCATCAGTGGATTGCGATAATCTAATAGATTTATTGAGTATAGTGCTCCACTACTGTAGCAAATCGCTCAAAAGCTTCTTTTAAGTTTAAGTTTACGACATAGTTTTTTTTGCAAGCGTGACCGTACGCAACTTCGCACCGTATGTTTTCACATATTAATGTGCTTTACTGGTCACATCGTGCTATAATATATTCCGATTGCAGATTAAATGATTTTAATTAACCAACACAGATAGGTTTATATCATTTACCGTACTCTTTCCTATAATTCAATGGCGGGTCATGGGGCCACGAGCGATGTTCATGCGGCGACGATTTTTTTTCAATATATTTGCTAATTTCATTTTTTAAATTATTTAAACGACTGTCTAATGTTGTATACGACGGAAATTTTAAGCCTTGCAGATACCGTTAACTGTCTGAGATGAGCTGTTACGAGATTTTGTTTTTTTATTGATATTGACACTAGCTCCAGTAGTCATTATATTGTAGTTGCACCTTTACCACAGATTAGATAATGCTTTTACTTCCACATGTCATATAATAAACTTAGAAGAATAATTATGTTAAAAAAAATATATTTACTTATCTACCTATAGTTTTTTTTTTGTAGAGCCCCTACATTTTGTCGTAGTTTATTAATTGAATCAGTGTTTTATACTTAAAGAGAACGTCAATGTGATTTTACCTCAATTGATAGTGAGCTTATAGGGTCGTTATTATTATCTACGAGAAGGTCAATTTAAAGACACATAGAAAATACAATGTGCATATGTATGTATAATGAAACTGCAGGGTAGCAAATATTTTTTGCAACAACAGATGCGTGAAGTACTACTCACCGTAGTGGTCTTGCGCACAAATGGTCTGCACATGCGTACGCGCATGGGGCTGCTAAGCACTATTTGTTTTAGAGTTCCGTTTGCATCATGTTAATTCGATTGAATCTTTACTGGACATGGTACTCTCCCAATGTAACCCATAGCACCAGATTTTTCATCTTTCGAACCAGTATTCCATTTGCTAGAAATGGAATACTGGTTCGAAATTCAGCCTGAGAAGACTCCAGCAAGAAAGTCAGCGGGTTTTTCTTTTGTTTTTGTCTGTTTACAATCATCTCTATGAAAGTACAGGCGTGAGTGAAAAAATTAAGTCACTGAACAGGGAACGTAATCAGTTAATTCTCTTGAAAAGTCATTCATCCCATAATTTGATGAGCTTAAGTTTCAATGTATGAAATATAAGATGGCCGCGTTAATAATTCTAACGTTACTCAACTATCTTAATTATAACGTACATATACTATACAACCAATCTATGATCAATCGTAGTTATTTTTTATAAAAAATCAAATCAAATCTTTGTAATTAAATTGTGCATTACATACTTTTGCAAAAAATTGGAATTACTAGCACGATAATTGTCAATTACGACAACATGATATTTTTATTAGATGTACAATTACATGTAATAAAATAAAATTGCAGTGATTACCTAAATTGAACTTTAACGTTTAAACGTATGATGCATATTTAAAAAATTAGCATATCTTTGTTAACTAGGTAGTAAGAATTTTAGAACTTACTATTAGTTACCGGTAGGTAACCGGCGGTATATATGTTGATCCCAAGTTCCGGGATAAATGAAGCACTGGCCAGTGTATCCTGTCCCTAGAATTTAAGGAATACATAAAAAATAATTACTCAAACTGGTCCAGTGGTCTTTGAGTTTTCCGCTTATCAACATATTTTGCGATACATTCATTCAGTCAGTCTATTAAAGTATCACTAACGAATTTGAGCTTCTCCGCTGCTGTACCATCTCGTTCTATATTCAAAAGACACCCAAAATACGCCTACTGAGCATATAAAGCAAATTTGTAGTATATTTTTGAGGTCAAGGTATATACCGATAACTATAAGATTATATTGATTTGGTAATTAATTCGCTATGGCCTGTAGATCATCGGTAAGATATGACCTTCTCTTAAGCGTGTCTGAATAACTTCTGGGTACCGTCGTGCGCACAGGCGTATCATTTTAAAGCAATTATGCTAGACAATAAATCGAATACAAGCTATTGATAGATTCAATTTACATAAAACACAAAGATATACTTATTAGTTGAGAAGCGATCAACCGTCACTCTAGGCAAATATCATGAGAAGATGTTAGAGTTGTATTTATACTAGTTGACCCAGCAAACGTTGTTTTGCCTTATAAATTTTAAAGGTGAACAACCCTTATCACTTAGGGGTATGAAAAATAGATGTTGGCCGATTCTCAGACCTACTCAATACGCTCACAAAATTTCATGTGAATCGGTCATGCCGTTTCGGAGGAGTACGGGAACGAACATTGTGACACGAGAATTTTCATATTTATAGTTGTGTTGTCCTGTGTAGGAAAGGAGGAGGTGGAATTAATTGGAAGAGCTCATCAGAACATTCGCCGTGGAAGAGACGATAAATACTGAACACTTTCTCCTGTTTTCGTATTTTTTTTTTATACTACGGAGGTAGGACACGACGGTATATCCCGTCCGAAATGAGCTGTCCAACTGGGGAAGTATTGAAATAATACAATTACTAGCCATACGGAACCCCCGTCCCACTGCCTCGTGCCATACGCAACTTGTGATATTTTTTGCTCCAGCATTAAGCTTGTACCTTTTTTTCTGGACGCTCGGAAGTGCGGAGCGTGCCATGTGTCGCGTCGGGTTACACCAGCCTATGGTTACTTCTTGCTAACCTGACTAAGGGCGTGGTGCGAACGCCAAGTGTTTCCGCAGTTTTTATATTACTTAGAACTATACATTTTATTGCGTAAATAATTTGAACTTTGAGTATGAGATGAAATTTAATGTCTTTTATCAATTTGAAATTGAAAATAGTGATGGTCTAGACGGGATTTGAACCAGTCCAGTCATGTCCAGTCTCTTACTTACAGAAAGAATGCCCCGAGAAGTGAGTTACCGGATCATGTCTAAAGCATTCGAACATATCTTCTAAGGGGGCGAATTTGGGGCTATCTACCAATTTTCCTATAAACAATGAGTAGCTTTTCAATCATTTTTAAACATTGTTTATAGATTACCTACTCCGCTTAATTATCCATCAGGTGGACCAGGACCGTGTGCTTGTAACCTAAATGATATAAAAATGATATAGGTAGCCCCCTGTATGTACTCGATTTCTCTACAAGTCTGTAAGCGATTTGCTTTACTATTTCAATATTACTCGTACATACCTATTCAAAATAGGTCTAAAGTTAGGTCGTCACACGGATATCAAACTCGCTTCCTACATCTTAATTGACTTGTTCCTTATTCAAAACTAGTCTTCATTCACGAATGATTACCTACTTATTAAACAAACGCGCAATCGCAATAAAATCGATGACGTATGTCGGTTTGAACAATCCGAAATAATATAGCCTTTGTAAAGTAATAACTCTTGTAAAATTGTTGCAAAAACTGCCAATGGTAAACTTGAACTTTGAGAGACCAGCTCGTAAATAATGCTTTTTGCCGATGTTCTAATGTAGGTTATATTTAAGTACGGTATTCTTGGTAATATATTCTTTTCCGCATATGAGGAAAACGAGGTTTAGCTAGAAGAGAATTCATATCTCATTGGCACAATGCAGGAAAACTTAAAAACCTATTTGGGTATAGTGGTATAGTGGTGGTATAGTGATGACCCTCTTTCATGAGACTTTGCCTTCAGCTTAACATCAGGCGAGGTGAAGTCAAATTGACGTGCCATAAATAAAAAAAATAAAAAAAGCGTACGATTTTATTGAAATGGTCATTTACATTTTCACTATCAAACGTTTCGTGATATTTACCAACTTAGTTGATTTTATGGAGCAACTGATATTTCGGCGTTGTTGCAAGTGCCATGATCATGGTGTACTGACGACCGCCAAGCTAGTTCTTATTGTAACCAACCGTATCGGTCTACCCTCTTTCTCCCTCGTTGAATACCCGCGCCGCCACTACCTCATCATCTTTCTGCCCTTGTACCAATTACTTTTTTTATTAACTCTCTCTCTCTCTCTCTCTTTCTAACTGGAATGAAGAAGAAAAAGTTATCCACTTTCGACATTCCATCCAATTCTTCTTGGGCCTGCAACTTACTGCTCCTAAAAAGTGTTTTAGGAGGAGGGCCAAGATCAAGTTCATAGTTTCGCCCGCATGGATATTGATCGATTATCGCGTAGTATGGCATATGTTACTCAGGATGAATATAGCTTTCAATTCAAATTCATAAAAATTTTGCTTCTTTATAATATAAGTATAGATGAAGTAGGTAGATTCTTTCTACATTCATATTTCGAACCTTCTTTTATCGACATAACTTTCACCTCTTAGGTAATACTTTCTGATGTAAATACTAAATACTACCAAATAAATTGCATAGAATTCATTTCAATTACTATCATCTTTTATCATAAAAATTAGATACAACGACAGCAGGTCTCTCCTCAACTAAGAGATGCAATGCGGAATATAAACACTCGCACGTGTGTGCAATATGATTTTTAAGGACTATGAAAATTTTAGAATAAACAAATTTGCAATATACGGCACGGATAATATTTAATAATATTTTAATAAGTTTAACCTCAAATATTTCTAACTCTTTGATATTATCTTTGTCTGTTTGTTCACCTATAAAAGCGCGACACAAACTCCTATTACATATTTTAGAAATATTTTATTGAAAATCTTGTTGAGCACCAGAAACAAGGAGGTAGAGCTTTCCATAGACACGCATGGGTTGCTTTCCATAGACACCGCACATGAGGCGCGACGCGGCGTCTAATTTAAAGCGTCATCACCGGTCATCTGCTGCATACTTACGAAGGTTTTATAACATTTAACAGTCATGCCTTGATCACACGCACCGAGTTTAGTGGTGAGTCTGTTATATGGTACTCAACCGAAACTGTGATATCGGCGAATACACACGGTTCAGTTCTATTTAGACTACAATTATTAAAACGACAATGAGCGTGTGGCGAGTGGCGAGTAGCAACACAGTGCTTCTTGAGATCTATCGAAATAGCGAGTGAGAAAGTGCGGAGTAGCGAGAGGGTGGACATTTCGCACGGCTTGGGGTTCCCCGGGGACCGACGCTCGCGGCCGGTTATTGCTGGAGTGGGCCACGACGACCGGCCTGACGGTAAGTAACCGCGGGTCGGTCGACACGTTCGTCACACGGCAGGGGCGGTCCATCGTGGACATCACGTTCACGACCCCTGCTGTCGCACAGGCCGTCCGGGATTGGCGAGTCCTGGACAACGTGGAGAATCTAACGGATCATCGCTACATCCGTTACGACGTCTCCACGGGCCAGCAAGTGTTGAGTCCCAGACGTGAGGGGCCGTCCGCCAACAGGTGGGTACTGGGGCGCCTGGACCGGGAGGCGCTGGAGCTGGCGTCCATCGTCCAGTCATGGGCGACTCCTCCGGCGGAAGTAGGAGTCGAGGCAGAGGCTGAATGGTTTAGGAACGCAGCGTCGCAAATCTGCGACGCGTGCATGCCTCGGGCCAAGCCTCGACCTCCAAACCGGAAGGTGTACTGGTGGACGCCGGAGATCGCTGAACTGCGATCTCTGTGCGTCGCAAAACGTCGCCGGTACACCCGGTACCGCCGCAGGGCGCGGCGGGTGCCGGAGGAGGAGGCACAGCTTTACGCCGACTACCGGTCGTGCGCTCAGTCCCTCGGGGTGGCAATAGGAGACACGAAGGAGGCTGCGAGAGCGGCTCTATTAGCCACCCTTGACCGGGACCCCTGGGGGCGGCCCTACAAGACGGTCAGGGCTAAGCTCCGCCCATGGGTACCTCCGATTACGGAGTGCCTGGAGCCGAGAGTGCTGGAGGGGATTATCTCCTCCCTATTTCCACAACAGGAGGAGGGTTTCGTCCCTCCAGTGATGGCTCCGGCGCGCAGAGAGGAAGTCGTAACGGAGGTGCCGGAGGTCACAGCGGCGGAGCTGGCAGTGGCCGTCAAGCGGGCCCAGGAGAAAGGTGTGAAGGCCCCTGGGCCCGATGGAGTTCCCGGACGTGTTTTGGTGGTGGCGCTCCGGGAACTCGAGGAGCGGTTCTGCGGGCTGATGAGTGCGTGCCTGCAAACCGGGCAATACCCGGTCCGGTGGAAGACGGGCAGGCTCGTCCTCATCAAGAAAGAGGGACGGCCTGCGGAATCGCCCTCGGCGTACCGACCGATAGTGCTGCTGGACGAAGCGGGCAAGCTCTTTGAGAGAGTGCTGTTTGCTCGCATCGCCCGGCATCTCGAGAATGGAGGTCGCGGCCTGTCCGACTACCAATATGGTTTTCGGCCACGTCGTTCGACCGTCGACGCCGTTCTTCGAGTGAAGGCGCTGGCGCAAGAGGAGATCCGCAGAGGCGGGGTGTTATTGGCGGTGTCTCTGGACATCGCCAATGCGTTCAATACCCTGCCCTGGGAGTGTATACGGGAGGCGCTCAAATACCATGACGTGCCTCCCTACCTCCGCAAGATCGTCGGCGCCTACCTATCGGAGCGGTACGTGGAGTACCCAGGAAAAGATGGCAGCCTTCACAGGTGGGCCATGTGCCGCGGTGTTCCACAGGGGTCAGTGTTGGGGCCCCTCTTGTGGAACATCGGGTACGACTGGGTACTTCGAGGAGCTCGCCTTCCGGGCGCCAACGTGACCTGCTACGCAGACGACACGTTGGTCACTGCCCGGGGGGCGACCTATAGGGACGCCGCGCGCCTAGCTACTGCGTCGGTAGCCATGGTCGTGCGGCGAATAACGATTTTGGGACTCAGGGTGGCGCTTGACAAGTCGGAGGCCATATGTTTCCATGGCCCTCGGCGAGCGCCACCGGTGGACTCCCATATCGTAGTGTGTGGCACCCGGATCGAGGTTAAGCCCGAATTGAGGTATCTTGGGCTTATCCTCGATCCCCGATGGAGCTTCCGCGCTCATTTTGACCGCCTGGGACCCCGTCTACTCGGCACGACCGCCGCCCTTCGGCGGTTGATGCCGAACCTGGGGGGACCTCAGACGAGCAGCCGCCTCCTTTATTTGGGAGTGGTAAGGTCCATGGCCCTATACGGGGCCCCCGTATGGGTCGACGCCCTGACGGCGAAAAACGTCGCCTTGCTGCGACGTCCGCAGCAGGTGATGGCCGCCGGGGCGGTAAGAGCTTACCGCTCCATCTCATTCGAGGCGGCTTGCGTTATGGCGGGCTCCCCTCCGTGGGAGCTGGAGGCCCGTGTCCTCGCGTCAGTGTATCATTGGCGCGAGGAGGCCCGGGGCCGGGGCGAGTTCCCGGCACCCTCGGAGGTGAGAGAGCGGAGGCTCCAGGCGAGACGGTCCTTGCTTCTGGAGTGGGAGCGGCGGCTGGCCAATCCCACGTTTGGAAGAGGGACCGTCGAGGCGATCCGTCCGGTCCTCAGAGACTGGATGGACAGATCGCGAGGGTCGGTGACGTTCCGAATGGCGCAGGTCCTCTCGGGGCATGGATGCTTCGGGAAATACCTGTGCCGACTGGGACGGGAGCCGACCAGTGGGTGCCACCACTGTGGCGGCGATGATGACACGGCGCAGCACACCCTAGAGGAGTGCCCCGCGTGGGCTGGGGAGCGCCGTGCTCTCATCACCGAAGTGGGGACGGACCTCTCGCTGCCGGCCGTAGTTCTGTCTATGGTCGGCAGCGATGAGGCGTGGGCGGCGGTTCAAACCTTCTGCGAGACCGTTATCTCGCAGAAGGAGGCGGCGGAGAGGGGGAGGGAAAAAGACCCACTTTCCCTCCCACAGCGCCGCAAGCGAACCGGGGTCCGGAGGAGGCGGTACCACCAACTCCTCCCCCCCTAACTGTAGGCCGGGCAGTAGACGCGGGGGCGTCTGCTGCCCTTACATAGGCCTCGAGGTTGAAGGCGCACGTCGTGTCGCGTGTGCCTCGCCTAGGCGGGCGGCAGAAGGACTCCTCTTCTGCCGCACCAGAGACGGGCCTGCCACTGAGTAGTGGCGGGCGACTCGCACGGCGATGGCGGAAGATGTTGTTCCCGCCATCGTCGATATGCGATGACGACGGACACCGTGGTGGTTTAGTGGGTAGTCTGATTCCTGGTAGAGGTCAGGAGTCCCACACAAAGCTCGCCCCCGCCCCTGTAGGAGGTGAGCGAAGTGCGTAAATGCATTCCACCACGTAAAAAAAAAAAAAAAAAAAAAAAAAAAAAAGGGTGGACATTTCGCTGACTCGGCTGAGTAAGTTGAACGAGCCAATGTGTCTCCGCTTTACTTGTCTGAGTGTTCGGTCCAGTATACGGGGCTATGTCACACGTCGTAGAGAGCGGAATCACGAAAGTCGACTCGCCCCTTCAGCACTGACTCACTACATTATCACTATGAAATTCATGGGTTTTTAAAATGTGACATAGATATTAGTATTTCTCAGTTTTAGACCAAAATTTATTTCACGTTTTTATTAAGTAAGTGCGTAAGGACTGCACCAAATGTCAAAAGGACCAATACGTCACAAGACTAATACGTCACAAGACCAATATGTCACAAAACCAATAAGACACAAGACCAATACGTCACAAGACCAATACGTCACAAGATCAATACGTCACAAGACCAATACGTCACAAGACCAATAAGTCACAAGACCAATACGTTATAAGTTCAATACATCACAAGACCAATAGTCACAAGAACAATACGTCACAGGACCAATACGTCACAAGTTCAATACACCATAAGACCAATACGCCACCAGACCAATACGTCACATGATTAATATGTCACTAGACCAATACGTCACGTGAGATAGGTCTATATCATGATGATATAGACCTAGTTGAGAGTGCTGTTCATTGACAGATAAGACTTTGGCGCAGTCATTGCTATTCCTATCTACAAAATTCGTACCGGTGGAAAATTCGGATGAAACCGCAGAAAAAGTTTAGTATCAACATAATAGTATTCTTTACAAGTTATTAATGTTTTTTCTCCTATAGTTGTCTGCAATACCGCAATGCTATATCAATTATTGCAATTAAAGATGATTGGCAGTCATCAACATACATTGCAACCCGGTTTTTTTTTGTACAAAAAATCACATTTTTGATTGCAAAATGTGAACGGTTTAGCGATTCGCATTGCGGATGGTATGTTGATTTTTATTATTGGTTACGTTTATTCACGGATTGTTAATTAAAAATATAATTGTTGATCATTTTGTTTGCGTGAATACGGTTGGGAATATGTTTGAGAATGTTATTTGCAATTATTTTGATATTTGAATCCGTTGGAGGTCCAGTGGTATATGATTGTATCCAATCATAAATACTAAGATAAATGGTACATAAGTACGTAAGTAGGTATATCGCCTCTCTCTAATTCCTCAAGTAGATACTGTTGACCAATTTTTCAAACGTATTTTATTGAATCTACCTTGTCATATTTCTAGGGTTTTACGAAACTCGTTGAGTCGTCCACAAAAGTTCAGGTTTTGCCACACGGCAACGCAAAAAAAGCTGTAAATTTTCTGTGAAATCGAACGCAGGGACTGAATTTGCGTGACACACAACTGAAAAAATTACGCTTGTTTTACTTCAGCCTAAAATAAATAATCCTTCTATCTCTGTTCTTAACAGCAATGTAGTCACAGTATGTACTATACGGAGCAAATGCCGACATACACAGAGTCCTCTCAATCCAAACTAATCTGAGATCGCGCCATAATTTTGCGAAATAAAATGAAGATAAAAAATACTGTACCCTGTCTGTTTCCGCATTGTGACTAAGGAGACAATGGCTAAAAAATCGTCCGTGTGGTGTACCTGCTCCCCAATTATTTAATTTCCAAAATCATTAATCATATTTTTTTTATCATTTCAGTTGGATAGCAGTGCGAGCAATGCTTTTATTTTTTTTTTTTGTTACAGAATTATTATTTAAGATTTTGAATTTGGAATTGAAAAAGTGATTTTTTAATGCCAATGCTACAAATTTTTCAGTATCATTTTAACCTATTCTGGTTTTATTACTGAATGGTAGATCTATAGTTTGTGATTTAAAATAATATGAGGTAAAATAGTAGATTTTTATCAGCTTTCAGCTTTCTGTTTTTTCATTTGGTTTGGATTTTTATGATTACGTCTATAATCTATCCAACTAGTAAGTGTGGACTTCAGGTGGATTTACTTATTGGTCCCTGAAGATCTAGGTGGAACCCCATACGTATTTGTAAGAGGTTCCACCTAGATCTTCAGGGACCAAGCCAATCCACATGTATTTGGATGAGATTCACATGTATTTGGTTGGAGGAGCCAATCCACCTGAAGTTACCACCTACTGGTTGGTTACTGGTACTACTAAAGCTACTTAATAAATTATCGTATACAAAATTCTGATTCTAAAAGCAAATACAGACTAATTGAAAGAAGGGCCGGCCATACTTAACTATTATTTCTAAAACCTTTACCACTTTGCAGTTCCAAGAATTTGTAGATGCACCATATGATAAAACAGTTGGCATTTCACACATCTCATAGCAAAAAAATTGTGAGAAACTAAGTATATAATTTCAATAATATTACTATCGGAATCCTTTAGTTTTTATAAAGTTTTTACACAAGTCGTGTGCACAATATTGGGTTACAATCTAAAGCGGTTTACATCAACGCACGGGCTGACATAGTTCATTATGTCTTTGCTATACAAATAACAACCTTATTTCCCAGCAATACAGTTACAAATAATATATTAAATGTTTCAAAATTTACAATTGCATCCAAGACATCTATCCTTTTTATAATTCGAATAAATTCTATTTGGAATACAGTGTTATATTAAAAGGAACTTTATGTCACTACATAAAAGTTCATTTTCGATTTCTTAGTTTTTTGCAGAATTGTTATTACAAAGTTACAGGTAGTGTTTTTTTTAAATTTTGAACCACTACGCACGGGTCGTTGCGACATGGCGGTATTATTCCAAATTCATAACACTATTTGAACAAAGCAGGTAGACATTATAGATTTTTTTGTTTTTTTATGGCTATCACGTTTACTTGTAGGAGGATTCATGTGGTTCTAATATGCCGGTTGTAATGTTTTCATAATTAGAGTCGTTTGAATTTACTAAGTTGCATTATATTGCTTTTGGCAAGTTGAACACCTACATTTAATAAGGTTTAATAATAGGTCGTTACATAATGAAATTACCGTTTTGTTTGAAGAAATTGGACGAATCCTAATTTTCAGTAGGTACTACTTAACATTCTTGCATTTTTGATTTGATTGGAATGACAAATCCAAATTTTTCGATTTTTTTGTGTATAAATGAAACATTAAGCAAGCAGCAACTTTCATTGCATTTTTGAAAAGTGACAGCTGTAATACGAAATTTATCATCAAGTGGGTAGCATTTATATTATAATATATATTATAGAAATAGAATGAAGTTCTGAAATTACAATGATCTTGCAAGACTTCGCAAAGATGAAAATTTCTAAGCTAAAATAAATTTTTGCTGCCGATTAGAAGCCTAATGTCAGATACGGTGAAAGACGAATGGTTTCAAAATAATATAGGTAATAAACAATCTAGTCTATTGTTTTTAATTCTATATATTATTTATTTTGATTGTTTGTTGTTGTTAATTGAAATAAAACGGTATCAAAACATTCGGCATACGTTATTCATCGGCCTCGTAAGAAAAATCTACGTTATCACAAACCAAATCTTCATCCTGCGCTTGCTCAAGCTTGTGAAATGAATTTCCTGGTGTGGTTTTCCCAAACGATTACAATATGGGGTTCTTTAAGAAGGGCATAAGAAGTGGGATCAATCAGGTGGGACATGTGCTTGTCTGCCACCAAATAGTATATAAAAATATAAAAAAACAGTGTACAAATATTAAGTATGTATTCAGGACACGTTAAGCTCCTTTAATTTATAGGGTCAGACAAATAAATTCAATATGTCGACCCACGGCATTGGAACATTGAGCTGAACACTCCCATTACAATAATATCCTAAACACATTTGTCTTAGACCCAATAATCACAATAAAACATAGCAAAAAAATTGACTTTAAAAAAAAAAGTTGCAAAAAATATCGCAATGTTGGCAATGTAATCGCAATGTTCCACATGTGCACGTGCAACATGCGATCGCCAAGTGCGTTGTCTTCTCACGTTTGCATCGAATCGGAACAAAAAGTCGTACGTGATTTATCGATGATGATCGACCCCGCACTTAGAGAATCCACCCCCGTTCGACTTGCTGTGTAGCTGAATGGTGAGTGCTCGTTAAGGAGAGCGCATTCGATGCTTTTAAATAGTTGAACTCGCAGCTAAAGTGAAATTCATCAATAAAGGTTGCAATAAATATGTAATGTTAGTTTAAAAAAGGTACTCACCTTGTATCTCTTTATTAAAGATATAGGCACTAATTTTGGTCTGGTCTCACGTTAAGTAGGTACTTTACGTCAAACCAAACATATAGCTGCCGTAAACTGGATAATTTGAGATTAAAATATTGGAATATTCAAAGGAACATACACAAATATTCAAATAATAAATTTTAGTTCCAAAATCTTGATCCTTTACCTGAATTGTCATTGCATATTTTCCACGTTTTCCTTTTATAGTGGTTGGTATATGGAATCTCTTATAAACTTAACCGAGATTCATCATCATTATGATTAATTCAGCCATAGGACGTTCACTGCTGAACATAGGCCTCCTCCATCGACCTCCAGTCCGACCAGCCAGGGGCGGTCTGCAACGGGGTAGACAAGATTAAGTGACGGAATCCAACATTATTAAATTTACAAAAGAAAATTTCATTATAATAAATGTTAGCTCTTATTCAATAACGTACGTCTGGGTTCTTCGTCCAATACATAACTCACAGTGGCATCCAACGCGACTACATCAACACAACTACCTGTGAAACACCCTCGCGTTTTGTCGCGTAAAAAATAAATGTGGCATAATCGTAATCGCATTGTTGCGTCTGACTTCGCAGGTCACCTTCCTTGTTCATTGTTACTGAACAATTTCTACCCTAAAACGTCTGCAGCAAGCTCCAAATTGCAATGGCAAATTTCTATTGTTTTGTCGAATAACAACAGAATTATGTAGCGTAAGAATCAGAATCGTTTGTATGATAAAGTAATACCTACTATTTGTAATAAATTTGAAGAATTTTTTGTAAAGGATATTTTTGACTTGAAGTCTTAATGTTTATTTTTTTATCACGTTTTAATGTCACGGTGTTCTTGGGTCGTGGGAGAGTTGCGGTGACAACACTTTTGAGCAAACTGTTCTACAAACAGTTAAGAAGATGTAATTTCCTTTGGCTGTACAGTTTTTGTTCTCGATGGAGTAGAAATATGGCCTCACCATCTCTTACTATGTCGTTCGTAGAAGTGAGGCTGTTCTCCATTTTACAAGATTAGTAAGACATAACCATAGAGAAAAATATATACCCTAAACATTCTCAAAAATCCGTGTCTCGTCTCGCCATGCTAGTTTATGGAAGTATAGAATGGATTATTAGAAAAATCAATATGCGCACATCATAATATTACAATAACATATAAAAAATGTAATCTCTGTCCAGTTTTGTAAAATATAAATAGTATATTGAACTTTTGAACTCACAATCTGCGCTACATAAAAAGACCGTTGAACTCCTTGAATTATTGAAACCACTCCTCGGTCCCTGTCCTCAACTACGTTACACGAATCTAGACATCTCTATGTTAATTTTTTCGTGTGATTATTGTAGATAGGTACTGATTTTATACTTTTTCGAATTTTAAAGATACTGGCTGGTATTGCGGTGTTTCATAATTTGAATTTTATCATTATTTTTTTATTGATTGTTTTTTTGATTGGCACTTTAGCAAGAAACCTTTAGGTATACATATTGAATGGATAGGTGATCATTATATTTTAATTATATTTTTCAATGCTTAAACAACTGTTGTTTGTTTTTACTGTAAAATCAACAAACATCGTCAATATACTGTTGACTTTCATAATGGCAATATAAATGACCATTGTAATGTAAAATAATACATTGATATTGTTTTTCTTTCATTTCCAACACAAAACTATCAACAGATTTTTTCCTAACCCAAAACTACCTTTACAAGTGGCCTGCAGTGCGATAGCTAGTTATTATTCGTTAATACAAATTTAGAACTTATAACTACAGTAATTACATACAAAGATCTACTATTTTGGTTATCTTTGCATTTTCTCCAATAAAATTATTAGTTCAATTGTGTGGCTACCACAAGTACTTTGATACTACTTCTTCTTCTGCTTCATTTTGTGCAAATGCTACATACCTACATACATACATAAACTCACGTCTATATCCCCGAAGTGATAGGCAGAGGTGCTAGCACCCATATTTCGCCAGTTTATGTTTAAGTCTCAATGTAGGTGGCAAGAACTGATATTGTGTCTAATAGACTGTTTTGAACCCGTTCGAACTGTGTACCCAATTTTTATAATAAACAAAGAACAATGGGTAATTTTGTATGGAACCCGTACCCACTTTGTAGCATTTTAGACTAGGTGTAATTTAGAAGAGGCCTAATTGAGTAACTCGAAAATAAGTGAACGAATGAATGAATGAATGAAAGACCGAAGTTATGATAACTTCTTTGTAACATTTTTAATTGCCAATAATCGCACTTTTTCTGCTTTTTGGACTAAATAAATAGGTAACCAGTCCTTTTTTCTGTCTTAAGAGAGCGATATAGCTTCCTATCGTTGGTTTTTGGTACAGAAAAAATATTAAATAAGAACTATCAATCTTAAATAGCACAGTTTTATTAAATTGTATTGTTACTTTCAATGATTATATCATCCCAGGCACTTGCCGGACCTACGAAGTTATCTAGGTGCCTGCCAACACCTAAGTACCATATTATGCTACTAGTATGGGCACAAGCACCTAGAGTTCTCATACCCGTCATGCAGGAGCAATAATACGCTTTGATGGCTTCTCTGCCCTGGACATTAACCTTGATTAAAATATATGTGTAATATATTTTATTTGACACGTGCCTCGATAATAGGCGGCCTCTAATTAACGAGCGGTTTTCGGTTACTAGCCCATGCTGCGACATTCTAGGGCTACGTCTCGAAGATACCTCAATATTATATATACCATCTCCACCTCGCAAATGCTCGGCAATAAAATAATCAATCAAATCTCCATCAATATTATATACCGCGTTCACCTTCCATTTTTTTGAAGCAGATGAGTAATAATAATAATCCAATCGTTAAGTAATACACTGAAGTCCGTTGTGAAAGCCGAGGTTGTAAATAAAAGTAAGAATAAAATAAACTAAGATATATGCGCGAGCGCTCAAAATCAGTTCCTATCAGGTACTAACTACTGACGACACACCGACGCTAGCACAAAATAGTTCGAACTACCCACCTAATCGATAAAATCAAAAAAAAAATTACCGTGCGTGCGTCGATTTCACTAAGGATTTTCGGTATTTTCAACATCAAATATCTTTTTTCCTACATAAGTTACAAAGTTGCTCCAATACAAAAAATATCTACGTTTTCAAAGACCTTTCGAATGGTACCAATTTCAACTTGCTACAAACTGGGTACGTTCTGACCCATGTCCTTTAAAATTATCATTTTTTAAGATTTTATTACTTGTCGTCTAATCTACTACCCGCATACAAAGTTGCCCAATTATTAAAGAAAACATACGAGTATTTTCAAAACATATAAACCAACCTTCGACAAATAGTAGATATTTATGCAAAATTATTTTTTTCTAGACGTCTGCTCTATCTGCAGTCAAAAATAGACATTTGTTTATGATATATGGAGATATGGTCATGTTTTTATCATTCTTCAAGAATAAATCACTTTTTAAAGTGGTTAAATCATGATAAATAGATGTGTGCTAGAAATTGTATGGTTTTTATTGTTTTCGGTCAAGAACTATAGTTTTATTTGACTGACAGTATACCTACATAAATATTAGTCTTTTTCTACAGAATCGCCGGCATATCTTCTCTCAATTCTTCTTTCCCAACACATCGATTGCGTGGTCGGACGCATTCATGAGATCCTCAAGTGTATATGATATGGATATGCGAACACGTCATCAGGGGCATAGTGTAACTAGAGAAATAATCGGTCAATATAGGCTGGGGCAGATTATCCTTGATTCAACCAACCACAACTCTATTTAAGGAAGGAGGAAGATCTTCTTCTGTCAGACGCACGTTTTTTATCAGACAGGCTATGAGCAGGGGTAATATAATATTACTTATTACAGCCAATAGGCTAAACTTAATAAAAATAGAACTTCATGAGAACAGTCTTCGCCTGCTTACTATTGATTTGATGGAGCACGATTGTTTTATTACTACGACGCCTAACTGGGATTGAAGTTTCTTCACACGTAGGAGGTTGGGTCCTGTACATCCATAGGAACAGCCTGTCTTTGGTACAGACTTAAATAAGTACCTATTTGAAATAATGACGTATAAGAAAGCCTTGTAACTCAAACGTTATGGCAGTCACAACGTAGGTAGCACTTGTGTTTGTTTAGGACAAGCAACCACCGATATTTGGCATATTTACCCCAATTATATCCCCTTGTTACACTATCATGCGATAATATTAATATATCGAGAATGAAAAAAGCAATGTTTTTGTTAAAATAGAATATGAGTGCTACATTTGATGGCCGCGTGCGATCCAGGTAGGACCTGTGTAAATAATAGAATTTTAAGTTACGTGTTCTTTTGAAGGTATCGTATGTTGGTTTGGATTTTATTTAAAAAAATACTTTTAGCATCCTGTAAAATTGGGATGATAAGGTATTATAACGTTTAAGAGGACGTAGTAGAACTATTTTAAGGAGGGGAGGTAGTAAGCATTTTCGAAGAGCGAAACCCATGCTCGGGCGCTGTCCGTGAGTAGCAGCGCTGCCGTGACTACAAAATTTAGATAGGTAAGTAGTTACACGATATATTATGCATTTTATTAAAACTCTAATTTTTCCTTAAATTTGCCGTACGTTCATTACTTTTCAGAATTTAATCCTTAATAGTAACACTATCAAATTATGTAATAATATGTGTTTTTTTTTCAAAATCAACGGGTTTGATTCCCAGCTAGGAATTATTGGTTTAAGTTTCATCAAAATCGGTAATTTTCGCTATTCCTCATAGTTTAGGATTTGGCCATCCAAGCTCTGTTGAAAAATATGCCTTGTAGGTATAATGTATCTATTCCGGTAAGAAGGCTCTTAATTTGCTTTGAGGAATGCAGTTTGACTTTCCTTACTATATAGTAAAGTAACATTTTACCGCTGAATGTTTGGGAGTATTATCAAACCTCTACCAATATTTCTCGTTCTACTTTATCATATTCAATGTTATGACGTATCAGATATGTCGTTATTCTTCTTTTCTTAAACATCTCGTGCTATTAAACCGCTTCACATCTTTGAGAGAGCAGCATTCATTCGCTGACGTCACAGCTTCGCAGCCAGGCGTTGCACTAGGCTGAAGTGTGCTACGACCTATATACGGACAAAGGCGCTCACTGTGTCAGCTCGGTACTAAGTATTGACGTGTTGGGGGTTGGAGAGATCGTTTTGTTTTGAACTAGTATTATTAAAGTATAAAATCACCGCATAAAACCACGGATGCCTAGTGGTATGGGTGATGGACTGCTGAGACGAGGTCTAGGGATCGATCCCAGGTTTTACCATGGCACACACCAATGACTTTTCGATGCTTTTCGAAGTTATGTATGTATTTATCGCAGGTTTATAATTGGCCGGTTAATGGCAATAGGCTAGCCACCTATTACATTGGGGACCTAAACATAAACTGGCGAAATGTGGGTGCTAGCAACTCTGCCTACCCTTTCGGGGATATAGCCGTGAGTTTATGTTATGTTTATCATTTGATTTTAATAAGAAATATTCTAAGAAAAAAAAACATTTTTAAAATGTAATGCAATTTTATCTCCTGCGCTGGCAGTACAGAAGCTTCCTCAACTTTCGCATCGCAATCACGTTTGACGAAAATAAGGTTTGATAGTATAAAAAATGGTAACTTCTTATTTATTTTTTTGTTGCTGAACAATGCCTGCTGAAATATTAACCAAACGTTAGTTAGTTTCATGCATTCAGATTTGACTCATGCAAGTCAAAAGATTTGCGTTTCTGAGCGAACGCTTACCATGTAAATATTCTCTCAAATTGTATCACATAAATATATGTCGAGGTAAATATTGAAAATAGGTAGGATTTTATATGTTAAATGTTTAATAAATACACATAATAATGTACCTAAAGGCACAGAGGCCGCTGACTCTGGTATATACACTTATCTTATGTATAAAATCACGTGGTATGTGTGTCCGCAATAATCTCATAAACAACTTAATCGATATTAACGTTTTTATTTCCTGTGAAGACATTGCCATCAGATCTCTGTGCTTAATGTTATGTACTTAGAAAAAGCAACATTATGAAGGGTAGGGGGGGGGGAATATACTGTTACTCTGCTGCCCTGTAGGTATATTACTTCCCTTAGATGAATGGACTGTACATCACCACAGAAGAAATAATGATATTACTTTAGCAAGGCAGCTCTTCATAGCGGCGCAGGGGGTTGGAGTTCTCTATCTCGTTCACCACTTTGCTCACAACGTTAGTGAGATGCGGGTGGCTTTCCGCTGCCTCTTTACGCGAGCAAGTAATGCTGGAGAAGGAGGCGGCCCGCAAAGCCCACGATGAACGTAGACGACTCTGGATGGAGGTCCATCCTCCATAAGCGCAGGGCTGGAGGTGGCAGGTGGAGCTGCCTGTCACCCAAGCAGAAGAAAACCGCGGTGGCAGCGTGATGCACGCTCCTCCCAATCCGGTGAATCATGTGGACACCATAGATGATACACCATAGTGTGACACACCCGAGATGGCCTTTGCTGACCCAAAGACAGCCTGTGCTACTTCACCCTTGGTAACTGGTGACCCAGGACGGCCGTGCAGTTTTAACCTCCCTCACTAACTTCGGCAGGGTGTATACGCATTTACGCACGGGGTATAAAAAGGTAAATATCGTAACAATCAGGTTCGGTAGAAGATCTTTACGTTTTTATTCACGAATAGAGCAGGGACCCAGGCGGCTAGTAAAAAAGTAAAAATATTCTTCTTTTAAACATAGCCTTATCAAAATATGGCGGAATAAAATTTCAGTTGATTTGCTTTAATGTGTTATTTTTCGTCTTGCTAAGACTGTTTGTAATACCTTAATCTGGATTTGCATAGCTACCCGGCGTCGGTAGACTTTCACGCCAGTAAGTTCGTTGAACTGGGTTCAGACATGTTCAGTTTAACTGAAGTTCAAAATACATTATGATTTTTTTCCAGTGCAATTCAAGTTCGTGTCTTAAAGGCCTCCTTTGGCCGAACGAACATGCTTTCAAAAAATATTCTAGAACAATTTGCGGTTCGTGTTAAAAGGTACATATAGCTTATCTAGCTTGTGTTATGAGTTCTAGAATGCGAATATACATACTTAGGTTTTTTTTGTAAATACATACATACACCCAGACCGGGGGAGCGGGATTCGAACCCATGCTTCATTACCGCCACGCTACAGAGGCCGTCTATAAAGACAATATATTGAAGAAATGTAATTTCTTACTTAAAAACGATAATTAGATGTGTCATAAAGTGTATCTACCCTACTAAAGAGAAAATGTTTAAAATATGATTTCGAGAAAAATTGTACGAGAGTGCCTGTATTTAAATACATTGCCAATCATTCAATGATTCTGAAATACTGAAATAAACGCGGTGAATGTCCTCATCATTATTATAATTTGTAATAAGTAATCTCATTATGCATACGTTAGCCAGCTGATGGTTGTGTGAATTGTAAATATTACATTTGTAACAACTGGATTTGTAAAATGAATTATAATGAAGGTTTTTAACATATTGAAATTGAACAAATGTATTTTTTGTGACAGTAGTTACCAGAAAAGAATTATTTAGGAGTTTATCGCATTTAAATATTCGAACTGAAAACATTTGGAAGTGAGATTTTGAACTAAGAATTTGGAAGTGAGATTTGAGCTGAGATTTTTGAAGTGAGATTTGAGCTGAGATTTTAGAAGTGGGATTTTGAGCTGAAATGTAGGAAGTGATATTTAAGGTAAGCGAAAATTTTAGAGAATTATAAACCTGGGGTTCAACTTCCCTCTTTCCCGGGGTCCGTTGGTACAACATACAAATTTAATAGAATTTCTAAAGCCCGATCATTTATTCTACATCTGTAAGCTCGTTTTAGATCTAACTTCATAAAAAAAGTAACAGCGGTTTTTGAACTCGCAGCTAACACACGAACAAAAAGTCGTTAAAGAGGTTTTAAATGTTTAGCTGTTAAACCGACTGTGAAGCCTGCGGTGTAATGTGTTTATCGATATACTTTTTCATAGAGTTAATCAAGTGAAAAGTTTGCATTCATTGTATATCCCTTTAGAGCTTGTGGAACCTTTGTTATATTTGTTTGGTGATAATGTTTTGTAAGACATAATATACAGAGTGTTAGGGAAACGCTTTGGAAGCCGAAGACACATAGTAGCACACCTGGTACACCAAATACATATTGGCGTTAAGATTTGGTAGTTTAATTTTTTTATTCCGTTTAACTATTCACTCTCCCGCGTGTTAGTAAAGCTAAATGAAACTATAATTTCATTAATACATCAACTTGCATTATGGTGCCATTTGCTTTTTTGTAGTGATGTTTTTTTATAAAATTTATCGTTTTATTCATTTAACTGATACGATAGAGAGAGAGAGAAAGAGAGAGAGAGTAAACTGAGAAGTGATCGTCTGTCGTGGTATGGACATACTATGAGAAGAGATGATAGCAATATTGTAAAAAAGGTCCAAAGTATGAATGTAGAGGGCATTATCACCAGAGGTCGAACCAAAAAAAGATGGATAAATTGTGTGAAAGAAAATATGGCAAAGAAGAGAGTGACTGAGGATGTCAATGACAATTTTGGTAATTTCAGAGGTTTGACAATGGTTAACAATTCAGGGTCTTAACGTTGATACTAATAGTAACTGTAAAATATACTTCCCTGTTAGAACCAGCTCATACTTGGTAATTAAAAGCCTGAAGCTTATACTACCCATTGAGTAAATTTTTTTTATGAAATTTTTAAATATTGAAAATACCTCTGATATACTCAATACCGTAACAGAATGGTTGTAAAGTAATGATTGTACGCAATTGTTGCAGGATTAGGATGCATTGTGCAATATGCAGCTACTCGTTACAAATACATGCTAGCAGTTATTGTGGGTTTTTTGTGAGGATTATGGGTTATAAGTCATATAAGTGGTTGGTTTTTGTACCATTTTTATGTGGAATCTTATTACTTTTATTATTTACGAACCGCTTAGGAGTAAAAATGACACTTTGTTTGACGAATGATCGATTTACGACCTTCTGTTTTCGTCGCCGGCTTGTGAGAACACTGACATATATTTTCTTGGCCATTGATCTCTTAAAATTCGTAGTCTATGTTCATTTATCTCCTTAAATATTCGAAGCTCTTACTTAGGAGTTTTAGAATCATTATTTGCTGGGAGCATAACAGTGTCTCAGTGAAGACGAGAGAACGGAAGCACATGACACTGACTACTAGATTCTTCCTTCATCTTCCTCTTTGCAAATGGTAGGAAGAAGTCTTCTAATTTTGCAATCATATGTTACATTTATGAATTTGTTTTGTTTCGATAAAAATTGGTGGTATAAAATATTTGCACTATTGGGAGGCCTGATGTCACGCATACCCTTAACCCCTTACCCTCTGCAGATGCGCAGGGATGTTGCATCCTTGGCGGTATTTTGCGGTCTCTACAAAGGTAAAAGCTCTGATGAGCTCTTCCAATTAATCCCACCCTCTCCTTTCCTACACAGGACAACACGTGCAGAGCTTAGATGACCCGCATACGATGCGTAATATTCTATCAAGAACCAAGCGGTTTGGTGAGTCTTTCCTACAGTCCCGGGTCCTTTAATCGTGATGAGGCCGTCAAGCTGAGTGACACCATTGTAACAAGTTTGTAATGGTGACCCTCTTTCCTGAGACTTTGCCTTGCCATCTTACCATCAGGCGGGGTGAAGTCAAATTGACGTGTCCTAAATAAATAAAAAATATAGGCAGAATTCAAGATTATCTACATTAGGATGGGTACTATCCGACTATGCTACACACAAACGGCCACACGTACCTAACGATAAGCTGCTCAAGCTGCTAGATTTTCCACAGCACCACACACAGTCTACGTCTCACATCAAAGGATACATCGCCCAGATGCACTCCTTTCATGTTGCAATTTGCGCTTTCGATTCACTGCTTACTTTGATCGCGTTTTGCGATTATATCTTTATTAATACGATTGCTTCTGTTCTGTTAGTTCGTTTTATCCATTGTCTATATGTGAATGGATAATCTGATTTAATCGTTGAAGTGTTTTTGCTCATTGGTGTCGGGTACTTCGACTATTGCTTGTAATTGTATTTGCTTTCAGTTGTTCAGGATTTGATAAATTGGATGCTGTGGTTTGATTAAGTTGTGTATTGTCAATTTAACACTTACTACAATCATAAGTTACAATTACATTGAGAATAAAGAAATATAAGAAGAAGAATAAAAAAATGAAGAGAAGAAAAAACATAGGTAAATAATAATAAAATAGTTTGATTGCAATTGCGATAGCCAATGCACTTTTAGGTTTATAAACGTTTGACATTTATAAACTTAAAAGTGAATTAATATAATGAATGAATGTTTGCCAAAAAAATGATTCCAAATATAGTTTCTTCAATACTTACTCCTTTACCTTTTTAATTTATATTGATATATAGGAACGAGGAACTTTATCCGCTGGTTAGGTACCAAAAACCTCAAAAATTCTAAGAAGTATTAAATAACAATGAAATCACCCGATATATTTGATTTGTTGCGATTGCTTCTAGGTATTATACCAGATACACGATCTATTTATCATGAAGTTATTAAATACCCAATCACAACTAAAATCGTAACTTATAATAGGTTTTTCCAAGATTAAGCTTATGACTAACTACCTATTGCAAATGAATGAGTACTAGGTATATGTGCAGGTTAAGTTTCAAAACCGGTACCGAAGTCTGAATCAATTGCTACTCACTCTGAATCATAATAATAAGGTATAACTTTCTCACAGTCACATAATTGGAGTAAAAATAAAATTATCAGATTGCAAGTTTACTCAGAAACTTACTACAAGTTACTAGACAAATTCACCAAAAGTATTCATTGAACAGCAAGCAATAATCAACTCTAAGCTCCTATACTTTCAATCGGTGTTTTTATAAAATTTGAAGACGTATATGACTTTATAGGTTTCATTGATGAAATGAAAGAGGAAAATTCAGTGGATGAATGGAGCGTTGCGCAGAAGCAACCAGTTCTGGTGATCGTTGGAATGCACGACCCACTGGCCGCGTGACTCATTTGATGCGAATATTTCGAACGTAAGGATGTTCGAAGCGGGACCGTTCCGTATCATTTTATTAGCATAACATTAAAATCATATTTAATTATCGCTTGTATGTTTTGGGTTGCGGTTAATATTTTTTGGACGTCAGGTGTTTGTATTATGACGATATAAGTGTCTCGTGTTTCAGTTTATTTTATTATTGTTATCATTTTTTACTTTTCTATTTGCTCAAGTTCTTTAACATTAAGAAAATCTCTATTATATTTAATTTAGTCTACATAAATTGAAATATAATAGTAAAGCGAAATTAGCCAATAAATAGTCATATTATAAAAACATCATTTTGGAATTTCTACAATATTAGCAACGCTACAAAAAGACGACATTTAATTTGAATATCATCAATTCCAATTTAACGTCGCCATTACTTTGAGATTATTTCTATAGACTATTAGCGTATTACTTACATATAAATCATATCATTTTAAAAGAGATCTGGAGATAATTTGAAAAGCGTAATTTGAAATTTAATAATTATAGCGATAGCGATAAAATAGTTGTAAATACGACCTGTTACTGTTGAGAGAATGATAATCAGATCAGAGTCAATAATAAAACTACCAATAATACATAAAGCTAAAATAATATTATAGTATATGGAAATTAGTATGAAAGACATGTGGTTAAACTAGAAATTTTAATTCGGGGACAAAGATTAACGCCCTGTGGTACACCCTCAAAAATTTATTCATAGATTAGTACCTATGGTTTAATAAATTACGGCCAATTCTTACAAATGGATAAAAAGGCTATAAACGACATATGCACCATAATGAAGTAATTATAAACAGTCCGATTCCTTGAAAATTAGCCTAAATTAGGACTATTATTATTTTGAACAAGGACTTTAAGAACAGCGGTAAGTTGAAGATAGGACAGATCTTTTGTTGCCATATTACTACCCTTACGGATGTACTTTTAACTGTCCTCTAATTCAGACCAGCTAGCAGCTTGGAAAAAATTGGCCTACTCTGAAAAGGTGGCACCCTCAGGAAAAGACAGGTGGATAGTGTGGAAAACGACCTGACAAAGAGAGAATTAACTGAGAAAATCATATCTGAAGAAGAAATCCCAAATAATTTCGTTTAAAGACAGGAAGATCATGATAAAATTAAAGCTATAAATTATTCGTGACTTTATAGGATTAGCAATTCTGGAAACCATAAAAAATAATACACAAAACTTTGAACCTAATTTGTAATAAGTACACACTTATTATGCAGGTATCTATGGTCCGAAATTAAACCTTTAGCCGGCGTTATTTGGACTTAAAATAACAAATAAAAGATGGACATTAATACTGGTCGGTTTCTTTACCCTTTTCAATCACTATTGCCCCTAATCGTGGTCGATTTAGTTTTCAAGTGCGTTGTGGTGTCGATGAAAGCGATTAGCGGAATTTTACTTCTTATTCCAATATAAGTAGCCGTGCTTCGCCCAGGTGAAGTAAAAGTTCGAATTGTGAATAGTTGGTTACTATCAGTGTTTTTGGAGATCTACCGAGCTCTTCGGGGCATGGAATGTCTTAACCTGCAAGTTGGATAGCCTGTAGATTTACGAATGACGATTTGGTGCTGGTTTTCTGTTTAGAGTTTGGGGGATAAGAGCTGTATAAACCAAACTAAAAAAAGTAAATGCAATAAGTGGAGTCGAGGTGAAATCCTCAGATGTAACTGGAAAAGACGATGAGATGAAGATATTTACTGCCAAGCATAAATAAAATATATACTTCAATACTGACTGCTTCTACTGAGACAAAGGTCTGTAAATGTGAACATATGGACGTAACAGATGTACTTTGTGTTAAATCAATGTTTATAAAAACCGAAGGATTTGTCCCCGGTGTGGGCAACGTAACTCAATACGACAGTTCGATTATCGTCGTATATTTTAGTCACGGGTCTCCTCTAAACATCCAATAATAAGAAGAACATTTTGAGAAATTGGAACAAGTTTAGTACATATATTATTGTATTTTGAAAAACTATTTTTTTTTCGAAAGCATAGCACAAGATATCTTTTAATTACGTGCTAATTATTTACTATGGTTTTACTGGTTCATCCAGTTCATATAAAAGGAAATGAATTTATCCATCAATGGGACGACAACGCCATCTATGCGATGTCATGTTCAGTATACCTTGTATACTTCAAATAGATTTTTGCTGTTTATGGAAACTAAACTTCACAATACACACTTGCTGTGTCGAATATTAAAGGGAAATATATCTAATCCAAACTAGATACAAAAGGAACTAAGTCCACTCAACTTAAATTACGAAACAAAGCCGTAAAATCATGAACAGATTTCAAAGATATACTAAATAAAGTTAATAAATTAGTTTATAATACTCTTGATTACCAGCCTGCACCTTAGAATATTATCACATAAAATATTGATGAGCTACAGTTACATAATCTTTTTCATAATTAAACATGATACAAATGACATTTTAGAAGCATTTGCTTGTGAAAAAAATGATGCAAGGAAGATCAACTTTAGTACGTCATGCATAACTTCACTTGCTAGCTGTCCGCTAAACGCCCACACAAAAACCTATCCTATTAGATCGAGCGCCATATGTAAATGTACCGCCAGTCCTTCCGAGAACACGCCATCTTCGTTCCCTAATTATTTTTAATTGCCGCAAGCACAGACACGACGTGTACGGCCTTCTACAGTTTAACTTTTTGAATTTTTTTCGCGTCTAGCGCTTGAATCACATTGATTACAGTATTAATGAGTCATGAGACTATACACGCGATAATTTTAAAATTTAAAACAAGTGTGATTTTTTTCGCGGCAACCTTTGTGTTCTTCTTAGAACATGTTCCCTCGTAAATCAGTAATGGCGCCCTATTATTTGTTGTTCGCATAAATTTGAAGGTCTGTAATTGGTTGTATCATCGGTTTACGCCGCGGGTGGTGCAGCATTTGATGCATAAGATTCTAAGTCTTTTTGATTAATTTTGCAATGATGAGTTCTTACGTAACGATTAAAGGTGATACTAATATCGTTATGAAAGAATTTCGCAGGTGCTATATTGATTGTGCGATTAACATTAAATCTGTTGTGATGCTCCACTGTTTAATTAAGGTTATTGAATGTAATTTTATTACAATTGCCCTTAGTTGTGCTCCTCAAAAACTTAAGTATCAATTTTTTTCTGTAAGAGGCCGTTCCGTATTATTGTATTTTGTATATTTGCGTGTAAAACATTAGTTACCTCCAATTTTATTGCCCAACGAACTTAAACTGGCGATTTCCAGTAACATGCAACTTCCTGCCTTCGACAAACGTCTCTCAGTCGCCGGTAATTTTAAATATTCCAGCCACATGTCGCAAAACAATGCACCGTTCCTTGTTTTTGTAATAGTTTTTGGCCCTCACATCCCTTGCACCGATGTAAATTGACACTGAGTCACGCTTATAAGGACTTTAGCTCTTTTTTTTAATCATTGAAGTGTTACGTTTAAGAATTCTGATCATGGTTTGACTCACCGAATTCGAATTTTAGGAAATATTAGGCACTTTAAGTCTTTAGATGTCTGCATTCAACACGTGGTGTACATTATTGTATGGCTCATTGTCACTCGAAGCTGCAATGTTAATTATCACTCATATTATTACTCATACTACTTCATGCATAGAACATAAATATTTATTCTTTCCAAATACACATGTTGCGTTATGATCCGTGTTATTAATATGACCCAGACAATTACCCATTATGGAATTTAGGGAAAGTAAATAAGTGGTTTTACGTTTCTCTATAACATTAGTTAGGGTTGCGGTTTGCCAGATGCGGGTATATCTATCAGACTCCCTTTATCATCTCCACGCCCTTGGTCTACTACCACGCCTTCTGTTAAGCAGATCTGCTCGAATGAATGGTATCCAATCTTTTTTAGGCAAAGCATTGCACGCAAGAAAACCAATTTCAAGATGAAGTGAAAAGCTTAAAGAGCAAATTGGGTATTTCCTTTCCCAATGGAGTAGTCTGATTAGGGAAGTACCTCCACCCTATAGAATACCGTGGCTAATGATAACCTTGTATTGTTCCAGCGGTAAGTAGGGTAGCCAGACCTCACTAGTGAGTTTTTTGCTGTCAATGCAAATACCAATTTGTCTCCTGCGCTGGCGGCACAGAAACTCTCTTAACCTTAAATCCCCACTGCCCCCACCACATCTTCATTAGAAAGTTTTTACAGGCTCAGTAGTTCTCTGCCAGCACACGTGTTTCCTTCATCCTACAGAGACTGTACTGTGACTGAATCCTTTAAACGAGCGTGAAAAAACAACTGTAAAGGTCGTCAGGGTAAGACCGCCGTTCCAGAGACGGCACCTGTAACGGTGGCCATCATGTTTTGGACTGCAACCCTGCTTACCATCAGGCAAGGTACGACAATGCGACGACCTAGGTATAAAAAAGCCTCTGGTGTTGCAAACGTCTATCGGCCACAGAGGCCATTTTTCATCAGACGGGCGGTGTCTACTTGTCTGCCACCAAGTGGCATAAAACAGTAACAAACAATATACAGAAATGACGATTGCAAAGATTGACGAATATAGTCCAACCACGTGGACAGGAGCCGTCTGGAAACTTCTAAAATAAAAATAAGTTTAGGTGGTATTCCAAACTATAAAATCTGTCTCTGTACTAAATTTCATTCGGATTCGTGCAGCCGTTCTGGTGTGATACAATAACAAACATCCATCTATCTAAACGTTCGTTTCGTATTCATAATGGTGGTATTATTTTGAGACAGTACGCACGTTGCCGGTTGTGGCGCGTAGTATTTTTTCTGATACTACCGAGTTGCCATTTTTTGCTGACTATTGTGTGAAGTGAGAGCAGTTTCGTCCAGTCGATTTGAGCGTTCCTTACAGAATTTACGATACATTTAGTATCTCCTTATGTTTTGAATAGTCATGGTGTTGAAGCGTAGAGTTATTATAATGCTGTATTAACTTCGACAGGTACCTTTAAAATGGAAGAAGCGATGCATACCTTTATTATTTTTAATTGTAAACATTTCTGTTAAATGGATTACAATAGCGTGTCCATCTCTTTTCGTTGGTTTTGTATAAGGTTATTAAGTTCATTAATTTCATCGCGAAAATTAGTCCAACAAAATTGGGTTCTTATTCTCATGACTCGTGGAAGAAAATTTGATAATGCAGTTTAGTTTGTATTTGCAATAAAGGCATTAGAAGGTTTCTAGAGGATGGGCAGCACGCGAAAACTAAGCCGGTACTAAGCCGTTTAGGGAGTTTATTTTGGACTGGAACCGACTAAAACGCCGTCTTTGGGATATTAGTTGATGGTGGTGAGATAATAGCCTACATATCCCTCGCACCCTGGCATTCCAGCCGACTTGGCCAGCTTTGGAGATGGACCCCTTCGAGTGTGGGAACCACAGTGTCCCCATCTAACCTCGAATATGGGGAGGCGTAGGTACTTTGGTGTTGAGCACGTTATTAAGCCACGCTAACCACTTTCCATCAGGTAGGCTGTGTTCTTGTCTGCCACCTAAGTGAAGTCACTCTAAAAAGTAAAACTGTTCTTTTGTAACAGTAAACAAACAGTATACGGAAAAATACCCGGTATTTTCATATCTATTAATAGCCTTTTAACAACCCCCACGAGACGAGAAGGGGTGACTTTTGTGTTCTAAGTTGTCGATGACCACGTGGTTTCCTAGTATACCATGCGGTTTAAGGATTGATTTCACCAGGAAAATTCTGGTCAACTGAACTGAGATTCATAATCATCAGGCATAGGACGTCTACTACTAATTCTTCCTTATCGATCTCCAATCCAACCGGTTGAAGGTGGTCAGCACCCAATGGGTATTCGTGACTATCATGCGTCCATCTCACAGAGGGCCGTCCTACGCCTTATCTAATAGTACGTGGTGTCCATTCGTGAACTGAGATTACTCAATGAAATTTATTGAGAAAAAAGAAGCCTATTCCCAACTCAGTTGGGGTCGGTATTCTAGTCTAAGATGCGGCTGAACTACGATATTTTCCGTGAAACGACTGCCATCGGACTTCACAACCAAATTGATATCGAAGTTCTGTAGTTAGGCTAGTTGCATTTTCATATATGTATGGCAACATATATGAAAATGTTGTGTGTAATATATGTTGTATGGCAACCGGGACCGACGGCTTAACGTGCTCTTCGAGGCACGACTAGACCAGTGCAAACAGCCATATTCATGCATATAACTTTTTGCACTGAGCGGGGATCGAACCCGCGCCCCGTGCGTAGCAGTCGCGTGCACTACCGCTACGCCACAGAGGTTATGAAAGCTCTAAGTCTTTTTCGCATAGGTACTTGCCTATGTAAATAATTGCGTTCACTTATATTAAATATATAAATTTTATCTTATACATATACTTGGATATAATTCTACATACCTAGATATCACTAAAAATTGCTAAATTATTATTAAGTAAATAATATCAAATAAAGTAGTATTTAACAACCAAACCAGACTAATGTAAAAACTTTTAACCATTATTATTCCTTATTTTTTGTCATCGAGAGTTTCAATTGTTCGGTTATAATTTAAAACAAAATGGAGTCGAACATAAATTTCAAATACCATTAAACCACGTCGATTTATCTCTGGAACCCTGTGCTCGAGGTAAAGATATGTTACACCCCCGTGTTTGCGCAAGTGTTACACGCACACATCGAAACACACACACACACACACGTTCCCAATATGCGCACGAGCAACGCACACCAGCGCGAGCGCAGGTACCGAAAGTTAATTGCCTTCGTATGTTCAATGTTCATTTTTCTACCTGATCTGAGTTCAGAGTTAGGTCGGGTAAAGAATTACACTTATAAAGGGGATATTTTTGATACATTTGCGGGTGTTGTTTTTTACGGTATATCACAGACGATCTAAGTAACTTTATAGATGTCAAATGGATCGTATTCGTGATAGCTAAATAAATTGGTAGAGTCATATTGTAAAGTTATATGGGGCTTTTTATACCTCTTGGTGTTTGATACCCAGCTGATGGAAACTGGTTTCCATAGAACACCAGGCGCATTATTCTCTTGCTGCCAAACCTATAATGCCCTTTTTGAAGAATACACTTAAGATCTTTAGAGCCTATCACCCGATACGTTCCTGCTGATTGATGGAAGACGTAAGCTCTCTCGGGTTTCGGGGGTCAAACGTCAGTAGCTTCCATAAAAACCGTATAAACCAAACCAAAAGGAGATGGAGGGTACTACTAGATGTTAGAACAAAAGTAGAACCAGAGTTATGATTAGTAATATAGAATTTAAGTTGCACAGATGGCGCTTAGGTCCCGATAACCGACAGTCACTCGGGTGGAGCTGCGGGCATAGGCTGTAGTAGTGTTTAATGAATGTAATCAGGGTGTAAGAAACTAAAACAATATTTTATCAATCACCCCGTACCACGCTACCCTGACCTACACTTTAGTATGATCTCAAACCGTTCCGTGGGTGCCGTGGTACGGGGCCAACATTATCGAGTACCTGCGTTTAGTCCCGGCTGTAATTTTTAATTGACAAAAAAACACCGACCCGACCGAATTTATATATGGAATTTATTTTATTATGTATGATCGGTGTGTGCGTGGGTTACCTACTTGTATTATTCTCGAACGGTTCCAAGTCGCTAAGTCTATGGATTATTTAAGGTGTAAAAAGCGGTTGGTTATTGATGCGATAAATAGATAGTTGGAGGTAATGCCGCCGCCTGATTTGTATTCGAAATTCAAATATTAAATAGTGCCAGTTTTAAAGTAGTGGAAAAAATATCTTGTAGTGCAATATAGTTTTATGTCTGGGTATGGTCTGCAAAACCATATGTTTTCAGAATTCGGGTATTTTGGCATTTAGAAAGACGAAATGATAAAAATAGATAAACCTACAGACTATGAGTTCCAATAAGACTGAAAAAATGTTATAGGTAGGTACTTACTCTTATAAGTATTACAATTAAAAAAAGGAAAATAAGTCTAAAAGGATTTTCGCGCCTTTTCAAGAAGTTAAAACTCACAGCTAAAAATGAAAGAAAAATTGTATTTAATTGCTAATGCGAAGCCTACCAATATAGTGACTATAAAGTTACTTTCTACTACTTATTTCACATTTCTGATCCTAAAATTTCAAATGAATAATATTATAATGATTATTGTATATAAAATAATGTAAAATGTATATAATGTGTATTATTCTTAGATGAATTCATCTAAGGTAATATTACTTATTAGTGAACAATGTATACAAAAATCATTACCGGTCGATATAACGATAGGAACACAGGTAGACAGCGCACAATGCCGCGTACAGTCAGCAAAAACGGTAATGAGCACACTGTCATGGATAATGGCGTCCATTGTCTATGCGACCGCTTCTGGAAAGGAACGATTTTTTTGTATTCTGTGCAATAATGGTTATTTTTTCAAAAGTTACAATTTGGCGCCACCGATTGTTCGAATTTTGAACGATTGCGTGCGTAAAATAGAGCACTTTGGCTTTTTAAAAAATTTCATATACTAAACGTATTATGTTTGCGTTGTGTAACATTATGACGTAAAATAGTTGCCTTAAGCTAAAGACATCTTATTGTGATACTGTGTAGAACATAGATATTGTACAGAAAATTATAACATAACATAACATAACATAAACTCACGCCTTTATCCCCGAAAGGTTAGGCAGAGGTGCTAGCACCCACATTTCGCCAGTTTATGTTTAGGTCCCAATGTAATAGGTGGCGAGCCTATTGCCATTTACCGGGTACTTATAAACCTGCGATAAATACACACATAACTTCGAAAAGCATCGAAAAGTCATTGGTGTGTGCCATGGTAAGCTGGGATTGAACTCGAGACCTCGCCTCAGCAGTCCATTACCCATACCACTAGGCTACCGCGGTTTTGTTTTTTATACTTTTTTATACTTTATATTTTATTATAGAAAATTATAATACGATGAAATGTCCTAAAATAGAATGGTTTAGAATATAAAAAGCGCTGTAGGTACTATTAATTAATTAAAAACTACGAGTATTATTAAATTAACTTAGTGCTATTCATTTTTCACGTCTTTACCATTATCTTTAGTATAAATTAGGACTAAATTTCATAAAATTCGTTTAGGACTTTCGTACATAGTTTACATAACAGTTTACCTTATAAACTCAAAGTAGATTGAATTACCAAAACAAAAGCGACTATTCCAACTCGCGGAATTTAGCAAGTTTTTTTTTTAGCGAGTTGACGAATGACCCTTATTTTCATATTCTAAACACTCTTTCTATTTTTTACTAATAAAGAGGTGATTAACCTGCCAATCAAAAATAGGCAATTTAACATTGTTGCAAATTTGGAGCAAGATTTCGCGATAAGGCCATTCTGTAATAGAATATTGGTTCTGTTATTCATATATTATTCAAATGAGCAGGACGTTAGCTCATCACGAGCATCATTGAGAAATACAAAGTTGATTCACAAGGCTTATGAAGATGATCAACTTAATCACTGTAGCATTTGATATTAAGAATTTAGACCCAATTAACATAAAATTAAAATTATGTGTAAAAAAATAATTTAAAGAAAAACAAAAAACCCGACTGCGTAAAAACTAATTTAGAAAATTACGTGAAAAAATTAATTAAATAAAACTAAAAAGAAAGAAACAAGTTCAGTAGTTTAAAATTCATACAATAGGTACTCACAGTCGGGGCCTTTTGGGAAGATTGATTCGTAAAATTTTAATGGGCCCCGACTGTGAGTACCTATTGTATGAATTTTAAACTACTGAACTTGTTTCTTTCTTTTTAGTTTTATTTAATTAATTTTTTCACGTAATTTTCTAAATTAGTTTTTACGCAGTCGGGTTTTTTGTTTTTCTTTAAATTATTTTTTTTATTTTATACTTTTTAGTTAGGTACGATTCATTCAAAAGTTATTTTTAACCAAAAATAGTTTTGTTTGTATATCGCTTATACTTGAAATATAAACTTAAATCAATAGTAAGAAAATTAGCGAGAATAAATGCTTTGTTAAACAACTTCAAATCGTTATATATCCTAAACTATTATTTAAAATGAAAAATGGTAAAAGAAACCTAAAAATGGTTTTAAAATACCTATTCAACGATACCCCACTTGACATAGTTCATCGATTTTTGTTTTTTTCATTTTGACAATATGGCGTCTGGTTGTCGCTGTGGTGAATTTTGAATACTGTCATGTCTTTAGTGACACTCGCAAAGTTAAGACGAATCGATTGACGTAAGAATCATCAAAATCGGCCTATGCGTTAAGCCTCTAGAACGCCACATAGAAACAAACATACATACATACATACATACATACATACATAGACTGATAAACACAATACCCTCCTTTGCGTCGCGCAGTCGGGTAATTAGATTTGATATAGATGCATTTTTAAAATGATAAATAGACGATATTCGATTTGACCATGGAACTTAATGCTAATGTGATGTACAAATTGAACACTTAGCTACTTTGATTTTGTGGCATACCTGTATAGAACTTAGTTACATTAGTGTTTGATGATTTAATGAAATATTAAATTAAATTAAATAATTATTTATTTCCGACCATCTTCTTTTTTATTTTTTAGTCCATAGTATTAGTATGTTAGTACCAATGCGCTTAAAATTATGTTAGTATGGATAGTCTTGATTATATAATACTTTTTAAATATTGCCATTTACTAAGCTTACCCCATGCATTTGGATAGGGCAGTCATACCTATAAGCAATGACTTTCAGAATGCTGTTGTTATTGTTCCGCAAGCGCTGCAAAAGCGAGGCAGCTTTTTGCGGATTATTGCCTTAAACCCGTCTGTTTGCATCTCGGCAAACATTCCGGGGCACTACATGTACACGATATGGAGGACCAATGGATGTTGGAGTGGAGACCTAGGGACGGTAAATAGAAGGATGTTCTGTTGCCAGATAGACCGGCGGCATCCTGAAAAAGGTGGCTGGGACATCTCCCGTCCTAATTCAGTGTACCCTGGAAAAGTACCTCCGCTCTACAAAATACCGCGGCTAATAATAACCTTGTGTTGTGTTTGTTGTTGACATTATTTTGCTATAAATAAAAATAATTACTTACGAAGTTTCATACTTTGAAGTTGAATATTTATGAAAAAGTTCAGGCGTATGTTAGGTAGTGAGAAAGTTATTTAAAATTTCTTACAAGAACTTCATACTGTCGAATCGTTGCGTAAAATCGCATAGCATGACATGCGTACCCAACCACTAATTCTTGGTTTTCTATGGGTAGGTATAAATATTTTTTCGTAACTATACATTTCTAGCAAAATTTTTTTGTTCGTGCGAATAATCCCCACGGATACCCCCTTTCCCCGCCGGAGCCGGTTGGAGAGGTTATGTCGGACTCGAACCGACCAAAACGCACGCCCTCTTTGGGTCTTCAGTTGCCGGAAGTGAGGTAGTAGTTAACATATCCCTCGCACCCCGTCCTACCAAAATGACACTGCATATTGTGATCAGTAGACTAGATAGATACAATATAATTGACATTACATAAGTTTTATCTTATATAACACTGATAAGAGATAATTTGAATGTTAATTGATTAACATTTAGTTTTCACGACGCACTATGGAATTATTCCAATTCGTTAATGATTTCCTGCAACATGCTCGTATACCATTCTGTATAGTTAGCGGCTTATATTTAGACCCAAGTCACGAGAAACGAATATCGGTATATTTTAAATACAATATAATGATCGGTGGATTTGATCTCTTCTGCTGTCCTAGGCATAAAGTTATTATTACTATCGTAAATACAACTATAAGTGGGAAACTCATTTAAAACGTATAGTAGATTGTAGAAGTGTGTATATTTTTTCTTTCTTATCTTTTATGGATCAGCTATAAAAAAACTCATAACTTCAAAAACTCACGCCTATATCCCCGTGCAGAGGTGCTAGCATCCACATTTCGCCAGTTTATGTTTAGGTCCCAATGTAATAGGTGGCGACCCTATTGCTATTAACCGGGCACTTATAAACCTGCGATAAATACACACATAACTTCGAAAAGCATCGAAAAGGCATTGGTGTGTGTCATGGTAACCTGGGTTCGAACCCAAGATCTCGTCTCAGCAGTCCATTACCCATACCACTAGGCTACCGCAGCTTCTATTAGCTATAACAATTTCACAAAAATATATTTAAGTCAAGAGTATCCGTTGCCAATCAAACCATATTCTGTCACCTGATCAGGTATCATAAATCATAATTATACCATAGATATCTGCTAACTAAAACGGAATCCAAATTAGTTCGACTACATAAGTACGGTGGACTTCGCTCATTCAATAATACCGTCTTCAAAACCCGGCCCACCCACGGCAATGACAACTTCTGATATAATTTTATAGCTAATATGATATCACTATCGTTCCCGGCATATATCTTGAACTCAATAACGTCACAACATATACTGTATATGCGAATTACGTGTTTTTAAAATGCCGTTGAAGGATAACACGTGGTTCTATGACCTTATAGTTATTCTTAGATCACTGAACGTATTTGCAATGGTGACCCTCTTTCATGAGATTTTGCCTTCAGCTTAACATCAGGCGAGGTAAAGTCAAATTGACGTGCCATAAATAAAAAAAAAGCAAGGTGACATTTTTTTATCAAGAGTTAGTAATTAGAATTCACCTCGCCTGCTCGTACCATTATAAAGACGTATTGTGTTACAATGGTGGCCCACAGCTTGACGGCCTCATCAGATGCTTTTTCATACCTGCTTAAAGGACTCTTGAACAATGTCACTTTGTCTAGAGACTCTGTTCCCAAATTGTTCTCTTATCCCTCCGCAATGCAGGTACAGCGCAAGTACTCGTAACAAGCATTCATAAACCTCGATAACCACTTACCATTTGACACACCGTGTGCTTGATTTGAGAAAAAAAAATAGAAACTTACGTGATTGCGTTCAAAATTGCGTTTCAAATTGAGAAAAAAATGTCTTAACGAAAAAGACAAAACAAGTCACAAACTTCTTTGTTTAAAACTAGGCAAATCAAAAACCATTAACCGCAATCAGAACTGGTCATGTAATCAACAAAAAAACATTCATTAAATATCTGATATTGCTCTGCGGTACGAAATTAGGATGTATCTGTAAAGCACAGAGATCGTTCAACGAACCGCGGCTTACGTAAAGTGCACTCAATAATGTACGGACGGGTATGCTAATATGGTCGCTTAGGGACTTTGTACGACTGTAGCCGAGTAGCGATTTCATATAATAACGAAAAAAAACGAAATAATTGCACTGCTGCTGAATGCCATTTTCAAGCTTATTTTTTATTTTACTTTTTGCTCATTTTTGGTGAAATAGTAATTATGCAATTCAATTAATTTACGTTTAAATATGTCTACTCGAACTACTGCCTGTTGTTATCACCTTTAAGTAGTGGCAGTGAGAACTAGAAAAAGATACTTTAAAAAATCTTATAACAACCACCTTGGCCAGACCAAGGTGGAAACAGTAGGCCTCAGCGTCCAAGCATTGGCCTATGACCAGTAGTGGAGTATGGTAGACTAATTGATTGATTGACTGATTAAAGGTATGGTTTATAAATACATAACTGCTATGAATATGTGATGCCTGTATACTTATCTCCGAATGGGTATAAGGTATGACAATATTAACACGCATATTTCGTCAATCGTTATGTATTAGAAATTGAACCTATTACCGCTATCGCTATCGCTATCATTACGATTTTGAAGTACAGATAAGCTAACTAGCATAGCATCCGTAACTGTGGTTTAAACATTCCCCATCGTGTTTTCGATTAAAATCGCTATATAGATCGCTGTCAGTAGGACCTATACTTTCGCTGATACATTTAATTAAAGCGATGATCCACCGGAAACTAGACAGCATAGATTTATTAAATGACATAAACGTCTAGCATTGAGGTGAAACTCGCGTTATGATCGTAGATAAGTCGCTTGATAACGCAGTGCGTGGGCGAACGCAAATGTTTACGCGCACGCGAAGGGAAAATAACTTAGCGTAGCTTCTCCGAATGGCATTCTTCTACAACATGCGTACGTGGCGATAAACAAATGAGTGCAAGGCGTGCACGAATTTTGGCGTGCAAAATTACATAATTAGGTTTCTGGAAAACACTTTTTGTGTAAATAAGGCGTTTTTACACGCATAGCGGTCTTTTGCAAACGCAATTTTGAATTAAGTGTCAGATATTATTATTGATTTTTGAAAATAAATTACTTTAAGTTATAATTGTAATTTAATGTGTCATATATAATAAATTATTCGTAATGTGGTCGATAATATTAAATTTTGCTATAAATGTAAATTATTTTCTCAAATTATAAAAAAAATGTTTAACTAAAATTACATCCTCATAAATTAAATAACTCATTAGATCTATCAGACTGTGGAACTTTTAAAAGACATAATAAACTTTTATATTATGTACCTACCACTCACACACAGCCGTATAGTGTTAACGGTTATACTTAAGAGTATCACTAATTTAATTTGTCCAATAATTTACATATTACTGCAAAGCAATAAAATCATTATAAAAACGTAATGTCTTCTAAACTATTCTTTAACTAATCAAGTTTTGAATTTGAAATTTTATTATTCTCTAAGTATTTTTATAATCTTGAATGTTGGATTAAAAATGTCGATTTACGAGTATACATTAGAATGTAACTAAAGTAATAATAAGTCAATAATTTGAACACATACGCATACCGGACTTATCGACGGACTCAACATATCGATTTGAATTTGGAATTGGTACTTTAAAAAAACTTATTTGTGTTTATTACTTGACGATGGCATAGTTTAGTAGAATATACTGCAGTTGATTCAGAAATTATTATGTAACCTGTATCATATGAATACCGTAGTTTGGTAGGTACAGTTAACCGTAGTACTATATTTATTCCTTGGTAGAGCTATGGCTTTTCTTTTTTTAAGCAGTACTTTTCGCCTACATGCGCGATCATGGCGCTTGTAACAATGCTGAAATTTCGTATAGATGTTCAAAGCGCCATGATCATTTTCATTGATGTATTGTTGTACGGATTACATCCATGATCATGGTGTTTGTATCAACACCGACATCATTCAAGTTTTAGGTAATCTGAGCCGAAATATCGGATATTTAAAACTAGTTTTCCAATTTAAGAACATAGTAGTACTTACTATGTTCTTATATACCTGGCGAGTGCTATGGTAATTTTTAATTAACCTGAAACATTTCTTTAGGATTTTTTACGATATTTATTCCTTTTAAAATGTTACAAATAATCATTATTTGTCTTAAATAGAGTATTGTAACAATTTTGTAATGTCCTTTTTTTAAATCAGCGTTAACTTAAAAGGAATCAATTTGATTAATCTCTAACATTTCAGAAATCGTTCAGTAATATGAGTAGGCAAGTGACTGATTGACCACTCCACTCGCAGAACGAAACGCAAAAGGGAAAAGTAACGTTAAGAACATTAAAATGATGTATAGGGGTTCGGTCGAATCCTCTTTTTAAAAGTAAGTAGTAACTAAACGTCTATCGATCTTTCTACCCGTATATAATTTCTACTTCTTCCAAAAATGTTTGTTTTTTTTCATATTAGGTACTTACTTTTTTTCATTGTGCGCAAAAGCCCCACGGATACCACCCCTGCCAAAATCGGTGACGGTGATTATGTCGGACTCTAACTAATACTTTTTTCTGATCTGGATTTATTTCGGATTTGAAGCATATAGGACTTAATTTTAATTTTGTCTTCATATATTTCTAGTCTTATGGTGAATAATTGAGGTATTTTGTCAAATCGATGAAAGCAGATGGTGGTCAGGGTCTTGCACTAATGCCTAACTAGATTATGGAGTAGGACTTCAGCTACGATCGGCTATCTACAATATGTTGATATAATAACCTTAAACTGTTTATTTGAAATAATGTTTTTATGTAAAATTTATTTATTTAAATACATTAATATTAGTATTCACAATTTGATTCTAATACTAATAAAATATGTTCAACTACATACAATATAATATATATATTAACATATACTAACTATAATACATATAAAAAATAACAAAGTAGAGAGACTCCCACATTAGGCATCAAAATATTCCTGTCCATCGATCTCTACCGGAACCGTGCTCAGAAGGCTGGCGGCATTACCACGCTGAAAGGCGATGCCAATTCTTTAAGCGAGGTAATGGTCAGCCCTATGCAGCTATGGTCACGTGAAGCGGCGATAAGTCCCTTAAGCGCGCATGCTTGAAACCCCTTGGACGAAGGGTTCGACTCCAACCGCTCAAATGTGGTTATGACTCAAACAGACTAAAACGTACTCCGTCCTCGGGTTTTTGGTTGCCGGAGGTGAAATAGCAAGAAACATATCTCTAAAATTTCATCTACTTAAAAACCACCTATTTTACCTCTTTAGTAATGAAATTTATTACTTTCTTATTGGATTTTGCATCAAAAAGGTACTTATCACCTGCCGAACTCTCTACTTCGTAGTTCCAGTGATTTAATAGTCTCTGCGTTGATGAATCATTCCGTCGGCGCAAGTATTTTTAATTGAATACAAGATCATAAACAATATCCTTTCTTTGACCATATATAGTAACAGTAAATAAATGATTAAGCTATGAGTGACATCACTAAATTTCATATATGAACATTACACAATTATATAAAAACCAGTATTCCATTCTATGAACAAATTATATCTATGAATTGGGCAAAATTTCCATACGTGGACATTTTGATTGCGACGTCTCAGCAATTGTACGAATATTATATTTATTTTATGCTAATATCAACATTTCAACGTTCATTTTATATTACTTTTGTGTCGCTGACAGATTTAGTATTATTTCACTTTAACCTTAGCACCGGCCACCGTACAATGAACGGTGGGTGTGTTTACGACGTCTTTGACTCTTTGTACAGATTAAAAATGGTCAACGCCATCTGTTTATTAACACTGTAACTGTACATGTTTTTTTTTCAACAAAACAAACCTAATAGGTATCTAAATATCCTGAAAACGATAATTATATTGTTTTGAATTAAGTTCCCACATGAACATGAGTTGAGGTAAGCATCGTCATTTCAGCTGGCGAGGGCCATAAAAAAAATTGTGGATCCCTAATGAACATCCTGTCTATCTCTACATTCTATACCAGGTATACTATGCGCAAAAACTCCGATTCGCCGAGTGTTCAGATTCCGATTTCAGGGTCCAAGCGAACATTAATGGCTTAGCATAATAAGCTTTTATATGCGTAGCGTAGTGGATAAGGAGTTGATAATGCAGGGATCGAAACATGCCCACGAAGACGTGAACCCAGGGTGATTAACTGAACATCCTGAGTGATTAACAGAACTAAATAGACGTGCATGCATGAAGAAGGTAAAGAGAGTGAATGAAGCAAGAGTAGTATGTCGGGATCGTAGCAAATGGAGAAGCCTGATCTCTGCCTATCCCTATGGGAAGCAACCGTGATTTTATGTATGTATTGTATGCTTGCTATGTACCAATAATATTATTTTGTGATCAAATGTTTATTTGCTCTATAACTAGTATTATAAAAAACAGCTAAGGTATTAACAATAAATACTTTTTGCATCAAATCACTATCTACAGTCGCGTCGTCCGCCGCGGGCGTCGTTCCTAATTCAAATTCCGGGCCAAGACAATGAGGCATACAGCCTCATCTGTCAAATCCGTTCAATGTTTTTAAAAGGTTTTTAAGATCGACCCGAGCTGACTTGTTATTGTTATTTATATTAAGTTAAGAATTGCCGGGCCCTTCGTACTTGGCCTATGAAAAAAAAAATTAAATGTATCCTTATGCCCGTGGTAAATCTTATTTTTGTAATAATAGAGGTCATCTTCGCTTGATTTGTTTTGGTTAGAAGTAATGGCGTAAGGCATGGAATGCAACGGATTGTGCTCAGCATTTAGTAGGTACTTATTTTTTGTTGTTGTGTGAAAGAGAGGGGTGTATGTTAGGGTCTTTCGCAAAGTACCCTTAGTGAGGATTATTGCTTGCTCTGTCACGTCATTCCTTACGCTACACTAAATTTTAACGCCTAAGTATTTTATTTTTAATATTCTGGTTAGAGAACCATAAAAGAATATTTGAGAGAACAAAACCATTGTTGAGAGAGTTGTGAAAGTGAACAATTAACTTTACAACACTAATTTGCAAATTTGCAGTGTTCTGGGTCAATTAGTGACGACTTGAATTAACGAAATTCCAGGTTGATTGTAATGAACTTAGTTCATATTGTATTCTCAATTCTGGCCATTTGTTGACGTTGATTGGTCACGATTACAAAAGAGATTTTTTTATTATTATTGTGACTCTTCAAGAAGATCTTTTATGTAACCATAGTTACGTTGTATTTTTCTATTATCTGCATTATTCTTTGTCTTATGAGTTAAGACTGTGGACTTATACCTTGCGACTACTATACTAGCAGGATCATCATCACTATACTATCATGGTTGCAGGTTGCACCATCCAAGACTTTTTACCTTTGAATTCAAGGCCGCTTCATCAATCTTCTCTTTTAGATTTAATTTATGCAGCAGCAGCTGATCTATGAACCCTTAAAAGAAAGCCTCGTCCGTCCATTAAGTTGACCCGTGAATCTGTCTATGGGATAGGTAGATTTTTGTGGGGACAGAAAAACCAACGATCCTCCTCCATTTCCCATCTTCTCTATGAAATTCTCATTTAGACCTAACAATACCTCCTCAAGTGTTTGTCAGACCTGTCACAATACAAGATTTATATTTTTCTACATTATAAAAAATAGCTACAGAATGAATCCTTAGCCAACTGTATTCGCTACACTTTAGTAAACCCAAGACAGCCGTATGTTATGTTAATTTCAAATAACACACACCTTTGTTTGGCCAGACTCAAAGGCCTTGAGAACAATCCCGCAGCATTTCTATAACGTTTCATTCCCGTGTCTCGGCGGGCCCGCGCAAAAAACTCTCGATGTAGTTTAAAATATCGCGATATAGCACATTGGGTCACATTGGCAACACTGGCCACTGGGTGTCCTTGCGCGGCACAACCGTAGTTATGATTGAACGCAGCCTTGCAACCAACTTTTTTCGGCGTTCAAAATTAGAATGAGTGCTTTTTAAATTGGTTTTGGATATGTTATATTGTGCATTGTTTTGAGAAGGTTCTGTTGTAAAATCAATGATTGAATTAATAAGATGTACTTAATATATAATAATAATTAAAATTTACAAATTGTAGTTTATTATATAATTATACCGAAATTTAATAACTCTATAAAGTGAATTGACTTTATTCAATATTTGAGGTATTTGTATTTTGAGGTTTACCATTCATAAATGCATACGGCCCATTTGATGGCATAAGCGGACACTTCAATACCAACAAGTGTATCTAATTACTTGGGTACGTAAGCATACATAAGTCTTTTCGCTATAGCACTTTTCTTCCCAGTGTTAGTAAATGAAACTGCCCATCAACTGCTTCCTTTCTAATCCCAACTTTTCGAGCTTCTTCTACCGTCATACCTTAATGCAAGCCCGTATGTTTCGAATACCTCTCACCTGTCCTCCAGAATTTACTATCTTAACACGTTGCCTGCCATACGAGTATACTCGTAGTAATTTTTTCTGTATACGTAATTGCCACCATACAAAATGGTAGGTACGAGTATACTCGTAGTTGGCAGTGGAACCCAGTTCGAACTACGAGTATAGTCGTAGTATGGCAATGAGATAGGATTCTTATTAGCTATTGCCAATCTACGAGTATAGTCGTAGATGATTTGGCGCGAAAATTGTTTGCTCCCCTGCACTGTCTATCGGGAACCGCGGCCGCCATGCGATTACGCTACAACCCGGCGCTCGCGGCGCTTCGTATACGATCGTAGCGATCCACATTTTTGAAATTTACATTCATAACGTCTGCATCATCTACAACTTACAAGCCAACCTTCCTCTGGAAAAGAAATTAGATGCACTTTCATTCAAAGACGAAGTTGTAAAATATCTTTTAGGCAAGAAATTCACGAATACAGTCATCGTGAGCAGAAAAAGCAAGAATTTCGTTACTTGGAGCGTTTACCACCTCTCTCCACTCAAAAAAAAACAAAGACCGACGAATCGTGTCTGCACCAAAGAAAAAAAACGCAAAGAAACTGTTTATTATTGTCTGATATGTCCTGAAAAACCTGCCTTATGCGTTGAAAATTGTCTTAAAATGTATCACTCCTTCATGACTTCACAGTAAAATACTGATTTTTTTTTATATGAAACTTATTTTTCTGATTTAAATAATGTTATACTTCAAATGCCAAAGAATTTAACCGCGCCCTCCTTCCACGGCCACTGTTTAAATATTCGTCAGAAATTACATACAATCTACTACGAGAACACTCGTAGTTGGCGGTGCAGCCCAGATCATATACTACGAGTATACTCGTAGGTTGGCAGGCAACGTGTTAATTACCTCAATGACAACAAAATACCCAATACTATGCACACACAACCCTCTAAAGTACTTCACATATCATAAAAGTAACGCCATCTACATTTCAGAGTGCGTAACTATAAGTTTTATTACGCCTACCTTCTAGAACATGCAACCCAATATCACAGCAGTGTTTTATAATATCATATTATCTTTATAAAGTTACAAAAACAGTTTTTATCACCCTAGCCGCGCGCCGCGGTGCCGCTCGACTTTTAGAAGGTTGTAAACATTTAATAGGGTAGGTTTACGATTCACGGACGGGTGGTGGGAGGAAGGACACAAATTGTTTTAAGGGCACGATTTATTTGGTGTTAGTGGCCTGTGTCGGGCATTTTCGGAAATAAATTTTGGCTGGGATTTATATTGACTTTATGCACTGTTATCGCAGTTCACTGGGATAGTAGGATAAATGTTAATTGATTAAATTAAGTAAGTAGTTAGTATTTTTTTTTATGAAAAACCGAAATTACTAATGACTGAGTATGAATTGTGTCTATTTAGGTTCACTTTGGTAGTTTAATGGCCAGAATTCAAACCCGCCAGAGCCGATTAAGGAGGTAATGTGTGATTCGAACCGACTAAAACGCACGCCGTCTTTGGTTCTTTAGTGGCTGGAGGTGAGATAGTAGGCAACGTATCCCTCGCACCTTGCGGGGCCATCTCTCTGGAGATGATTCCCAGGTGTGGACTACAGTGTCCCCCTCTCCCCCAGGTATGGGGAGCTATAACTTTACAGTCCGGATCTCACCAGACTCGGGTTCATGTCGCTTAAAGGATTCGCTGGACTGTAAGAGGACGGCTTCTAATAAGCGCCAGCGCCTATCTAACTTGTTAATTTAAGATTATTAGCCTAAAGTGATTAAATCTACTTAATGACTATTAGACAGTGTATAATTATTAATATCCGTATGTACGAATTACGGGTCTTATATAAAATTTGCATTAAAGTGGTAATTAATTCAAGAATAACCTGAAATACATCCTTTTGGCTGGCGCCATGTGACCGATAATGGTCTGGATTGGCTGAATCTGTAATGACGTCACACCTGCGCAAATAATTTCAATCAATGACACGTTTGACAACGGAATGTCAACTTGTGACTTAGGTGACGTCACGATTATATGCACCGCCATATTGATCAAAATAACGCTTTGCCACTTTAATTAGAATGCATTTTGTTCTTGTTTACGTAAAATGGCGCAGACGGATAAAAATTGGAAAAGATTACGTATTTTTGACCTTGATTATAATCACTTGGTAATAATCAAGAATTCAGAATCTTCATCGGAGGAACCTAATTGCATCTAAAGCGTGATCTAAAACACCTACATTTTGAACTATTTTAGGTAGACGAGTAACGTGAGTAACGTCTGACCATGAGGTTAGGAGAAGAGTGACTACAGTCACTCTTATAAAAGCCGTATAACCCAAAGGAAAAGGAGGCTGCGTGATTCCCTGCTGAGTAGAATTGGGGCCACCACCACCACATCTCTTTCCCATGCGGTGTCTTACAAGGCGACTAAGATGACTGTTTAAGATATCAACAGCCCAGACTCAACCTAAGATGTAGGTATGGCTTGGGTCTACAGTAGTACCCGGAATACGGCAATAGGGTCCTTATAACGAGTGGCCGAATACTGTGATTGATGAAATGTGGGATATGTGGGTGTTAGGTCACCACTGCCGAAGGGAAATGTGCGTCAACGAAAGTACCTATGTATGAAGAATAGGAGTAATCGGATCGCCGGTCTCTTAGGACAAGAAGCCCCTTATTAGCCAGGAACAACGCTGCGATAATGATGTGAAACCCCGCACTATCCTCAGAATACAACTCGTAGGTAGGTACTACAGGTTTAGAGGGCATTTTGAGCACATTTTACGTCCAGACCTCATGTCTAAACCTATACTAAAACAATAAAGATATCTATAACTAAAACTATAGACCGCGGTAGCCTAGTGGTATGGGTAATGGACTGCTGAGACGAGGTCTCGGGTTCGATCCCAGGTTTTACCATGGCACACACCAATGACTTTTCGATGCTTTTCGAAGTTATGTGTATATTTATCGAAGGTTTATATGTACCCGGTTAATGGCAATAGGCTCGCCACCTATTACATTGGGACCTTAACATAAACTGGCGAAATGTGGGTGCTAGCACCTCTGCCTACCCCTTCGGGGATAAAGGCGTGAGTTTATGTTATGTTATGTTAAAGATATCTACAACTAAAGACCATAAATAAGAACTTAGTATATTATAATCACGACAACAACTTAGAGGTCACTTGTAATTGCCAGGTGTGGGCTATCTGCGTCTACTTTTTTGCCCAGAAAGTGTATGATATTTATGTATGATCTGCCCGTACGTAATTAATAATTATAGCTATACAAAGGTGATTCGAAAATGAAACTTGATTTTTGGACCGGTCATATTTTGTTGATTTAATTATGGAAATAGTTAGATACCTATACATTATAATATATACTTAGGTTTTTTAAATTACATGATTTTTTAACAATAGGCAAGAGTTAAGTATCCTTTATTACTAGTATTCTCGCTAACCTAGTAGAATGACCAAGATTTGAACCGTTTTTTTTCTCCCGTGCTCAACATCCCCACTGATACCGCCCCCACCAAAGTCGGTGAAGGTGATTACGTAGAACTCGAACCGACCAAACCAAAAAGTACTCTAGATACTTTAAATATATGCAAACAACAGCTGATATATTCTCCTCAATAACATTGTATAAGTCAGCAAAAAAGAAATAAAATATCTAAACATATGACCACCTGCCGTGCTGACCATACGCTTGGCATGTGCTACCTTAATTTCAGACTATTAACGTGTTATTAGGAACCTATAAAATGGAGGGCTACTGTGAAATCTACAGCCGATACTTCGGTCCAGCATGGAACACGAACAAAGAAGTATTTGGAAACCATAACCGGACGATACTTCTGACTTTTTACAGTAGGAGACTCGGGCATCGGAGGTCGTAAAATGACTTCCATCCTCCATGAGCGCGGGTCTGGGGGTGACGGATGGAGCCGCCTGTCACCCCCAGGCCTGCGCTCATGAAAGACGTAAGTAGTCCATTATGCGACCTGCGATGCCCGAGTCGCTCTTCGCGGGCTACCGCTCTGAGACCACCTGAGCTACTAATTACCTCAAAATTTAATTAAAAACATAACCTAGGTAAATCTTCAAGGTAATTCTCAAGTCGCGTGACCAGTGAAAACGGGGATTTATTTCTTGCTTGCAACCATGTAAATAAACCTTTATTTTCGAAACTAATAGAGTATTGCAAACACGATGATTTAAATTACACTGTCGCTGCTTTTCACTAGTTTCAGCGTTGAGTGAAGGACGGCCGGAAGCCGCTTCGTAACTAGGTCAGCAGCACTGTCAGTAGGGGGGCTACTTCCCTCCCGGGGTGGGGGACACCCCCTTCACACTTGTCACTCTGATGTACCCCATTAGGCCGGTTAATAGTGAAAAATTAAATGCGTTTAGACTTGCCTTATATTATGTATCAGTGTTTTTTGAAAAGGGGGTTGTGGTTACGGATTTGTTTTTAGAGGGAGGGGGATTTATTGAGGTATGGGCCCATGTTTATGTTATTCTGCTATTATAATAGATTAAATTAAAAATAGATTAAAAAGTTTCTAATAGTAGTGTATGGAACTGTTGTATAATAAAGGTTCGCAATGGTGACCGTCTTTCATGAAACTTTAACTCCAGCTTAACATCAGGCGACGTGAAGGCAAATTGCGTGCCATAAAGATAAAAAAAACACTTTTTATGGATTCGCGATGTATTTGGTAACATACGAGTGTGAGTGAAAGAAATAGCTGTAGCTAAAAGTAAATATTTTAAGATCAAATTATGTGCAGTCTCATACAGTAATTTATCTAATCTCATGAAAAAGTTTATAGTAAATTTACTGCGTCTACCTTCGCTATGGATTTCGCAGAAAGGGTCCATACTCAAGGACGCGTAAAGCGTTGAATTTTAAATGAAAATTGATAACATAGTTAAACCAATTCCTAGATTAAAATATGAGAAACAGGGACATCCTGTGTGGAACGGGCTTGGGAAACTGCAGAGAACACCACACACAGCTGCAGTCATTTTTTGACACATTCAAATCCACAAACACAACAAAGAACATCTACATAGTAGATAAACATATCCGTGAATATTTGCATTCAACGAGAATAGAACCCGCAACAACTTTTTTACTGCCTACTACACAGCAATAGGATGACTTATACCTACAAATTTCTAAGACCTTAAGCTGTTGGCTGCCCGCCAAGAGAATCAAGTTGCACTTTTCTGCCGATTGTAATGCCATCTACCGTTTAGCGACACATTCGTTGATGCGATTGAGCAAAGACATTGACGACTACACAAGAAAAGTTTATTCATATATAAAATCGATATAAAAACCGCGGTAGTATGGGTAATGGACTGCTGAGACGAGGTCTCGGGTCGATCCCAGGTTTACCATGGCACACACCAATGACTTTTCGATGCTTTTCGAAGTTATGTGTGTATTTATTGAAGATTTTTATGTACTCGGTTAATGGTAATAGGCTCGCCATGTGTTACATTGAGACCTAAACATAAACTGGCGAAATGTGGGTGCTAACACCACTGCATACTCCTTCGCGGATATAGGCGTGAGTTTATGTTATGTTATTTATATTTAATAATGTTCATGCACACAAATATTTGCACTGAGCGGGAATTGAAGCAACGCTTCTTGCGAAGCAGTAGCTTTCACTACTACACCAGAGACCGCAGAATTAATAAATCTCTAGTGAATAAAAAATGAGTTATTTTTAAAGTTAGTCTAACTTACAATCCAAAATAGTCCTAAAAAATTATTCTAAACATCATTAAAATACAGCATTGCATTAAATACGAGCATATTATGCTACGTGAATCTAACTCATATTAGATATATCAATTTGCATACATTGCTCACTATCCGCGTTCGTGGTATTTGACCGTGTGAATAAAAACTAAAACTATTCTAAATACCATTTTATAATGCGCCCACGCTGTTTGACCGCAATGTGTGGAAGGCTCTAGATTTGATTACGTAGATACGTTCTAACTGACACCCGCGGTTCTGATTGTTTGAATGTCAGTTTTCGCGACTGTTGGTCAATATATTTAGTTCTACTTAACGGACCAACACCCGGTAGATTTTCTATTGAACTTTTTGGTAAAAAAAAACCGCATGAAAATCTGTTCAGTACTTTTTACAAACACCCAGCCCAATGCAAATATTCATATTCATGTACACAAATATTTGCACGAGCGGAAATCGAACCCGTTCATTACCGCCACGCCACAGAAGTCATATACAACTATAAAGGTATACATGGCAAGCTATATTAAGTTGTTCTATTACAGTTTTCTGAAGTCTTCCTTTGCTTGTATAGGCTTTATGACTTTGCTTCTTCCCAAATTTCTATGATTTATTATACATAAATTGGGTTATGTAGTACATACGTCCATTTCGCCAACTATGATTTTCGGTCCCACCTAATAGGAGGCGAGCCTATTGCCGCCAATCGGGCACTTTGTAAAAGAATGGGTATGCCGAAAGTAAATTCTTAACCAAAAATGTTGCAGCTAAATAAATTTGAAAAAAAAAATTGACCCGATGCCGTACAATACGGTGTAAATCGCAAGGAATTTAATTACGTCCTTAGCTGCACAAGTACTACCAATTAACGTTTTGTAGAGTATCAGACTTCTACTACCACCAAAGTACTTTCACTTTTGTGAATACATTCGTACCTACCTATAACATATGCCTGAACTAATACATACAAATATTTGCACTAAGCGGAGACTAAAATCTAATGAGGCTACTCCAGACGAGAAAGGAGAATTCCACATAATCATCATCACAGGTGGAGCTAATTCGGTAAGATTCGCGTACGATCGTTCCGTCTGCATTAACACCTGTCGCTGCGAGCTCTATTTGTCTGAGTTTACCTTGCGACTAGTGATGGGACGTTGCCCTATTTATTGATATCGATATGTAGGTAAAATATTTGTCGTAAACGACGATGTAGTAACATAAGAGCTATGCTATGCTAGCCATCCGAAGCTCCACTGACTGCTAACGAGCCCTTTTTATCATTGCAGTATAGGCAAATATCATACGCGAATATTACGCTTTGAAAAAAATAACTATTTTTACATATTCTATCGCGATTAATTATTATCATATAATTTGAGGAGTTGACGCTGTTAGACTGATATAACGATACAGATACAGATATATGGATACAGAACCCTTTGAGATGCTTTACACTTCAGGACATTAGGTGATCATCATCTTAGTCTCTTCGTGACCATGGTTGCTGACAGTAACCAAAATTTGGAAAACAGTAAGTAAAAAACTCAGTGATCAAGTAGATCTTGGGTTCAATATTGGCCGTTACACCACGTGAACCCACTCTTAACATAAACGATTAATTAGAAGAGGGAATATTAATAATACGGTTGTTAATATTCTGAAAGTTAGTTAAAAATAGTTTAGTTTAAACGTCTTCATAATTAAATTAATCAATAGATTCTCGTCCACAGTTCTTAGAGCTCATCACTAGAGTTAGCCATATGTAATCAATGCACAGTCATACCAGTAAACTAGCAAGGTTATTGTTGAGACAAATTGAAACAAATGAAATACCGACCTGGGTCCTTATTAGGCTTAACCTATCGTAACGTACCTAACTAGTTGCACGTTGGTGCGTTCACCCTAGCTGAACATTTAAATTGGTTCAGTTTCACGGCAGTTCTAACTCGTTAAACAAATAAAAATCCACCGTCTACTCTCGTTACGAATGCGTTTGAAACTCTTTGTCAAGTAGAATAATGCAGTCTGGCGCCTTTGTCTACCAAAATTAAACCAATTGCGGAGTTCAATGACACTTGTTTTCACATTATCGTATAGATTACAATCTTGATAGTTGTTCATAGCAATTATCGCAATCTATATTTTGTGGCCCCGGGCCTCAGTAACGTAATGAGTTGATGAACTATGATTTTCAATGTGTATACTACAGGGATTGGAGTAATATATTTAGATTGGAAGACGTTAATATCCTGGTCCAACGATGTCTTACAAAGGATACTATGACATGCTGACTTCTATCTATTTATCGATACAGTCGATATTTGAATCTATAACGGTATTGTATTATACTATATCTATTTTTTCACATCCCTATTCACCCATAATGGTCATTTCGATAATAGCGTGTCGGAGCCCGCGGGACCGCCGCCGGGAGGGGGCCGTGGGCTGCCCTTGCACAGCCCTTGCCCTTGTGCAGGTCACCTTGCGCAGACGCAGGTACCGCGCATGCGCCCGTACTTCTATTGTGCGCGCAACCTGACACTACATAATAATCTCATTTTAATAAAACTAAAGAATATGTATCAAATGCAATCAACTTAAGGTTCAATTTTGTATAACTGAAATAACTGTTAAGGTCCACACACATATGTATAGATTGTATAGAAGATATAAATCTAGATATCAGATTTCTACACAGTTATATTGATTTTATTTTTTATTAATGGATTGAAGCTTTCTATTATAAAATATAATCAATAGTTAATTGGCTATGGCTAGTTGGCAGACTAACTCATAGCCCATTTATTTGAAGCTATTACCGAAACGTATTTAAAACTATACGATGTCGCTATATTGAATATCGAAACTCATCTCAAAACTATTTAATGTCTATAATAAAGTGTGTGAATATCCAATACATTCGCATTGCAGCTGTTGCAATTTTTATGTATACTTTTTAATAAATTAAATTGATCTATATAATTTATTACATAATTAAATTCCTATTGCATTCATTACACAACATGATGTATGCATCTCTTTATGCAATACTTCATAGATGAGCTTTCAAAACTCTTACTATTTTTTGAAAATTAGAAAATATGGATGTTTTAAGAGATAAATAAGTAAAGGAAACCAGACAGTAGTGAATAGTGATCAATCGTGACTTAAGATTATGATCAATATTCAAGTGTGAACATGCCTTATTCTAACGAGTTCTGATTTGATTTTTTTTTAAACCAATTGCATTTTATAGGCAAACGTGACAGGATAATTTAGGGAACAGTGGGTTTACCTTTTTTGTTCAATGCTCGTCTTGCATGCGATGGCCAAGTGCCGGAGGTTTTTTTGCACATTTTTTATCAGCCATTGTCTTACTATATGTTTAATAGGTATCGAAGTAATAAATACGAACGTTTAACATTCGTTTCTGGTATAATTACGCACGCCAAGTTTTTATAAGAGCTTGCTAGGAATCTGTTTAGATCGCCGTGCATTGATTTGTTTATGCTCTATGGTTTTTTACTCCTGCAAGCTTAAAACCTTGTAATCATATTGGTTCACCAGTACGTGTAATTATCCTCGTGATTTATAAAAAAAACTAAATCGCTTATATTGTTGTAAACATTGCAATTAAATTTTATTATTCATATCAATAAAACTTTGAATATTATATACAAAAAAATGCCCAGATACAAAAATTGTGGGAAGTAAAAGGCGGTTCTTTTCTAACAGATACAAAATCTGCACAGATTAAAAATCAAAGTTTGTTTTTATTTTCTTTTTGGCATTTGGACGAAATAGTTCTTATCAATAAAAAGTTAGATTTGAGAATGTACGTTGTTAGGATGTCTTGATACATTTTTCTCACGAAACGTCCTCTGTTATTATAAAGTAAGAAACAAAACGTCTGTAGTCTGGAGGCTGTGTTTGCGGTACTGGGAAGCGGCTCATGACGTGTTCTGGATTCGATTTTCCTTCTGTTTAAAATTGAAGCTTTTTTCTTAGAAATTACATGAATTGTCGTGAGATGAATCATTGTATGAGCAAGTGCATAATAACGAAAGGCTTCGTTTTATTCGTACGATACTAGTTTACACCAAACATTACTTAAGCACATGAATAAGTATGGCTTGTATCTTTTCTGTGCTTATATGTAGTTCACGGGTTGTTTTAATGTGGTGTAACTACGAGTCGGTAAGGGTTTTTTTTTAACTTTTACTGCTGTGCTATTATAATATTAACCAAATAACTTAATTTATTTTATGAAAATTAAGGATAATACACTTATAATTCTCCACAAGCCGCGGTAGCCTAGTGGTATGGGTAATGGACTGCTGAGACGAGGTCTCGAGTTCGATCCCAGGTTACCATGGCACACACCAATGACTTTTCGATGCTTTTCGAAGTTATGTGTGTATTTATCGCAGGTTTAAAAGTGCCTCGGAGAGCACGTTAAGCCGTCGGTCCCGGTTGCCATACAAACATCTATGGCAGTCGTTACGGGTAGTTGGAGCCCTCAAAAGTCCAACCAGCTTAACTTGGAACTTCGATATCGCCATTGGTCATTAGACCATTGGTTGTGGAGGTCAGATGGCAGTCGCTTCACGGAAAATATCGAAGTTCAGCCGCATCACAGTTAGACTGAAAAGCCGACCCCAACTGAGTTGGGAAAAAGGTTCAGGGAATGATGACACTTATACTTCTCCACGATATTTATTATTGTACCTAACCGGTTTCACCTTGCGACAATCTCCTGGAGAATATAACAATAAATTCCACCAGGTGCCATCAATTAACAGTATAAATAAGATTAAACATAGAAATAAGTTATGTCTATATTGAAATTAAGTTGTAGTAGGCATGTATACATAACGTCATAGAAAATACGAAAATTGTAATTCGTATTGAAAATCACTGGTTGCCATAAATTGTTTTTGTATGTTTGTTTTTGTTTTTATTTTGTTTTCAACAAAATTGGGCAATTAAAGCAGGATATGTATTGTTTGTTTCACAGGAATCATCGCCAACATTGACGCTTATATCGTCAAAGGTAAGTATTTACAAACAAAATTGGCATCATTCATTGTCATTTGCTTGACCAGTGAAACAAATAATATCCTGCGTTACTTTTGTTTTTGTGTTTTTGTTTGTATAATTTTGTGTATTGTATTATTTTTGTGCGTTTATTTTTGGGGGTAATATTGCATGGTTGTAGTGGCGATAGTCCATCATCATCACTGTATGTGCTATATCGATGTATTTCGTGTATGTATGACTGTTAGATTATTATGTCTTGATGTAAATAATGTAAGTTAGACGTTATAAGACATTAGTAGGTAAATCGCTATAAACGTAATTATATTTATGCTAATATCGTTTCTTATATGTACCTACTGTATTTTAAATGTAGGTAGGTACTAGTATGTGATTTTTTAGTCTATATAATGAACCGACTGGTTTTTCTTTGTTATAACGAAATTAAGGGGTTCACTCCATCGTACCTACCCCTACTATGAACCACTGGTGGTTAGACGGGTAAAACGTTTTGCTCTGTTTTGACTACTTGTAATGCAAATTCAAAACGCCTATGACTCTGTAAGTTATCCTTAATGGCCATTAATAGAACTTTAAAGTTCTATACAAGGTAGGAACTAGGTTGACTAGGATTCTATTCGTGTGAAAGACGAAAATAAGATTCTAAATTGTGAATATTTCGCAAACGTGATCCTAAAAATTAAATTTACTTTTACTCATACTCGTGGTAAAATGGTTATGTTCTTGTTATAAAGGTAATAAAGCTTCTTCTTTCTTGCTTAACAATTATTACATTATATTATTATTATTATTATATTATATATTATAATTATAATTATTGTGACGTTGACGTTACTGACAGTATGGATAGGGATATCCAAAAAAAAAACTAAATCACTTGACAACAGATAAAAAAACATCTTGCAACTTTTCTCACACGTCCGAATGTAGCGGACATGCTAAAGCGGCTTTTGAGGCAATTGAGTTGTGTAATAATGAAATTGTCTTAAAGCCTAAATGTAATTTTAAGACTAGAAATACATTATTGTACCTGGTGCACCAGAACGTCGAAGGACTAATAAATGGTAAAGAATTGGAATTGGAGTTGCACATGACCTTGAATAATATAGATATTTTTTGTGTAACAGAACATTGGTTAAAAGACCATCAGATCATGTTCAACTTCAAAAATCACCAGGTAGCAAGCTCGTTCAGTAGAGAGAATTTCAATCGTGGAGGCTCCCTAATTATCATTAATAAGAATATAAAATGTAAGGAGCGTAAAGACATAGTAAGCCTCTCTATTGAGCGAGTGATTGAGATGGCTAGTATCGAGTTTGAGCAGTTCATTGTAATAAGCGTATACAGTCCCCCGGACGCGCCCTATGCAAGATTTGAAGAGAGGATGGAAGAAGCGCTTTTTAAATGCCGTTACTCGAAGAAATCAATAATTGTTTGTGGAGACTTTAATGTCAATATTTTAGAAAATACCTTAGTGCCAATAGAGAAAAACAAAATGTTGAGTCTGTTTAAGTCCTTTAATCTTATTAATATGTTTTTGGAACCTACTAGAATAACAGCAGCTAGTGCCACATGTATTGACAACATTTTCACAGATATTAGACCAATCGACAAACTTATTGTGGATGCCGTGCATTCGGATCATCGTGGTCAATTAATAACCTGTGAAAGAAATATTTGTAAGGCTAGTAAAAAAGACATTAAATTTGTACCGATTAACCAATATCGTTTGGAGAGTTTCAAAGAAAGTATAGTGAATAAACTACCTCACTTGCCCTCGTACACTGATGTCGAGGAGTCTTATAGTAACTTAATCAACCTAATCAATACTGAGTTTGGGAGAATTTTTACCTCAAAAACATTATCGATTGGTAGCCGTACGGTTTTCAGCGACTGGGCGACATCAGGGTTATATAAAAGCAGGAGGAGATTGTATGAGCTGTATTCTGAAAAATCATACAATTTCAGCCCTGCTTTTCAGAATTATGTAAAAAATTACTCCAAAACATTTAAGCGAGCCTGTTCCTTGGCAAAATCAATTTTCATTAAAAACAAAATATCGAATTCTGCGAATAAAATTAAAACAACTTGGAACATAATAAATTCTGAATGTGGGAGATCTTCATCATTTGTAAGAGATTTCCATTTAAAAATAGATGATCGCCATGTCACGGAGGATTTGGCAGTTGCGACAGAGTTTGAAAGTTTCTTCACAAACATACCTTTATTAACAACAAAAACTCTTCAGTCGTCTGCTGCATCCGCCGAGTCATTGCTTACGGATTCATTTCCCAAGTGTAAGGATACTTTCGTATTCTCAGTTGTTGGTAGCTACGACATCACAAAAGCCTTTAAATCTATTGATATTAAAAAGACCGCGGATCTATGGGGATTATCTGTCAAAACTGTATCAAGTATTATTGATGTCATTGCTCCCCACCTAGCAACTGTGTTTAATGATTGTATTAGTAGCGGCATATTTCCTGATTTAATGAAACATAGCAAAGTCATACCTTTGTTCAAGGCTGGCAGCGCCACAGACCCCTCTAATTTTCGACCCGTTTCAGTGTTGCCGACCTTGAGTAAAGTATTTGAGAAATTAATTCTGGGGCAGATGCTGGCGCATTTTGGTGAAAACAAATTGTTTCATGATAAGCAGTTTGGGTTTACTAAGGGACGTTCGACAACTGATGCTGGAATAGAATTATTAAATTGTATTTATAAGGCCTGGGAGGATAAGCATGATGCATTGGGTATCTTTTGTGATCTATCCAAGGCTTTCGATTGCGTCCACCATGATACGTTAATCAGGAAATTAGAACATTATGGGATAAGGAACAAGGCTCTCGAGCTTCTGACTTCATATTTGAACAATAGAATTCAGAGGGTCGACGTTAACGGTACACGCTCAGCAGGGTCTGTGGTTTCTATGGGCGTTCCGCAGGGGTCGATACTTGGACCATTTTTATTTTTAATTTATATTAATGACCTCCCCTACTACGTAGAGGATAAAAATAATATTGTTTTATTTGCTGACGATACTTCGTTAATATTTAAAATTAAAAGACAGTTACACAATTATGACGAAGTGAATAGCGCAATCTCAAGAGTGGTTCATTGGTTTAGTACAAATAATCTTTGCCTTAATGGTAACAAAACAAAATGTATAAAATTTACACTACCTAATGTTACACAGGTGGAAACCAATGTACAGCTCAATGGACAAGTGTTGAACCTTGTGGAATCGACAGTGTTCCTAGGCTTAAGCATCGATGCTAAGCTGCAGTGGGGAACACATATTGAAAAAATAGCCAGTAGGTTAAGTTCGGCTTCGTATGCTGTAAAGAGAGTAAGGACTTTAACAGACGTGGATACGGCTAGAATAGTTTATTTCAGCTATTTTCACAGCATTATGAGCTACGGAATTCTCCTTTGGGGTAATTCCGCGGATCTAAATGCAATATTCGTTCTTCAAAAACGGGCTGTGCGAGCCATTTATAATTTGGGCCCAAGAGTCTCCCTCCGAGATAAGTTTAAGGAAATAAGCATTCTTACCGTAATCTCACAATATATATTCGAAAACTTGATGTATGTTAGAAAAAATATTACAAACTTTCCAAGAGTTTGTGATAGGCATAACCTAAATACCAGACACAAAAATAATCTCGTTGTCTGTGATAGTAGACTCCACAAAATTTCAAATTCTTTTCAGGGTAATTGTATACGCTTTTTTAATAAGCTCCCCTATGAAATGAGAGATTTGCCTATCAATAAGTTTAAAAATTTAGTAAAAAATAAGCTATGTCAAAAAGCTTACTATAAAATCCAGGATTATTTGGATGATAAACAAGCCTGGAAATGAACTGTTCACTCCACTTGCTACTCAGCTAAATTTTGTATCTAGACTAAGTAAACTATTGTAAATAGACCAAAAAAAAAAAGAAAAGCCCGCTGAGTTTCTTGCCGGAGTCTTCTCAGGTCGGGGCCGCGTTTTGAACCGGTGGTCCATTTGCATTTGATAAAATATTGTTTGTATTGACGTTTTGTGGGTGCCGTTTACTGGTCTATGCAGAATAAATGATTTTTGATTTTGATTTTGATTTTGAGTAGACCACTGCCTACCGCAATCGAACTTCAAGTTAACACAAAATTAAGCTTTTAACATAAACATTTAAATCAAATGTTTTATTGCATTACATAAATTAATTAGTTAGAATCTGTACGGATTTCACACAGTTTTTGATCAATAAAAATGTAAATAAAATAACAATTTATGGGTAGAATGTCGCAACCTTAAGTAGGGCCTACTTTACTTTTAAATAGAAAGTAAAGCATAGAGTATAGAGTGCGTTGGCGATCTTTAAAATACTTATAGATCTTTAATTTTTTTTTAACTTTTCTGATTTAGGCAGTGGTTTCCTGCGACATACCTGTAAGCATTAAAAAGTTTTTTATACATCTAAGTTATAGATACATTTGTTGAATCAATTTCCTTTATTTTCGTTCATTAACTGTCAAAATTAGAAAAACGCTAAAGTACAATATGACAGAATTATGTTAAACATCTTTGTTTAAATTATTTTTAATAGCTTATTTAAGTATATCGAGTCCAGAAAGCGCTGTGTCTCTGATATGGTAGATTTATTTTTCCTTTCAACTACCAAATTCTGGCTATCGTAGTACATTCAGTTTTTCCGTATAGGTAATTTTTAACCGTAGGCTGAATTCTCACATAACATTTTGACTATATGGCCAATAAAATATAATATTTTTTGTGTATTATACATCATATGGCTATACATTCTATTCGTAAACCATTTATTCACGACGGGGGACCCAATTTACGAGTATACACACATAATCATTTGGCTATACCGTAGTTTTAATATTAATTAGCGAGAGTAAGAAATCGGGTGACACTGTTCAGTAAAGTTGAACAATTTCTTGTAACAGGGTCATAAAAACTGGTCACATGCGTGTCTATGCTCCAATACGTCACCCATAGACACAGATTTGGCGGCCATATTGTCAACGAAACATTTTTAGACCCCTTAGAAAGTACGGCCATAGTGTACGGCACCGTATATGTGTGCAAAATTTGAATACTGCGATTTTATATAATTTTAAATGAGACTTTTATAGTAGTAAATGTGTATAAAATTGAGTGGGCTTTTTATTGATTTACAAATTCTACTTTTCCACGATCAGATAGCTCTAAAATGATATCACTTATCGTAAACTATGTTAACAAACATGAATCTCATTCAAAAGTTGTTTTCAATGATGAGGTAGCCATTTGGTACGATACTGGGCTACTTTGTGAAATGTATAATATTATTCATTATATATGAACTCTATTTTATATTCATCATCATCATCTTTGCGATAGTCCCGGTCGCATCCGAAGCTTTAATCGAACCTCCACCTGTTTTTAAATAGATTAATAAATTTATAGCGGTATACGCGGTAGCCTAGTGGTATGGGTAATGGACTGTTGAGACAAGGTCTCGGGTTCGACCCCAGGTTTTACCATGGCACACACCAATGACTTTTCGATGCTTTTCGAAGTTATGTGTGTATTTATCGCAGGTATATAAGTGCCCGGTTAATGGCAATAGGCTCGCCACCTATTACAGTGCGACCTAAACATAAACTGGCGAAGTGTGGGTGCTAGCACCTCTGCCTACCCTTCGGGAATATAGGCGTGAGTTTATGTTTAATGTAAATTTATAATGACACAAACCTGTCAAGAAAGCATTTCGAAGCCCATTCTTTGCCTGAAATGAAAGCGAATGAGGTAGTCGCTTGCCTCTGTAATGGCCCATTTTCTTGCGTCGAGTTTAACAGCTCTCTTACACAACCACATAAACAGATCGTAAAAATATGGTTATTTTCATTTAATTCGATACAAGGCAGGTGACATGTTGAGTTAATAATTTTCAGAGATATGTAATAAAATATTTTTATTATAACTGTATGGTCCATGGTGAAAAAACAGTTGAGTACAGCCCCGTATTCAACTGTTTTTTAATACACAGACTTGTCAGGCAAATTCAAAATATAAAAGAATTGCCATAACATAACATAAACTCACGTCTATATCCCCAAAGGGGTAGGCAGAGGTGCTAGCACCCACACTTCGCCAGTTTATAGTTAGGTCCCAATGTAGTAGGTGACGAGCAATAGTCATTTACCGGGCACTTATAAACCTGCGATAAATACACGCATAACTTCTAAAAGCATCGAAAAGTCATTGATGTGTGCCATGGTAAAACCTGGGTACGAACCCGAGACCTCGTCTCAGCAGTCCATTACCTATACCACTGGACTACTGCGGTTAACTATTTCGTGAAATGGCTATAATTTTAACATCAACGACAACAAAATTTGTCAAATATGAAAACTTTTATTGCAAATCATAGGTAAAATTTATTATGGTGAAAGAGGGGCCCACCACTCACTCACAGCTTAGCAATCCCAGCGATAGCAATAGTAAAATATGTCTAATTGGCAAAGAAATGAGTGCAAATGACGGGAACTTGCCTCGGCACGTGTTTTCTCTCGGCACGAGGCATTTTTAGGACCGCTATAGAGTGACTCAAGGGTTGTTTATCGCACTTGCGGAATATTGCACATACAAAATCATATATCCTCGGGTGATCTCTGACTGAGACTCTGGTTTCAGTACTTGTTTTAGGGTATGCGGTTTGGCATTCCGTTCTATTTCTATGACAATTAGTAATATTTAAAACCGTGGAAACCCCGCCCGCCCCTTAATATATTTGTGATGGATTTCCGCCATGAAACTTCTACTTCAATATCGGAACTATTTTCCAGTAAACAAAGCGGTTCACAGAATGTCTCCATAGTGCATCTTAATCATTATGCTATAATAATATACCGCGTAACCGAGATGACAGTAATGTGAGCTTACTAACCAAATTATTCACTAATACAGGAAATTGCTTTGCTATGAGTGATACAACTTTTAAAAATTTGTAGGCAAAGTGAGGTAATAATGGACTATGACGACAACTTTATGCGATCTTAGAAATGTTGAGTGTGTTGTTAATTTATAGTCTTCTAAAAAATTACGATATTGTTATTAATTTAGACATAATATCACGTTGAACATCTACCGGTGATAATACAGTGGTAAGAATAGTGTCTCCTGTGCTTAAAGCGCCATAGTTCAAACCCAGTGTTAGGTAAAACTGGTCTTCGATTTCATATTTATTATTATTAGTAGCGGTACCGCGGTAGTCTAGTGGTATGGATAATAGACTGCTGAGACGAGGTCTCGGGTTCGATCCTAGGTTTACCATGGCACACACCAATGACTTTTCGATGCTTTTCGAAGTTATGTGTGTATTTATCGCTGGTTTATAAGCACCCGATTAATGGCAATAGGCTTGCCACCTATTACATTGGGACCTAAACATAAACTAGCGAAATGTGGGTGCTAGCACCTCTGCCTACCCCTTCGGGGATACAGGCGTGAGTTTATGTAATGTTATGTTATTATGTTAGTAGTGGTACAAGTATCAGAATTCGAACCCACGACTTGTGTTTTGCAATTTTAATGTCTCAGTCACTAAGCTAGCGCCTAATAATCATACCTCCAGATAAGCATCATTATTTGTATTCGTATCATGTCAGCAATTTAATAGCCAGGTTTCGAACCCGAGACCCTCGATCGTAACGCTGTCTCCTTAACCACTAAGCTACGGACGCTTTCGTTGAACCTTCGTAATGTAATTGTAATTATTTCGCGTCTCGATTACTCACCGGTGCCTAGTAAATAACTTCTCGTTTCCAAGCCAAGTATCTCGATATCTCGGTAATGTGTCCGGATGCTGTTACTCATCGCAATTGGCATGCCTGCGCGGTGACTAAGGTTCGAATTGTATTGTTACATCAAACATCTCATTGCGATATGGGAAGATTATGATGTAGATATCAAATTCTATAGATATGGCACTAGCGTCAATATATTTCATCGAATATGACTGTTAGGCGCTAGAATATTCGTACTGGCACGCTTCACGCAGCGTAGCACGGGAATGCATGGTCTTACGTCGTCGCTTCTAAATAGTTTCAGGAAACACGTGTAATGCCATATACTGAAGATGCATTAACGTGCAGTTTTTTTACTCCTGTGCTACACTGCGTTATGCAGGGTAGTGTGTAAACCTCCTTACACACTGGTTTCGAACAAAATCTTTCACATTATATTTATTTTAAGCGCTTGAATAGTAGCTATGACATATTGATTAGGTAGTTCATTTTGTATTGTTTTTTTTTTACTTCTTCAGGAGCGCCCTTTGAGCCCCTATAACATCGATAAGTATATTTACAATATAGAAGTAAGTTCTTTCTACACCCTCCTCTATTATAGCATATCCTTTAAATTCTTTTCAAACATGTCAATACTTTAACTTTCCAACTACCTATTAGGTATCTTATTATATATTTTTGGAGCTAAGCAAAATATATTACTCCACATTATGACTTGTCTTAGCTCTTCGAATAGTGCATTTCTACGTCTATTGAGATTCACGGAGGGTAAATTCTGACCAATAAAAAAACTTTAGCGTGCATATGTTTCTTCTCTATAATATATTTACTCTGAGTTGTTGGTACTCAGTATAATGTGTTGGTCCATAATTAAACTCTATATTGATCCGCTATAAAAAGTTCTCTCCCGTCATTCAGGATGTTATTTGTCTAATGTGAGCTTTTATCGCCCAAATAGAAAAGTTTTAGTTTGGCTACATACGGATTTAATACCATCTAGTGATAGTAAGCTGAACTACTTCGATATTCCTACATCGCAAAACTGACATTTTTTGACGACCTTATAATGTGGCGTAGCGGTAGTGAACTTGACTGCTACGCAGGAGGCGCGGGTTTGATTCCACACAGATCAATGCAAACATTAATATTTGCATTATTCTGGGTGTTTCTATGTATTTATGTTTATTCGCATTCTAGAACTCATAACACAAGCTAGTTGAGCTATGCTTACCATGGGCACAGAATAAATAATAGTGCCATGGGTCTAGGTGGCATTGTGTACATTGTCCTAGAATACATAATAATTATCTATTATTATTATTATGCTCTAATAATTACACAACATTTCAACTATAAACGTTCGGCCAGGTGACATCTCACAAAGACGAAATTCTTTCTTGAAGTAACCATGGAGGAAACACTTATTCCATTCCGCCATACTTGTCTCAATATAATACATACGAACATGACGATTTCTGCAGCGTAGTGGTAGAGATTCTATCGCTACACTTCAGGACCCCGATTCTACTAATTTCTAACCATAGTCACACGACTGGAATCACAAAAAATTGCCATGGCATTTTTGAGTTTATTTACATTTTAGTAAAGTTCAAACTGAAGTGAAAAAGAGTTTATGACATCGTTTCATTCGCTCTACACAATGCCATTTAATTTTGAACTGCAACTGTGTAAGAGTAGAGTCTAAAATTAAATGACACTATTTGTAATCTCAGTCCCTTGACAATGGTTGACAATCAGTAGAATCGAGGCCCAGTGTACAACAACCCATGGCCTGTGGTGGCCATAGGTTTCATTCCCACTCAGAGCAATTTGAATGCATGGCATTCTCTTTGATTCCTATCTATTATTTGCATCAATCTGTATTTTTCTATGTAGATATAGGTAATATTAAAAAGAAAATTGCATCGCATTTGAATCTATAACAGCACTGTCTAGTTTATCCAGAAATATTTATCTTTACATATGAAATTGCTGAAATTTTCTTACAGATTCATAAGTTCGTTATTCCTGTACTCGTAATTTAATAGCTGTTTTCATTATTTATATTTTGTTTGAAAGTTGATTTCACGATTTTACAACTCTGTATTAATTATTTTATTGGCCGCTTGATAAATAATATTTGATCTTCCAAAACGGTGCTTCCTTAAATGTTATCCATTTTGATGATAAATTTCGTATCAATTTTTTACAGCTGACACTTTTCAAAAATGTAATAATAGTTGCTGTTTTCTTAATGTAGTCTCATTCATACACAAAAAAATCAATAAATTTGAATTTGTAATTCCTAAAAAAATACAAAAATGTTAGTACTGAAAATTGGGTTTCCTCCAATATCTTCAAACAAAACGGCAATTTCATATGTAACGATCTAATATATAAACAAATTTCAGTCTAATGCGTATATCAACAGATCACGTTAAAGTTGAAATAGCATCGAATATGAAATAAATACTACAAACAGATGTACTGTTCGCATGGTGGCTGAGTCACCGTCGCACGCGCCGGTCGCCGCGTTGTTTTCGATGTGCCGCCGCGCGCCGCTCCGGATGCGGCGCTCGCGCATACCGGCGGTGATGTAGGACTGACAATGTTATAGAGCTGGCATATTCACTGTTAAATCTAATATGTCACCTAAAATCCATCCACCATGTCAATCTAAAATCATACAGCTGGCATATTTTATAATACTTTATAGGCTTTAATATAAATTTGGGTTATATATACTTAAAAAAATATTGAAATTTAATTTAATAATATAATAATATAAAAAACTAAATTAATAACTACAAGGTAAGCATTAAACAGTAGTATTTAAAATATGGTTTAATTACTAGTTGTTAGGTACTTTGAGGGTCTACTAACATGCCGTGTATGATATCATGAATGAATCCTCTTGTGCCACTGTATATTTTCTTAAATATTTGAATAAGTACATACATATTTATAACAATACGTGCTTCTCACTCACAAACATAGGTTAGTTGACTAAGATTAAAATGTTGAACACAATATTTATCTGTTAATTATTTCAATTTATAGGTATGTTCGGGCGGAGCTCGGTATGTAAATCTATATAATATATTTATTAATTACGACAACCTGTGTTCCTTGACGGTAAAGTATTCTGACTACTACATCATAGTCACGGGTTCGATTCCCGCCCAGTATATTTTTTCTATGCATGAATATGTATATTTCCATCACTGAACAGTTAAACCTTCTATTCTCTTCAGTTCTGTTCTGTGATATCCATTAACTAGTATGTATTTTTATTATGACGTATATATATTTAGAAAACAAATTTTAATAAGCTATGCTGATGCAGTTTAGGTGGCTTAAAATGTCATTGTGTAAAAATGTCCTAGAATATTCGCTATATTTCATCATAACACATTACAAAATTTCATTAATGAGGGTCTAATGCAGTCTTAAAAGGAGGTCGTCGTCATACGAAGTTTTCTGTCAGTGTGAGATGGCAGGATAGCAATCAAATACTAATATTTTATTACCTGCCAAGTCTATCGCGATTATAAGTTCTATGAGCAAGAAAAGTCACATCAAAATATTCAGTAAAGTACAAGTGAAGTGTCTCTGGTGTCGCCACTAGAAATAGATGCTACTACAGACTGAGGGGGGGTGTACTCGGCTCCTCGAGGTACAGGGGAGGGGGAGGGGGGATGTACACTATTATACGTTTATAACGTTTCCGTTCCTTGAGCACGTGGCGTTTGCGTTTTTTTTTTATTTTAAGGAATCGGTATGAGTAATTTTTATAATGGTATTTCCTTTTTATAATTGTTTGAATGGACATATCTAGCATGTCTGTAATAGCGTGGTAGGGTAAGATATAGGCCGTTGTGGGTTTGATTCCTACTAAGTGAAAATATTTCTCTACGTAAATGTAAATTTTTGTATTGGTCCTTTTTCTATATTAGACACGTCAATTTGACTTCTCCTCGCCTGATGGTAAGATGAAGTTAGAGTATCAGGAAATAGGGTCACTATGACAAACACGAATGGAGTTACAATGGTGGCGCTTAGCTTGACGGCATCATCAGATCCATTTTCACGCTCCGCTTGAAGGACCCAGTACGGTAGAAAGAAGGAATCGCGTGAGCTGGTAAGGAATTCCAAGACTTAACGGTGTGGTAATGGAAGATCTCTGGTTTTGTCTTACTAACTTAATAGGGCACTGCTGTGCTGTGCAATTGTAGAATTTAGGGTTTGCTATTTAGAGCCCAGAGTTTGCTCTCAAACTCTACCTTCCCTTGAGATTTGAGAGAGCGACTCTCCTCTGACCACCCATTCATCTATAATCCATTAACCCATAGCACTTCGAAAGCGTCTGTAGCTTAGTGGTCAACCTTACAATCGAGAGGGCCCAGGTTCGAATCCTAACCATTACATTTCCGACGTGAACGCGCTCCTAATACAAGCCATTGAGTTCAGCTGGAGGGGTTACAGCAAATATTAATAATTTTGGTTTGGTTAAAAATTCACTGCCTATGTCCAAGGCATCTCCCAATTCGCGCCATTTCTCCCGATCTTCCGCCTTCCAGATTCAGTGTATCCCAACCACCCTTCTTCAGGTCGTCAGTCCATCTGGCTGGAGGGCGTCCCACCCTCCGTTTACTTTCTCGTGGTCCCCACTCTAGGACTCGTTTACCCCAACGACCATCGGTCCTTTGATAGATTCCACTGCCACTTCTGGTGATTTTATCGAACTCGAACCGACTAAAAACACGCCGTCAAGATTATACAAGAATCCGGCAATTGGGGGGCTTTCAGTGGGAATTCCTGCAGTGGAAAAGGCAGGTAGCACAATTGGAAGAATATACCCCAGGATTTTTTTCCTGGGTTAAAAGGCTGTGTTATTTCACTATAATCCAGCTCTACACTGAATTTCAGCAAGATTATTCAGCTGGTCTTCATATAGTTTCATATTTACTATATTTACTAGAATAGTTTATATTATTCAAATAAATTTTATCATAATAACATTACCATTCACAATAACAACGATTTACCTACCATATTGACTCACAATACCGTTAAACAATTCTTTTGATTCCGCTCGAATCTAAACTGCGTAAATCTACATGTAAAGATGTCTTCCCCACCATTTAAAGACATAATACCCCAGATATCATTGGCCACATATCACGCCGACCAACGGGACAGTCCACCCAGGCGTTCTCACAATGGCAACACGCAAGTCTCGGCTTACACAAGAGTAATCACCGGTAATCTCACCGATATCCCCATAAAAGTACATAACACTCTGCATATGAGAATCCATAGAATTTATCGCTGACATGGCCGGTGACATAAACTTGTAAATCCAGTAATAGTGGAGCAATAATAGCGTATGCAACGTGACCATACGTCCGGCATTGAGCGGACAGTCTCAAATATAGTGATCGAGTCTCAAAATGTTGCAGGGTCTTTAAACAGAGTTAGCAGTAATAGTATTTCAAAATTCTTACCTAACAATCGTGGGCGTGTATTCCATTTAGACAAATAGACACTGCATAGCATACCCTATCCAAATCAGATAAGTTATAGGACTTATAGGTATTTAGGTTTTTGTCTGTTGTTTCTTTTATTTTAACTGTAAGCAAAGGCATTTGGAAATACATAACTTTACAGGAGCGTTCAGTGCTAGCCAACGAAAACCAACTTTATCGGCATATATCTGGACCCCTAAATGGGTATTACGGTAGTGATGAAACTTATAATTTCGTTTATTACGTTTGTCTCGCCGGGAATACCTGTATCTTGGATTAAGATACAGGAACGTAGAAGAAGTCACCTGACCTCTGCGTTTCGAGGTAAAATCCTCACCTGTAACCGGAATGCTACCGATATGTTGGTGATCCGCTATGGAGCCCGGGGTCCAAATTCCTGGTTCCCTATCACCTGGTCTTCGATAACTAGTATATAATATTGGAATTCTTTACCGGCACATGTGTTTCATCCTTCCTACAGTCGCGGGTCCTTTAAGCGGGGCGTGAAAAAGCATCTGATGGGGCCGTCAAGTTGAGCACTGTACGTGTTTGCAATGGTGACCCTCTTTTTATGAGACTTTGCCTTTGGTTTAATATCAGGCGGGGTGAAGTCAAAATGACGTACCATAAATTAAAAAAAAATAAGTACCTATGGATAAATAACACTGAAAGCTAAGTGTTTATATGAAATCAAGCCCGCATCTTTTGAAATCATTGATGCAATTCGGTCTACTATAAAAAAGGCGTCCCGCTGAAAGAAAAAAAAGAAATGGTCACGTTGCGTATATATACGTAATCTTTATAAATTCTAACTGTCCAGCGTGTAGTGAGGCATATTTCACCGCGGTTCGGTGTGGCAACGGCGTCGCCAACCGAAATAATACGGAGATGTGTGGGTGGGATGCACTCGCATCGCTAAGAAGAACGTAGAACTGTGAAGACTGGAAGTGACAGATAGATTGATAGATACTTTATTTGTGGACCATTTATTTTAATTGCGCATCATGGCGTGGCGGCAGTGGCGTTCGATCCCCGCTCAGTGCAAATATTTCGTGGTCAGGTCATGCTTCGGAGAGCACGTTAAGCTGTTGGTCCTACTTGCCATACGAACATCCATGTCAGTCGTCGCGGGTAGTTCGCGGGAACCCTCAAAAGTCCGACTAACTTACCTAACTACAGAACTTCGATATCGCCAATGTCCGATGGCAGTCTTCACGGAAAACATACAGTTGTTTTTTATTTATGGCGCGTGAATTTGACTTCACCTCGCCTCGCTTCAGCTCTTCGCTTCAGCAACACACACACATAGAGACACGTGAAACTTATAACACCCCGTAATTTTCACGTCGAGTATTAAAAAATATATTGACTCAACAAAAAAGTAGATATCAATGTATCAAGAACAACTGCCGCATCCAGCAACCCATTCCTACTTCCATAAATATCTATAATGTCTCTGTAACTTTAATCTGGACGTAGTTATTATTCACAAGTCCGTTGAACGATATATTCCTACACAGTTTCACAGTTTTCGATTGAACACCGCTAGTTCCACCGTTTGATTTACTAGTGGCGCCTCAGCACACTTTTAAGAAATAAAAATGAATTTTTCACAGATAATTAATGGCAATGATGTAACTAAAGAGGTGTTATGACGTTCTTTCATATTTGCGGTATTCTCTATGGTCACTGTAACATTCTTATGGTCGATTGATTTATTATAGAAGTTTGTTAGAATCGTTCGAATCGTGAGCATCAACGGTTTTTCTTTTAGCAATATTGGTTGGCAGAAATATAGGTCGGTTAATATGTTATACTTATAGCATTCAGTATGGTTACTTTTTCTATTAAAGTTCAAAATGAAACATGCCAGTTGAGATTCCTGTGGTTACTATTGATAATAAATTCTCGTCTCTATATAATACCAGAAACATTTGTCGACGGGGGCTAGATGGGGACACTGTGGTCCCCACACCTAAAAGGGGCCATTTCGTAAGAGATGGCTCCGGGTCTGCCGGGGTACGAAGAATATGTTATCTATTATCTCACCTCCAGCAGAGTTTCTTTAATAAGATCTAAAGACGACGTGAGGTCTATGACGGAGAGAAACCCGGGAATAGAACCAGCGTTCTCTGATTTAGCTGTCGAATAGTTTTACCTCTGTACTTATCATTTGACCAAGTCACCAAAAATAATAGTTTTGGAAGTTAATTCTGAGAAGACTACTCTTCGTTTTCCTAATTTATGTTTACGTATATACTATATGGAACTATTTATATCTGTTATTAAGTGCGGTGGTCGTAACAAGATTTTTGGGACCGAACCAACCTTATCGGGCAAGCCAAAGCCACCCTCTTGAAGCTGGGAGGTCAGTTGACGGTCACTTCTATTAAAACCAAAGTAAAAGACAGATGCAACTGGGAGTATTGTTAAGATGGTAACATTTGTGTTTCGACTGGGTTCACAGCGAGAAAATGCCAAAGTTCGAACCGATAGTCTCTCGATTGTAACTCCTACACTTCATCCACTAAGCTACCATCATTTGAGCAACGATAATATTAAAATTAATAATAAAATCACCTGAAAATAATCTAACTACGTGATCTGAACCGCCGTAGGCAGATTACAAGGTGCAGACAGAAATAACTGTAGTACGCAATTGTAAAAATAAGATGCGAGTGGCGTCGGCGCAGAGTGCTTGTCGCACGCGCGGGTCTGACGACTTCCTTATGTCGTGTTTGTTCTATCAAATGGTTGGAATAGTGCTAGAGCTATACTGACACGGAGATCAAAGACTTTGTTTATTTATATACGTAAACAATATAAAACAAACTGAAAAGATGTCGCGTGAGTTGCTAATAGAGTATTATATTGTTGAATCGCATAAATTTTAAATGTAACATAAACATAAACTCATGCTTATATCCTCGAAGGGGTAGGCAGAGGTGCTAGCACTCACATTTCGCCAGATTATGTTTAGGTCCCAATGTAATAGGTGGCGAGCCTATTGTCATTAACCGGGCAATTATAAACCTGCGATAAATACACACATAACATAGAAAAGTCAATGTTATGTGCCATGGTAAAACCTGGGATCGCATCCGAGACCTCGTCTCAACAGTCTATTACCCATACCACTAGGCTACCGCGGTTTTTTTCTATTTCGTAATAAACTAATCTCTTCAATTATTCTTACTGAACATAATTAAAATAAAAAATCTAAACCAATGCATTATTCTTCTCTACAAGCTAGTTCCAAAACAGTGTTAGACACATAATTAGTCTATGAACCCGGGTCTTTTAAGCGTGACGTGAAAAAGCATCTGATGGGACCGTCAAGCTGAGCGCCACCGTTGTAACACTGTACGTGTTTGCAATGGTGACCCTCTATCCTGAGCCTACCTTCAGCTTAGCATCAGGCGAAGTAAAAACAAATTGACGTGTCCATAATAAAAAGAAACACATATCATGAGAATTAAAAAAAAATCATAACCAAACGATGTAATTGAGCGAAAGAAACATTACCTACATTAATATATACGAATATAATTTAATACAAGTACGTGTGAAACGACAATTTTGATTTGAACATTTAATCATAGCTGAATCCAAGATGGCGGACGGTGCGCAAACCGTATTAAAAATGTGACAAATGTGTGAATTACAGGAAAAGTGCGCAAGAGTTGTATTTATAGAACGTTTCTTACACACGTTGTTTATAACTCATCCAATAAAAATTACTGTAAATTATGTTGGGAATCACTTTAGTTTCTTGTAACTGGAAACGACTTTATTCTGAGTTAAAAATAAATTAAATTATATCGCGAAGGCAGATTTGTTCAACGAAGTACTTGAAACTTTTTAATAGTGAAGTGCTGTTTGTTGGTAGTTAGGTTTTGTCTTAATATTATTGAAAAGTTCGTAATTTAAGTTGTTATAGTAGCTAGTTCATAAAGCCTCGGTGGCTTAACGATAGTGAACGCGACTGATACCTACGTAAGAGGCGCGATTCGATCCCCTCGAGTGGTGGGCCCCCCCTACCTACCCCATTATATATTTTTTCCCCGCTTAGTGCAAATAATTGTACGCGTGAATATGGTTATTTGGACTGGTCTGGTTGTGCCTCGGTGAGCACGTTAAGCCGTCGGTCCCGGTTGTCATACCAACATCTATGGCAGTCGTTACGGGTAGTTGGAGCCCTAACAACTAGTCTAACTGCATTACTTCGATATCACCTATGTCTATAGGTTATGAAGGACAGATGGTAGTCGCTTTACGGGAAGTATCGAAGTTAAGCCGTATCGCAGTTATTTAAGTAATTAAAAGAAAATTATACCAGAAAGGCTATAAAATCCAAGATTATTTAGACAATAAACGAGCTTGGAAATGAGCTGTTCACTTAACTTCCTACTCTAGCAAATTTCTGTATCTAGACTAAGTAAATGATTGCAAATAGACCAAAAAAACATAGAAATGCCCGCTGAGTTTCTTGCCGGAGTCTTCTCAGGCTGGGGCCGCATTTCAAACCGGGTGGTCCATTTGCTCACAAATTTATAAAATATTATTGATATTGACGTTTTGTAAGTCGCCGTAGCCGCGAAAGCCGCGGTAGCCTAGTGGTATGGGTAATGGATTGCTGAGACTAGGTCTCGAGTTCGATCCCAGGTTTATCATGGCACACACCAATGACTTTTCGATGCTTTTCGAAGTTATGTGTGTATTTATCGCAGGCTTATAAGTGCCTCGGAGAGCACGTTAAGCCGTCGGTCCCGGTTGCCATACAAACATCTATGGCAGTCGTTACGGGTAGTTGGAGCCCTCAAAAGTCCAACCAGCCTAACTTGGAACTTCGATATCGCCATTGGTCATTAGACCATTGGTTGTGGAGGTCAGATGGCAGTCGCTTCACGGAAAATATCGAAGTTCAGCCGCATCACAGTTAGACTGGAAAGCCGACCCCAACTGAGTTGGGAAAAAGGTTCAGGGAATGATGATTGACGTTTTGTAAGTGCCATTTAGTGGTCTATAGGTACAGAATGAATGGCTTTTGATTTAGATTTTGAAAACGGATTTTCTCAAAACAGAAGATAATTAAGAGAAATAGAAACCGTACTAAATTGAACCCAAAGTACTATAGCAAGAAGAACAGATGGCCGTTGGAGCCGAAATGGTTCTTGAACGGAGACCATGTTCTGGTAGACGAGGCCTAAGAGATGGACATACGACATAGTCAGGGCCACGGGTAATAGTTGGATGCAGACCATCTTCAACCGGTCCAATTGGAGGTCGGATCAATAAGAATTGCTTTAAAACAATGATTTTTTAAACTTAATTGCTGTAATTCATTCTTGTATGCTTGTATATTTTAGTAACATAACTGATGAATACAGCAACAATTTCGCTTAGCAGGTTATTTTTTGCGCAATAACTATTTATGTTTAATATTCATAAATACTTTCGACCAATTAAAAAATCTTTTATAGTGCGCAAATTGCACAATAGTGTTTATAATTGCGAGTAACACTGTCTGTTAGACGTACGGTCGGGTCGTCTAAAATCCTAATAAAATACCAATAATTACACTCTCTTCCTTCGAACTATCAAGCGAGGTATTTTTTGTTTTATGATACCAATTAATTTTCTAACGGTACTCGCACTAAAAGTAACGATAAATGCGATAAATGAACAATGTTGAAATTATTATTGCGACACTAGTTTTTGGACGGTGGTTTGCTTGGCACCGTTTTCTTTTTTTGAATACTTTTGAATAAAGATTGAAAGGCTGATGTGGTCTATTGTTTGCAGTTCGATTCCCGCCGACTTGTTCAACCTTTGATAACTTGTAAATTCAGTGGCGGTGTGATATTCGTATATAGGTACTCCTATAGGAACAAAAGGATCAAGGATTATATGAAAGGCTCTCTGTCCGTTAAGAGGTTGTGTTAAGGCTCCTGGTATTTCACACTGCTATAAAGTAAGTAAGTACTGTCAGATCCAGTATTCGTGCTGGCCATAGGTTATACCTCTTTATTTATAAATCTTCAAATGTGACATAGAACATAGTTGGCAAGAGAACTTCAGAAAATTATTTTTGGTGCTAATAATATTAAGTTCCACGAGTTAACTTGTTTACTTATTGGGCTTTGTGTTTATCAAGGCTGGTTATATAGAACAGCCCTATTTCTAAGTTGTCTTAAACGCTTCTTACGGGAATCAATCTTTTTCCTTGATTACCGTATCTTTTGTTGAATTCTACTTCGCCATGAACTACAAATTACATTCCTACAATCATATAACATAACATACGTTGAACTAGTTGTACAATTTCATCATTGGTACAACCAGCCAAGCTTACAAAATAGTTATGTAGATAGTAAAGTATTAAGCGGAATTTGCACAATTAGTCGCGGTAATTCGCAAAGTACTGCAATGAAGCACAACATCAATCAACACAGTTTATGACCCCAGGCCACCCGGCGGAGGCGGCGGCGACCCGTTACTCTGTTATTATATTTTCAGTGAATATTTCTAAAACTGTTGTAAAAAATGGCAAATAAATTGTTAATTGATTTGTATTGGAATGGTGACTGCATTAATTTATCTATCAGTTATATTGCCGAAAAAAATTCACCAAAAATAATTGCAAATTGAAAATTGTGTTTACTTCTAGTCAGAATTTTGTTTTTTCATAGAGTTTTAGTTATGGAATGGATTATACAGGACCAACACCTCCGAAACTTAAGTCTAAGATCTAAACTGCTAGTCAATGCGACTATCTCTAGCGCAACCTTCCATCACATAGTTCGGAGGTCAGTGGCAGTAACTTCTGGAAAACTGACATTCCAATCAAAAAGTTATCCATAGTCCAAAACACCAAAATGCAAAGTATAGACACAAAGGATGACGTTGCTCAAAACCCAACGGTTTCCAAAAAATGCTTTAACAAAGACGTTGCGAGTTCAAACCCTATCTCTGTAAATTTATTCCACATATTCAAACTTAGAAGCAACAGCTAACCAATAAAAGATCGTTATTTACTTCGTAATGTACATACATTTAAAAAAGCTCTGCATTTCAGTCATGGTGTCGGAACAGCCATAAACACCATAAACATTAATGAAGGATCCCCGACACTCCGTGGCACGTGTGCTCGCGACATCGCTGCCTCGCGTGCCCGTCTAATTGCCAAACTTTGTACAAACTACGCAGTGCTGCGTTTGAACAAGTGCGTTATTATACTTACGGTAGTTTTAGAGGCTCGTTTGTGCTAATAATACAGGGGGTGTATAGATTGCCATGTTACTGGTCTTGTGTTTTTATGCTTTCGCAATTTGTACACTTATAGCTGTAGTTGGTTTAGTGTAGAACTTGCATAAGTGGTTTCCGTTCTCGTTCTGCCGATTGTGCACCCCGCAGGCGATGATTTAGTTATGTGAGTTAGCTATAATTAAAACACATAAACTCACGCCTTTATCCCCGAATAGGTGGGCAGAGGTACTAGCCACACACATTTCACCAGTTTATGTTTAGGGCCCAATGTAATACGTGGCGACCCTATTGCCATAATAATAATTGTTAATAATGGTTTATATAATTTTAGACATTAAAAGTCGCATTAGTGCAATAGCAGGTACCCAGTTCAAAGTCAGGTTCTGTAAAAAGTGTTCTGATAATAACCATTATATATCTGGTATTCCTATTGCCCATTCTAATCATCTAATAAATAAGTAAAAAATCAAGAACACATACAAGTAATAAGATAAACTAAGTAAAATAAATTCTTCCTCTTTCCAAACATTGGGCTGTACCCGACAGCGTCCGTAAGGGTTTGTAGCAGAAGAACAGATACGCAAAATCCCAGAATAATTGTAATCAAACTTTTGAACTGAACAACTGTTTAGTATAGGATGCAATAAAATGTACTGTGTATTAGTTTATTTAGAATAATTTTCGAATATCATACGATTAAATAAATGAATGTTATCTTTAAAAAGAAAGTACTCCTAAAGTTTTATTTCAAATTGGTAATATTATGAGCAAATCAGGTTGATATACTTATGACAATTTATTAAAGCAACAAAGAATAGTTTCTAAAACGAAAATCCAGTTCAAAGTTTCAACAAAGTAATCTAAAACAAGATGGTATGAGTAGTGATCATGATGACAAACGCCTTATGGAGAAAAATAAAAATAGTGTAAATGCTTCACACTCAGTATGAATAAGAATTGAAGTTTAAACTGTCCAACACCTAGCTGACTAGGTCTAGAAATAATCACACCAACAGTTCTGTTGCAGTCATTGCTCGAAATTCGACTATATGTCCACTATTGGGAACTGGAACTCCGGGATTCGGTAAACAAACGGCTCACGAGACGTCTCAAAAAACTTAGGCAGAATAAGTCTAAGAACTGTTATAAGGACAATAACGGGCCACTGCCCCCTCAACAAACACCTGTACACCATCGGTGTAACGGACAGCCTTCTCTGCAGGAGTTGCTTCGCTGCCCCGTAATACTGGAATGCGAGGCAGTAGCCCCCCAACGATCACAAATCTTCAGCACAGTGAGGTCGCTCCGCGAAGCCTGTGAAGTCTCCAGTAAGCTTCTGCGTTTCTGGGTGGAGCTAGGCTGGCTGCTTTAGCCAGTAACTCTGCACGCACAATGGCCTGAAAAGGAAGGTTAGGTGCGGACAAAAGAGTCCCAAATCAATCGACTAGCTACATGCCCTGGCTTTACTCCGCAAGTATTATTGAACCTTAATCATGTACTCTTCACTTCATCCCACGCTCAGACTGTAGAGTGAACTACATTTAATAGTTAACCCGTTAGAAGAAAGAAGACCATTAGAAGGTTTCTACAGGGTCGGCAACACGAGTATGACGCCCCTGATGCTGATGCTGCACACGTCCATAAGTCACGGTAACCGCCTCCCATCAGGTGTGCCGTGTGCTTGTCTGTCACCTAAGTAGTATAAATAAAATCATTGAAACAAATTCTGTGCTGACAAGTCCCAATACCATCGTAAGTCCCCTCGGGTGTGGGACAACGGTGTCCAAATCTTTTCCTGAATAGGGAAGGGCGCGCAGGGTGACAGGGGACTCCACCTGTCGTCCCAAGGCACACGCTCATGGAGGACATCCGACAACCGAATCGCCTCCGCTCGTCGCGCGTTCTGCGGGTCTGGATGATAACCTGGCCTGGGCTCCAAAGACATTGTTAAGGCCCCAGGAACTCCCAGTAAGAATGACTTATCAGTCTTAACACACCATGATGCCAATAATATGAACTATGGGCTCTGCAAGCATACTAATAATTCACAGATCATTTCGTAAACCAGAACTCTTTCGGTATACAAAATCGTATGTATGATAAAAAATGAATAACTTGCTGTTTTCAGACAATATTATAAACTATTAAATCCTAGTGTTAGCAGTTGGCAAGTATATTCATTCCTGAACAAACAAACAAACGATTTAAAATGTTTTTACTATGTGGGCCAGAGGGAAAATTCTTTCATAAGATTACGCCATAAGATTAATTGAGCTTTCTTTTGAATATTTCAAATTTTGAAATTCGACAGTGCTGATTGCTTGAGATTCTTGTTTACTGATGACATCATAGAATGCCATTCATGATTCAGGGTGTTTTTTTTTCACTGCGCCAGCGATGGTTAATGTATTACACGCGTATGAATGAGAAGATCCAAACGTTGATAGCAGGCGGTACCCATTAATTTTCTTTCAGTTTATGATTGGCAAATGGTTACCGCCTGTTTGTAATTTTTCGACAGCAGTCGGATTTTTTTATGGCACGTCAATTTGACTTCACCTCGCCTGATGTTAAGCTGAAGGCAAAGTCTCATGAAAGAGGGTCACCATTGCAAACACGTTCAGTGCTACACTGGTGGCGCTCAGCTTGACGGCCTCATCAGATGCTTTTTCACGCCCCGCTTAAAGGACCCGGGACTGTAGGAAGAAGGAAACTTCTCTATTTCCAATCTAAATCTGTTTTATTTATCTGTTTTAATTGTTTTACTTATAAGTTGGCTTTTTTGGGTACGGCAAAGCCTCGTTCATTATTTAGCAAGTACACCACTTTGCAAGTAAGGTTAGTTTCGGCGTCAATGGTGTTACTTGGGCCTTGTACACGTAAAAGATTTACGTGGGTAGTATTATAGTTTAGTAATTGTTTCAAGTAACTGGCACATACCAAACGGGGCAATTGCAAGTGCGTGCGTGCGATAGTTACTATGCTCTGTTTACCGACCGTGCGTCTGTGTGAAACAGACAACCACACGGACTTACTAAAGGTTACATATTAATGACTGGCACGGCTTAATAGTGAATATGATACGCATTTCGGGGGGTTATTATTGTTATTGTCTTGTTAACCTATAATTTGTGGGTGGTGACGGAAATAATAAAATAATACTTAACTTGTATTGGAAGGGTTTATTGACTCTCATAATGACATTAGAACTGTCGTGTAGAATACAATCTGTGCTCAGATCTAGCTATAAATCGAGATTTCGGACTAAGTATCATTCTGGAATAGTCACTTTATACTTGTACGATACATAAAGCAAAGCAAAGCAAGATATCGGATTAATATTGTATTCCACTTCATCTGTTAGGTACTATAAAAGCGACATAAAGTCTTTTGTTATTTATTTGTAAAGTTTTGTGCACATACATTATACTTTTTCAATTCACCACCAATTCCAGTCACCTTAAACTGATATAAAAAGCCCATAACATTTAAGCAGCGCCCCAAATAAAAATAGAAACATTACAAGCAACCGTAACGCCGAAAACAGTTGGAAAACTCTTGATGACTGGCAATTATTTAGCGGAAATAACTTGTGCGAGGTGCGGTTGCCACCGTACCACTTGCGTGCCAGCCCCCCATGCCATCGAACGACAACGAAATAAAACCACAATATTGCTTACTCACTGTTACACTACAGCACCCCGCTATTAACAAAAGTGGTAATGTATGTTACGCTACTCTTCATGACGATACCCGCTTGAGCGAAGAAGCGATAGAGTAGTAAAAGTATGGATAATAAAGAATAGTTTTGACAGGCAGGCTGGTGTTAAAATTTATAAGTCAGGCAAACCGTGGCGTGTTTATATCTTCGTGTGATTGTATCGCCTAAGTATCGTGGAAGCGCCTTTCACCTGTTTAGTACTGTTCAACGTTTTATTGCGATCGTAAATGTTAATTTTGTGTAAAATTTCAGGATTCCATTCTTTTCTTTTTGTTTTGTAGTGACAGCGTTAGTTTGCACGATATTTGCAGTGATTTATACAAAGTTGTTGATGTTTCAGCTACAATTTATGTACTTATATTTACATTTATTCTACATTTAATTGAAAATTACTTTTTACTAATGGATTGTACACGGAAAATGTGTTGAAGGAAAGCACTCACACGCAAATACTTTATTAATGTTATATATACTCTTAATTCTCCACTGTATTCATTATTGTACCTTTAAGCCCTTTGCAACTTTTGAGAATGCCGCAAGGCAAAACCGGGTGGGTACAATAATAAATACAGTAGAGAAGTACAAGTGTGTTATCAATCATGTATAACTTTATTAATAGAAAAAGTTGGTGGACATCGATACTTACAATATATTGGCAACACAGTTTATGAAGTCCAAAACTATGCAATCTTTCAATGTCGCACCCCGGTTGCATCTGAAACTTCGAAGAGCCTCGGACTTCGAGGTCTGTTTTTCCAGTCTGCAGTCATGGTCAGTGAAGCGACTGCTACATGGCGTCCACATCCTATAAGCGTCATTGAAGTTCTACTGTTAGACCAGTTGCTGAACTTTTTTAAGGCTCCAACTACCTGTAACGACTGTTCGTATGACAACCGTTCGTATTACAATTTAACTCTCATCTCTTCTCATAATATGTCTATACCACGACAGTCGTACACTTTTAAATTTTAAGTTTATAGGGGCCACTTTCAAACTCAGGTTTAGATAGGAAAAGTGAATGCTTTGACGGGATTCGAACCCGCGATCTTTCCCTTACAGAGGGAACGCTCTGACCGCTAAGCCACGAAACCTCGTGTGAACCATTCGAAATTATCCTATACAATCAGCTTATTACACAGTATACTAATTGCTTTTCAAAATTGTATATACATTTTCAAACTTTCTCCAAAATACTCATTCTTTAATCTATCCATTCTCGTCACTCCAGACATCCATCTTAACATTTGCATCTCCGCTAGTTTTTTATCCGTCGCTTTTAGGGTCAAACTTACATCGACAAATATTTCATCAAAAAATTACGAATTCATAAATCCTAGGATCCACAAATCTTTTTGATTACTTATTCTCATACTAACTACACTATTATGACGTCTTAATATCACGCAATAACAATAACCTAACTAAATTATGAACCTACATAAGAAACCATTAACTGAAAATCTTCCAAAGATATTCTAAATAAAACTACAATCATCCTTATCCGTCTCTCTTTACTTATCTATTAAGATTTCCACACGACAAGTGTCCGACTCCAGGCTAGGAGGGGACGGGCGCCATGACACCTCTATTTCGAGAATCTACTGCAATAACAGTACCAATGGTATTTTTATTACTCACTCCAGTTTATTTCAGTTACAATTTGACAAAATAAAAATAAGAAGGGCCGCTGTAGGCGGGCGTAATGCGACACTCTATTTCGTTTACATTGACGTCTTTGTATTTGCCTCTAGAGATTTTATGGAACAAACTTGTTAATGGTTCATGAGATGTTTTTAAAACCAGTGGCCCTTTAATGAGAGTGCGTTCACCTCAAGTGGTGTAAATGTAGTGCTTTTTTGGAAACGGAACGCGACGTTTCCGTGTTTCAGATTTTCTTTCATTTACTTTTGGAGCATTTCAATTTTATTTTTGTTTACGTTTAAGTTAACTTATATTTATAATGTTTAGTATTGGGCTGTCTAGTAAGTGGATTGTCGAGAGGATAGACAGTGAGATAGATTCGTGAGATCATTAATCATTTCATTCTGTATAGACCATTAAACGTCACTTATGAAAGTTCAAAATCAAAAATATATTATAGGTTAGTTTAACAATACCTAAATGGTTCCCATTGTATCAGTAGTCCGATTAAATAGTTCGATGATCGAACTACTGAGACTTTTTCGGCTCAGTAGTCCGATGATGCTGATGATTCTAAATCATCGGACTACTGAGACTTTTAGTCCGATTCGACATTCCGAAATAAGAAATTACAAAGACACAATAAGAAATTAAAACAATTATTAGAAAGACGACTTCATTGGAACTTGGACCAGGAACCGTATATTAGTGGTATCTTTTAGTTAAAATCCGATTATGAAATCATAACTATTTACAAGGAAGCTATGAAAGTATAATACTTACCTACTTTCATTCGTCGGTAGTTCGGTTACGACCGAGAAGTTCTGGGTTCAACATTTGGCCATTAGGTACACTACCGACGACGTGAACCCACTTCTAACACAAGCCATTGAGAGGGAATATTAGTAATAAAATCTTTTAAAAAGAAAATTATAATGCCGTTATGTGTCATCTTGGTTGGTGAAATTGTGTTCTTTTTTTCTAAATAGTAAAACACATCCTCAGTGGTAAAACAACGGAAGAAGACACAAAAACACGCAGGAGATAGCTCGTTGATGACTTTAGAATATACCGCAGGCTTGTCAACGAAATATTCGAATTTTTGATCAACAATTTTTTTATCCTACGGTATCCATCACTAATATTGTAGTTTGTAAACGAAATGTTTGATCATACAAATCAATATTTTGGTCGTCGGTCTGACATAATATGTAATAGCATTCAACGTTTTCGGGTAGTTACCTATCGAAGAATCGTTACTCCTATTATATACACAAGGGGCATACATAATGCCCTCATAATCCCCAAAGAGGAGGGCAGAGGTGTATTAAACACAAACATTTCGCCAACTATGATTTTCGGTCCCACGTAATAGGGAGCGAGCCTATTGTCGCCAATCGGGCACTTCGTAAAAAATGGGTCGGTTAGACAAATGTGCTTCATCGTCAACCACATCATCGCTTACCAATAGGTGAGCGTAGTGGTCAAACGTGAGCCTATCGAACATAAAAAAGCTTGTAATAAAATCCTAAACCAACCCGTTTGGCTACCGTGGAAGGACTAGGCTAAAGTATCCCAACATTGAGAGAGACCTATGTCCTACAGTAAACAGCAATAGGCTAAGTTAAATCGAATAAAATCGGATCTACCACTTTTGTTGATCTCTTCTTCCCTCCCACTACCCTACTGGCAATGACACTTCTGGTGTTTCAAGCGTGATAAACACTGTACCCAGTTACAATCAGGTGGAAGGTGTGTTAATTGATGATCTAAGTTAAATCAGAAAAAAGTTACCAAGTTATTGAACGATACCACCCAGGGGTCAATCCTACAGTACTAAGCTGTTTAACTTGATTAAAGAGATCAGTAGCTTAAGAACGCAATCGAATCCCGTGCAATGGTGTATTATAAAAAAGACCTTAAGTACGTCAGAACATACAAACTATTGCCTCACAGATAAAATAGAATAGTTGTTGAACAATAAAATTTTACAGTGTACTTAATTATTGTGCGCCCACGCAACGCCCACCGCGCACTCGACGAGCCGCCATGCGCGTGCGCAAGTAACTAGACAAAGTTTGTTTTGTCTCACGGGATATAACGTTAGATGTGCAGGATATTAATTGCTCTATCTTGAGTAGTAACGTGATAATGTATAGCCTACAACCTTCCTCGATAAATTGACTATTCAACATGAAATTTTCAATTTCGAAACAGTAGTCCCTGAGGTTAGTTGAACCTAGCAAACAAACAAACTCTTTCTCAGTTTTATAACATTAGTTCGAAATTCAAAAATCTTTTATACCTACTGTATAAAAGATTTTTGAATTTCGACCATTACAAAACGTCAAAATTGAAAATATTATAAGTTAGTTTTGGATCGAAACGTGGTCCCACCCTGAAAGACTCCTGCAAGAAACTCAGCGGGCTTTTCTTTTTTTTCGACTTTTTGCAAACATTTACACTGAGTCTAGAAACAGAAATTTGCTTAAGTAGCAGGTTGAGTGAACAGTTTATATCCAAGCTCGTTTATCATCTAAATAATCTTGGATTTTATAAATAGCCTTTCTGGTATAATCTTCTTTTAATTACCTAGATTTTGAATATATTTATAACCTAACTAACGTCATTAGGGAGCTTGATAACAAAGCGTATACGGATATCCTGGTAAGAAATACTAATTTTTAGACTCTACTATCACACTAAGCATTTATTTATTTATATGTGCTCAAGTCCGTAATCCCCAAAGCACGTACATTTCACCAACTATGATTTTCAGTCCCACGTAAAAGGGGGGCCTATTGCCGCCAATCGGGCACTTTGTATGAAATTGATATGCCGAAAATAAATTCCTAAAAATGTTGCAGCTGAATAAAAAAAGATTTTTTGATCCGATTCCTTGGAATGGGGTGTAAATCGCAAGGAAATTAATTACGTGCTTAGCCGCACAAGCACTACCAATTAACGTCTTGGAGATTATCAGATAAACTTATAGATATATTAAATATATAATAGCTTTTAACCCAATCCCGTTCATTCGCATCACAGATATCTCCTCAACTCAATACTTAGATCGAATAAGAGTTGTTATATATAAACTTAGTAGAAGTTAACCAAATATGTCGTTCGGTGAACGACTCCGGTCTATTTTGGCCGCTAAATTACCTACGTGGCAAAACGAACACTATCCTACGTCCGTTCACTGAATGGATTTCATATTTATGTAGCTTGTTGCTTTATTTCTTAGACAGGAATGGAATGTTTGACTGTAATCGAGATGCTATCGAGATGTAATGAGTTCCTTGACCGGTAACTTTAGTTCTGGTTGGACACATTTAACGTGTTGGTTCTCGAAGGTATAGAATAGGACCATCTCTTTTCGGGGATATCGTGGAAGGCGCCTAAGAGCTGTTCTTTATTCAACAGTAAATATATAAGTTATAACAAGGGTAATAGGCTCGCCACCTGATTTATGTATATATTTTTTTATTTGGCACGTCAATTTGACTTCACCTCGCTTGATATTAAGCTGAAGGCAAAGTCTCATGAAAGACGTAATTGCAAACACGTAACTCATCAGATGCTTTTTCACGCCCCGCTTAAAGGACCCGGGTGTGTAGGAAGAAGGAAACACGTGCGCCGGTAAGGAGTTCCAAGACTTAATGGTGCGGCAGAGGAAAGACTCACCGAACCGCTTGGTTCTTGATTGAATATTAGGTGTAGTGGCAAAAAATCATATTGGCGAAATATGGATATTATGTATATATTATATGCCAACCCACCCGTTCGAAGTATGGAGATATATGTAAATTACGCCGTACTATTGAATTATCACATGTACTGTAATGTAAGGCTACCTACATTATACCACAGATTATTTGTACGTATATAATGAGGTGCAAAATCCGTCGCAGAAAAACGTCCATCATAGAGTGCTACAACTATGATTGTCATATATCTATCTTCTATCTATCTATACTATTATATAATTGTAATAAGTTTATGTTTGTCCGCGATGGACGCAAAAAGTACGGAATGGATTTCGATGCGGTTTTTTTGGCTTAAAGGGGTTTGGTCCAATTTAAAATGTTACCTTTTTTGAGGCTTAGGTCGCGATAACCGACAGCCACGCGGGCGGAGCCGCGGGCATAGGCTAGTAGAAAGTTACACCACACTGCACCCCTTAAAAGCAAATAAAAAGACTCCTTACCCGAGGAGAGGGTAGGTAATACGATCATCGTTAATTGAAAAAAAAATCTAATCTGATTTCAACTGCAAAATAAGTCATCAGATATCTAGGTGTGTGGTAAATCCACCTAAAACCACACAACCAAATTCAAACAATAAACAAGAAATTAACCATAAAACGAGGCGCATTCAAATGAATAGGGGAACGCATAAACAACATGAAATATCGCTGGAAAATATAATAAAAAGAAAATCATAAAAATGGGTCATTGAAATAATGTGCCGGGAATTCAATCAGCGTTGCAATTTAAACACCATGCTGTGATGTTATGGCCCAATGCCAATATTATAAATGTGTAAAAAAACTATTTTGTTTTGCTCTTCATGACACACGCATATTATTTAATTTCATTTAAGTATGTTGCGCAAAATGCGAAGATACATCGGCCACTATCTACCTATGTGTACGCTTAGTAATAAACTGGCAACATTCCAGCGGTTCGTAACTTTTTAATATTTCTTTCCATTCATTAATGCTCAAGCAAATTTTATTGATGAATGTCAGAAATGTGCGTCTTCATTAATCTGCAACCAATTTAACTTCACAGAACCGTCTTCGCCACTTTATTTTGTTATTTTTACAGGTTTCATAAATTATTTTAAATGCCTCCAAACAGTCTATTAATTTGCTGTAAATCAAGACATTGAAATTTTTCAGTGAAACTACTCCTAGCGCCCTCTACGCCGTGGCATAAGTATTTACAAAGTATATGTTGAGTACAGCGCCATCTAGTGGGTTAAAATAAAACGTGTTGATAGTCACGCTTCCTACTTTACGCTATTATTGAAGGTTGAGTTGTCTACATAACTAAGTAGTTTGTTATCATATTCATAGATGGCGTATGCTTACCGTAAAAATTAACAAAAATATTTTGACATAACATAACATAAAGTAAACTCACACCTATATCCACAAAGGGGTAGGCAGAGTTGCTAGCACCCACATTTTGCCAGTTTATATTTAGGTCTCTAATGTAAAAGGTGGCGAGCCTATTGCCATAAACCGGGCACTTACCTATAAGCCTGCGATAAATACACACATAGCAAAATCATCGAAAAGTCATTGGTCTGTGCCATGGTGAAACCTGGGATCGAATCCGAGACCTCGTCTCATCAGTCTATTACCCATATATCACTAGGCCACCGCGTCCTTTTTTGACTCTTTTTTTTTAAATTGTTCTTTTGTCGAACGAACCTATATAAAGAAAAATTCGTCTTTTTAGTTGATTTTTTTTATTGTACCTTAAGAAGTTTTCACTTCATAAGTCCACTTTACAAGTGAAAACTGACGCACTTTGCAATTTCCACAGAAAATTTTGTGTGAAGAAAAATTTTTCAACTCGTATTGTTACCACTTCACACTCCGATAGACTATTTTACTATTTTACAAATAAAATTGTTATAATACACCTGACACCTCTTTGAAGCGAAATCTTTTTTAAGCACATTGAACACTTTTCAGAGAAGTAAATAGATAGGTAGGTACTTATTACTTTATAAACCGACCGTTTTCATTTCAGAGTGCTTCCAATCGGCACTACCGCAGTGCCACATTTTTTATATAGGTACCACTTAGGTGAGGCACTACCTACTTACTTACACATACTGGCACAACACATTACATTTTATTTAATAGGTATCTATTCGAATTATTGTAGCTATAGGTACCTACTTACCCTATGTGTATTAGCTTCGGAGCATCGGCGGAGAATATCAAGCAACAAAGACTGCAGAGACTCTGTAGTCTGTTTAGGGGCTTTTCCCCGTGATCTGTTTTCTTCAGTTTTGTAAAGCAATCTCTAGTGCAATACATTGACAGTACTTATAAGTAAATATCTCTAGAGTAGTTGAAACCGAAGCTTCAGTTTAATATTTAATATTTAATAAACACTAACGGTATCAATTACTCTATAACTATACCTTCAGAGCAAAACCAGACAATAGACCACACTCTTCAAAACAAAACCAAAGTAAAGTCGATTTTAACCGGCCACTCATACTTCGTTGTGCCAAATAAAAACCGGGTAGATACCGTAGGTACCCATATCTATTTGTGGGTTAATACTAAAATGGCGACAAAAATTACTTGTAATTAAAATAATGATAAGACAATAGTTTCGGTTGCCAACAACTTTTGACAGATCAATGCCGTATGAAGCGGAACCGCGCGGCTTCACAAATCTCGCCTCTGATCACCAACTTATTTTCAACAAATAGCCATTGAAATATATACTTTAAGACTTTGAGATAAGGTGGTTTGATGATGCAAACTTATTGTTGTTGGGTTGAAATCTAGAGACGACAAAATTGCTTTGGAAGACAGGCCATATCGCATTGCTTGTTATACATTGAGGGCCCTCTTTGCAGACCAAATATTCACCATGTTTACCTCCTAAAGAGAAGATAGAGGTCCCTCCCACCCCGACAGACCCGGGGAGATCTTTCGAGATGACCCCCTTCATAGAGAGCCATACTGAAGACAACAAAAACACATTTAAGATTACGATGATGATTCCTTGGTGCATCTCTTTGTAAGAGTTAAATAATCTGGCCAATGAGAAAAATATTTATAATTTGAATAAAGAATTCTGCGAAACCCCGAATGCAATTCTTGCGCAACTCCATGCTTGAAGCAGACCATTAAGAAAACACACATAAAAAAAATTATATTTGAAAAAAGAGCGCAGGTCTGTGCACTATGTTCAGTTATTTTGTCTTTTGTTTTTTTTTTTCAAATGGGCGGTAATTGGTAGAACGTGCGTAGAAGTTCATTCCATAGATTAATATATAGTTCATTCAAAACCATGATGAAACTCAGTCATTGCTTGTGATTAGAATAATTTTGTTTATTGAATTCAAACTTGGTCCAAGCAATCCTAGGATAGATGATGTGGTATTTCTACGGCCTCCACTGAAGATAGCGTGAGTATTCTGATATTCATTTCAATTTGGCGGTTTTTACCTATGATCACCAACCTAACCGAAAAATTGGTTGAAATAAACGAAATTATCAAAATTAAGTCAACGAATATCATGCAACGGGAAAATTCAGTTTAGTTTAGATTAGTGCCGATTTTTCGCACGATAAAAGAAAAAACATTAGGTAGTTTAGATTTAGGGATTAATTCTGTTATCTTAAAGGTTTCAATATTATGATATTTTTATCCCCGGATTAGACTCCTCTTAGAATCAAACGCTTTGGTAATTTGTTTTCTTTTTCACATCATTAAACCTTGGAATTTTTTACCAGCACTGGTGTGTCCTTCTTCCTACAGTCCTGGCTTCTACATAAGGACACGTATAAGCGGGACGTAATTTTTTTTCAGTTCTGATGAGGCCGTCAAGCTGGGGGATATTATTGTAACACTGTCTGTACTGGTGATCCTCTTACCTGAGACTTTACCATCAGCTCAAATGAAGTCATATTGGAGTGTCCTTTTTTTTAAAAAAAAAATAGAATATTCCTGAGATGCCTACCTACAGGTAAATGTATAAAATTTTCTTCACTCCTAGTACGTAAACATTCAATGTACAGCATCCATCTGAAGTCGTCGACTCCCGTCCGCGAAGTTCCCATAATACTCGCCATTATTTTTAGAGCGCAGCCGCTGCGCGCGCGCACCCGTGTTCATACAATTTACTACAAAATATTATGTTCGTGTAGTTCCTGATAGTGTTAAGATACAAAATATACAGTGAAATGTGTGTTTTATGACAAAGGCTTTAACATGGATCATTTTAGACGCCGGCCGCGTTATAAACTTCGGAGGGTAAGCTACAAATATCAAAAATATAACATATAGGTTATGTTACGTGTAAATAATAACCTTAAATTAACTTTGTCTTTGTTTAATATTAAAAAAATCGTATTAATTAATGATTTCTGATTGACTTTTGTTCAGTTTTAGTGATATTTGTTATAAATATCTAATTTGTATACGTGTCAAGGAGTATTGCCAGATGACAGTGTGTTATGTGTTGCCAATTTGTGAACTTTAATAATGTATTAGTGTTTGTACATAGTACAATTTAAATTATTACTTGTGTCTATGCGTATACATTCAATGTACGTCTCGTCTGGCATTAGATCAATGGTAAACCAACTCGTGTAACATTGTCCAGAGGACTGTGTCTCTCTTTCGTTTTCTGAAACTTGACTTACCCTAAATTACACAGGGAAATTTCTACCTTTTTCAAATCATATATACCATTAAATAATAACCTCGTGTTATATTTCCGGCGGTGAGTAGGGTAGCCAGAGCTCACTGAAGAGATTTTGTGAAGTGTGGGAAGACTGAGAAACCCTTCTTTGTCTTTTAACTTTTTAACAGAGCACAGAGACTCTTTTAACTTTCTAGACTCTCTCTTTCTCCTTTTCTCCGTCTTTTCTATAAGGTCGGCAGCACGAATGTGACGCCACTGAAAACGTCCATAGGCTACGGTAAGCACTTTCCATCAGGTGGGCCGCGTTCTTGTCTGCCACCTAAGTGGTATAAAAAGACCATAACTTAGAAAACGTGTAAATTAAAAATTTGTGATAATTTAATTTAGCAAATTCACCACCGGTTAGAAACGCGACCCCGACCAGAGAAGATTCCGGTAAGAAACTCCGCCGTCTTTTCTTTTCTTTTGGTCCGTTTACAAACATTTACCTAATCTATATACGAGTACCTACAATAATTTGTTTGATTAGCAAGTAGAGTGAACAGATTATTTAGAAAGATAATCAAGCTTGAAAATGAAGCTTGATTACCTATCTTCTAAATAATCTTTGATTTTATAATAACTTTTTGGCATAATTTTCTTTTTCAATTCATTTATGGGTAAATCCCTAATTCCGTTAAGGAGCGTATTAAAAAAGTATATATTTATATACAGTTACCCTGGAAAAAATGCAGTGATATTTCTTTAAGTTTAAAGGTAATGGAGAGCCATTACCTTTAAACTTTCGCATTTCATGACCGACTATGACTGCGTTAATTCCCTTTAATATTATTGTATGCATCTACCATCTTCATTGCTGTCTAAAGATAGTTTGCACCAGTAAGGATGTAAAACTTGGGTGTAATGTAAAACTCCTGCAAAGACTATAACTATCGACACGTATCTTAGACCTAAGTCGTAAGAGACACGAGGCCTTAAGTTAGACTTGAAAGACGCCCCCAACTGAGGTCGTTGGGAATAGTCCCAATGACCTCATTTGGGGTCAGCTTTCTAGTCTAACTATGATGCGTCTGAATGTCGATATTTTCCGTATAGCGAGTGCCATCGGACCTCCACAACCAAATTAGCGATATCGAAATTCTGTAGTTGGGCTAGTCGAACTTTTGACGGCTCCAACTACCCATAACTACTGCCATAAATATTCGTATGGCAACCAGGACCGACGGTTTAACGTGTCCTACGAGGCACGACCAGTCCAATCCAAATAGCCATATTCATGCATACAAATATTTTGCACTAAGCGGGGACTGAAACCGCGCCTCTTGCGTAGCAGTCGCGTTCATTACCGCCACGGCACAGAGGCTTTTGCTGAAAATTACTCTAAAATATTGAATATGACGTCATGACCGCACGCTAAGAAAACAAAGAAACATTTCTGCCAGCATTTTATTCTATGATAAACATTTTTTTTAACTGTAACGTCACAATGTTTCCGATTACTAACCTCTCATAACAAGTCTGTTGGTCAGTTTGTGAGTCGTGAATCCTAAAATAAGACCCATTTAACTGCAAGGTCGTTCAACTGTTCGACTTTACCTAATATTTTATACTCATCGCTTTCGTAAAGGTAATTTAGACAATTACACAGCGCTAAACTAACCCAATCAAAGCATTTTAATATGGGATACCTAATAGAATGCTTCCTAAGGAGACTTACTTCTCTACTAAGTACTTGTATTATTCTAATTGACTACAATATAATGAGGTTTTTCAAGAAGGACATTAAAAGGTTTCTACAGGGTCAGCAGCGTGAGTAATGAAGTAGGTACTTAGTTCGGTTTGGCTCAACTAGGTGGCGCTAGGTGTAGGTTTTTATTATAGAATAATTCTCATAGGTACATAATATGTTGTATAATCTACAAAGGAAAAATATATGTATAATTTTTCAATATACATACTCGTATATGTATATTTTGTCGTAATCTACATGACATAATCTTTGCACCAATTACGGTCGCATGCGAAACTGTCAGGCTGTGTTGTTGACATGTTTTTATTTCTCATTTAGTCATTAAAGTTGGTTAACCCTCCAGACTAAATCACGAGCAGTAGAGAACATCTTCAGTGTCATGACCTTGCTATGATCCACGTGTAGAAAATATTCTCCGAATTTATGAAACTTTCGACGTATTCCCCGAAATGATCAAAGCATCTTTGCCAAATTTTTAGTAGCGTATTTTTCAACCTTCTCAAAGCCGTGTTGCCCGATGATTGTTAAGGTTTTCCCAAATTTCCCGAGGCAATTTTCCCGAATATCTTAAAGCGTGTTACCCGAAAGTGACGTTACCAGCGACATTGATCTGCTAAAAGTGAATGAAATCGTAAACGAGCAAGGAATTTCTGTATGTCATGAATGAGGTGCGCGTGTGAGTCATTGTTCCACAATTCGCCGTCACATAAACAGTCAATGAAAGTCTTGCTCGGAATGAATCTTCGTTGGATGAAAGTCGAAACAACTGAATTTATTGCAAAGTTGAAGCTGAGTAGCTTCAATTCACATAGAGCAAAACCTATGCCCTCTCCATGAGTTGCGGCACTACCGTGAAACAAATTACTACACAATGATGACAACTCAAAAATGCCATCGATACGAAAGAAGAAGAAATTACCGGCATATATTATCTAGACCCCAACCACGTCACGAAATGTATTCTATATGCAGTCTGATTCAGATGCAGGCTATTTCGGTGGAGAAGCTTAAATACATCATTCATAGATCATGGATCAAACAATACTGCGTGCACCCGGGCCTCGTTTTTCTCGTGACTCGCGATCAAGATATATGCATCACTATATCAATCAATTAGCCTATTGCTTGCTAGCCTATTGGACATAGACCTTTCCCAATATGCGTCACTGCTTCCAATCCTCCGCCCTCAGCTTCCAGTCTGTCCCAGTCGCCTCTTTTAGGTCAGATGGACTGCCATCTGTCGTTTCGTTTGTCTTCTTGCGATCTCCACTCTAGGACTTGTTTGCTCCAGCGACCATCGGTTTTTCGTCAGATGTGGCCAGCTCAATGCCACTACAACTTGCTTTTTCTGCGAGCTATGTTACCGAAATATTTACTTTAGTTATTTGCCTGAAGATCTCATTACGAATTTTATCCTCCAGAGAGACTCAAAGCTTAGCATGCTCCTTGGCCCACTGCGCGACTTTTAATTACTGGACCTTTTTCTTTTTTTATCGTGTGTAAAAATACCCACGGATACCACCTCCACCAAAACTGGTGGAGGTGATTGTGTCGGATTCGAACCGACTAAAAGGCACGCCGTCTATGGAACCTTGATCGCCAGAGGTAAAATTATACAAGAAACGCATATCTCTCGCACCCCGGCACACCCGGAGACCTCTCTTTTGAGATGACCCCCTTCCTCTAATGTGGGAACCATGGTGTCCCCATCTAGCCCCTGGGTATTGGGAGACGCGTTGCCGCCACAGCCTGTTTCTGCTAGGGTGGCAGGCAGTCCCGCCCGTCACCCCTAGGCCCGCGCTAATGGAGGACGATTAGTGGACTAACTCCACTGTCAGATCACTACAGTACACATATACTCATACTTATTTACTTCTGAAGTATGGGTAGTAAGTATGGGGTATGGGTATGGACTGCTACTCATATCTTCCTGAGAGATAACCCCAAAGAAGAGTCAACTGAATAAAAGTTTAAGGTTTGATGCCTGCGTTCTCATTGAAAATATCTCACTTAAAATACCGATACGGTACGACCTTCGGCACTCAACAGCTCTTGTACCAAAGGACGAGGGCAGCCTCGGACGAGATGGACCACTTGTTAAATCTTGCTCATCAGAAATATTGTAGTCGTGGGGTGCCAGTGAGAGCGATTAATTACTCGCTCTCACAGGCACCCCACGACTTCACTTTATTTTGCATAACGTATCGGGAGACCATGCTTTACTTTTGAATATCGTATCGTTACCGATACTGATATTATAATTCTTGATATGCTAAAGTGTTTTTGTGACCAAAACAATTTGGTTACAAAAAGGTGACCAAAAAAGTTTGACATTTTATTCCTGCCTCTGGTTTTGTACTCTCAATCCAGCGACAGCCCAGGACGAATATCATCATTAATGTGTTTTAAAAATAATCACCGCATTCATAGAAATTATAAGCTATAGTAGTAGATAGAGGTCTGGTAGAGATACACGCATCGTGGCAGTGTGTTGATGTACCTCGAAAAGGGTCCTCTCAAACCTACATCCGTGTCACAAATCTCTTGATCCTCTCCCTGCCACAAGATGTTCCCTACACCGCACTCAAGGAAAGCTAACAATTTTCATTCATAAAATAGTGGCGCTAAACTCGCTACGCTTAACGTCCCGCTGTCACTGAGGCGTTACCACAAGCAGTCCCCTCGAGTAGTCATGGCTACTTGATCGAGCCCGCACTACGAGCCCACGATGGCACTACGCTATTTCCCCACCGACCTATATTCTAATGACCTTGTTTATTTTTGTTTTGTTCTATTATTTTATGGACTATAAATAAACAAATAGCTATTGTGTTTACCTTAACTCGTCAAACACAACATTGTTATCTTATAATAGCATCGATTGACTGATAATAATAGGTAGGTAATTACTTACATTTGTATGATACTGATATTATTTGTATGTATATTTATATATAAAAAGTAATTAAAATAAAACGCAAAATATATTGCTAAGCGCAAGAAGACGGTTGGGCCAATTCGAGTTTTTTTATTAATTACAGCGGGAACGGGATCAGAAGTCCACGCGGATTTTTTTACTCATATTGCGTAATATTTGCCATTATTTGAGGTTTATATAAACGTAGCCGTTAGAATCGAAATGTCTATTGTTTTTTCTATTTCCCTATTTTTATTAAAAGTATGACGTATGTGGCCCGAGGAGTGGTAGGGCACACTGGAATACCATATGCCATAGGTATGTTGCCTAATTTACCATATGCCATAGGTACGCTGGCCAATTTACCATTGTGAAGAGCCGTCGGTGCTGGCTATAATATCTAGGACTATATTAACTTTTAAACCTATACCATATTCGCCCTAATTCCCGTTACCATTATCGTACATCTAAGGCCATTTCGGTTTAAGCCCCGAAGGTGACACGTAGACTCCATCTTCTTACATTTCGGTATCATTTCATCGCAAAAAGCTCTAATACGGGTAGAGCACAAAATGGTAATATACAGGCAAAACCGTGAAATACTGCTAAATTAATTATCAATATATTTTTTCTACAATATATATATCCGTGTAGTAGTGGAGAAAGACTATCACCACATCGTCTGGTAAGAGACGGCAAACGGAAAAAATCGCAAACAATATTACTGTGAGAGAAGGAAAACTTCAAATAAAAGTCTGAACCAACCCGTCTGGTCAGCGTGAAAACAGTAGACCAAAGTCTCCCAATATTGGAAGAGACCTAAGTCCAACAGTACACTGCAATAGGCTTATTGATTGATTCTGAAATAAAGTTTACCCAAGCGACTACAATATGGGGCTCTTCAAGAAGTGCATTAGAAGGTTTCGACGGGGTAGGCAGTCCCTGGTCTTGCAAACGTCCATAGGCCACGGTGACCGCTTCCCGTCAGGTGGGCCGTGTGCTTGTCTGCCACATAAATGGTATAAAAAAGCTCAGAAATGGCTATAAACACGATAACATATCAAAATAACCAAACAAAAACAGTCCAAAACTTTGACCACCACATCGTTAGTGAAATTTCCACAAACTACGTCAACACTACCCAAAAGGCATTATTGAAACCGCAATACATTGATGTATAACTACAGAACGGTAACACTATGCGAGTGTAGTTACATGTTTGGGCGCGCGAGCATGCAGCGTTCGTCGACCTTTACGCTCCGGGTAATGGAGCGCAAACTTGCCGTTTGAGTCGGAAGTTGCAAACGCGCGTGTTTAGAGTGCGAGCTTTGAACGATGGAAATAGAGAAAAATATGAAAATTTGTTTAGAATGAACACGCACACAAAGATAAAACATCTATTGAGGTTGCAACGTCTGTAATGGTGGCTACTATCCTTTAGCCTAATGGTACAGGTGGGGTGAGCTGTCAATATGACAACACGAATTTCAAAAAAAGAACGAATAAAGATAACTACATTTGTCATTTCATAAAAAAAACAAAACATTTAAACACCGTGTAAAAGAACTTCTACCAAAAATTTACACTGATCTGTTTCTCCTACACAAAGAAAATATCTTCAAAAACCCTTTTCATAAAGTAGTAGACCTATACTTTCAGTAACCTTGCTTGTAGCCCAAATTGTAACCACAAAAACGTCTAGAATATAATATTTTACATGGGAATGCCATTAGCTGAGCTTGCTTGCGTCCACTTGATTACTGCGTCTTTATTAGATTGTCCTCTATGACGTCAGCACAATATATTGCTCCATATAATGCTCTAAATTACTTCATATTACAGACTTTATTGCATTTTGATCGTAGACACTCCCAGATTTTGTTGGTGTCATGTCCTAACATTTATATATTAGACTTATGATATTGAACAAAATTTAGTAAATTATTATAGCTATTTATTTTTATAAATGGTCGAGCTTGTGTTGCAAAAGTTTGTTGTATTCCATAGAACAGTATTTTATGGCGGTACAAAAGCTGTTTCTTCACAAGATTCACATAATTATGAAGTACTTTTGTTTATCATTATCATATATTGTGTATCATAAATGATGTCATAAGTACTGGTATACCAACGAAATTCAGCACAAGCTTGGCTTAGACCGAAAATATTTCTTCCTTAGAGAATCCGTTTCATTTCTTCTAATTGCTACCAGTAAATAACTTGAGGTTAGAGTAAATGCTCAGAACTACATTGAAAAGGTTCCCACTTCTTCCATAGGCATAAGTATACCTACCCTCATTCTTTCAATTCAGAAAAGTAGCGTAGTCAACAGTTCAACTTTCGCTCCAAATTTGCAGCATGAAATAGATCTTAAATTATTCAGTAACTATTGCAGTCACTGTAAAAATCATTACAAAGTGGGATTCTTGTTTGATTTCATTTGAATTGGCTGCCATTAAACTTATTGGTAGGTAAATTGAAAAAACTAAAGAATAATTTATAAGAAAAAAAGAAGTTCGTAAAATATGGCACAACAGATTTATCCTCATATAAAAATACCTTCAGTACAGTTTGCTTATACATACAACCATATACAATTAATTTACTCTTCGCCATTTCCAAGTTGCAAAGTGGCACCATAGTGTGTCGTGTGTACAACCCGGTGTGGTCGTCTGGCGTCGCAAGTAGGTCAGCGACGTCGCCGGCGCGGCGCGGCAACCAACATCGATCCATACGACACGCATGCGCACAACACCACACACAAATATTAACCTTATCGCACTCGAAATACAGTCTATTTTACTTTATGTAGAAAATTTTATGTTTTACCGCATGCTAACTACGAACTTAAACCCTGAACTCACGGATGAATTTTCCTCACAATCTGTGCAGACAATCGACAACAGCATGATTTGGCTGAACAACTTGGGTTGCTAAACACGACAATCTATCGGATGCTATTCTGTGCCTGATAGATTGGTAGTATACTTGACACGTGAGTATCAGGTTTTATGTCGTGTTATAATAAACTTTTAAGTATGAACATAGAGTTTAGTTTGCTTCGCATAAATCTGTCATTGGGCAGTCAAAAGTTGGGTCAGGGAATTATTAAATGAGCGGCTGTGAGTAGTTTTAGCAGGTTAATTAGGGTAAAAGTGCTAGCAGAAACGTTTACCGTGTGAAAACTTTTGTTGATAATATTATTTTACAACAAAAACATTGATAAATAATAAATAATGGATCTCTCTCTCTCTCTCTTTTCAGTGGAGTAATCGCTACTCTTAACACTCATCCGCTAATCCTATGACCTCCTGATTCGACGAGACTTGTACCTTTTCCGTTATTTGTTCCAGAAACGTCATAGCCTACCTCTTTCTCTTTTTCCTTCTGCCGTTTCAATGATATTTTTAAGAATAAGTCATTGTTATTAGGTGGCCAATCTTCTTTCATCCTCAATTTTCAATTACTTCCTATAAAGACCTATTATTTTCCTGTACTTTATTCAGTACTTTTTCATTCGTCATTCTATCCGTCCATCTACCAATAAGTGGCAATTCATTGGTCATCGTTTTAATATGTAGATAATGGTATCTACATATTAAAACGATGACCAATGAAATGGCTTATTAGATGGTTAAGGGAATGATATTTTGACATTTATGACAGGCGTCCACGTAAATCATTCTCATTAATTTACCATTCTATTCTACAAAAGTGTTGCCATATTTCTCCAGCTCCACATTTCGAGCCAACGTGTATCTTCTATACTAATATTATAAAGAGGAAAGATTTGTTTGTTTTTTGTAACGAATAGGCTCCGAAACTACTGGACCAATTTCAATAATTCTTTCACCTCTATAAAGCTACAATATCTAGGAGTAACATAGGCTATATATCATCACGCTACCATCCAAGGGAGCGGAGTAATCGTCATAAATCTCAATCGATCCGGTAAATTTCTATACATTGGCGCTAATATCGACAGCAGGGAAAAATAGTATAGAGAGAATCGAGTAGAGTCGTACAACGCGATAATCGACATCCACGTGGGCGGAGTCGCGGGCAACAGCTAGTTGCTTATAAAGGGCCTGATGATGATGACATCTTCAGATAAAATGAGCTATTTGTATGTATAGTACGAAAATACTTCATTCATTAAACACGTCATACATCTGAATGAAAAAAATATGACGTCGCGCCTATGTTCATGATTCATGAATATGGTAAACAGAGTCGGTGTAATAATGGGTTGATTGCAATTCCTACGACTTTTGTTACATGCAGATTGTTTTGTATTAACAATTTATAGATATAACTCATGATTGGTATGGGAAACTTTCACCAATTTTACGAATATTACTCACCGAAATAGGACTTCTTGGTGTTATTTTCGTATCTATTCTATTCGCGAGACCCGTCATTTCGGTTGCTTGTTAACCCACCTCAAAAAGGAAGAGGTTGGTATGGTTTTTATGTATGTGCACCGATTATTCGGAGGTTTATTATTCGATTTACATGATTGTTTTTATTTTTGAAAGGTGGTGCACGCCATATGGTCCCATTTTAATTTGGCCACATAAGTCTTAAATTTGCATTGAATTATATGCGCGATAAATGGACGAATAACTCAATATCATTATACCGATTTCTTATTAGAAAGGGGTCAAGGGTAGTTTGCAATTGCAGCAACCTTTTGGTACATTAGTAGTTAACCACTGTAGGTATAATCTATATCTATATAAAAATACTAGCTGACCCGCGCAACTTCGTCTGCCTTACCCCGTTTTTGCAACATTTTTCACTTCTGCTCCGCACCAGCTGGTTGTAGCATGATGTTATATACATATAAACCTTCCTCTTCAATCACTCTATCTATTAAAAATCTCATTAAAATCTGTTGGGTAGTTTTAAAGATTTAAGCATACTAAGGGACATAGGGATATACGGACAGAGAGCACGACTTTGTTTTATACTATGTAGTAATTAGATTGGTTTGTATATGCTTCAAAACAAAAAAAAGTTCAATGATCTGATCGAAAAGTTACGATATACAACCCGCTTAAAAGATGGTTCTTTGCTTTTTTTTGCATCGGTAGATGGCGCTGCTATGCTCTGGCCGCTAATGTAGCATAAAAAACATTAACTATGTGCTTACTGTTTTATTTCTGATAGGCAAGTTCCTTCGCGAGGGCAGTAGGATCAATAACACGTGAGTGACCTCTGGAGGTGAAATCGTTCATAGGTCATGATACCCGCTTAACATTCCGTGACTCATGTACACAATCCTACGTCAGCACCATAAAATAAACATCTCAAAGTAAATTAAAGCTAATTGATTAAATAACAATATTGCTCGTTACTATTTCTATAAATAGAAAAAACTGGCCAAGTGCGTGTCGGACTCGTGCACGAAGGGTTCCGTGCCGCACCCGATTTTATGTTTTATTTTGATTTTATTAATTAATGTAACATTGTCATAACATTAACATAAACTCACGCCTTTGTCCCCGAAGGGGTAGGTAGAGGTGCTAGCACCCACATTTCGCCAGCTTATGTTTAGGTCCCAATATAATAGGTGGCGAGCCTATTGCCATTTACCTGGCACTTATAAGCATTCAAAGGTAATGGGAATTAATGTAGTTCATCATTATTATCCTTGTATGGTCTAATCCTGATTGTATCCGAAGCTGTTACCTTAGAGTCGGAAGTCTCTTCTTTGCAGTCTCACTGCGACGCTGCTGAACTTTGTTATTTTCTATGAAGCAACTGCCGTCTGACCTCTAACCTTAGGCGATATTAGACCTCCAACCAAGCGTAGGTGATATTGAAGTAGCAGTTGTTGAACTTATTAGGGCTCTAGCTACACATATCGACTGCCGTAGATGTTCGTATGACAACCGGGACCGACCGACGGCTTACGTGCTCTCTGAGGCACGAGCAGACTACTGCAAATAGCCATATTCATACTTTGTATGTATTCGCATAGTGAGGATTGTACCCGCGCCTTCTGCGTAGTAGTAACTATCGCCATGCCACAGATGATGTCCATTTTAAGAATGTTGTTACAACGGGAATAGAAATACATAATTCGTGAAAATTTCAACTATTGAACTACGCGGTTTATGAGGTACAGCCTGATGATACACAAACGGACAGTTGAGTTTTACGTTAAGTTACCGTTTTACCTTTTGGGTACGGTACCCTGAAAAGTGGGTACTACGTATAATAATTTTGTTTTTCTTACGCCCACGCTTGGTCTCGATTATGCCGACAAGCTACGACCTCTACGCAAAATGCTACGGAGTGCGTAGCTGATCTGTAGGTGGTGGTGGGCGGCTACAATTACATGAATTTTACTAGAACATTCTCCTTTATCAACATTATTTGTCTGCTGTACTGTTCCCATTGATATTAATAAGAATGCACACACGTGTTGCACGTGTCGTGCCCAGAATGTGCTCAAAATGCGATCGACGTGTTGTTAGGCTGATTTTTTAGGACAGCGCTGAGTGCAAATTAGATGGCCAATCATTCATTCTGAATTCTCGATTATTTCAAATATAGACCGATGTTATTTCCTGTAGTTGTTCAGTTTTTATTCGTCACCCTTTCCGTCCAGTCACTTTAGACTAACAGTAATTAACTGGTCATCGTTTTATAAATTTACAGTGGGCATGAAATGTTCCTGAACACTTTAAGATCTATAATCTTTTGACAGTGTAAGTGTAATTTAACCAAATTAATATAGATAGCGTAAAAGATAAACTACCGATGACGTGTTTCTTCATAAGAAAATAAGTAAACTTCAAGTGGTATCCTAAACTTAATTACATTTACAAGTAAATCTATTATCCAGTAGCTTCTAACTAGCAGTTGTGTAGTGGCATCATTATGTTAGCGAATGTGTAGAAATCCTCTTTCCTGACATTCTGCCTTTACGTGCCCTAAATAAATAAAAGACGCGTTATATCAATAAGCAAAATAAACGTGTGCAACTCTTGATTACATTGACTTAGAAGTTTGATTTTTTACAGGTTCTAGATGTTGCGAACCTATGTTTTCAGTATGAATTTCAACTTAATACCTATATGCATTTCTGACAAAATGGTTTTGACAGACAGACATACGCACAGAGGAGGAACGAAGTGCCTCTTGAGGTTCGAAACCTTAACTAAGAAATTAAATAGTATTGGGAAGAATAGTCTGAATGATTAAGAATACAGTGACATTCACAAGCTGAAAGTTAAAGGAATGATCAAAATCTCTCGCCATGACACATGTAGTTTCAATCCAAAATGTTCTATTAAATATAAAGTTGTATTACAACATGGCAGTGAGTCACAGCCTCACAGGCATGCGGAACTCACTTCCAATCGTAAATGTTGGCCTTGCGAATCATGTTAGTAGGCCGGAATATTCCCGGCTGTAATGGCGGGTTCGGATGGGCGACTGTTCCGCAACTGTTGCCTTATTGGTGAGTAGTGATGGGACAATGATGGTATTGTCATATGTATAGTGGATTTTAGTATTTATTACATACCTATATGGTATTGTTCAGTTCAAATCATATGTTTAACTATAACCGAGGATTCGTTGTTGAAATTCTTCCAGCGATAAGTCTTATTGTTGCTTATTAATACTCGGTCTATACTGTATTTTTTGGTATACAATGAAGAGAATCTATTTATCTATCTATATAATAATGTCTAGGAATTAAAAAGTATATAACATATCAATATGTCAATGCTTCTTTATCTATCTTGTCTATTTGTTCCTGTATTTTACTGTTATTCCCGCAACCTATGGGTACCTATTTCAGGAATAAGAAGTAATACATGTTACGTACTATTTGCGTGTACTTACAGTACATCTGTATCTTTAGTGCGAAGGGTCTCCTTCGTCGCTCTCCTAGCGTTTATCCCTTTATCCTACGATTTTATACGCGGGGCAATGCAAAAGTCAGACTTTTGATAGTACTAAGGTTGATTAGACTATGGTGACCGCTCACTATCAGATGTCATATCACCTGTATACCCACATTTACTACAATAACATAACGTCTACAATACCTGATAGAAATCGTAACGTGTGAATACACCCAAACTTCGTTAAAATTCGTTCATTCAACAATATTGTTGTTAATTTTAGGACTTGGCCATACAATTTCATATATGTGTATTATAATGACATCCTAGAAAGGTAGTTGAGCTCTCGGGTCAGTGCGTTTCCAAATCTGGGTCATCTGGGTTTGAATCCCTGTCAGAAATATGCCATCTTGCATTAATGTTCATAAGGAAATCCCTATTCCATGTATTTATCTTTTGTGCAAATAGTGTGCACTAGATTTGTCCATTTCCATTTTTTTCCATTCCATTAGTCTATTAATGTAAAACTCTATTTTTGAAAACAATAACATCATTCTGTTATAATGGGACTAATAATAGTTTCTGGAGTGTGGGTAATAATACATCTCTACCTATCCCAAAGTGCTAGCCGGTATAGCCCCTTAGGATAAGCAAAGTCAGTCAGGGAGATAAAGATATCAAAGTCAAACTACCATTTCCAAAAGTCACCGACAATTACGTTAATAATAATTTTCCCCACCCACTATTTATCACCATTTCGTCATCCAAACAATGACACTACACTTTATTGATTGTAAAAATATCTGATAACAAAGTCTAATCAATTAACGTCAACTAGAACAATTACCAATTAATTGAGCACCCAAAGAATCACCATCGAGTCAAGTTTCACTCCCCATTCATAATTTTTTTATCGCAAACACCATTTGTTGGGAACAAATACCAATGTTCCGTAACAAAGCACCTGTTCCACACTTCCGTACTAATTACCTTCTTCAGGACCCAACCCTTCAGTCTGACTTTACAAACTCCATTCAAGCTACGCACGTCAACTGTCAACGCTGGAGACATCCCGCGTTCCCCTCCTTCCATTATCTGAGGTGACCCACTTGCGTTAATCCCTAATCTTGCTCTCAGTTCGACAACCGGAGTAACCGAAAGCCCTGTGGAACAGTGCGCGCGCACCCATTCACCTAACCGAGGGGTCAGACGGGGGGTGCGTTGGAAAGTTCGTAACACTTCGGGGAAGCTCGGGTTTGTTCGCTCGCGGCCGTCGCGCAGGACGGTAGTGTGGCAGCCTCGATGTGCCGCCACCACGGCCGACCACGACGCGATTCCACTGGTGGTCCGAAGCGGCCACCAGCTACCGCCATGTCGTAACATGATGGGGTACAACAACCAGGGGCACGGTTACAACAAGTTGTTTACACAGGTGCGCGCGCAGTGTTGTGTTGTGTTGTGTTGATGAGCGGCTGTGGCTGTTGATTTGTGGCTTCGGTGTTGATAAGGGTCGCCATATCGTAAATGTTTACGTAACGCCTGATAATTTTGTTTGTTTGTTTACATACGTCATCGGTATTTTTATCTTTGGTTGTGTGCTTAACACCTATTTTATCTTAGTCTAACCTATTGGCTGGAGAATGGCGAAGTCGTGATGTGATTAAGAGTCATTAAGAGTAAGCAGCTGGGCAGTGCAATTTATGATTGCAATTAAATTCATCCTTCGTTAAGTTACCTGTTTATAAAAATCCTGTGTTACTATTTCTGGATATAATGAAATATGAAAATTTTTTGGGTAAGAGCTATTAAAAAAAACTCCAATAGCGATTTTTTTTGCAGTTTGAACGAAAATAATGTAATTGATTTTATCCTAATTTTAAATTCAATTTTCATCACCTTTGTTGTTTCTCTATGGGTAATTTAATCACACAAATCAAATGAATAATAATTCAGAATCGTTCAGTATTGAACAACGGTTTTCAGTAACGAGTCCACGAAATAAATTTCACATTCACATTTTTCTTAAATCGTTCAATAGTACCTGATATGAATAAATTTTATACCAGAAATAATATATAAATAATATAACTATGTACTTACCGTACCAATCGGCCAAATAATTATTAGTTGGCACCTTGTATTTAGATACTACATCTATATGGTTAACGAAACCCGTGTATTAACGCGATCACATGATAAAAATAATAATTTGCCTTTTTATTTGCCAGACGTTTCGGCTATTTCGTATCAAAAGCTAAATTATTATATTTACCATATGATCGCGTTGATACCCGGTTTTCGCTAACCATATGTCATGCAATGCGAAAGTTTAAAAGTGAGTACTACATCTAGGTACTAAAACTTATATTTCGATGTGGTTTACATCTGACTTAAAATTCTCAACAATAACTCTTCTGAAACGGTAATACACGTTCTGGGAAAGTATACTCCATGCTATTTCTGTTCTAATGTAAAGCTCTGCAATCTATCCGTCTGTCGCTGTCAGATTACTCGTCAATATTTAGTCTGTACAATTGCTTATTCTATATAATAATGAAAACTTTGATAGTAATGGATTTATGCTATTTGTGATCGGTTTTGGTTTCTGAAGCCTTCGGCCTACCAAAGTTAATTTTCAGATCTAGTATTTTTCAGCACTTTTCGAGTTCCTTCCCTCTTATTTACAGAAGTAAATGCTTAGAAAAACTTCAAATGAAAACAGACAAACAGAAAGACAGATAATTATTCTGAAAGAATTTGCGTGTTACATATGAAACTCACTATATAAACAAAATACACAAAAGACTTTTTGCAACTGTGTATTCACACATTGCCAGATGTTAGCGGTAATTCTATTTACAAAAACATTAGTATTCATTTTAGTATTAGTTACAGTTTCATCCTATGATGAAAAATCATCGGTTTTCACAAGGAGCCATCTTAGGTCCATTATTTTTGGTCCCTGAAAATCAACAACTTAAGGTTAGCTGTTTGATAAATTGTGAGATAAATTTATGTAAACTGTAAAACTATTTCTACGTGTTTGTTTATATTCTTACACCTTCTTTCGACGAAATTTTATTTATCTATTATATCGATAGTGATGAAATCTATACAATGCAATCAATGTTTTAAGATAAACAGATTGAATAATGTTTATATATTTCAACATCAGTCGTAACATGCTTTCGATAACCATAAAACTCTGGGCATCATCATCATCATAGCCTACTTTTCTAAGGCTGTAACATTAAAACTTATTTTGTGTACCACTTTTGTGACAGTTAAGCACATGGCCCAGCTGATCTAAAGTGATTACTATTGCTTATGGAAGTGTGCAACACCAAGGGCGTTACACTTGCGTTGCCAACCTTATTCGATCTATTCACTTTTTGAATAGATATCACCACTATGTCATTATCATGAAAAGCTTAACTGCAGATTGCGTATAATTTATGTACTGTACAGATAATATTCATAAAATCGATTACGGGTAGAAGGAAAGTTGTGATTCTGCGAAGTATAAAATATATAATTCACTGTCGGCAAAATCGATCAAATCTACACGTGACTTTATAGCGACTTGTTCATTAAAGTAGGTTACATTTAATAACCGCTTGAACCGGAAGGTTTCTGCAGTAAAACGTAGATACGAGTGTAATCATCATTCGAAAAATAAATATCAGAAGTTTTCATTACGTTTTATTGTAATTGAACTAAACAAATCATATATGAACGTGTATTAGGGATTTGCCTATCAATAAATTAAAAAAAATAGTTTATGCCAAAAAGCTTAATATAAAATTCAGGATTATTTGGATGATAAACAAGCCTGGAAATGAACTGTTCACTCAACTTGCTACTCAAGCAAATTTCTGTATCTAGACTAAGTAATATTTGTAAATAGACCAAAAAAAGAAAAGCCCGCTGAGTTTCTTGCAGGAGTCTTCTCAGGCCGGGGTCGCTATTCAAACCGGTGGTCCATTTGCTAACTAATTTTTAAAATATACTTGATATTGACGTTTAATGGTCCATTCAGCCAAGCCCGCAGATGGGCTGGTGGACTGCAGACTTCGAGGTTAGCTATGATAGCTTCGGATGTGACTGGGATTAACGCTAGAATGAAAAAGAAGATTTAATAATAATTGATGTTAACAAAATAAATTAAGTAAAAGATTAACAAAACAAACCTTGAGATTAAAGATTTGGAATCACCATTAGCATTTTGTATGCCTATCAATACTGCTCATCCGTGAATAGAATCGATTTGTGTTCAAATCGTTAAGACCATTTCAAACAGAAATAGATCAATAAAAACAGATCAGCATTAGCAAGTACGTCATGTATTCGTTGAGTGCAACTGTTCAATTTGTACAAAATGTACGAGTGCTATAGAAACTTTTAAATTTTCGCATTCCATGATCTAATCTGTTCGAAATGTAATCACGCAATTGAAAAGATGTAGTAGGTTTAAAAAAACATAATATAACCCCACGCGTATATCCCCGAAGGGGTAGGCAGAGGTTTTAGCACCCACATTTTGCCAGTTTATGTTTAGGTTCTTTGTAATAGGTGGCGAGCCTATCCCCATTAACCGGGCACTTATAAACCAGCGATAAATACACACATAACTTCGAAAAGCATCGAAAAGTCATTGGTGTGTGCCATGGTAAAACCTGGGATCGAATCCGAGAACTGGTCCGAGTCCGAGAATTCAATGCTGTTTTTTTTTTTTTCAAATTTATTCAAGTGCAGAATCTTTGTGATTGATTTGAACTTCGAGGGAAGTTCACAGTTACAGTTGAGGGGGTTACTCGTTGGGAACAAATGATTCTTTTCAACTAGTACTTCGTGTCAATAATACCTAGCTATCGAATTCAGATTCAAACTAGGCTTTCTTATTAATTTAGATAATAATCAGTCTATGAGCATATTCCCAACACATTTGGGGTTTGCTTGTGTTAGTGGCGTGACGGTATTGAACATGACTGCTACGCAGGAGGCGCGGGTTCAATCCAATCCCAGCTCAGTACAAATATTTATATGCATGAATATGGCTATTTGCACTGGTCTGATCGTGATCAAAGCCCGTCGGTCCCGGTGGCCATACGAACATCGATGGTAGTCGTTTAGGGTAGTAGGAACCCTCAAAAGTCTGTCTAGCTTAACTACAGAGCTGCAATATCGCCAATTTGGTTGTGCAGGCAGTGGAGGTCCTATGGCAGTCGTTTTACGGAAAATATCGAAGCTCAGCTGCATTTTAGTTAGACTAGATAGCCGACCCCAACTGAGTTGGGAATAGGCTCAGTGAATGATGCCGTTCTTACTAACTTACTTAGCTTAATTATTGACTGCTGGTACATTTACATTCAGACTCGCAAGCATGACATAAAACATGCTTTTATTGTTTTCTTCATTTATAGCAATTACAGACAGGGTTTCAATATTGTATCAACAAGGAAGATGAAGCGTACATAATGTTCTTTTAAATTAATCAAATTTGAGATAAAATTCCTTGTAAAAGCAAAATTGTTATTTCATTTATTTTATCACTTATAAATACCGTTCTGTTCACACTCAGGTACAAAATATATTTTCAAATACATACATCTATATGAAAAAAATTATAATATAGCATATTAAGTATTATTATAAAAGTGTTGCGTGTGTTAATATATTAAACTTAGGAATGGTTGATGAAATTACACGTAATGATTGGTTAGCAACAAACTGTTAATTAATTATTAAAATAAGTTAAACTCAATACAATATGCGGCTATAATCATTTATTTGAGAAAATCACTTAATTACTTGCATTCAAACCTAGGTAGGTTTAACCCAGGCTATCGAAAAAATAAGACTGTGTATATACACGAAATCTGAATTTCCACATAATGCTGTTTTATCGGGTCCAGCTTTTTGACAGTTGGATTGATGGCATAATCTATATTGTATTGTATTTATTATTTCTTGATAGATTATGATAATATATGGTGAGAATATGATAGAAAAATGATCTTTTTGGGCTATGTAGGTTATAATTTACATTAATATGTCTCAGCATGACAAGAATGCCGCAATCTTAAAAAATGGCTTGTACAAAATATATAGTAATGCTATCCAAAACAGTGGTTCTTATAAATAAAAAATCTCCTTCCACTGGCACAGCCCCAAAAACAAGGGCGTAAAGTATGCGGGGGTTATCGAGCTGATAGGGGTGGGCGGTAGTAGGGGAATATAGGGAGCAATGACGTCACACCTTCGACCCGCCAGACTGCCGCCGAAACCACCGAGCCAGTGTTGTTCCAGCCTTGATCAATTGCGGCCAGATAAAGACTTCTTGGCTGAATGAGCTTGAATATCTTAGTCTGTGAATGAAAAAGTTATAGGCGTTTTCTTTACGACAGTTCCTAATTCGAATTAAATACAGATAATAAAGAATTTAACTTTTTTCGTCATTTGTTAAAGTATTGTTCGCCTTGTAGTTTGTATATAAAATGTTTGTAAGTGTGAAGAAGTTTTTTTTGTTTTCTTATATTTTTGGAAGCTTTGCCTAAGGTGAGCGTCGTCTGTAGAATTCAGTTTGTGTGGTTTGGTTAATGCTTTTAGTTCATAGTGTTAGTTTTGGTAGTTTCATCAACATTTGTAATTAGAACCCAAAATGGTAATTTAGTTTTGTGTACTTTTTGCAGCTTTTAGTAATATTTTAAGTTAGTTACGTTTTTGTAATTTTATATAATAACTTTAATTTACATTCACAATATGATTTGTTTTTTTTGTATTCTGTTCCCCTTTTTATATTTTCTTGTTGTACTCATTAATAATTATATCACAAATAATTGGCTATCATGAATCTGGCATAAACATATACAAAAAGCGTAACTTAAAATTATGAATACCTAAATTTGTCTAAATTTGACCTAACAAACACAAAGATTGGGTATCTCCAATCACAAAAGCAACGTAAAGAACATCAAAAAATGATTTGTTTTACTTTATTTCATAAATTTGCCCAGCATTACTTCATATCACAGATCTAAAAATATTTACTAGTTAATAAATAATATTTTTTTAAATGGCAATATTAAAAAAAATGTAAGTTACTCGTGTATGAGTGTTCCATTTTTAATCAGAGACATTAGTACTCTATTACATTTAAAAAAAGAACAACATTTCATAAATTACAATAAAATTGCCATTCTAATAAAGTACTATTTATTTCAAATAAGATCTGCAGAGATTTGGACTTAGCCAAGTACCAAGCATGTCTGTCTGATTTCTTATATGTTTGTGTGTCTCGCATTGCATGCAGTCGACACGTCTCACCATCGACCAATGACAAACTACAAGCCCTTGGTAAGACACCTTTAGTATTTTATTTGAGCTGAGATTATATTCGTATTATGTGCTTGAATGTGTTGTCCAGTCTGTTGTAATTTAGCGGATTATTTATATTTTTTATAGAAAAACGAAATCGCGAATAATTAGGATTAAAATTAGACGCAACAGGTTAAATTGTCTATAGCACCGACCTGTTAGGTTACTATGATAATTGAAAGTATAACACTCTATTTTTTTCTAAGTACGTTATGGTAATTTCAAACAGCGTGTATGAGGTTAGCTTTGATATGAGGCTTAGCTATACGTTTGTATAATGTCCAGACTTCTAATCGTAATTTAGTTATCATAAAGTTAAAGTTTGGAGTCATATTTATCACCTTTTTAAACTGATTACTAATATTATTGGTTGGTAGACAAAGCCTTAGAATTTAGTTGCTAAAGCATCCAAAACCAATAAATTATTTATATAAATCGTAATAGATTCCGTTAAAAATAATTTATTTCATTTAGTGAAATTCGCTTCCATTTCTGTCTAAAATTCTTTAAAAGTAACCCTATGTCATACCAAGTTATCTTTTAAGCAAAACATCATTTGAAATTGTAACTTAATAATTTTAATACGCGCACGCGCTCCTAGACAAGTGGCATATGATCACAAAGTTGTCCTGTTGAGATGGTCCCTCTATTTACGTCAGTAATTTTAACTCTATGCATAATTAACGTTAGTAGAATAGAATAATATAATAATTCATGTTTGGGATTGTCGTATACGTCAATTCCAAAATAACAGTACCTATACTTCATCTGTTTAGTTGCTTAACTCTAGGTTATGTATAAGATGACGGAGAAAGAATAATAATAACCCCATCGCTTCCTATAAGTTTCGTTATAGCAGACGGAAAACGGAGACGATTTCACTGTGAGAGAAAAAAAATGGAAATAAAACCCCGCACCAACCCGTCTGGCCAACGTGGATAAAGTAGACCTTCCAACATTGGGAGAGGCTTATACCGTACAGTGGACTCCTATATACTAATTATTAATAATTCACGTAATAATGCTATTTAAAGAGTTTGAAAATGCAAAAAAATAGCCCATTTTTGTTAAACTGATCATTAGTATGTATTAGCTGTTTTCGTTTTCGGAAACGTTCCCCTATCACCCTGTATAGATCACGAGCTTCTATTGTCATCAACCCTTTCACACAACCTTGTTGATTTCGGGTGTTTATAACCTCACTTTTTGTTAGACTTCACCAACTTCTACAATATATATTTTCCGAAATTAACCCCAACCGACAAGTCAGCTTCCATTTACTAATATGAATTTTAAAAAAATAATTGACTTCCTGGATTTATATAAAAATATAGAGACTGCAAACGAAAGTAAAAAGATATTTACTTTTAATGCTAATCAAGATAATTACGTCATACACATAGTTTCAACAAATCAAAGAGTCGAATTTGTAAATTCACACGAAAGGAATCTTCAATTAGTAATCGAAGAAATATAAATTAAAAAACCGCTTGATGAGTCTGAATCATTTTCAGACTTACCGTATCCTGAATTTTAGTGCAGGACGAGCCTCAAAAAGTTTTTCAGACTAACTATTTTTTTTGGAAATAACAAAATAACTGCATTAGTGCAAGACGTTGCGGGCATGCGCGCGCAGTTTGGTAGTTTTGCGGTCGCTCTGCCGAAGTATTTGCGGTACAAGTTTAAAAGTGTCATTGCTTTCAAACCTGTGGGTTTACGATGAATATTATAGGTCAATATTTTCGCTCCCATTTAAATACTCTTATCAATAATCTACACGATTTGAAAATATCATGCTTGAGTTCTGATTATTTTTATATATTAGTTGTTATCCACGTCGGGCCTGATTATCATATGAACATCTATGGTTGTTACGGGTTGGTAGAGCCCAATCTAATTATTCTAACTTATAGAAAACACACACTCACACTTAATCTATGTTAGGAAAAATATTGCAAACTAAGACATAACGTAAATACCAGACATAAAAGTAATCTTGTAGGCTGCGACAAAACTATTTTCAGGGTAACTGTATACGCTTCTATATATTCCAACAAATTTAATAAATTGCCAAAATGGCTAGGTATTACAAAATCCAAGATTATTCGGATGATAATGAATGCCTGCCTGAAAATAGCTGTTCACTCAACTTGCTACCTTAGCAAATTATCGTATCTAGGCTAAGTAAATGTTTGTAAATAAACCAAAAAAAATGAAAAGCCCGCTGCTTTTCTTGTCGCAGTCTTCTCTGGCCGGAGCCACGGTTCGAATCGATGATCCATTTTGCTAACTAACCTATAATATATTATTAATTTTGACGTTTTGTTAGTTTCGTTTAATGGTCTATACAGAATAAATAACGTTTGAATTTTGAATTCTGGAATTTAGAATTTTTGAACAGAAATTCGATATTGCCGATTGATTATGGAGGTCATCTGGTAGTAGCTTAACGGACAATATCAAAGTACTTTCGCATCTCAGTGACATTAGAAAGCTGATCCCAACTGAGTTGGTAAAACTTTCAGAGAACTATGTGAATTTACCACACATCAGTAGAACAATGTCGTTGACTGTCGTCTATAGTGAGAACCCTGTGAAACCTTACTGAACAAGGTAGCTCTCTCTTGTGACTTCCTGATGACATAATGGAGAAGAAGAATAGAGTGCAAGATGTGTCAAGTCAAGAGCAACTGGCTCTTGACTTATGTTATGCAACAATATTACAAAAACATTAACTAAAAACGTTCTGTTTACAACTTACAGAAGTTTATTAATGGTTTCCTTCTACAAATGTAACTCATAATTCAACATTGTAAACAATACACGATGTTTTATTAAATTGTTGCATTTAATTTGTAAACATGTTGAACCTTCAAATCTGAAATAGCAATGCGTGTTGAACTTTCAAAATAGACCATAATGCCTCAGATTGTTGATTTTAAAACATTTAATGATCTTGAATTCCGGACCTAAATTCCTTGTAATGCTAGTCTTGTGTTGTGTGTTGATGTAGAATATGTTTAGGAGTTTTCTAGCTGGCGTTTTATTTTCGAAAATAAACTGAATGCCATTATGAATTTGTAGCTGCAAAACATAAAAAAAATCAATGCCTCGTTCTTCAACTAATTGTGTGTTATATGTTCCAGGGCTCAGCGGATTCAAACTATTCCCAGCCGTCATCGGAGCTGTCGATCGACGACGACAAAGAGGTGCTGCGCCGCGAGAAGGAAGCGCAAGCACTCTCGCAACTAGACAAAGCACGGGTTGGTATAATCACGTAAAGTACTATGAATACTTAGGGTGACAAAACAGAGTAACCACGCGTCCAGTGCCAAATATAGTAGAAGGCATTCCTTCGAAGGCCAAAATACTGGGTACCTCTTTTCTTTACCGCGCCATAAAGAAGTTGGTTGCCATTTGAAAGCGTCTTCCTGCCATCTCCAATAGTTAAAACGAGAACTGCAAATGCATCTATCTAGAATGTCAAACTGAGGACCACCATTTAAAAATTAAAAAGGAAGAACTATGTTAATATGACTGAAGGTTTATAATATAATTGCAGATTCAAATTTCATCCGTACCAACACAAATATCTGTCGATCAATTCATTCATTCAAACATCTATTTTGCAGATAGTTATAAGTTTTACTCTGTATTTTCCTGATATTTCCAGTCGAAGCCAGTGGCATTTGCCGTGCGCACCAACGTCGCATACAATGGTCTGGTGGACGACGACTCCCCCGTCCACGGCAGCGCCATCTCCTTCGATGTGCGCGACTTCCTCCATATCAAGGTAACCTGATCCATTATCAGTATTTGCAATTTTTGTAAGACAAATAAACAAAATGTTTATATTTTAGGTTAAGTAAAGGTCAGATATGTTTAATGTAAAGGTCAGATCGGAAGAATAGTGCCTAGTCGTAAGATTTTTGGCAATTGTATTTTCTACTTACACTGTTACTACTAGGATTCCTGGATGGATGGATGGAGTGACTCCCAGGGAAATGCATACTGGGGTGAATGAATTTACCTATGGTTCGGTTCGTAATAAGTATTTTGGAAGGTCAGAGACAAGAGAAAATATTAAGGAATAGTAGAGAAATAGATCAAAGAAATATGGAAATAAACTATTCTTAAATTAAAATTAATTCTGGTCGTAAAATAATGAATGAGATAATGACCATTATGAGTAGACAGAAATTAAATGCACACATTCTAACCATTCCAAGTGTAATCATTACAGGAGAAGTACGACAACAACTGGTGGATCGGACGTCTCGTGGCCGAGAACTCGGACATCGGGTTCATCCCGTCCCCGGTGAAGTTGGAAGCAATCCGCACGGGTATCAACGCGCGGCGAAGCACCCGGCCGGCCTCCACCACGCCCGGCGCCGGGCCCGCGCCGCCGCTCTCCAGAGGTAGCACTCCCCCCACGCCCGGTACGTCACGCATACCTCATTACCACCACATATTACGTACACGTTTGTGAATCGAATTGGTCATACGCTCTCGATTTTTGACGACTATCGATTTTTGGGAGGCATTTGATTCAGTGAATCAATTTCGAATTGCATTGGCTGATTGGAAATTTCAAATTGGTACAAATTGACGACTAGTAAGATTGATCTTAAGGATCAAAAAATTGCATCAAAAATCATCCTACATAATGTAGGATGTAGGATGATTTGGATCCGTAATGATGGAAACTTGAAAACTTATTACAGTGCAATGTAAATTGGTGCTGTTCAAATTGATGCTCTAAATGAAATGCCTCATCTTTCAGTATTCAATTTCCAATGTATCAGGTGTGAAGTGTTCCGATTATAATATGAAAGTGCACATTAGTTTGAAACCTCTAAACCTATGATGACTGTAGGTTAAATAATTATATTTCTTCATCACTGTACTGGTACTATGTTAGCCAGTGAATTGACAATTGCCCTTTCCTTTACTATCAATTGTCAAATATTTATTAGTATACACATATCTATTGCATTTTAACTGGCATTATTGAAGTTCAAAATTATGACTACTGCGAAAAGGGTCTAGTAATATAGTTCTAATTGTCCTCCTCACAAGAAATACAAAAATATCCGAGTGGATACTTATTTACTACGAGTCCAGAAAAACTGGGTTGATTGGACATTGTGACGGTTTTTTTAAATTCGAACTCTTAAGCTGTTAATTGTCTAAGTATTCGTAATACGGACGTGGTTAACTTCCTATTACGTTCCCCTGGCATGTTTGATTTAGGTATCACCAACTACTTTCACTCCTTATTCCAAACCTTGTTTAAATACTTCCACTTGATATTTTGCTGTTAAAATACTAAACACGATAGTTGTGGAAAATTTGAGATGTACTTGAAACTATGATGATTGTTATATTGTTTTTAAAACTATTTGCACAGTCTTCATAGTTGAGAACGATGGCATTCCAATGTTTGTTCTTAATGATTACATAATAGACTATTGTAAACTGACGTAGTAACTAAAATTGGAATGCTGTTAACCAAGGTGACCATTTGCTAAATGCTTTAAGATAAAAAGACATAAGGAGCCTAATTTTCAGGAAATGCACAATTAACTTCTGCTGCCTATTTGTAAATACTCAATCAAGTATTAGATTGAGCCGATGACAGAACTTAAAACCTATTTCTAGATTTGTGTACTAAAACTACTTCTCAGTCACAAATCTACAAAGACCTTTCACAGCTGCTACATAGCATACTGTTATTTACTAAGTATGATACTCGTATTAAATTATGCTCATTGCCTGCTTTGTTATTGACCAAGCAAGCGAAGCGAACGAGAGTCTACATTTCGACAAGGCAGCCCGATTCGTTTATATGTCTATGTGTCAATTCCGGTCTAGAGAGTACATTTTTGAATAGTTTTTTAGATCAACTTCTATCGAAAGCTTTTACGAAGAGGGAAAAGGGAGAGGTTTGATATAATTTTGCTAATGATCCGTTCAATTTTTGATGATTTTTGGATGAAACATCAAGGACATGATTCATCACAGGTTGGTGTGAAAAAAGGTTACTTACGAGATCTACTGTTCACAAAACTACTAGTGCAATATAATTATATTTTAAGAATAATTATTTTGATTATTTAATAACATTGATTCAGTCAGAGTTTTGACATATATGAGTGTTTTTTCTGTACTCAAAAGCTTTTGCACTTATGACTTTTTATCTATTGTCTGTAACGTACAACGCAGTTTATCTTTTTTCTGGTTTATTGTCTTGCTCTTTCTAACATTGGACTGCTGGAATTTAATAAATTGTAACAAAAGTGCTACTAAATTTAACAAAAATATTGGAAACAAGACGATTTTAATGCGTAGTCGTGACTCGATGTTTTAATTGGCATTTAACTATTTATGTTTGTAAATATTGAAACTTTGTCCTATACCATTTTGATTCTATGTATTTCTTCTTATATTTCTATGAAGAATATATTCCTATTATTTACTGATGCTACCTTTATAGTGAAATAATTATTTATTGAGATAGACATCACGTATCTTCTAATTTTATATTTTTTTGAATTAAAAACAAAATTATACGGAATGTCTCAATGGACTGAGTCAGTGGGATTCATTAAGGCATTCGGTGATATAAAGCCAGATGCAACGCAAAGATAAAAATGTATAGATTTACCTAAATCTTTTAAAAATTAAGTATTTCTTTAGTGTGAATGTTTGTACCTACAAACATTCACACTAAAGAAATACTTAATTTGGCTAAAAACATTAAAAACTACTTGAATCTTTTTATCTTTGATGCAGATTTGGCTGCTTTACACGTAAAATGTAATTTGGTCACAATTTATCACAATCTCTCTTTCCTATTTCTTTACTACAAAATAATACTTATTATTTATGGTATGTATAACTGCTTTGTACTCTCTCACCATGCGTCATAATATCATCAGTGTCGGTGGAATTTGCTAAAATTTCCTGGTTACCAACAATGATGTACCGATTATTAACTGATTAGTCGAACAAATTGAATAAATGTTTTCTACATTTTTTACATTGATTTTATTAATAACTATTATGATTAACTTTACTAATCCTAACAATATATTCTAGAATTCCAACTATTTCACTAGGTTACGACTAATTAGTTTGTACAGTTAATCGAAATAATCGGGATAATGGACAACAAGTAGTCGATACATCTTATAATGTATATATCGCACTCATATTTGCAACATTTTCAGATGGGCCATCGGTTGATCGAGGTAAGCTCGCACTCCCATCGTTCGACACCAGGAAATGTTGTAAATTTTCACCTATAATCCGTTTACTAGATGTTACCCGTGATTTTGATCCAAGTCTGCTTTCTATAGATCGTCGTTGATAGTGCAATGTTTTAAGTTAATCTTTTACGTTTATGAGTGTGTTCAGTGAAATATGTGTCAATATCCCATAATATTATATGACGAGTACAATTATTCTTCCATACTTTGGATAAAGTGATATCTAAATTTAAAGTCCTAAGTTCAGTAACATCTTGTACGTCATTGCCACCTCATTGCCCATTATATGCATGTTTCTTTTTAATAGTATTTTCCAGTCTCGTACTTAATATAACGCTTTTTTTACTTCTCTTCGAGTACTTACAGGAACTTTAGCAACCTATATATTTAATGGTATTATTTATGATAATAATTTTTTCAACTCTATTATCTTATTTATGTGGCGCAGGAGTCTAAAGTTTGGAAATATATTGCCTAACTAATAAAGTAGAAAAAATCACAACTTTGATTTTCTAACTCAATTACTTTCAAGTATTTTTTCTACTTTTAAAACTCCTGATTTGTGCTTGGAGGAACATGTGTTTGCTAGAGTAATTTGTTGCAATAATTATTACTCTTGATCTAAATGTTAGACGTGGTGGTGGTCGACGTTTGTTATGTAAAAAGTAGACAAGCATGTTACATGTGGTCTTATTGTTCTATCATCTGAAGGTATATAATGAGAACATGGAAATAATTGAACCAACTTTATCATACTGTATGTATATAGCATTACGATAAAATATCCTAAACTTCAATAGTGAAGCACCACACTAACTCAATGCACCAACTATCCTTTCTCAATTACAGGTGAAGAGTCAGATGGAGCCGGTCGGGGACGCGGGGCCGGTGTCGGAGCCGGCAAAGAGAAACGCAAGCCTTTCTTCAAGAAGACAGAAAATAACAGTCCTTACGATGTGGTCCCTTCCATGCGCCCTGTGGTACTCGTGGGCCCCAGTCTCAAAGGATACGAGGTCACAGATATGATGCAGAAGGCACTGTTTGATTTTTTAAAGAGACGCTTCGAAGGGAGGTGAGATTTTGGATATGCTGGTAAAGATATTTTGCTGGAAGGGCAGGAAAGAGTATCACGTTAAGTACTTGTGAATCGTTATACAGAGTACCAAATTATTTCACAGGTAGTGTTGCTGTGTAAGCCAAGTTTGATAAATAGTATTTTTTAATACTGGTTAAACTATCAAGATTCGTAGTATTTTGTGGAAACGTACACCAATATTACTACAATTATGTGATACAAGAATTTAAAACGATGACTAAATAACACAACACTGCTATTTGCTATTAACCGACGAGCTATTTTGTAAAATGCCATATTTCGTTTAAAACTTAATTGAACTAATAATAATACAATAATAATTGATTTTCTAAACACTGAAGTTGCTTTTGCATTACATTAACACCTTTGAGGTAATAATTTGGCTTACTAATTTGAATACCTACCTGAGTATGGATATAGCTAGTCGATGATAAACCCAACGAAAACACGAACTTAATTTAAATACAAGCTCAAATTACATAACTATATAATACTTTTGATATAAAATATGATAAATGACATCATCAATACATAGTCTAATATGATATTTGTTACTTATTACTTACCTATTGGAAAGATAAATTACGAAATTCCATAAATTTTACTTTCAGCAAAACTTTTGATCCAATTTAAAAAAACTAACAACTAACCAACAATCACGACAAACTAACATTGCAGGATAATAATAACGCGCGTGATGGCCGACATATCTCTCGCCAAGCGCTCTCTGCTCAACAATCCGTCGAAACGTGCCATCATGGAGCGTTCCAACTCGCGGTCTACTTGCATCGCTGAAGTACAGGTATGATTGCAGGATCATCATCACCAGAGTCACGGCCGACATTTCATTGGTCAAACGAAACCTAAACGCGCCAAAGAAACCGTTCGTTGAGAGGGCCGGTAACAGGAACTGTCTAGCCGAGGTCCAGGTGCGAATGTTCAGTTTTGTAGGTAGCTATGGTGTTGTTGTTTGAGGCACGTTGGTTTGATTGGGCGTGTTTGGAATGAGAGGCCCGGAGGCAACAACAATATATCGTCAAATTGAATATGAGTTGAGTTCTAACGTCATTTTATTCGACAATTTTACCCTTTTACTATGAAACTGGATTATGTGCCACCCAAATATTTAATTTTAGAAATCAGGTATTAGAGATTATAAAATTGAAATCTGGTATCTATAATTTTACCCTAAATGTATTATTGGCCACAGTATAGTATTATAATATACGTAACCATACGTAACCAATAGTTGTAGTTGTCTGACATTTAGAACATCTAAAGCTACTTCATACGTATTCATCGTTAGAATGGATATAGTTTATATAATTATCTCGATCCAAACATGCTCATGTTGTATTAAGTGGTCATTATAGCTTACCTACTAACAAACATTAATCTTATTGAAATCGTATCGAATAATATTAACTTCGTCCCATCGTCGTTTATAGAAATAAATAAACCTCATTTGCCACATTTACATATTGATTTGTCACCAAACATGACACATTTATTTAAAACATACTAATACATATTATTATAACTCCTTCATTCACTTACAAATATTTGAGACCAAGCATGCTTCCCTGCGGAACCCCGTTTAACCAATCACTCGGGAGTGGACTGCATGACTTTGATTTATTAACATTATTGATTACATGAAATAAAAACTGTTTCAGCTACTATTTTTTACATAATAACAAATGTCATCAAATATTTAATTTGATATAATTTGTTTATATGGTTTGCCCTATCAATGTTAAGGAATCGAATGCATGTTGGTAATCATTAGGTAATCAAGTAATTAGTACGTATAAAATCAAGCTCAGAATCAACATGAAACTTGTGACATGTAACTAAATTTATTACCAATATGTTTGGCATGATTTCGTAATTTAATTACTTTGGCAATTGTTACCATCATCATTCAATGTTACTTACAAATAATTGAATTATGTATTCAAGTTATTGAAAAACTTGTGACCCATTAGTTTAATTAGAATGACAATAGCTTGAATTGTACCTACATTAGACACACAATTTATTAGAAATTGAACATTGATTAAAATATATATGAAAGTCAATTCTCGTTTTAAAAATCCGTTCAAAATTCAGTCTCGATCTGTCTAAATCTAATGTGACGTCGAACATTCGTCGACCATTTCCTGGTGCAACATGAGCATCAATTCTCGTTAAACATTTTATTCAAAAGTACCTATCTATGTTTCAATCCATAACTAGACTTAGGTAGATCTAGTTATAGACATAGTTATAGATATAGGTAATCTAACATAAACATAACATAAACTCACGCCTTTATCCCCGAAGGGGTAGGCAGAGGTGCTAGCACCCACATTTCGCTAGTTTATGTTTAGGTCCCAATGTAATAGGTGGCGAGCCTATTGCCATTAACCGGGCACTTATAAATCTGCGATAAATACGCACATAATTTCGAAAAGCATCGAAAAGTCATTGGTGTGGGCCATGGTAAACCGGGGATCGAACCTGAGACCTCGTCTCAGCAATCCATTACCCATACGACTAGGCTACCGCGGTTTCGGTAATCTATCTTATAGATGATTGATATTGATAATTATGACAAATCGAGACTGAGTTTTGATTTGATTGATTGATGATTTTCCTACAAATTTTATTATAATAACATGGTTAATACCATCATCAGGCCGAAATTGAGAGGATATTCGAACTGGCGCGGACTCTTCAACTGGTTGTGTTGGACTGCGACACGATCAACCACCCTTCGCAACTCGCTAAGACTTCCCTCGCACCTACTATAGTATACCTCAAGATTTCCAGTCCTAAGGTGAGGATATTTTTCGTATCGTAATATTAGTAAAACAAATATGTTCTAGTAAAAAAACACTAAATTTAACAAGAATAGGATCGATTTAGAGTGAGTTCTTAAATGGGACTTGAGCCCGCGACCGTTACCTTACCTTACAGGAAGAATGCTTACTTTTTCCAATCTAAATCGATTTGAATACTTAGCATAGTAAATGTTCAAATTTTCATTTAAAAGAATAGGGGAAGATCAAAAGCTATACCTGAAGTCGATTAGAGCTTCATATGCAACTGGGCTAATGCGAAGATGACAATTTATATTTGATTATGACTTGTTTTTTATATTCCAAAAATGGCCACAGTCTACGGTCTTTTTTTCTCCATTCCACTCATTTCTAAATAATACAATATTATTATTATTTCAACAAAATTTTCCTTTACCCACCTAATCAATAAAATACCTTATTATAATGATCACACTGTTTGTTTATAACATGATTTATTAAAATTTCCAGGTGTTACAACGACTGATAAAGTCCCGGGGCAAGGGCCAGAGCAAGAACCTCTCAGTTCAGATGGTCGCCGCCGAGAAGCTCTCGCAGTGTCCTCCAGAGATGTTTGACATCGTTCTCGATGAGAATCAATTAGAGGATGCTTGTACTTCTATTGCCGAGTACTTGGAGGTAAGGGAACTTCGTCAAGTTTCAGTTAATTATCAGCAAACTGTGTTTTACGACAAAGCTTATATATTAGAGTAGTATTTAGAAAAGTAATAGTGGTTCATTACTTTGTATTTACGTATATTTATAAAATGATTAGCTACCGTTTATTATATTACCGATTACCTACCTAAATAATTTAAGTTTGGTGAAGATGTGTGATTTGTTTAACGAAGTCACTGAAAAAACACAAGTTTAACGCTCGATGATACAAGATTGTTTTACAAGCTAGCCAAAGAGCTCGCGAGCAGCATGTAGACGACTCCCGAACTGAATTTCGATAAAGCCTTCTAAGACGAGATTGATGATATTATTTATGAGATTTATGATACGCATGAAGCGCCGATAGGGGTCACTCCGTGTCAATTAGCTTTTTACTAACTGCTCTTGATTATCCGATTGTAAAAAAAGCTGTGTGTCAACTGAGTTCTGTCAGAACCTAAACATATTTTGCTCACTTGGTATTCCCGTGGCGCAGGAGTACTGGCGCGCCACGCACCCCACGCCGCAGGCCACGCCCCACGCCGTGGCGCCCGCGCCGCACCACGCGCACGCGCCGCACCACCCGCCGCACCACGCGCACGCGCACGCGCAGCCCGGTGAGTACACACGGACACACACACACACACACACACCATCACCATAGGAATATTAGGTACTCGTAAGATATGGTATTTGTCAAAAAATAAAAATAATTCAAATACCTACTATGTTATTGTTGCCTTTTAACTGCCCGTATTGCGCGCTATCTCAAAAGTAGATAATTTTAATAAATAAATATAAATCTCTATTCTAATGTTAGGTAAAATTACTAATTGATATACAAAGAAATGTCATCAAACAGCCCTCAAATGCTTTGTCTGCGTAATACTTCCAAATTATAATATATAACTAATTAGATGTTGTGACAATTTAATAATATAATTTAAGTAAACATTATTTTTTGTTACACGTCTAGCAAGAAATATTTCTCATTTATTTTTGCTTTTTAGTTTAATCAAATGTCACATTACTATTTGCCTTAATGCCGGGTACACACCAAGCGATCGCTAGTAGCTCATGAATTGACCACGAATTAATTAACCGTAACGTACACAGTGCCCTTAGCACGAAGAATCATCGAATTCTTAATGTAAAGTATCGAGAGTACAAAAGGAAGGCTGCTTACTCTGAAGCCGTGTATGTTTGAAGCTCGCCAATCACAATGCTCTTTCGATGCCTTTACAATGCTAATTCGATAACTTTTCGTACTACGGGCAAGAGAATGAGATAATCAGTTCAGAGCTCGCGTACAATGATTTATCAATGATTCCCATTCATTCAGCTACATTCGATTTATTTGTACTCAGTATGAAACTGATTTAAAATTAATAAATATATATTCATTGAAAGACACGATACAAATTACTAAGGATATTACCATAAAGTTATTAATTACACCTAGAGGGACACAATGTGCGAGTAACACAAAACCTAGGCGTGAGAAAGTGACAGAATATAATATATGAACCCTGAAACGTTTTTCTTGCATTTGTTGCTAGCTGTCATAAAAAAATTAAAAAGTGCATATTCAAATTCATTTCCCAATTTTAATTCAGAAACGTAAGGGTGAAGCTGTTGCTCTATTTGCGCGAGTAATAATAACTTTATGGAGATTACTTGATCCAACAAGATAGAAGTTATGATGCGTTACGGGGTAATGTAAGAACTTTACTGGAATAGTTTCTACGAATACTGCTTATAATAAAACACTTAAAATGAAGTCCACACTGCGTCAACACATAATAATATATCTTCCTGATTCTTGTTTTCAGACAATTTCTTATCAGAAAAACTAAAATTGACGCACAGCGAATAATATTGTTAATCAATCAATTACCTATGTCTTTTTTAAATATTCTTAAAAAATCGCTCGACGAGCATTGAATTCTGAGACAAAACGAGAATTTGGTTGGGAAATTATTTTGGACTGCTTTTTTGACTAGTTCGTAAATTTCTTACAATTCTTATGAGAATAGAGACATATTATAATATGTCGCAGAATCTTGCTAGAATATTTTGTGTAGCAAAATTACGTGGTGTAGACTCGACTTTACAGGCCTAAGTTTTTACATAGTTAACATCGTATCATATACTTCTGTCTTCCACTAAACCTATCTTTACTACTTGTGTAACCTTGTACTGCTATAATTTGAACCCCCTGCACACCCTGGAGGGCACCGGGAGAGATCTGACTCGTACAACTACGAGAGAGATAGAGGTAACTCCTGATTTACGTCTTATCACTTACGTTGGGTTATTTTTTTTTAAGTTTACATTGACGTGCTATACCTAAGTGTGCGGCTGCAGTCTAGACGGAGAGAGATTGAGCTATACACCCTATATAGCTTCATCTCTTTCCTTCTGAATCGCGGCAAACACGATCGCTTATCAGCACGTTAATTTATGTACCCATTTTCATTTCAATATTACATACATTTTATTATTTTCTGTTATATACTACGGCAATAGATACCTTGAATTCGATATTTATAAAATTTATATATGTTATGTTATATTTAATCATAATTTTCATTACATTTAGCACCATATTCAATAAATGTCTACTAATTTCGAAAGTACAATGACAAACTATGGACAAATATTGCTGATTTCTGAGTATAAAAAATTAAGTTGAGTCTCTCTCAACGACTGCAAACTATGCTTACGAGAATTACGCTTTAAGAGAGACGCATCTTTGTTTCCCAATTCAGAAACGGCATTTAAATTTAATATTTGAACATAAACTCCCATATTATTGTAAGCATAATGTAGCTTTCGAGACATTTATAAAGCGTCAAATAGTCAAAGTGTTTCCCTGAAAGTCAGGGTTTATTTTCATAGTTTGTGATAGTACCCCCAATATGAGATATTAATGTTGTACTAGATGTTGTATCCCTTCACCGACATTTGGAACGTCAGTCACGACACTGACACACCCTGTTCATTTCAGTACAAGCGAAGGGGCAGGCCCACTAACAGCCGAGCCGAAGATTATATTCCAGGTGTTTGTTGTCAGACGCTCCAGCACCCGTCCAGGTTGCATACACTTTCTAGCGCCCCTAGCCCCCTAACCGCTTGACGCTTAAGGGTGACGCTTTGACTAACATCTCTGGAATCCACGGATCTAGCCGCTGGATTCCACCAGCTTCCACTAACAGCGTTCAGAATGACGCTAACAGTTTGAAAAACCTATAAGAATGTTTCAATTCAAAGAATTGTAGACCTTTCTTGTCCTCGTGTCAAAGTAATTAGATACATAATCATGGAAAAATATATTTTAAATATTTTCAAAATTTCAATTATTTTTTCTTTCCGACATTCTCCAGTCCTGGTATGTTCGTTTTGCGTGACCCTTGCAACAACATGGCCATCTCCTCTCACTCGTCTCGTTCTCGTACCATCGACGTCACGTCACGCATACAGGGTGTCTATCGCCGGGGTTCAGGCGCTTTACGTACAATGTTCCACAGCGTCGCCGTCCCCTCCACCACCGGCTGCCGCCGAATTTGTGATCCCGGTCCCGGGTATAATCCGCAATTCCGGCGAGATCATCATGCAGATGTCCCTCAGTCTCGTATCGTAGTCGCAGTAAGTGCGGGTGTCCCTCCCCCATCTCGGAGAGGTACGCCACCTCCGTCCCTTTATCGTGTGACGTGTGATGTCGTGTGAGCCTATACCGAAACCCCAGCCGAGGCCGAGGCCGGTAGGTTTCTCTAGATAACGATAGCGCCCTGAGTTTCGTGTGCGTTTTGAGTTTGAGTTTTAAAGTTAAGGTGTTTTTGTTAATAGTTCTAGAAGCTCTCATTTATACTGATGCTACGTGTTGTACAGGCGGCAGGTCCCGCGCGGCGCGGCCGGAGCGGCTGGAAGAGGAGGAATATTACTCGCGCGGCGGCGAGCGCTACCCGCGTTACCCGCGCGAGTACAACGACTACGCGCACGAGTACCCGGCGCACTCGCACGCGCACGCGCACGCGGGCGGCGCGGCGGCGGGCGGCGCGGCGCACGCGGACGCGTACGAGCGCTCGGCGTACGGCCACGACTACACGCGCGACGCCTACTCGCGCGACGAGTACGGGCGGGAGTACGCGAGGGACGAGCGTGACCGGCGACGCGACCGCGACCCTCCCGACGACTACGGGCCGTCGCGCCGCGCGCTTAACGCTGTGTAGCCACTCTGACCGCGTGTTGTCACGTCGCCTCCGAGACGCCGTGGCCCGTCGTCGCGCTCGCCACGTCGCTTGCCACGCCCGCCACTCGCCGCCGCCCGCCGCGAGCGGCGACTGTATAAATTTTACATAATATATTATATTGATCGGGCGAGAGGAGATAATTTTAGTACCGTTAGATATTATCCGTTTCCCATTTTTTGAACATACTCTGTAATTATATTGCATCGTCTGTACTTCATTGTTGCAATCATTTGTAAATAAAATACTTTATATCGATGACAAGCTTTTTATTGTTGGAAGTATTTAGCATCTCAATTCGTATCTGGAAATAAATATTAATTGATTCTAACCTTAGTAATACGACGGCACTGGCGACGGAAGCTCTAAAGATAAGACGAGTTAATTGATGAGAATAGATAGATAGAAGATAAACTTTTCGAATTTGATTAATGAGATAAACTCTGAGTGGGTTCAAATAAAACATCTCATATCAAAAACATATCGCAGTTTATTTTAGACGTGATTGAAGTAAATTCGATGACGTACAACATGCCAAGATGGCCGCCACAATTTGCTGCCATAAATAAATTAAACATTAAATCGCGCAACAGTTATTAAATAGATTTAATATTCATAATATTATCGCTCGTGTGCCTCTTTGGTGTCTACTAGCTAAATAATACATTAATTATATACATTCTTTCTTACTAGAAATACATTTAATGTTGCAATATTACTATTAGGAATAATACAGAAGGAAAATGTTAAATGAACCATTATTAGTACGAATTTGAACAATTGTAATTCGCAAAATGATTTCCAATAAAATCTATTAAAACGTTGAGTTCCAACTAGTCAATTAATTACCCTTCATAATATCAACCATCTAAATTGCAAATGCTTTAGACATTATGACAATGGCAAAAATGAGACATGCTTAAAACTATACTTGTGACTTTAATTTGCAATTTATTACAAAACTGCTATTACTTAATGAAATCTGTTGATGAATACATTTTATGTTTCTTTTCTTCGTTCCTTCTTCTTCTGAAAGGGTTCTGTGCCTTTCTATGACTAACATTTACTGCCTCTTTAGGTTAATTACAAGGTTATTGCAACAACTCTTTGGTTTCACACTCACTCAGTACCCTGGCCTGACTCAAACTTCAGCGAATTATTTCCACAAAACTTTTCAAAATATCAACCCCAAAACATTATTTAAGAGACTTAATAATTACAAAAACAACAATTGCACTAATCGTTAAAATCTCGATAAAATGTATTAGTTTTTTTAGATTTATCACTGGCGTTTGACCAAGTAGGGCTCAAAGATCATACCAAATACGTTAACTTTCTTGAATCCATATTTACACTTTACACTAAACAGGACTTTATTTACACTTCACAAGAGTCGTTTTCTCACTGTCCTTTGGTGCCTTGTGTAGCTTTTAGCCCGGCACCGGAATTGGTTAATCCTGGCTAAATTCACGGCTAGTCAGATGTAGAGATAATCATTCTTTGTTTCTCTACAATAGCTAATGCTGGGGAACTTATACACTGGACTGTATCTTCTTTTATCTGCGTCAGCTTCTAACGAGAGAGCTGATAGTGCTCTAGAAGGTTCCTCATCCTCTGAATGTGTTTCTTCAGGGGCTGGGAGGCTTCTAGGCGGTAAAGGTGGGGCGCGGGGATTTCTTCGCACCCTGAAGTGGCAGTCGGTATCTGAGGGCCACCCTCGCTGCACTGTAAGGGGTAGGTCGTCGGCATGAAGTTTTCTTTCATACTCTTGTGAAGGACTGACCTGGAATTAGGAAAACTAACCGTTAATATTTGATTCTATAAATAAAGCAATGAGGCTTACCACTAATGTTATAAATGCCTTAAAATATTTATTTATTTATTATATACTTTATTGTATACTGAGTAAAAATGCATAATTAAAATCTTTACGTAATCTCTGCCACTGACAAGTATAAAACATATTCATAAAATGTAATCTTCTTATCGTCATTATCATAGCATGACGACGATGATGATAATGATGATGTTCCTGGTTGCATCTACGGAGCCTTTTAGCTCTTCTCCTCCTTTTGATATGTCTTATATTAAGGCTTTTCGGACACCCAAGAAAAAGGTCGAGAGAAAGGTCTGTGTCAAACTTGAGTCCATCAATCAGTATGTCTTAATAGGTCCTTCAACACATATTTTTTAACGATAAAACATGTGCTTATTTACCTCATAAAGAGAGAAGCGTTCAACCCCTTCATTGGAGTCGTAACAGTGCAGCAAGATGGCGAGCACTTCATCCACTGTGGTTCTCTCACTGGTGAGCAGGCACTTGTACTGCGAAGAAGACATCAGCGCTGAGTCGTATATCTTGATCAGACCGCCAGGACGCATCTGCAGTGAGAATCTGAAATTGAAACACATAATGGTTAGAGGTTTGTAAACAGTCTTGACATTTTGACAGATTTGTTGATTTGACAAGAGACATAAATTAGGAACAAAATGCATTTTGTGGGCATCGATTTCTTGATAAATGACTGATAAAGTTGACAGTGGGCTTAAGTTGGGTCATTATGATAATTGAATATACTTAGGTTGATAATCGAGTAAGAATTCTAATCCTACAGACGAAAATTCAGAGAATAATACACATACAGACAAACTATTTTGAGTTGGACTACAGAACTTGGATATTGCCAATTCGGTTGTGGAGCTCCGATGGCAGTCGCTACACGAGAATATCGAAGTTCAGCCGCATCTTAGTTAGACTAGAAAGCCGACCCCAACCGTGATGAAAAAAGCTCAGAGAATGATATGAATATATTAAAATTTGAAGCTAAGACTTTCTGTGTTGAATATTTACACTATTAAACTCATACACACCATTGTAATAATTACAAGAGTTCTATTCAAACATTATGTGACCAATATACATAAATATAAAGAATTTGCCCATTAAAAATTATGGTCTTCTAATACAAAACAGCTGCTTAAATAAATTTCAAACTAGTATTACGATCTATTGGTTCATTTTTTATTCCACCAGCGCGTACTTAATCATTCTAGTTTCATGCACCTGATTAAAATTATCTGGTTGAAGGTGATATTTAACATTCTTAGAACGTGGACCAGGTGCAACCGTATGCAGATGTGCTATTATTGTAGTATTAAAAGTTCGATGCCTATGTTATTATTGAAATTAGGTTCTTATTTTAAAACAAAATTTTAATATGTTCCAAATATAGTATCAGGAGTCCTACCACCCGCTCTAGGATATTAGTGTTATATTATAAGCTTAAACAGTATCTCATACTGTAGGTACTAGATACGTTTATTTGTTTATTTGTTAGAATTTACACTTTGGCTTACAAGATACAAAACACAAATATCGATGGACGACAGCGGTTTGAGTTCGAATCACACTATGAAAGTGAAGTTAGATTGAAATAATATTAATTTTAAGAGGTGGCTCATTGAACGGAATGAATTATTGAAAACATGACATTTCATAGAAAAAAATGTTATTTCAATACTACGTAATAAAAGTGTTACTTTCTGATCTAGATAAGTATATCAGTCTGTTATAAGTTTGACTATGATTTATTTCTGTAAAAACTCTTTACATTTACGCTTGTCTGAGTCATCGTTGTTGAACGTCATATCAACTCAAATGAAGCACGTAACCCCATCAATTTTAAAAATAAATTAACCTTTAAAAAGCTCATAAACTCTTAAACTATATTTAAACGTGCATTTAACAACAAACTTATAGTACTCAACGCTGTCAACATAGAGTAACACGATACATATGGTCACTAAGTAGAACTTGGTTTTTATAATTTTTATTGGGCGCCGAGAATAGCTCTTGCCGGAAGACGGGACAAAAGTGAATCTTTTTCTGTAGCGGCTGCGGTGGTCCCGCTGTTGAATATTGAACAGTTTGACCGATGGTTGGGAATTATTTTGTTGTGTTCAACTATTTTGATGGCGTTATTGTTTATAATCTCACTTGTTCTTGGATAGAGCTTCTAGATGGGTTCGAAATTGGAAATATGTTCTTGCACAATGTCTAAAATACTAATAAGTTTTAAAGTTGATTGTCATTTTCCTGTCATTATTCCATATTTATTTGGGGTCAGCGCAACATGTTTCAAAAAAGTTTAAAGTTGAATGCAATACTATTGTATTACGTTTTTAGATAAAATATTGACTGATGAACTGCCTTATTATTAACACCATATTAGGATTTTTGAACTACATCATTATTATCTTGTCAGCTTGATGATCTGTATTGTTAAAAAATTTTACTCAAGGACTTTAATACTAATTATTATTTAATTCTAAAATATAATTGTCCACCTGACCTTCGAAGCAACTCGTGTTATGATATTGGTCACGGGTTATAGAACTTATAGACAAAAGGCCACTAATTTTATTGTTATGCACCTGTTTTAACAAAGGGAGGTTTCATAATGAAGGGGACCCAATATTTTTGTTAAACACAGGAAACCGTAGTGAGGGGTACCTACGGTATGCGCAATGTACTTACTTAAATGAATTTAAATTTCGCGCTTCGTAGTCCTAATACATAACAAAGCAAAAGCATGATCATTGCGCAAATCAGTAACGTGATCAAAATGGTTACATAACCTTGCCATCACTTTATAAACATTTTAGTCCTGAGATCGCATTCAGTGATTGAGACTGAATACTTTTTGATAAACCAAAACCCAAAAGTTGCTTTTTATTATGCTGGGTATCGAGCAAATGAAGGCTTACGAATTTGGTTGATGTTGTTCAGTGTATATTCGCTGCAGAAGCAGGCCGTGGCAGCAACGCAAAGCGTCTCGAAAGAGAGGACGCCGGGCTGCCGTGGAGCGAGGGATATCTTCGCTACTAATTCACGGTGTGCGTTTTAGTCGGTTCGAGTCCGACATAACTTCGCTTATTGGCTCCGGTGGGATGGGCATCCGTGGTATTTTCGCGCACGGAAAAATAAAAGTGTATATTTGTTATCAGCATGCCATTCTGATTTTCGAATACCACGAATACCACTTTACTTTGTGTTTGTTTTTATTATTAAAAAATGATCTCATACTCACTTAGAATATCCTTTCGGGTGGCATGCCTGGAGAGCGGCAGGTCTCGCATCATCATCCAACACCAGCGTCGTCCGTAGCCCCGCTGCTCTAACCCTGACTTCCATGCTCAGGTAGAACAGTCGGGGGTCTCTGTGCCGCATCCTGAACTTGCCCAACAAAGTGGCCACCACCTCTTGAGCGCGTGTCCCCCAGGTGACAGACAGCGTCTTGTATTCGATGTCCGGGCGAAGACAACGCGCGTAAACTTTGATTGTCGTCTGTGAACAAGATAATTGTTTTATTAGACAAATTTGACTACATTGGTGAATTCTGCTGGAGCGTTTTTCTTTCGAGGGTAGACAGAGATAAAAATAAGTGTGAACAATTTTATTGCAATGGACTAAACAGTAGATGTAAAATAGAGGTAGGTCAGTTTTATTTATATGTGGTACACCAATTTTACTGAATCGCATCTCATGGAAAGCTTGACAGAAATCAAAAATAATAATCACTTCCAAAATGATGTAAAATTAAGTTACTAATAAGAAAACTAATCGACTACCACAGCTCTAAATCTATGTTACAAAATAAATAAATACAAAAGATCAATTTCATACAACAAATATGACTTGTAAAATATAATTTTGACATGATATGTATAATGTAAGTATATGTATTATAAACGTTTTGATAAATAAATTAATTATTAAAAAAATGATAAATAAATTAACTTGTTGTGATTAATCGTTTTGATCACAAAATAGATATAGCACTTGTAATAACTATACATATAGGTATGTAACTTATAACAAATGTTATTAATGACATGACATTTTACAAATCAATTATGTAGTCTTTAATATTTTGATACAACCTTCGTGAATGCGTTCAAATACATGTGCGGTATAGCTCAATGTATGAAGCCGGTTTACTTGCAATTCGCGATGAAGTCGGTACCGATAAAGTTCAAATTCTAGGTCATACGTGTAGGTGTTTCGCGCTTCAACTTTGATAACTTGCGCAAATACTTCATACTTCCGTTTTCAAGGCGCGATTTAATCTAATTTGCCAATTTTATCTTTTACATATTTGCTTAGATAATCGTATAGATTATGCTGTAATTTTTTTAAATATTATTTGAATGTTTACACCACCTTGTTAGTCCCTATACTTGCTAATATTTCGAACATAAGTTTTCACTTAGGCTTGCGTTATATCGTAAGATAAGTAAGTGGGTAGGTACTAGGTGTGTTATGTTATTAAATTTCGAGAAAGGGCCTGATTGAAGGCAGTACCCTGCAAATTTGTTTATTGGTGGACTAAAAATTGAACATTGAGAAGAAGTTACGATTTTCCTAATTGCATTATATTGGTACAAAAAAGTAAGATACGATTTTCTTAAAACTTTTAACTAGGACATTTCCACTCTGTAATTTTTGCTAAAAAAATTAAATTTCTACAAAAGTTATACGTAAATATATTATCAGGCATTATTTATTTATTGAGATAGATAATTGCCCCAAAAATAAAACTTTCACCAAAGTTTTGAAACCGTAAAGTTTGAATTTCGAAATATAGAGATATAGAGACGTTCATTATTTGAACATTCCAAAGTGTTCTTGAAAAAATCCTCCAAACAAAATACATAAAACCTGATCGCCAAGTACAGCTAACGACCAATGAAGTTATTATTCCGTATAAAAGAATGCAGGGATTGCAGAATTTCCAGTTCCCACGCACTACCGAATTCCCACACAAAAACGATTTTACGCGCACACAACAAAAAGTACACATATTTTATTAAAAACACACAAACAAAATTCGATAAATTTGAATTAAGAAACTCACATGTATATTATGGGGATGTAGCGCTAAGCGCATGCGCGGCGCGGGTACAGGCGTCACCATAGCCATGACGTGCGCACGAGACGACGCGCAGGCAACACTGAGCCCATAGAGCCCCCGACTGCCCCCGAGCGCGTTATTCTACAGGGGGTTTCATTATTTACCATCTGTCGTTCACTTCCTGATTTTATCGATTCTACAGGATACGGATTGTTTCATTTTTTATCTGACAGGATTACACTGAATGTCATGTTATTGGAGGATATCCTTTGAACGAGAGGAATTTAGACGTATTTCGGTTATCATTAGCTTTTTATTACGTGTTAAAATCTCATAATTATTTCATACGGTACAAATTAATGGCGACGATAAATATGGAAAAATACGATCCAACAAACTGTTTCCCATACTTTCCATAAACCAGTTAAAAGCAATGATGATAAACATCACTGTTTTAAATTAAATGTCTTAATTAGACTAAACATTGAACTACCCTTTTGAATAGTACTTGTATGTATGTGGTCGTGGAACCTGAGCTCTCCTGGCGCCGGAAGCTCCCACCCTCACAAAAGGTGAACTGACACCTGTCCCTTCACCGTGACGGAAACCAATCCACTTCCATCGATTGTATTGACACATTGCTTACAAGCGTGTGAAAATGTTTGGGGCAATTTCGCAAAAGAAAGAGAGGGCTCCTGGTCACTTTTTTTCGATAGCGTTTTCGATTATCAACATTTTTTGCTTTATTTGGACTTTACATGAGATATATGGACAGTTATATTTATAACGATACGACAGAAGGTAGAATGGATGCTTATATAACGCTTTGTACTTTCACCAATTAAAAAACGCTTATGACGTTGATGGGAGATAATGAATTAAAAGGAGGAGTAATATATAAGAGGTCAGTTCCTGTAACTATACTTTTGTATGTTACCCGTGACCTATGACACCTATTCCCGGAATAACAAGTAACCTATATGTGTCAGACTGCAAGCTATCTGTATTAAATTTCAACCACAACGGTTCAATCAGAAATAAAACAAATTTCAAAATATCAAAAAATTCAAACATCTTCACACAATATGAGAAAATAATCAAACAGCGATAAATGACGCTATCAACAGTAATATAATTAGATACAACACCAGTAGAATTCCATGATAAAAAAAACAATATTAAAAATATTCCACCCGTCTGAATTGCAATAAAATCCAACAGTATCCCATTGTTCCATCTAGACCTAAGTTCCTAGTACTGCAGTAAATTTTGTATTCAGACATACACATACACAATTTGCATACAATAGTCATATAAACACCCACAATCATTCTAAGCTGAAGAATTATTCAACCGCCAAAGAAAGTGCCGGTAAAAGTGGTCATCTTTCGTTTGATACGCAATGAACTTGAACTGAACTGTTGTCAAAGGAAATGCAAAAAGTGTAAGCGGACGGTCCAAGAATGCGGTACTGTCCGGTCTATCCCTGCTATGAAAGATGTACTGTCGGAAAAAAACATAATCAGAAAAGTTCCTTGTTATATTGGATTTTTATTCAACATTAACCGGTAGTGAAACCACAGAGTAATCTTGGCATGAGTTAGGTTAGATAAGGACGAAAAATTTTACTCCGTTAATGATAGCTTGGTAATGATAATAATTCTGTCGCCATAACAAAAGCTGTAAAATAATAGTAAAATAAAGGTTTTAAAACTAATAAACAAGCAAATGTCATAGTAGGTAGCTCCCTGGATCCCACAATAACATTCCATGCGTCGCTTAATAAAGTAATAAGAGCAATAATATTACAATTTACAGTTAGATTTAATGCACTTTTGGTAAATAATGCGTTTGGCCTAAGATCGTGCAAAGTAGAGAAGGAAAAGTAAGAAGGCGGACCCTGTAGGCTGCGGATTCACATGGTCTTCGATTGCTATCAGAAAAACATGTCTACATAATGATGATGATGACTGTTTGGTGCCTTTGTTCAATAGATACTTATGTTACCCGCATGAATTTTAGCCCCGATTCCGATTCGATGGGAACATTATGATTTTGTAATAACATTCATACATCTTCCCAAACTTTTATTTGATTGTATTATTAGTATAAGACAATTCTCTTATAGTTTACAAAACAAAATATGTAAGTAAAGCTAGTATAAAATACAGGCTTTTCCCTTGAGATTGTTCATAATGTGACCACATCATGACCACATTGTCCGCAGGTTAATTCTCGCTCTTAAAGAAATATCCGGTGCAGCGAGTACAGAGTTAGTTCTACTGAGTTAACATAGATGGCGTTAAAATCTGCTTTTAGTGAAACTGTTTGCTATTCGACCGCAGCTTCTACGTAATTATTATTTGTTTGTTATATAATGCGGGCTTAAAATGAACTATGGCACTTTAATAGACTATTAGATTCTAAAGAAAAGATTTATTGATATTATAGCTGTTCCTAATTCAATTTATCAATGTGACTAATTCAAAATGGGGCCTTGTGCGATTCACACTGTGGTCCGTCCAACTGGTGGTGTGAATCGACGAAGTACCATGAATGACGTGAACATAATTCATCATCACTTAGATATATTGTTAAGCGGTTTAATTTTCTTGTTTTTTTTAAATCATAGGTACTTTTAAATGAGATGAGATTTTCAACTGATAGGTCGGCCTACATTTTATACCTCTTAGGTGACAGACAAACTACCACAATCCAGAACGTAGTTACCGTAGCCTATGGACGTTCGTAACACTAGGGGCGTCATACTTATGCCGCCGACCTGTAGGAAACTTAGGAACATTTTTTCCAAAAATGTTGACATCCACATTTCGACAACTAAATACTTAAGTATATTTCAGAGACGAGCCGAGTAACCTTGTTGAGGCTTTTTCACAAAAATAATAACAATCTATAATCGCATTGGTTCAGGAATTGAATGCAGATCATCATATACGGCAGTTATACTCGTTACTACAACACCACCACCGCGATATTTTTGCCTAAATATACATGACAACCTTATTTTATAAACTAGCGAAATAGTCGGCACTTTCTCCGAATAAGGGATACAGTGTGGTTGTACCATAACATGTAATTCATTGCCAAATTAGAACAAGTTCAAACCAAAACCGCAGTGTATTACTAAATACTTTATAACAAATATAACCAATGTAATAATTATGCGCGGGCGCAACACGTACAGTTACCGACGAAAGTAGATAAGTAAATTCTAATTTATTAATCACTTTAGCTCTTAAACCTATCAAACGAGTAAGTATAATATACCTACTAAACAAAACACGAAATAAAATATATTAATTGATCACTGGTAATAACCGCGGTAGCCTAGTGGTATGGGTGGTGGATTGCTGAGACGAGGTCTCGGGTTCGATCCCAGGTTTACCATGGCACACACCAATGACTGCGATGCTTTTCGAAGTTATGTGTGTATTTATCGCAGGTTTATAAGTGCCCGGTTGATGGCAATAGGCTCGCCACCTATTACATTGGGACCTAATACACTGGCGAAATGTGGGTGCTAACACCTCTGCCTACCCCTTCGGGGATATAGGCGTGATAGTATAAAAAAAAAAAAATTGATCACTGGTAATTATAAAACCACCCATCTTCTCCGAAGGGTGTCGTAAGAGGGGACATAATGAAAAATATGCAGACAATATTACTGAGGAAATCTTGAAATAAAACCCTGTACCAACCCGTATGGGTATCACAGAAACAGTACGCCAAAGTCTCTTAACATTGGGAGAGGTCTATGTCCACCAGTGGACTACGATAAGTAAATAAATTGACAAAATTGATAGAATTATTGCTACAATATATTTCAATGTCGGAAAGGTTTTACTTAAATAATTTAGTCTCAATCAAGTTTTGTTGTTAACTGTACAGTGGCACGGGTTGCCCACGCGCACTGATAGCTACTACTATGTCGTAGGTTGACACCTGCGCCTGCGCCGTGAACGATCGTAGGCGTGTACATCGTCAGCGGTACTCTTTGTAATGGTTATTAGATCTTAACTCTGGTAACTAGAGCAAACTAACGTCTTAACTGACACGTCTTAGACACATTCATATATTATCGTGTAGTATCTATCGCCAACGTCATCACCAGTTTATTTAAGCTGACTTTTTTTGTTAGAACAGTAAAACAACTTTTATACCAACTGTAGTTAGGAACTCCATCATGTCCAATGTGGGTAATGTAATTTAAAATGGTAAATTAGCTTTTTGAGTGTTATTGTTAGAAACTCCTTCATCTCACTTCACTTCACTCATTTGTACACGCGTTCTTGTGGAATGCAAACTGGACTCTAATCCTATTGCTTCGTATTATTATTGTATTTCTTGTTAGTTGTAATCTGTTACGTGTGATAAATAAATAAATAATAATAATAAAAAATCAGTGCGGCACTCTTAAACCGCGTCTGCATTTACGTAACATTTTGCCGTGACCCTGTCAGAAGTGCATGTCCATCGCGTATTCAGCTTTGTGATAGCCGAGCTTGAATGAAACCTTCGATCGACTGGTGGCCGTGCCAGCACCACTCTAGTTTGTGTGCCCGCGTGCCACACGTTGTTACGTCCACATCTGCTGTTCATGTCACAAATGTGGACACACCTTTAGATGCGTCTGACACATGTTGGAGAAATTGCTATCTGATCCTACAAGTCTGTACTCAAAGCACCATAATACTTCGGCTTGACAAAACTCTACTTCACCCTTAGGTTGACTGGTAGAGAATGCCCATAGGATTAAGTCCGCCTTTGTACAATTATTATGTACTAACTCCGTACGCGTGGTTGTTGGTTATCACAACCTAAGCACCATCTATGCAACTTAAATTCTATATTACTAATCATAACTCTGACTCTACTTAACCGATTGCAATCAAACAAACGTAAGATTTTAAGTTGGACCAAACCCCTTCAAACAAAAAATTCACATCGAAATAGGTTCAGTAGTTTTTGCGTACATCACGGATAAACATAAACTTTTTACAAATATAGTATAGATAGATAAATAGAAGATAAATTTTATGCAAAAAGTCTCTGTCCTCAATGACCCGGTGTATAAACTAGCAGCTGACGGTAGTTTGACTCTAAAAATCCCGGTAACAGTACATATACTCAAGTAATATAACGATAAGTAATGCAAAAATAATACAATATTAATATGATTATGCTATTGTTATAAGAAAAATGACATAAAAATTGGTCCACTTGTTATTAACGGTACAAGATTGTACATACTGCGAATAACAGCAATGAATCTAATTTAAGTAATAACTAGATTAACTACCAGTGACATCGCCGAGATAGTACCGTTAAATGTTATTAAGGTATAATCATATTTAGCTCAGTCATATCCAAGAAAAAAATTAATGGTAAAAATCTGAATCCTATAATTGTGAAATGATTTCATTGTTTCCTACAATGCTTTGTAGTTGAGTGGTCACTAAACTGTCAACTAAATAATTGTGTAGATGTATATGGACGTGAACCCACTCCTAACACAAGCTATTGAGCTTAGCTGGAGGGGTTAGAGGGAATATTAGTAACTACGGCTGCTAATATGGTAACTTTTCCTATAGATCTCGTTTTGGATTTCCTTCCTTGGAGCTATAAGGGGGCTTTACGGTGATTTATTAGAATTAGAAATCACCATAAAGCCCCCTTATAGTATGAAATAAAAACAACTTATGCGGGGTGTATTGAAAACCTTTCGTGAGTGTTCCGTTATCGAATAATCAGGACTTTAAAATATAGGAAGGGGAGGAAATAATCAGGACAAAAACGAACGATAATGTGGTTTTATCACCCAGGCAAATAACGAATATCAAGTCAGTGCCGTTTTTTGCCTTCACCAAATTTGGAATATCATGTAAATACCTATCGAATCAGAAACGAGGAGATCCGTAAGCAATCGAAAGTTATCGACATAGCCTACAGAGTTAGCAAGCTGAAGTGGCAGTGGGCGTGGCATAGCAAGAAGGACAGATGGCCGGAGAACCTTTCGGCTCCAAGCCTCTCTCTCTCCGAATAAAGATCACGTTCTAATAGACGAGAAGAACGGAAGACATTGCCAGAATCGCGGGTACTTGTTGGGTGCACACCACTTTCAATCGGTCGGATTGGAGGCATAGGCCTATGTTCAGCTATGGATCTCCTATGGTTGAAATGATAATGATTACATGAATACAATACACATCTTCCTCAATCAGTTACCAATTTAAAACAAAGATTTAGTAAAACTTACAACAGTTACAATCCAATAGAATGTGCGGGTAACTGTCGTGGCGGCTACTGGCGACTGTTAGCGGACAAACATCCGCTGCGCATGGGCACGCGCGTGCCACAGCCGCCGCCTCAATTATCAAGTAGAGGGGCCCATTAAATTAATATTTCTGATCATTCGCGCCACTAAAATGCTGTCAAAGACATACCAGACAATTAGTAAATTCTTAGTACGTTTTTATCAAAAGAAATTCTTCATAAAAAGTTTTATATCAAAGGAGTTCAAGTCTCTTTAGTATTGTTGTTTAAAAACACATACGGACCTAATAGTTCCTGACATTCTAATGTTGAAAATTGGCCAAAATGTTTTCCTGCCCGTTATTATGTCTGTGAGGTCGTAAAGTAGATGAATACCGACAAAACTTCATTGAAAACAACCGCAGTATCATACATTATGAAGTTGAAATGAGTCCCTAAAGTCAGCGGTTAATATTGGTGTTCTCATATCGCTTCTGTATGAGTTTTAATCGTTTTGTTGTAAAGAGATTTAAGTATTGCAGGGGCGTTAGCATCTGAGGTGTCCGATCATAAACGTTTAAACGCACATCATTATGGTGCTACAATGAGAGCAGGTGGGACAAATATTTTTGACCATAAGGATAAAAAGATTACTAAGTGATAATGGCAGTTTCTAAATTTCTACCGTTCACTTTTAAGTTTTATATTTTTTGAAAGATACATAGTTAAGCCTCTATTTGATAGTAACCAATATTAGTTGCTCTATATATTATTTGCTACCGAATTAGTACGCCTAAACTACGTAGAGATTATATAGGACAGACTTTCAAATTATTACGCTTGTGACGGCCAAGCAGACAAGTTTCACGGAATCTTATAAATCTACTGTCATTTTGATATCATCCTAATTGACAACTAAATCAAATTATACACGTAATCCATCATAACTGACGCTTATAAAAAATCGCTGTTTTCGTGTCGCTCATTGGGCACAGGACGCCGCTAAATTGGGCTGAATGAGGTGTGACGTTAACAGCAGGAAATTAGGAAATGGGAAGCACGGACGATCGTGACCACTTTTGTCCGGGACAGTTATAGATCTCCGTAGTTACTTGTTACGGGTATATCCGCCAGCGATGCAGGGTTAATCGTAATTGCATGGCCCATTTAGAGGGTTAGATTTAATTAAACGGAACGAAAAGATAGTTTTGCTTTGACAGATTTTTTGATCTGTAGTTTCATTCGTTCGAAATTTGAAAGAGACATTTTCTGTTCAAATATTACTGTCGAAGTTTTTAAAGAGAAAAGTCAATTACTTTTTTTTTATTTTTTATTTATTTATTCATATTTATTTTATATATTATCATATTTTAATTGTGGAATGCCAGCCAGTAATCACGGTCGCGTTATTCCTTGACTACTGTTCTTCTATTGGAGGCCTTGCCTTAGGCACTTTAAGGCAATGATAATCATAGTAATAAAGGCTCCATTTTTATCTTTCCAATATTAGAAAATTTCGAAAGTTTTTAAATCAAATTATTGCCACCTCACAAGGAAATTGCAAATTCTATTGTTTGAAAAGTTAATCGTAAAAACTACAGGAAACATGCGTTGTATGCAGAAATTGTTGATTATATGTGCGTGTATCTAATAAAAGTGCGTGAGCACTCCACTGGGAAGGCACTTACGAGTTATTTACAATGTTATTCAAAGACTTCTGAGTATACCCACAGCATGAAACAAACTAATTGTCCACTTAGATTTATTCGATTGTACAGCCAACGACGAAATCAGCCTAATATTAGATCGCTTTAGCTCTTAAACCTTATATAAAATAGTACACAAAACATGAATTATTAACTTTCTCTTTATGATTAGAAAATAACTTAGGCATCAATTCATTCATTCATTGTAATGTTAAGTTCAAATTATATTACTGTGAATGATTTTCAGAGATGTACAAAATACTTTTCGAAAAGTATTTAAATACAAAATGCAAATACTTTTTTAATATAGTATTTCAAATACAAGATACAAAATACTTTTGACTTTTGTATTTAAATACTAAATACAAAATATGTATTTTCAAAATACTTTATTGAAATAAAATACTTTATGGTAAAATTACTGATTTTCTTTATTCATTAAAGATTTTAAAATCACAAGCTCTTCAAAAAGAGCATCTGACATGTTGCGTCTGTGTGAACGCATAATCATACCAGTTTTTTTATAAATAAGTATATTTTTCTATTTCTGTATTTTTATTTGTCGTATTTAAGTGATTATGAATGTATACATTCATAATCACTAAAATACGAATCGTTAAAATAATGTCTTATAGCCTACACGGCATATTGTTTAAATACAATTTGTTTTGGCATTTTTTTAAAGACATTTCGAGCGAACAACACAGAAATAATGAAATAGCTGTCAGCACTGCAAAACGTAACAGTGACTTTGAGAATTGTCAAGAGGGGTCCCTCATATATTATTGGTCAGGTTTTATATGCATTTTGTTTCATCTGTCATTTTGCGCATAGAAGCTGCTGCGCCACTAGTGGGCGTTTTTTGTTTTTACTGAATCGCGGAATGCTTCAGAAAAATGAAGCTAAGAATAAAAAAGTATTTTGTATTTTACAAAGCATTTTACAAATACAAAATACGTCTCGAAAAGTATTTCAAATAAAATACAAAATACATTTTAAAAAAAGTACTTAAGTACAAAATCCAAAATACGTATTTTGTATTTTGTATTTGTATTTTAAATACAAGTATTTCAAATATGTCACAACTCTGATGATTTTGTCCTTGACTATGCATAGTAATACATACCTCATAAGAAATGTGGGTATGTAATAATATATTGTATTTAACAAATACTGAAAAAATACGATAGTCTCGGGAAATTCCTTAGTATTACTCTAGCAATAAGTACATATTATGTTGACTAATTTTTTTCAGCGCTACACCGAACTTTAGTTTACCTTATCCGGTAGAGCATTTCACCTGTTTGTTACCTTACTATACATGGTGATAGGGAAACGCTCCCGAAGTTGAAGGTCCCTAAGTACACTACATATGGACATAAAAAAATACAATTAGGTAATGTTTTTATTTGATTTTATGCCGTTTAATTACGAAATTGGTAATTCGAAGTTCTGTAGTTAGGCTAATCGGACTTTTGAAGGTAACTCCAACTACCCGTAACGACAGCCATAGATGTTCGTATGGAATATGGAATGAATCACGACCAGACCAGTGCAAATAGCCATATTTATGCATACAAATATTTGCACTGAGCGGGGGTCAAACACACATCTCCTGCGTAGCAGTCACGCCTGAAAGGCTGTATAATACACTACTTAACAGTAAAAAGTATAAAAAATCACTAAAATATCTATAGGTATTCATTCTCTTGTCTTACAACATAGCTTTAAAATAAAAACCGAACATGTCTATTCTTAAAAAAATAACCTTTTTATCTATGAGTTACTAAAACTATAGACAATCTTAATTGTCATAAGATGACATTTAACCCCTGATCTTGGGCCATTTAACAAGTTTTATTGTTGAACTAAAACCAACTCTATCCATTTGATATAAAGTTTATATTACTAGGAGAAGGACGGGTGCATCAGGATAGGACGGCTACTGCCGGTTTTGATCAGAAGTCATAAGGATAATACAATTCGGTACGGTTTGGTTGTTAGTGCATGGAAATCTCTTAATTTTTGTTAAGTTGGCATCAGACGATTACTGAACGGAATCAATTTGTAAGGCTGCATGTTTTTGATGTTGCCTTCCTTGGTAAGAAGTAATAACAGTTATTATTTATTGTTTGTTAGTGAATATAACTACAATCGTTGGTTTTCATTGTCTGTAGGTGGTCGAAAATACCATTCTGTGTATGTAGAGTCAAGCAAAGTAAGAGGTCACGGATTCAATTACGGCTTAGTGCATATTTAGGCGCTATCTAGACCTAAACTAAGTAGTTTAACTTAACAAGCAGACAAGCACACGGCCCACCGAATGGTAAGTGGTCACCATGGCCTATGAACGTTAGCAACACCTACTAATAAAAACTGAGACCGCTGAGTTTCTTACTGGAGTCTTATCAGTTCAATTTTGACGTTTTGTAAATGCCGTTTAATAGTCTATACTTACATAATTTGAATTCTCAAAATTAAAAAAATACAAAATATGTTAATAGATATGTATATACATAAAATACAAATCTATTATACGTAGAAACACCCAAATATCCCAATTCAATGCAAATGTTCATGTCTACAAATATTTGCCCTGACCAGGCATTGGACCTGTAAACCTTTGATTTAGTGGTCTAACTCCACCGCTAAGCAACAGATTATCTTTATTCACACCCCATATTGCAAAGAACCAAAAATGCGCAACCATCTCAGAAATACTAATAGTTATAAAAATAATTTCATTAATAAACTCATCAATCCAAAAAGCTTTGTTTTCTTTCATATTACACAATCCGGCCACTCTCGTGAGTGGTACAATATATTATATTACAAAACTAATACAACATCGTTAAATAAAATGTAGGCCCTCCATTCCATTCCGAAGCCACTCGAGACCTGACCTAATCTCTCAAGAGTTTATTTCAGTTTTATAGATAGTTCGTCACAACAGGCTGACAACTGGAACAACATTGAGGTGCAAGCCCACCGAAGTGTTCCCGTAAAAGTCATAAATCCACAGAGTTACGAGTTTACTAGATAAGTCCCTTTGATGGTAACTGCTCGTAAGGATCTACTTGAGTACAACAGATGTGAGCCTATTGTTTCTGTAATTAACTCTAATAATTCTTGAGCTTAGGGAGTAATCTACACAATACAGTAAGTCAAATAAGAATATCTATAGATGTGGTCCAAAAATAAATGTTAATTTTTTGTGTGGTCTTACAGAAGATTATATAAATTTTTAGAATTTCTTTTGTCGAATTGACGGCATTTGTAAATTGCCATCGTGGTGTAGTAATTACTTTCACGGCAGCGCCGCTACTCACGGAGAAGGTCAGAGCATAAGTATCACTATTCGGGAAGGAATCCTAGAATACGTATTTTACAACCCTTAGTAGATTTTATGGTCGCGATTATTTTGTGTAAAATTTAAATAATTAATTACTTATCAATACATGTCATTATTGAGTACATTCATGGTGAAAGACTTAGCTATAATTAAAATCCTCACTGAAATATTTGCACACCATGGTTTAGCGCAGTATGTCAACAAGATTGTATTCATTGACCACGAAGCTACATACATCGAACACTACCCCCAATTTTATTATTACAATTTACTGTATTACACTTCAATATTTTATTTTGCTCAACGTTTTTAAGATGCATAGACTAATCAAAGTACACTCGATTGCATCCAGATTAACCTACCAGGTCAGCCAATTAAGGCAAATAATTATAAATTATTACACGAACGGTTCCGTAACGACGTGGGGGGTCTATTTTTTAGTGAGTTCTATGACTCTCTAGAAATTTTATCAATTAATATTGTACCGATTAATTACTTATTTAGTGAATCGAATCAAATCGATTTCAAAAAGAATCGATACTAGCAGATGTTCTGTGCTGGTCCACCTGCTATTAATCTATTACTGCTGGTTGTTTATAATCGCATAAGAGGTAAGAGAGGCCGAACAGATGAATAAAGAAATACTTTGGCACTCATGAAAAGCCAGCTGGGGACTTTAGTTCCCGTGCGTAAGTAATCCCCACGGGTACCCACCCCCTCGCTGAAGTCAGTGCGAGTGATATGTCGCCTCTAGCATATCCCTCACACCCTCTTCGGTGCAAAATTATGGTGTCCATATCTTTTTTCAAGAGGAGCGTGAGTGGCTAAGGCGTCGTGGGTTAAGAGAGAGAATGAGTTCCCTCGTCAAAAAAAGAGAATTTAACTTTCTTCAGGAAGCGCTTGATAGGTACATTATACACAAAAACAAACCAATAACATAAAAAACTGTAACATAAAAAATAAGACGAAATATTTCAAGAATGAAATCAAAGTCTGAACCTTCTTCTTCGAGTCTACGTCTGCGTCGAGTCTGGTAAATCTGGTTTCATGAAATTTTGGTGACCCAATAATTGACTACAACAATAGAGTTTTCAGTTGCTCTAAAGAGGTCTTCAGAGTGTGCTCAGTCCCTCACCTTTTTTAAGATACAGTTCTGTTGTTCTTAAGTGAACTTTTAGTATTTTCCTGGTTTATCCATTTAATTTATCCTACCCTTCAGCATCCTGTCATTACTGTAGTACAGTAAGCCAGCTTAGTCACATATTAAAACGTGTGTTAGATATTAAATTACGGTGTTACCATACTATCATTATACGATCATCATCTGTCACTTTTTTAAGACGGGCAATATAAACAAAGGTATTTTTAGTAAACAAAGCATATTAGTGCCAGATGGAGTTCAGCTGCGTACCTCAAATACCTTAATCATATTATTATATGAGCATATGCTAAAGGGTTAAGAATTAGGAACAAAACAGTTGGGACAAAAACTCTAATAAGTACGGAGGAGTACTTGCTAAGGGCTGGCACGAAGTGGAGTTTAGCTTACCTACTTCTGCGGAAGATATACTTAATACACACAGTGCTATGAACTCCCTGGTACTAATTTTGCGTACAGCAAAAAGTTATTTTGTTACACTGTTACTCTCAGCAGTATTTAGAATTTGCACAAATTACCTATAGCAATACTCTGGAGCACGGTTTCAATCTTCTTTTCCAAGGTTTAGTCTATCTTCATAGCAATTTAAGCTATAATGGTCATTCACATTAGGTACTATTAGTGGAATGTATCGAGATATTACCCATGCAATTTTTGGAGTTTCTGATATTTTGGCGCTATTGCAATCACCATGATCACGGAGGAACTAGTATTGGCGGTGACTCAAACAATATAGTAAATATCCCGATATCTCTGATAGTAAATTATCTATCGAGACTATTACAGGAGCAGCCCTAGAAGCAATCAACTCGTACTTTACATAAATGACACGCTCAACCCTACACATGCCTGCCATTTGAAAGAACCGCAAAAAACGCACCATGGTGTGCGCAGGCGCAAGCTAACGCGCACGTGCTCACCCGCCAGGTGCGCAGGAAGCCGCGCTCAATTGAAATCTTGACATTATTCAAGAGCTGTATATCGTTTTTTAATGTTCCTATTTAGATTTTCTATCGTAAGTAAACATTTTTGAAATAAGTGCACCTGTGCCACAGTCATTTAAGAGGTCGCCGCGCCACCTGCTTGTGTCTCGTGTCGTGGATTCTATGTCCACATGTTGCACAATATAACGGTGATTATTTTGAGTTCGTATTCATTTGGTTTGTTAAGTATTACTTGTTACCATAGCTGGTTTAAAAATATTCTAGGATATATTAAATAGCGTTATCTGGATCCAATAAGTTAAGCCTAGCTTGTAATATGAGGCCTAGAATGTGGATGTTATACATAGAATTCAAATAAATATTTGCAATGATTGGGAATCAAACATTTTATCCCTTTGTAAGACGAGACCACTTCAAGAAGACTGCCTGAAGTCGTGATATATTCTACAGAAGAATTTTTATGATTTTGACTACTTTACTTATTCTTTTATTTGTGTAAGTTAACAAACTAATTCTCCAGTAACTACTAGGCAAGAGCTAGTTTCCAACCATCTTCTCTATTGACTTCTGTGCCATTGTAAGTACATGTACAGTTATTATTTCGTAAACACACATTACTCGGCAATCGAACCTATGCCTATAAAGTTCCAATCAGATAACCCTGTTTCGTAACTGAACCGCTAATAAATTCTATTAAAATGAAATGGGCGTCTCGATATGGGACACTAATAAAAGTTGATGTATTTGATAGATTAGAACTTTATAATTGATACATGACACTTTGATATTTATGAACTCGTACGAAGCCAAAACAGAACACTATTGTTTTGGTTATAGTTGGAAACGCCCGCGTGTTTTATGAACAGGTACGTTATGCAAAAGAACCCCCTAAATCCAAGTCCTGATCGACTCGTGGGGGCGGACGCATAAAAACAAATTCAAATTCTCTGCTAGAATTTCTTTAAACACTAGACACGTCTCGCCATCCTAATCTAGCTACCATATTTCCATATTTACTTGATATAATCTCGAATTTATCTGAATTGCAGCAGAGTAAAAAAAGTTGAAGGAGAAATGGAACGGGAGAGAACCAAAATCATCATTTACCATCCTGGTGAGACCCGTCGAGAAAGCATCGAATGCCGGCGAGTGATAGGTGCACTCTGTCCTCCGGGGTCTATGAGTGTTGTAATTCTGTTGAAGTGGTAATCGTTAGAGGTTTCCACGTGTATGGATATTCAACAAAAGACATAAATACATACCTATTCATACAATTTTACATGAAAAGATGAAGACTTATTTTCTTTGCTGACTGCGAAGAAAGCTACAGTCTCTAGCGAGAGAACTAGAGGCAGAGGTCATGCCTTTTTAAAACGAAAGATACCTAATCGAATTACACAGTACAGTTCCTTCACTGGAGCCATTGAGAGTGGTTATATCAGGGCTTTCGGAGTCAAAACAACTAAAACACACGCCGTCTTTTTCTGTCTGTGATTGTTAAATGTGAGATAGTACAAAACATATATTTTAGAAACCATGGTGTCCCCATATAGCCCCCAGGTATGAGGCTCTCACTTTGCGCCGCCACCGAGGCCTGCTTCTGCTAGGGCAATAGGCGACTCTCATGGAGGACGGGCCCAGATCCACGCTCATGGAGGACGGAGGTCATTCTGCAACCTCGAAAGTCGCCTTCGCTCGTCGCAGAATTAGAAAACCTTACAGTGAATATTATGTCGTTTCCTCTTCGAATATTACTGTCAACGAATATTGGCATCAAAATTAGAACGCGGAACTCATAATTATGTCTGTTATCTGTAATGAAAACATTACGAAGAAAAATATTTTAAAGATACTAGTAGGAAGTGAAGATGGCACGCATCATTTCCCCTCTGTCGGCTCGGAGCCGCGCCCTCGGTGTCAATAGCACTTTTATCTTTTTCTCAGTAAATTTATTTTTAATTCAACCCAATAACTATTCGGAAGTACGCGTTGGTGACTTGTCTTTTGGTGACCTATTAAAATAATGTTGTCTGATTATTATTGATAGAGAAAGACCACGGAATAAATGAAAGAACATGAAGTTAAAATGTTAAGGCACGGAAAAGAAAAAGTATTGTATCTTAGAGTTTAGTGACTTTGACACTTGAAGTTCCTATTTTCACCATTTCTTTTATATGTTACTACAATCGCTATTTGTCAGAACGATGCCTTACCAGCGGCGATGCAACAAAGTTGCAAGATAATACCTCAAGTAAATAAGACTCGTATATTAAATAATGATGCGAGTGAGGTATGCATTGTTTGTCAAATGATTTGACAAGAGTGCGCTAACTGACGCTGCGTGTGCGCACCGAACAGAGCGGGCGGTGCACAAAAGAAAGAATATAGTGATGGGATGGTCCGGGACCTAACGAAAAGAATGAATCGACAATCATAATCTTTGGTAACCGCTTACCATAATCATGACATTTGCTTTATTAGGAACTTAGTTGTATAAAAATGAGCTAATAAGTTCAATCATCATATTTTCTTAGAAAACGATATTAGTAGTAAATTTATCTTGTGGTCACCTGGTGACGTGCAATCGCAACTACTGTTTTTATTAATATATTGCTAATACATAATACGGTACGCGGAAGCGACGAGTAATGAATCAAAGTTCAATAAACAGTTAAACACTACAAACTACAAATATAAATTCAAAATTAAATACAAATTCATTTCAGTGCGATATGGGTACTCAGTTGTTACAATTTATGCGTTAGATTCACCATATAATTTCCTGTAGATTCTGTAGTCTGTATTAGAAAATCTCATGTAGTCTATGTACATCAATTAAAATTGTATCAAGTTTATCTAGTTATTTTGTGATATTCATTTGTAGCCTTCAACAGACTACAGAATCTACAGGAAAAAGTATTAAAAGTTTACCATGTTTTTTTCTTACCCCAAATTACCAGTTTACCCCAAAATTACCAAAAAAATACCAGTGAACTATCACTCTCAACAAAAGTTTTTGCTGTATCTCTAGAGAGAACCCATTGCCCTGTCACCATGAAATTTATTGTCATTGCCCGGGACTGTTTATCCCATCACTACGTATCTTAAGTTCGTGACCGGTCCAGCCGCACGGCACGAGCGAGATATTCGTGTTGTACTAACATTTAGTGATTGATTTCCTCACTATCCGCGCTGTGAGCCTAGGAATAAATTTTTAATATTGAGTTGTAGCTTTAACTGTTTACATGGAATCTTTTTAGATAAATGACGACCCACAAAAAAGAAAAAATAGACATTTAAAGGTCTGTCATATATACATACATAAATATATGCAACATATATATATGCCTAAGGTAGAGTTGAATTAACATTCACATTTCATCAACTATTGTATTCGTAGCCACGTAATAGGAACTGAAATTTCAAAGTAAAAAGTAAAGTAGCTCAGTAGCTTTATGGTCAGAGTAGAGATTCGGGTCCTGTCTGAGCATTTACTTTTTCCAAAGTAAATCGAATTTTGTTTTTTCTTTTTATACATTTGAAATGTAATTAACGCATGATTGTTTGATAAAGTAGTAATACAGATTGACTGGAGATGAAAAACTACTAGAGGAACAAATTCTTGAAGCACTTGCAACTATTATTATCTAATCTGTGCTAGAAGTCAATATTAAGTCAGAGCAGAAGTGGGACTTCCCCTTCGGTTATCTGGTTTAAACAAATTAAGTGCTATCTTCAGCACTAATAAACAGAGTCTGTTTGTGGCGATAAGTTTAGTAATTGTTTTAATACGCCGAATTGAGAGCTTTGTGAACTCAAGTTATAAAGACTCATTGTTCGAAGCCGACAGATAGACCGAAAGTTTTAAATATAACATGGTGTTGAAGATAAATTGTTTAGTTCTGACCTTTCTTTTTTTTAAAGAGGTCAAGTGCGAGACGTGTTTCCGCGTCCTACTCAAAAGTTACTGTATAAAATTGTTCTTTGCTGATAATTTTATTACGGGTAGTTCTATACTTGATGTTGGCAAATAATCACAATTTATTTCATAGCTTGTATATATTTTTTCTCACTACAAAATCAAACTGATACTTTTTATTTATTTGACGCAATATTAACTCTCATTACAAATACATTCAGTCAATCTTCTCTCAATCCATATCTTCTATACACATGCCTGCAATACTACAAAGAGGTAGACAAAGGTTTATTAACAACTAGCTGTTGTCTACCTCCTCCAAAGAGGTCATTCAAACACGAAACAAATAAAAAAAAATACTGAATCAAACATTTTTCAAAAACGGAATATTTGATAAACTTACAAGTAAATGGAGCGGCATTGCGGTCGGCGATCATCGCACGCGCATCCATGCATCACAAACAAAGATCGTTACGGGCAGTAAGTAATACGAGAAGACGTTCAAAGCCCGCCATTGTTTTTGATGCGCAGGGTTGCCAACGAGTGTCTATTTATGTTAAATGAACCATTCACATGAAAACATAAAGTTAAATTTCGAACTGATTACCATGAATCTAGAGCTAAATATAACCTTCTGATGAGTAGATATGTTCATTTGAGTAAGAGGCTCTTTGCAGGAATGGATTTTTAATTTATACGTGCTACTTATCTGAACATCAAATATAAAAGTTACATTATGCGTATGGTCGACGCTTCTCGTGACTAGAGGGCTGGCTTCTTATGACAGAGTATAAGGATAGCCATATAACGTGGCAATCTTGTCAGTCTTCTGGGAACATTCCCACAAGAGTCTTAAGTCTTTTTTATTTTTGTTCAATTAAATAATATAAAAATAATTATTATTTTTTTTTTACCGAGGTCACCTTGAAGATCGGTCTGTTTTTTTCTGCCATCTGGCCTGTCATCAGGCTTAGGCAATAATGAAGTACTGACGCCAACAGATAATATCCTATGATATAATTAATGAGTGAAGGAAAATAGCCAGCAATATAACATTTGGTTCTCAAAGTAAAACTTTAATTAAAGCCTTTTAAAATATATTTCGCAGGAAACATAATTCAGCAACGGATACAGATTATCCCAAAACGATTGCACAAAAACTAGTATGATAAATGCCAAATACGTAACAGGAAGCAATATAATATAATAACTATTTTAATACATCAATAGTTTTATAATCTGTCTAAACATAAAAAATTTCATCCTGCAGTAGTTGGAATCGTGATAGACTAATGCATTTTTACAATTGAAAACGGTTATAACGTTACTATTACTAAAAGTACTCGAATACCAATATCTGAATAATATAAATATCGTTCAATATAAAACATATCAAAATCTCAAAGTTCATAAGACCTATGTACGAAAGACCGAAGTGAAAAGCCCAAATGTTCATTTCGACCGAGAGTTAAATCTCGAAGTTCAAAATAGTCTGTGAGTTTTTGTAGTGTACTTTTTGACAGTTTTGACATTATTGACAGGTACGATACAGTAGGTAGCATAACAAGCATACATAAAATGAAAATTTCAACTAGAGTTAGTGATTTTCTAAAAGTGAACAGTGCTATATATTTCTCGAAAAACTGGAGTTGGTAGATAAATTGTATTTAAATCAGCAATTCGTATTTATAAGTTATCTTAATCTTGCGCATCTATAATTTGCATTAATTAATTAAATATTATTAATAGAATTGCAATTACTGTGTAATTTTTATATCTTTAAGTGGCAACCCTAGCTACTACAGTATGCTCGTAAAGCGGCGAGATGCATCGATGCGATGTCGCGAACAACGCCTACCGTTCTCGTCTGTCCGTCGACCTGCCCCCGGCCTTTTCTCGGAATCTGTAATTATTGCACCACCCTGTGAATGATTTATCGATGCCTGTGTAAAGGGATGGGTTGACGGCAATAAGCAATAAATACTTTTACAGTGTGACCATGTGTGGCAGGATTCTACCTTTTTGGCAGTTTTGACCTTCAATTATTGTTTTTGACAGATCGTATTAATATTTTTACGTTTATTTCAACAGGACAGTAGCTTATCAATATAAGCTGGCATTAGATAGAGTATCTAGAACAAAATAGATCACAGATATACATACAAAAAAGTAGCAAAACTCAACAAAAAAAAAAGATTTTTAAATTTACCAATAACCGAAATTAATTATATTTCCTGTGTTAGGAGTCGGTTCACGTCGGCTGTGTAATGGTCAGGATTCGAAACCAGGACCTCTTTATCGTAAGACCTACGTAACTACTAAGCTACCACCGCTTTTTCTGACTTAAAGATTATATTTTGAATTTTGGGATGTGAGTTTTTTCTAATTTGTAATTGGCGACACTGTTTACTTACAATGTAAAACTATGAATAAGATTAGTATCAAAAGTGTTCTTCATTTAAAATAGTGTTAAAGAAACAGTGTGACATTATTTATTATTAATAGAATAAAGGCTTGATTCAAAAGGTGATGGATAAAAAATACGTAAGATAAAATGTGGCAACAAATTCTCTAATTACAATTTAGTGCAATAAGTTCACTACTTACATTACATCCTGTGGACACATTTGGCGAAACAGCTAATGATGTAATGAATTTTAGATATTAAGAAATTTTGGAACATGCTAACATAGCCTATTGAAAAATGTGAAAAGTTAATTGGTCAAAGAAAAAGAAATGATTTTTTCAATTTAAAACCTATTTAATAAAACTAGTCTAAGTATACATTTTAATACTAGCTATTGCTATGGTGCTGTAACTAGATACAGATCATATTCCCAACATGTCATGTCAAACTTGCTGATGATAATAAATGTGAAATGAATATCTGAACTTAAGATTCTTATCTAAATTAAAATTTGAATTTCTGATTTCCTATCTACAATCCATGTCTCTATAATGCCATGCAAACGATACGTAGTCTGGTAAGCTGCGTACGCACATCGTAGGTGTGACGCAGCGGTGCGTACACGACGATGTAATGACCTGGTTCAACTTACCCGTATTAATGGCGAACATATGTCAGGCGTATCGCGAAAACGATCTTCAGATAGAGTTTCGGATTAATTCGAAGATTGTTTTTGTATGTTTTCTGTTGAATTCCACCAGCGTATATAATATATTTAATTGTATAGAGGAGGATTTCATTAACGCTTTAAACTATGTTTGCATGGTTAATATTGGACACTTAATGTATTTATAGGTGTCAATGATGCCTTGAAGAGATCGCTTAGTTTTAGACAGCTCTAACTCCCACTACTTGCCTTTAATGTAATTTTTATTTGGTGTACAATGAAATCTATCTAATATTTTATTTGGAATTTAACAAAAATTTATGCAAATGGTTTTCTTGTAATAAACAAGTTTCTTGTTTATTAACCACCTACACGCTAATACACCCTCTGATTGACAGGTATGAGGTTCTGGCAACACCTTTCCACTAAGGGTCGGTGAGTCAGACAGCTGTATCTCCAATCCAAACCATACAAGTTAAACCAAAGAAGGAAAAGTAAGTGAACTCCGGGCTTTTTCAACTGGGAGCAAGATCTGCGCTAATTTGAAGAAGATGATCATGACAATTTTCTTCTCTTTTCTTCCCAACCTGTCATTCACCGGTGACTTCAAAACTTTAAAAATTAACATACAAGGATATTTATAACAGATTAATATTCCCAACTATAATGAAGAGGGTTATGCCAGACGCATAAATAATTCTGAACACAGAACTACAGAGCGTAAAAAGCTGGATGGCGGCATTACAATAATTCCTATGATTAGCATACAATGGATACACCCCACGGAGTATCAGGAAGTACTTTGTATGATGTGGTATACCGCAGTTCCGGAGATCACCGATAAAGTCAAATCTTTGGTGAGTTCAATTTTATGATGGCTTGATAAGTTTTATTTCGAGCCATTGTTTATTTGTGGTTTGAGGTCGAGCTGGTATGATGTTTTTAAATATTATTAAATATGTTAAGTTTTCTTTTGATGTTCAGTGTTATGCGATCTTAGAGAATTCTATTTCAGAGAGCGTAAATTCGTTTCTCGCTAAACATGATTGATATTGATAACACACTTGTACTTCTCCACTGTATTTATCCACGGAATTAGAATGCTCATAACTGTCAATGTAAAATTTGGGAATGCCGCAAGACGAAACCAGTTAGGTACAATAAAAAATACAGTGGAGAAGTACAAGTGTGTTATCAATATCAACCATGTATAACGATAAGTTCCACCAAGTGCCATCAATCAACAGTAGGTATAAATAATCATTTCTCGCTGTTTATGTGTTTTATGCCAGATACTTATAATGAATGAACCGTTGTATCAAAATCTGTGAGACTCAAGGTAACTTCACCAACAAGCCCGTAGACTAATCGATATATGAAACTGTGGTGCAGGATATCCTCTGGGAGAGGGGAGTCTTAGACAGGCATCTCTATCCGTCACTCCCAGACCTAATGGTGGACGGAGGTCTTGCTGCCGGATGATGTCGACCTCGCATTTCCACGAAATGGCCTATCAAAACCTGAGATAGAATGATGAGATCGTCAGCAGGTGTACCGTTTTGCAAATAAAGTTGAACTAGTCTCCGAAGATCTTTGAGAAACCTTAATACACCCACAGATGATTACTAAATATAATGATGAAAATTTCTCCCACATCGCAACTCAAAATAGTAGCTACATGCAATCTTATAGATATTATCGTAGGATTTTAAGTAAGAAGCATAAACAATTGTTTCCAATTTACTTTATCCAATTACCGAGATGCTAACAGCACAGTAAACAGTGAGATACAAGCCTTGCGCCCACGGCTCGCCTACGTACGCTGACGAGGTTGTTCAGATTTAATACCTATTTTGATCCTTTAAATAAACATTTTTTGTTTATTTTTTCTTTTGTTTGTGTCAAGCACGATTCTTCTGTGGCCTTAAACTTTAAGATTTGAGAGGACAAAAGGTTTGATGAACCAAATATAATATACCGCTGCAAAATAAGAATATGCAATCACACGGCCACACATGTCTGATGGAAATAAGGACAGAAGTAAGTTTATGAAAATGTAAAATAACTTATAATGTATTATTAATTTGGACGTTATATGAGTACCGTTTAGTGATCTACATAGAATAAAATATTATTGATTTTTTAATGAATACACCTTAACATTTTGTCCATTATCTTACGTAATACCAGACCCAATTCTATTTATCTTCACTTATTAATTTATGCAAGTTTTAGAGCTCCATTTTCTGTAAATTGAATTATGTCAAGCTACTTTTGTCGCTGTCTTTACGCTCATAAAACAAACGAATCAAACAACCTCGTCCTTATAATGGACTCGGTTAACAAAAAAGATGTTTAATAACAATATTGCTTGGTCATTCATACACTTATAATAAACTTATAAGGCGAGGTTATGCATGTTTCAACATTTTCAACACAGTTACTTTAATACCCAATGTTGATACAACACTCCACATGGCGCAGTGTGAAAAAGTTGTCTTATTCATCAAAATTTCAATAAAAGAAGAATTTAAACATCCAGTATTATAAAATTCCTTGAAGTTTTAGGGTTCTGTAACCGCAGGAACGAGATAAATGAATGAAAAATTTAAATATGTCCTTCTATGGACATTTTTCAAAGTATGGGTGCTTTAGGAGTAGATAGACTGATAACTCTATATTTATAGACCATGAAACCAATTTAACAGTACAGTAATTGATATATAAAATTGCATTTACAATGGGTAACCTTATAAGCAAACGCGATATCTAAGCAGGAGTAAAGGAAGGTCCAAAAAAGATGGATGGGTTTAGTGAAAGGAAAGAAAGCAGTGACTGAGGAACTAACATTTGACAAGAATGTATGGAGGTGAATGCGTTATATCATGATACGGAACCATTAATCCGCAAGTCCAAGCCACACTCGACCTTTTTTGTTGTGTAACATTTTTGTCAGGACAGGCCCCTTCCCCGCTACAACTGGAGTCGTGGTAACATGCTTCAATGCTTGTCCTGAGCTTGTAAAGTTCATTCATGGATGACATTCCGTGTGACAGACAGACCGTGACGTCACTCGATATGAAAGATTTACAAAATATGAAGTTATTACCTTCATATTTACACGGTTACTTTTTAATTATCAGAGAACTAATATCAATAATATATATAATATGTTGCTAAGCGCAAAAATCGAAGACCGATTCGAGTTTTTGTTATTCATTCCTTAAACTCTAAAGAAGGTTTTTATGGAGGGTTCAGCGGAACCGGGGACAACAGCTTGTTGTGAATATTTTCAAATAGGAACCAAATCCCATATTAGGTACACGTCCACATTATTCAAACTCGCTATTGCTCTGTATGCCGCTAGTATCGAGTTTGGTGTCATTAATGTCATTTTACCGTTGATAAAAATGACATACCATATCAGAGACTAAAAACTATTCTCTGTCTATGGTTTATGGTTTAGTCACGCAGACTGAAATTAGTGCTGATCATTTTGACTGTCATTTAAAAATTAATATATTTTTTCTACTTCTTAAATTCTTTCAAATTGGTTTATTTTAAATCGTTTAAATTGTGCTATTTTATTAGCTAAATAACGAGGCTGTACCGGAGATGCGTCTTTATTATCTTTGTACGAGATTTGACAAACCATAGTCGCCTTTATTGCGACATCTGGTAGGATAAAAAGCAGATTATCTCCCCATTACATTGATTACAGAACACCAGTTAGTGGACAATGTAGGTATTTATTTATAACCTTCAGAACCACTCTGGTCGTGAGTTATGCGACATGCGTAAAGGTTCATGTTGTTTTATGCGAGCGAGATAGAGATTTCTTTTATTTTAATTGATAAATATTTGCTCGACTTCTACAGTTATTTTGGCCTGAACAATATTAGATTGCAACTTTAATAGATTATTTAGCTTTTGCTTGTGAATTAAAAAGTGTTTTAAATTCGAAGGAACGATTTGGATTCTATTTTGCGTTATACTCGTATAATAACATGTGTTGGTTTCTTAAAGGAATTACCATGTTGAGTTGGTTCGTGAACACAATGTATGTTATTATTTTATTTTTAAAAAAGAATAATAAATGTTTATTACTGTGTTAATTACTGCCAAAACTTAAAAATTGCTCAATTAAAGGATGCTTATTATAAAATTCAGAATTGTATTGTTATTATTTAGCTGAAAACCTAATATTCCTATGCTTCTAATGATCCTAATATCTTAAACATGTCATAACTAAAAAACTTCTATTAACATATACAAGACAAGTGTACTTAATTAGCAGGTAATTCTAGTCTTTTTATAATATTATTATAATAATACACACTTAAAGTTAATTAGAGAAATAATAAATAGATTTTTATTTCATGACTATGCTAGAAACAGCGTGCTTACTCGAACTCGAAATAATTTTAATGAACTATTCAAATGTCCCTACCTATTTGTATACTTTTTCCTGACCACATGCCCACCACAACACGCTACTGTGATAAAACTGGCTGCAAAGTATTATACAATACCTCCACGAGAAAATATTTCGTAAATGCGATGAGGAAAATATTATTTATATTGAATAATAACTAATGTTTCTTCTACATATCTTGTCTTAGCTTAAAACTAAAATCTTTAGGATTGCTGCACATTTATAAGAAATTGAATAAAGGTGGGACGGACGGTAAATTTTCAAAAGATAGCTTAAATTGGATGTCAATGGCTTAGAACATCAATAGCATTGATGTACAAAGCCGATGTCAGATGAAAAGAAAATACGCAATAAAAACGGTCACTACGAATATCTGACGTTACCTTTCTCTTTCAAACCTACATACGCAAGTTTTTGATTACGGTGATCTCTACAACGGAGGAAATATTGTAGCATAGCTTCAAAGGAAGGTCAATCTTACTATACCAGCTCCTTTTCCTTATCTCTTACCTGTAACAAAAGATATTTTCAAATTAATAATAATTATGATCTTCAATTGGCCGTACAATAAATTGTACAGAAAAGCAATGTTTCCGTGAAATGCTTGATTTTAATTAGAAATTAAAGACAGTTTAACAAGATTTAATATTATTGAAAGGAAAGTGGCAGCCTGTTTCAGTTCATGGAATTGTTGGCTTTTATATAGCTAATATTTGCGTCATGTTACGCGTAAAACAAATCCAGACATTATCCAATTACAAAGGTCTATTAGAGTCACTTCTTCAACGGCAATTAGCCACGAGCAGTACTCGCTAATCAAGTCGAGTATCTCAATAAGACATCTGTGCTCGTCAGTGTTGCCAGTGCTACGGATAATTAGCCACGATAATGGTTTTAAACAAAAGGCAACTCTGTCTAAAATGGCATCTTTACTTTAAAACTGAGAAGACACTAGATTTTGCCCGTGAGAGCAAAAAGGACAGAAAATGTGTATCACTCAATTGTTTCACTTAAATGTTTCTTTGTCTTAAGTAATTGTTATTTTTGATCATTCAACCGATATGTTGACTCTTAAATGACTTTGCAATTACTTAATTTAAGAATTACTTCTTGTAAAAAAAAAATATAAGCCTTTTGGACACTGTACAAGTAGAAACCAATAGGGAGGAATTTTTAAAATGCCTAAAGGTAGTCTCTCCCCTTTTTTTATTATATTTTTTTCGTTCATAAATAAGGTCACCGAGGATTACTGCATGGGGATTTTTTTATATGAACTCTTCACCAGCAGTATAGAGAATATGATCGGTACATAATAGATTTCCTACAATTTCTTAAGAGGAAAATGCATAGAAAACTGGATGAATCTTGGTTATGAAGACACGTGTATATCGTACGTTACGCCTTGGAACTAGCAATCAGCAACCAACATTGAGCAATAAAGACACTTAGGAATTCATGATTTGTCTGTATCGACATTTAGGCAATATTCTTGGAACTTATTATCATGAGTTGAGGTGGGCGCTTGCGACAGTATTGTTCTGAGAAACGGTGACGTTTGGAGGTCGGCGCGGTGACCGTATATGCGGAAACTTTGACAGTGCGCCCGCGCAACTGTAAGACATGGTAAGGGTAACATTACAACTATGTTAATTACTATACGAGTAGGTCTTGACCGATAGTTGGAAATTTATAGCCTTACGTAATATTATCCGGTATGACGTTAGGTCTCAATAAGAATTCCACATGAAGCCTTAGGAAACGAAGGTTATCTAGGTTAATCGACTAAGTTTTTTTATACCGCTTCGTGCTAACGACCATGTAGAGAAGAGAAGGGGGGTGATTGTGAAGGGTGAAGGTTAATAGAGTGACTGTGCTGTCTGTGCAGAAGACAAAGCAAGGTTTCTTGATCTTCCCACTGGCAAGAACCTCTTCAGCGTGCTCTGACTACCCTACTCGCATCCAGAAACGCTACACAATATGATGGCAGAGAAGCGAGTTCTATCTAATGTCAAGGTATAACCGCATGTGTCATTATACCACCATCACCGTTATGCCTACATCTAAAGATGACGTAGTACCTTTTTATTTTGTTTCATTTTTACTTTCAGATCAGTAGCTTCATATTCTTTCTTCTATAAATATGGATATAGGGTACCTTTCAATAATAAGCCTTTCAATAATATTCTTTCACGGACTCTCACATGTACATACAACGTTTTTGCCCTATCACAGACGACCTCTATAGCCTACGGTCACGATCTGCAGTTCGCACACCGTGGAACACCAACTTTAGTCATAAGACTATTACTGGGAAACCAGTCCGGCATAGATCAAAAACGTTTATTACAACATTATAGAGCACCTAATGTTCGGTGTACGTGTTGCTTGACCTTACCCAAGTGATAATTGATTTCTGATACGTAAACGAACTTGAAAAGTCAAAGGTTCATGAACTTGAGCGCGGTTTGAGAGGTCAATGATGACTTAATTATAATTCAAACATATTATGTAAAAAATAATCTCTTCAGAGAGATTGCGAAGCGTTTGATCGACGCTTCTGGTGACCTGGCCTCCTAGAACCTAGAATAAGCTAGCAGCCTGAACTGTGTTGCCATACAACATGGCAGTGCTGCCAATCTTCTGGGAACATTACCACAAGAGGCATGCAATGCGGAGGACTTCCATGAGGCTTTTTAATTTCAGTCTGTGTTGTTGTTTTAATTATCATTTTATGTTAACTTAAATTTGTTTATTCAGGACACAGGCTTGCAGTGGCGAGATAAAATAGATCGAGGTAAGATATCTTTTTCCACCGGCTTTCCTTGCAGGCCTGTCCCTCCTCCTGACTCCGACTATACATCATCTGAAATGACGCCAACATTTTGCCTTATTAAGAAAGCAGTTCTCACAAGTACTTATATGTTTGTAGTATCATAAAGTGTACCATAAGTTGGCCACTTCAGTACAGAGACAAATTGGTTGCACTGCCAAATGAGTCATCAAGTTTTTTCCGTATTTGGCCATTAATTTTATGAAGCTGTTTCGTGACGTTATGCTGTTAGTCATTAAGTACTTATCGCATTAAGATCTGCTCTTGCGCTTGCCCGCCAAATAAGTGTAATTAAAATTACTTTGGTCTTGTGCACTGAGGCATTGTTTCGAGTTTGGTTATGTTATGAGCGAGTGTAATAATGACGTTATATTTAGATGGCTGGGTTGTCATGGAGGTTAAGCTTAATGGGCATTTGGCAAAAATAATTCTGGGCATCTGCATAATCACTACATAATATAAAACTAATTCGCTTCTTGCTGTCTGTCCGTTCCTATGTATGCTTTAAAAATCTTTACAACGACGCAACGGGTTTTAATATGGTTCTTTAATAGGTATAGAGTGATACAAGAGGTAGGTTTATACATATACATATTTATACATCATGCTGCGACTAAAAAAATGTTGTAAAATGGGGTGACGCAGACAAAGTTGTTAGGGTGAGCTAGTGCTAATATAATATCATTACTTAGTATAGAATTATTTTAATTTTAGTCATCTATCTGTTTCTCCGCTAATTTCTTCTGAAAAACAACGGATTTTGGTACGGTTTTCATTGTCATTTAGATATTTATATGGAACGCTTATTTATGTATAGTTCATCATCATCAAAGCATGGCTCCTATAGCCCGTAGTCTGCTTAGTTCTTCTGAAGTGATCTCATTTGCACCATTGTCCAGCACCATCAATGGTGAAAAAGGAACGGTGAAAAAGGAAGGATATGTACATTTTGGACCATTGAAAAATATTTTTGTATATTTTTCATTATTCACTTTTTCCTACATAAATTTGATTTGAACAAGAAATCAAATTACACATAAATATAAACTGATAGAAACCAAAAGCGCCCAACGAGATACAAGGATACGACCACACAAAGTGGGTGGCCTATTAACTGCCTACTAGTACTTAAGATAACTAAGTATAAATCTGGTATCTCTTACTGGTATTTATACGTTGTTTATAGTAAGTAAACAAGTCAATCGCTTCACCTTTTCTGTACTTGGCGCCTGTCGGCTGGCCTGGTAACGATTGACTTGTAAAGCGACATAATTTATTAGTTAAGACCTCAATGACAAGCTGACAGTGATTATATCACGGGCCTTTGTTGTTTGATGAAAGAGTGGAACTAGGGGATTGCGACCTTGAGTTTATGTCTATTTATAAAACATTTCCTTGATTTGTTGACTGATTAGTTGGCATACAAATGTGTGTTAGCGTATGTAGCTTCAATATGTAGAATTGTTTCAACTCTCACAAATCGTTATGTTTTTTGATCTCGTAATCTCCGTAGCGTGGCGGTAGTGCACGCGACTGCTACGCTGGAGGCGCGGGTTCGATTCCCGCTCAGTGCAAATATTTGTATGCATGAATATGAATATCTGCATTGGTCTGGGTGGTTCTATAATATGTTTGTATTTACACAGAAAATGTATCTAAGTATGTTTTTTTTTTATACTACGTAGGTGGCAGACAAGCACACGATGGAAAGCGGCCACCGTGGCCTATGAACGTGTGCAACACTAAGGGTGTCACACACGCGCTGCCCACCCTGAAGGGAAAGGGGGAGAGCTGGGAAGGGGTGGGGAGGCTAGGTGTTATATATATAGGTATGTTAATCCGCATTCTAGAATCTGTAACACAAGCTAGTTAAGTTGTGCTTACCATGGGTCTAGATGGCGTTGTGTAGCTTGTCCTAGAATATTTATTATTATTCATCTATCAGTATTAGATTTTTCATGTTCATTATCGGTTGGAGTAGACTCCTGCTGATGGGGCAGTGTGGACCACATACTTTCTTTACAAAAATTTGCCGAATTTATTTTATGTGTAACGATCATTAGAAAAAGTAAAAGTATGCCAATATAAAAAAATAACATTTAACCATTGCTAACAAATAAGGAACCGGTACCTGCTCGCTCGTGTCGACTCATTCATGCTGAGCAAGCCGTGCTATTACCTACGAAAATAATTGTATTTTAATAAAATTATTAAGGCCAAAGTACACAAGCTTGTTTTAGTAGGTATCGATAATTGGCTATTTAGTCGCTTTGCGGAAGCCGGATACCGCGACAAATCGCGGTATTTAACATACTTACAAACTCCGGTTAGACGGTACACAAGTAGAAGATGTTGGTTAGCTAGTGTTGACTAGAGGAGGTAGGACACGACGGTATATCCGTCCCAATCGAGCAGTCCGACTGGGGAAGTACCTCCACCCTACAGAATATCGCCGTTTAATAACCTTGTGTTGTGTTTTCGGTGGTGAGTAGGGTAGCCAGAGCTCACTAGAGAGGTTTTGTGTTGTCAGTGGGAAAACCAAAGGCTTATAATACATCTCTTGCGCTGACGACACAGAATATCTCTGTTCTTACAGGGGTTGCGGCACGAGTGTTATTCCTCTGGTGTTACACTCGCCCATAGGCCACGGTAACCACATACCATCAAGTGGGCCGCGTGCTTGTCTGCGACCTAAGCTGTATAAAAAAAAACGACTAAAAAAGTCTGTGTCAGACCGTCATCCTTCATCCATCCTCATTACGACTTAACAACTGACTGCACGTTACGTATGTACGTACATACCTGTCTCTTATAGTTTCATATTATATCCTCTAATAGGACAACAGCTCGACAAACCGACTAATGATATTCTTACGGTGTCTTACTGTACGTTCGCCGACACGGATACACAGACGGACAGACGCAAGGCCAATGCACACAAGTACCTACATTACTTATAGACATTGTCAGGTACCACCCAAACAAATTGCGGATTTTGACGGAGGACATGACGGTATCTCCCATCCTAATTGAGCAGTCCGACTGGGGAAATACCTCCCGAGAATACTGCGGCTAATAATAACCTTGTGTTGTATTTTCGACGGTGAGTAGGGTAGACAGAGCTCACTAGAGAGGCTTAGTGTTGTCAGTGGGAAGACCGAAAAACCCTTCTCTGTCTTCTGCACTGAAAGCACAGTGACTCTTCTAACCTTCTACCCTCTCCAACTTCCCCTTACCTCCTTAATCAATTCTTTTGCGTATTTTTCCGTTTGTCGCCTCTTACGACATCTTTCAGAAAAGATGGGGCGGTAATATTCCTTGCCCATCACTATACGGATATGGGAGACCAAATTAGCAATTTACAAGAACCGAATGAACGTACAGTATATGGTTGACACAAACTGAACTTCATAAGAGAATCTAGAGGTAACCAAAAACCCGTATAAGGTATGCAGGAAGAAAAATAGATATATGTATCAAAGTTTCCGTGAGAACTATTACGTATATGATATAAAACATAACAGTCATATGAACATTCTCCATTTCCTGACAACTATGTAACTAACCAAGTTTCTGTATAATCTCTAACAACATATTATACATCGTAGACGAATGACAGATTCAACATGACCAGCCTTTATAATACAGTTAATCAGATGTCACGGGTCCCTAAGTCCTTTTATTTGTAACCGATTTCAAAATGGGGGTTCTCAATTTAAAAGGATATAATGTTTTTTGTATCTTGTTCAGTGATGATTTTGCTAATTGTATTTTAATAAAATTTTAAGGCGTTAAGCTAACGTTTTCAAAACGTTTTCAGATTTAAAAAAGTAAATGGCTAGCCGGTATTGAACCATCTCCCTGTAAGAGATTATTCGTAAGTTATATTCCAATTTTAAATCGATGCCTTAAAATTTCATAAAAATCCAATTCTAATATGAAAACAGAATGCACCTTCAAAAAGGAGGTTCACAAACCTTCTTCTTTTTTGAACAAGTCGCTCTTTCCAATTTCAAATCGATGTGCCAATTCTAAAAAAATCCCAGAGCGACTTTACACGAGAAAATTTCATCTAGTAAATTAGGTTCCACGACTAATTTTGTAATTAATAGTGTTATCGATCTCATCGTTAATTATTTTTTAAAAGAGCCCACAGATTATAAATAAATTAAAAACATGCCTGTCAACTCGGTTCCTACACATAAAACCAATTAGGATTTATTGTAAGGACTTGTTTCATTTCCTGTGCTCATAATCCAAGGTCAGTTAAACATAGTTTAAAAACATACCAGGAGTTCTTCATTATTGTCAAAGGTGTTGATTGATCACTTTGACAGTTACATTATACTTCATCAATTTGTAGACATTTTTTAAAATTAATTAGCCAGCTTTTGACCACTATTTCCTATTAAGTGATGGTGTGTGTGATGATTGGACAAGTGTGTCTAAAACTCCTAGATGGATTCTATTAGGTACCTACTCTCTAGACTTAGAACCCATACGTCAGGTACAGCAGTCTAGTTGGACTTTTGAGACTTCAACTACCCGTATCGACTGTCATAGATGTTCATATGGCAACCGGGTCCGACGGCTTAACGTGCTCTCCGAGCCACGACCGGACTAGTGCAAATATATTTGCAGTGAGCGGGTATCGAACCGCCACGCCACAGAGGTCAATATATTGTATATTATTTAAACGAATTTAAAGCTGACACTAAAACCGTAGCTAATTGAACACATCCTTTTATAAAAACACCAAAATATTCTATACCTGGCGACGTGGTTGTACAATGGCAAACTGTGTATTATGGTATTTTTTCTTCATAACGCACCGCCAAATATACATACATTTGCTTGCATGCTTTGTACTGAATTTAGTTTTTATGAGTCGTTGGGTACATTGTACATATTTTTCATCCTTTTCTCATGATCAATAAACACTGAAGTAGTATATGATTATTTTAATATTGTATTTTGCTATTATATCTTGATATCATTTATTTATTGTAAGTATGCATGTATTCATTAATAATTATAATTTTAGATTTAGATTCAATAATTTTATATGCTCTTGGCAGAACATAACTGTATTATATTATCTTTATAGCATCTAATGTGTCACCTATGTTTGACGAATATAATACTAATAATAATATAATATACTATTTATCCAACCCAACAGGTCACTATATTAGGACTTGCAACACCGGATTTATAGATCTAAAACTTAACTGTTGAATTTCAAATAACATTGCATTAATAATAAAACACAATGTTACCATTCAAATATAACACCTTCAGCCAAGGTAACTAAACGAAGTTTCAATAATAATACAATTGTACAAAAATGATATAATTCACGGTAGAATAGTTAAGTTTTGTGCGCACGCGCCGAATGAAACAAGTGCATATCCGGGTACAATAATCAACTTCCGGTTATTCATTGGGATCAATTGGCCCTACGGGTCTCGAAATATAGGGCTCGCGGCCCTTCATCCGGTATCCGGGAGTGATGGGACATAGATAGGTATATCGATAGAAATGTTTCATATCGATGAAATTATACTTAATGATTACAGCAGTATAGGGCTTTACCAATTGAATCGCATCTCCGAATGTATAATCAGTGTTAAAAAATATATATATTTTCATTGATAATAATTAATTGATAAATGGATAAAAGTTAATCACTTCACAGTCGGTCATTGAACGCATAACATGTTGCGTGTTTTCATAAACAATCTAGTATTTATCAAATCTAATGTTAACAAAACATCTAAGTAGGTATAAAAACTAACTACTACTAGGACTATTATGTAACCGCAATTACTGTTCAAATTTAAATAATAAACCATTGAATAATAATTTGAATTAGGAACCAATATCTACGAAGTTAGCTCTTATCTTATCTTATCTTATCTTATCTACAAAAATACCAATAACAAAACCCTATTTCTAGTCCAACAGAGCTTTGCTGTCAGTGAACAAGACAATAAAATCTTACAGCTTCCAATAAATCTATTCACACGGGCCATATTACCCAATTATCAATTTCTACTACCCGTTTGCACAATATCTAACAGCCGTGACCAACGTGCAAAACAAGCATACCTGAAGCGTATTGACCATGAAACACTATTAAATAATCCTTATACATCACTATTCTGTTGTATTTTGCAAACACAAATTAAAATTATGTAATTTGCAATGTAATTGATTAGATTCAGCAGTGAACGACCTCTAAAGTTATTTTATATTAAAGTTCTAGTTGCGATTTGTTTTGGATATCTTTTAGCTTATGTAAAAACTTATAAGACATATAGGTATATGTGTATAATACATGAAGATTATAAATTAAAGTACGAAATTGAACATATAGTTCAAGTTCAGAATGTTATTGATAATGTAATTGAATACATCCGACAGGAAATTCAATGACTTTGAAGATACAGGTATGTTTATTTTATGATTTGTATTCATTTTGCGAAATTTGGGTGTTAATGTACTTCTACCTACTCTTTTGTAAGTATGTGGGATATTCTTTAGTATCTCCAGAAGGCGAGGATTAGGTGTAACCACGTAATGATAAAATAAATCAGAAACCCTAAACATAATTTCTAAGTCTGTACAAGATACGGTAAATTTACGTCACTAAAAAAAAACAATTTAGTGAGGTCACATACCAAAGCAGGCAATATGGTGCATTTGCTGCTTTAGTGTGTGGGCACCTCTAAATCTAAAGCATCATTGTACAGCAAAAATATCGATACACGATCATGTACATCCCTAGTTCCAATTGCAAATGGTCGGCATCATAAATGAATCGATAGAGCGTTATATAAACACGGAGCGAGCGCAGCGGTCACAGGTTATCGATCTATGACCGTGAAGTGCTTAATTTAATCTCGTTAGAACATAATTAATTGATTTTAGATGAACTTAGAAATTTCTATGTACGGCCATAATCATAGCGGTAATTAATGTACTAAGTTACCGACTTGGTTGGATAATGTAATGGTTAATGTGGTATGACGTCACTATGACTTGCGAAGTTTAATTTACTATCCAATAGAGACATCGAAGGAACGTAACTGCGTAGTTAACAATGTAATTCGCTCATCACTGCTCTGGCAAATTTGGATAATAAATTAACATTGAGTCAAAGGATTAAATAAATATGTGATGAGTAATAACTGTAATAAAAACGTTACTGAATATAGTTAAGTTAATTTATATTTAAATTGACCTTAAACATAGGTACAATAACATTACATTGACCGATAATTAAAAAAAACTATTTATTAATCTGTGGTTTTATTAGGGAATAGTAGTTATGACTTGTGCCAGAAAAAGGGGATTAGGGCAGACTGGGTTCGGAGGGTAAAAAATAGGTAGCGTTGACTGCAATAGGCTAATTGGGTATTTGAAAAAAAAATTTTTTTGTGATAAATGGAAAGATTATATATTAGTTTTATAACAAAACTATTTTTTTATTTTTTTTTTCGCAATAATTCAAAAGTTATTTCAAAATAAAAATAAAATTTTGAATCCAGTACCGAAGACACGCCGACAACTCCCGAACAAACCCGAGCGCGTGTGACGTCATAATGTTAGTTTTCACTCATTGCAATTGATAGAAAAATAATAAATAGTGTTTTGATCTATTTAATTTTGTTGTCATTATTAAATATTTAAATTTATATTAAAAATGTCGAACCTCAAAAGTTATCGTTCTTGTTTTGTACCATTATGTACGAATACTACAAAGGCAACTCCTGATAAAATGTTTTTAAATGTTCCCCAAGATGACAAACGTCGAAATAAATGGTTTCAAGCAGTGCACCGTGATAATCCCCAAACAAAATCGATTTTTTTTTTGACTTTTCATTAATAGTTAAAGTAACTGAATAAGCTTTACTCCGAACTCGGTGTTCTGGACATACCCGTCCTTTCACAATACAAATATTATTTTTACGACTTAGTTGAACATAACCTATAGCTTTGTCGCCGTAACTCTCACGCGATGCTCTGCAATTTATGAAATAAATAATTATATTTAATGTAATAAAGAATAAATAATTAAATATTTTCATTTATTTTATTATTTTTTAACAAACTTACCTAGATGCCTTGGCACCTTTTTTTTTTAATCGTGCGCAAAATCCCCACGGATACCACCTCCACCAAAGCCGATGGAGGTGATTATGTCGGACTCGAACCGACCAAAACGCACGCCGTCCATGGGTCCTTGATTGCCGGAGGTGAGATTATACAAGACATATCTCTCGCACCCCGGCAGACCCGGGGACATCTCTGTTGAGATGCCCCTCTTCCCCCAATGTGGGGACCATGGTGTCCCCATTTAGCCCCTGGGTATGGGGTAGCATTTTGCGCCATCGCCGTGGCCTGCTTCTGCTAGGGTGACCGGCGGCTCCACCCGTCACCCCCAGGTCCGCGCTCATGGGGGACGGAGGTCATTCTGCGACCTCCGACGTCCGAGTCGCCTCCGCTCATCGCGGGCAGTGCGGGCCCGGAGTCTTCTCCGGACTCGCTCCGCCACCTCCTTTTCGAGCATTACTTGCTCGCAGAAGGAGGCGGCGGCTGCCCAAGCACTCGCGCATCGTACCATCACCTTGAGCAAGGTGGCGAGCGAGATAACTCCCACCCCTAGGGCTGTCACTAGATCCCGCCTTGGCGTCTCCCACGCCGGGCACTCGGTCAACGTGTGCAGCCCCGAGTCCTCGCTCGCATCACAGTGATGACACTCGGACGTTGGCTCCTTCTGGATCCGACGCAGGTAATCCCCGAAGCACCCGTGCCCGGTGATCACCTGAGTCAGGCGGTACGAGAGGCTACCATGTGGCCTCTCTAGCCAGTCCCCCATGATGGGTCTTACCGCCGCTACTACAGCGTGCCCTGCCTTGGCACCTCGAACTTCAGCAGAATTAAACCGAATGTCATTTTTAAAAAAATCAGTGATCATAAATATATCAACATCAGGAATATTATCAGACTTTGCCTTAATAAATCCTTTATCACACATAACTAATCGAAACCAACTAACAACTCGTATTTTAGCAATAATTTTTAATATTATTGTCTAGACATGTGTAATAGCCGTAAACGCTGTACTGTTATTAAATAGCTATAACATTATGACGTCACAACTATGGTGACCAATCATGGCGCGTTTATAGTCACGTGACTTTTATTTAAATTTCATCAATTTTTAATTGTTTATAATTAATTGAAAAAAAATTTTTTTGAAGTTTTTTGCATTAAATATCAATATTATTAATAGGTAATAAAGTTTTAAAATACCTACATAAAAAAAATCAATATTTTTTTTTTTTCAAATACCCAATTGACTGATTGACTTTTAAGTGTCAATAAAGCTACACATCAACGGTGAACAATAATTGCAAGCTAAATTGATTGAAGGCAGTCCAATGATCAGCCGTGACCCAAGAGTGGTTCCATAAGGCATTGGACTCGGACTGACAACACAACACCACTTTTCACACTAGCGGAATATTGCACATGGAAGACAACATTGCCCCTCTGGTAAGAAGTTATTTGCTTGCTTTGATGGAGGTGGTTTGACATTCCATTCTATAACGACTAGTAATAATTTGCTCTTGTTATCGTTGGATTCAGCTGGCGATTCGTTGGGTCTAGTCCATCATAATCACCTCCTGCGACTTTGGCGGAGGTGGTATTCGTGGTGATTTCGCGCACGAAATAAAAAAGGGGCATCACACTCTTGCAGCCGACCCTATAGAAACCTTCTAACGCTCTTCTTGAAGAAGTGGTGGTGGAGGAAGAGGGGTGAATTAACTGTACCCGAAGTTCTGACCGCCTGACTGTTGGTTATCGCGACCAAACATTGTCTATATCCTTAGTCGTATACGTATGTCTTCGTATACGAATGTTTTGCAGCGTGGGAAGAAAAATTCTGGAACAGGCTAAGCGAGAATCGCAAGCGCATCGGCGCGCTGAAAATGCGCAAGAGCAAAAAATTGCACACCTTATTACACCAGTTAATATTGATTTAAAAGTGAGTGTAGACTTGTAGACTATACTTGTGCAAGTTTTTTATGCCATTTAGGTAGCAGATCAATATACGACCCATCCGATGGAACTCTATAAAATCTTCTAAGGCCCTTCTTGAGGAGGAGAGGAGGGAAGAGAAATTCTTCCTTCCTCCCCTTCCAAAAACTCGCGAGTGAAGTCTGACTACCCCATTTACCACCAGGAACGCAACATTCTGCAATGTGAGATACTTCCAAAGCCAAGATATAGGTATGTTGGTAATTATCGATCCAAGAATTCATACTAAGTTGAGAAGACCGCCCTTTGTACATTACAATAACGTTATTAATTAATATATGTCTATATATCTGTCTGTGCACAGCGAACATAACACTTGAGGGCTAAGAAAACATTACATACGCAATGTAGGTATGATAAACTCTAAATAAATAAACTCATGCGTCACTGCCCTTAGCGAATGATGTCATTCTCTTCATTCTGTGACGCCTGCGCATCCGATAGTCGATGTCGTAACTGCTAGTATACTACGGTTGTATTAATTCCACATATTCTTCATTGCAATCGGTCCTTTGAATGAGTCATGAACGAAAACAACTCTAAGTTTAGCAACATTGTTATAAATATGTCTTTTGACGATTTATTTTGTTCTTTTGCGTTTGTTCATTCCTCATTCAGTTTTATGAACTTCTTCGAAAAATTATTAATTATTTATAATGTATTGTGATTGTGTGATGTGATTTTAAAAATTATTATACGAGCACCTTCTTCTGATACTCTCCAAAAGGTTTATTGGTAGTGCTTGTGCTAAGCACGTGATTAATTCCCTTGCGATTTACACCGCTTAGCAAGGAATCGTAGATTAGCTGCTACATTTTCAAGTAGGAATAAATTTTCGGTATACCCTTTTTTGCACAATGTGCTCGATTCGGCAATAGGCTCGACCCCTATTACGTGGGACCGAAAATCATAGGAGGAACTCATGAGCGCCTCTGAGAACGCAACTAGGTGAATTTAAGCACCTATCGGCGCCAGGATGAAATTAGGGAACTACGCAATTCTGTCATTTTATTAGTAAAACAATACGATGCAATTTCTTAAAAACATTTTGATTTATTTGTGTCATAACATCAATAAAGCTACTGATATGAGATCGTACTCCACAGTATTTATTTCATCTTTGCGTTCATCTTATTTATTGTAACTTGAGGCGATTATAGTATGTTTATTAAAGGATGTTACATTACCCCGCGGTTGTGAGTGTAGGGTGACCGTCTGTCCGTCCGCCTCGAGTTACGCGAACTCATCGGCTGTGATATCGTTGTAGGCTGTTTATATAACGTAAGTTGATCTGTTATGATGATCTCTATAATTTTTAATCTATCTAACTCAAGTAGATAAGGTTTTATGTACCGGTACCTAAATGTACCGGCATTTATGTCGGTATGAAGGTGGGTATGTTTCATGTAGAGTACCTTTTTTTTAATGTGCCCATAATCCCCACGGATACCACCTCCACCAAAACCAGTGGAAGTGATTATATCAGACTCGAATCGACTAAAATGCACACCGTCTATGAGTCCCGATGATGTAATCTTAAAAATATACAATATTCATTTGTTAGTTAGTTATTTCGACTAAAAGGCAAAAGGGTGCAAGTGACATCGAATGTGCAAACGAATAAAGATTCTAAACGACATTATAAACACTAATGAAAAGCTATTTTCTTGTAAACTAACATTGTTACTCACAAGCTTTTTCTCTCAACCGTTGATAATAATATTATGCCCAATGAGGAAGCCGCAAGAAAATTCTCGAGAAAATTCTCATCCTCAACACATAAACAACGACGCCCAGGGACGTCATTACCAGATTCTTTCCACTAAGTGTTCTGTATCACTCCTCAGCAGTTTCACTAGATAGAAAGCTACATAATGAGCGGAAGCGACATCTACGTGTGAGAGTCCTATACAGTATACAGTACTGTTCACGGTTGCGCAATCGCATCGGATACATCATTATGTTCTAATAATACACGATGATGGTATGAATTTTTTGATTGACCTTAGCAATGAAGTAAGAGTCGCTGGGTAATGAGCTAACTACCTATCTATATTATCGATAGAAGGTTTCTAAATACGTCATCGATGTCGAATATAACGTCCTCATTTCTTAAGCCAGTTAAAAATAAATAATACTACATTAATCCTTCCACTTCAGGGTGAAGGGTCAATTTTCCTACTATCTTCCAGTCTACCATCCTATCCAGAAGGCTGTGAAGGTTTTTTTTATTTTATGCCACTTAGGTGACAGACAAGCACACAGTCCACCTGATGACAAGTAGTTACTGTGGCCTATGTTGTACAACACTAGGAGCGTCACGTTCGTATTGGTGAACCTGTGAAAACCTTCCACCTTTCTTGAAGTACCGCATATTGTAGTTGCTTGGAACCCACAGTAGGTAATTTATTTCACAGCTTGAATGTAAGTACGTGGAATGAAGTTATTTTCAAACCACCCAGCCATACCTTACGAATTTTCAATTGCAATTTTGACGCCTTTAGCGACCAAGTCACTGCACCGCATTTTTAATATGCGAATTATATAGGTATCAGCCAATACTCCTCAAAACAAAACAATACTTAGACGCTCGCGTTTATATTTTATAAGACCTCAATAAAATGAACTAAACATGTAAGAGCACCATCATAATATCACTTAACACATTAATGTGTTATAAAACTACACTTGCACCTAAATTAGGCCACAAGACATGCATAATTAAACAATATGGCGTCCTCATCAATATTCCCGCTAAATACTTGGCGCGAAGGCGTTAAGAGACGTCTATTCTCTATGATTAGCGAACAGTGCGCCAGTGCGCATGCGTTCCCACGGCTAGGCGCGAACTCGACATGTGCCAGTCAGTGAAGACGATTATAAAATAGTGGCATGCACACTTGTATTCGTTCAGGATTACTCATAATAACGCTCATGCTTTTAGCTCATGCATAATTGCAATTTTGACGGAACTATACAGTTCGAATTTCGAAATTTAGAATGCATTAAAGAATGTTTTGGGCCTTTTTTTATTGTTTGTGACCAGAATAATTAAATAATAATATAATATAGATTATTATTAATTAATATTATGACTAGTCGTAATTTTAATATTGAACGTTTTTTAAAATCGCCTACTGGCAAAATGTCACTCGCACTGTTAAACTATTGCAAGTTATAGCACTTAAGGTAATGGTTTCCAAAGTCGTCTAAAGGGGAATCCCCGTTCACACGGGGGGGCACAATCCTCACTCAAATCTTAAAAGAGTGTATTGTCCTTCACTAGTTGATCCATTCTGACATAATCACTTAAAATGAACGTGTAACAAGGTCAATTCACGCTTGACACATTTTTACTACTTTCTATTTCTTTACCCATATCGGTTTTAAAGTTCAAGGATATTATTATACCAGTCTTAATTATTGAGTAAAATAAATTATTACAGTAAGTGCAATGTGTATTGGAATATACAAATACAATTTACACAACGCCATATTATTGTTCCATAGTAAGTAATATGGGTTCTAGACTGTAATTACATTTTTGTACGCATATACAAATAGGTACATAATATAAGTACATACACATTTAAGCAGAGATGTGTAAACACTCAAATATCGCTAACTTTGATTTTCGAAGGTGAGTGTCATCAGTGGTTACTTTTTCTGCATTGTACCGGGAACAACTCTCAAACTAAAGGGGTACCTTTAGTCTCCATTAATGACACCCGCAAATATTTTCATTGATTGGGCTTTTTAGTCGAATGTACCGCTACGCCACTGAAGCCATCAGCCAGTTTATTTTTCTTTAAACTTTCTTGCACCATAATTACCCCACTATTACAATACCGTAAGAGTGCATTCATTATTTTCAGATTAGAAAACAATATGGGAACCGCGGAAGGGGCGTGACAGTCCATTGTTCTGGATCGTAAGGAACCACGCCATCTATCTATTGGCAATTAAAAACGGTCGTAATATTATAGAGTTGGTATACAGTGAGAAATTGCGCTATAAGACAACAGCTTTGTAAATTACTAGCTGTTGTTAGACGTGTATTAAAGTGTCTCTTTTTATGCATCACGTCTTCCTATGTCTGCATACAATATGGAAAAAAGTTTCATCTCATTCAACAAACGATCTAGGTAGTTATATAGAAATAAATATGCTTATAATCTCTTCGTTTTCTTCGGCGAGAGGAGATTCTGTTTGTGGTTAATGTTCTAAAGAGGAAGAATGTTTTTCCATTTAAAAAATGCAAAGGGCGATACCTTGATGGACAGGTTTATCCTAGAGAATAAATGAATTTTGAATTTTGATGAATATTCCTGTATTCAAGCAATTGAGAATTTATGATATTTTTAAACAATTATGGTGTACAACATCTAGGCAGTACAGGTGAGATTACCTCGGTCTGATTTAAATACTCCGTCACGAAACTCTATGATATAACATATATTTGTCAACAATACATATCGCAAGCCGTTAACAGATTCAAGAAGCATATGTTGAATATAAATTATAACAAAGTATTAAGTAGGCGGCTACTCAAGCCATAAACGCACTGCACATGGTCACCAGCCCCATCTGGGGAACATATCATAAACATACACAAAAGAAAACAATTAAATTCATATTTCAATAAAACAAATAATCTATCGATGTTTTAACAATCCAGTAACAAGGCCAGCTCTATTAATTAGGTCAAACAAATGTGTTCTAGTTCTAAATTTGAAAATTAAAATTCTGTAAACAATTTTATTACATAGGTCAATAATTCAATATGAATATGATGCAATGCGAGAGTTTAAAAACTCAATATGATTATCGATAAAAATACGTTGTAATTTCGGGATTAGGAAGGTCAGTGATTTAGATCGAAATAGGAACTGATATTCGGCTTAATATAACACTAAAAAAAATATTTGTTATGAATTAATTATCGAATCTGCTACAATTACTTAACATAAAAAAAACTAACTAAAAAAACCTATATCGTGTTAAAAAACGCTTAAAATATTCAGTTGTAAGTGAATTATATGCATGAATGAGTGTGCGTCGATATTACAATTATTCTAGTACCAGGTCGTACCTGTGTATAAATCTCGCCAAGTACCTATCGCGGTGTGGTGTAAATAATTATAATTCCTTATCAGGCACATGTCCGGCACATAAATACTTGGAATTATTGGAAAATACCTCATTAAATCGCTGCAGAAATTTTAGAACGCCCGAGAAGTAACACTGTAATATTCAAGTCAATAGGCTTTACGACCTCGAAGTTGATGATTGAATTCGCTAACATAGGCAATATAACTAGCAAGGCGGGTACTAGTCATTTTAGTTACTAGTAATATTTCTGAAGAAAACGATGAATAGAAAGACGAGAAGGTTAACACTCTAAAACTCGTAGACGAAATGCAGCATCGAGCAATATTAAGTGAGAGAATGGTACTTTTTAGTAGAATGGTCTTTTAGTGCTTAAAAAGCAACCACAAAAATTAGCTACGTACTTAACATTGGCCAGAGAGAGAGAGGCAAATTAAATCACGTACAAAAATGCATATTATTCGTCAATAATATTTCTCAGACATTAAACAGCAGTTTCTCTGTATAGCCTTTTGATTTAAAGATAACAATAAACAAATGAACGATGTGAAAAATTTCGCTGTTGTTATAACCACGACTTAGACATAATTAACCTAAGACTTACCACTTCTAGGGTACATTTTAAAGACGGTAACGATCCAAAATGTCGGCCATAAGAACATTGGCAGATCTCACCGCTTTCTTGATCATGAAACAATAAGGTAACTAACAACATTCACAGTCGCAAACAATCGAGAAAACATCTCCGTATCTCCACTAGCCATCTAACTCAGTGTCGCTGCTAATTAGAAGCATGGTAATGACTGAGCCCAATGCCGAAATTGTCCTATTGTGAGAAATTCCCAGGAATTATGTTGAAAATTTTTGGTTTTATATCACACGAAACAGTTAGGAGACCTTGCTTGATGCTTTTATAAAAGAACAAAAGATGCAACGCCATCTGTATATCAGACCAGACATCAATTTATTTTTTAAATATGCTAGTGTGTGAACGATATAAATAGTTATGTCGAAATTAAAGATTACTTTAATTATAAGATCGTTCTTAATTAATGTGACATCGCGCAACATGGAGGTGCGCGTGCGATTTGCGCAAGTCTTTAATCTATGGCATGGGAAATTACAAACGATTACCTACATACTAACAGTCAAACTGGACAGCATTAAACTAAATTCTTTGAACTTTGAGAACCTTGACTTTATTTTTATATACTAGACTCGTTCTACGTAATATAATACATAATATTCATAATATGTAATGAGTAAGTAATTTTATAATAAGTTATTTTGTACAAACAATTACGTGAGTTTCAGGGGATTGCTAGCAGATTTATAACAAACATAGGCAATGCAAAAAATCTAACACATAGGCCCGTAACAATACACACCACGCATATAAAAGAAAGTAGAGAGAGATAGTTGATTAAATAGAAATGGTATAAAGAACGTTATACATAACATAACATAAACTCACACTCGAAGGGGTAGGCATAGGTGCTGGCACCCACATTTCGCCAGTTTATGTTTAGGTCCCAATGAGCCTATTGCCACTAACCGGGCACTTAGAAATCTGCGATAAATACTCGCATAACTTCGAATAGCATCGAAAAGTCATTGGTGTGTGCCATGGTAAAGCCTGAGATCGAACCTGAGACCTCGACTCAGCAGTTCATTGCCTATTCCACTAGGCTACCGCGGCTTAACTATTCCATAGGCGATTTTATTATTAAAATTATTCTTTTCTACTCTTTTATCACGATCTAAGTGTTGTTTCCAATTTGTACAAGGCTATCCCATCCAGCAACTTAACCCCTTCTCCTCCTTTTGTCTTGGCTTAAAGGATTTTTATGGAAGCGACGGCCGAAAACCTTTGCCAGAGACTCGTCTTCTTATTCTTTAGTGGGTGTTCCAACAAACGAATAGGTGTACATGGGCCCCGAAGCTATTGGTTAGGGCTTGTAGTCTTCTATTTATTACAACTTATTATAGACTTAATAAAGAGTTTAAATGGATATAAGTACTATATTATACGCCGTATCAAAAATAAGTGCGAAATAGAGAGACACGTAAAAGTGATCACATTTGTTGCTATGTAATAATTTGAATCTATTTCCACAGTATCATGTAATATAAAAAACCATAATGGAAATATAAACATATTACAATCACTATTGACCACACAGCTTCCTGTCAGTCGTTACAGTTAGATGGCACAAGTTCGGTTCCCAGGCCATTAAGTTATGGGAACTGTAGGAAAACACCATTAGAGGCAAGAAAGTGAAATCGGATGATGATGTGCACGCATGGTGTTGCCATGTCACTGTCATTTGTTTCATTGGATTTCTTTAAATACCACTTATACAAGTACACGGCCCACCTGATGGAAAGTGATTACCGTGTCCTATCGATATTTGCAACAACAGGGGTATCACACTTGTGCTGCCGACTCAGTAGACATGAGGGGGAAGGGAGAGGAATGTCACTCCCATACATTTTCAGAGCGATGACGAATGTAGATTCGGAACGAATGCATTTTGGCTAGGCCCCCTGGTACACTTAGCGACAGAGGTACACTTAGCTGTATAATATAAATATTTAGCGCGTAGCAAGACAATAAACAACTCAACCTGTCAAGTAACAATGCGTTAACTTGATGCGATTCGCCCACTTTTTATTCTGGTATGCGCTTTCGTCGAGAAAATCGAAAAGATCCGTTTATAAATAATGCAAGTTGTTGATCTCTCTAAGACTGTCTCTGGATTAGGCACGACATGAAAACATCTTGTCACCTTGTATTCAGTTATAACTTGGTAATTTTTTTTATTTAGACAAGCCAATTTGACATCACCTCGCCTGATGGTAAGCTGAAGGCAAAGTCTCAGTTCGTCAGTCCCCAGAATGAATAGCATCAGCAAAACCATCGGACGCATTCTACTTTCTTACTTATTCTATTAATATTATGAACGAATCTAGCTTTCCGAATGAAACGACTTCCTCTGCGTATTTTTTTTTGTTGTTACCTTTTGTTAACCTCGTAGGCATTCTTCTTGTTCATCTTATACGCGTTCTGAAACTGTATAATGGTTTGCGGTTCGGGCGCGGGTACTTTTGCCATCCATTGCCGTTTTCTTAATAAGGTAATGTTTTTACTTTCTTCTGTAAACGGCAATGTATGGCAAAAACACCCGCGCCCGGCCCGCACCCGCGCTATGTGTGAATCGCGCTTAAAATGTACGCATAGCAAGCGTTACTCACCGTTCTATGAGACAGATCACCGACGGAGTCGTGCCTATGCTCCAGGCTGCCGAGGCTACAACACGAAGCTGATGACGCCAAGCTGACAGAGTCGGCCCGCGCTCGGTGCGGCGATACCGCCACGTGTTTCAGCATACCTGGAGACAACAGACCAGCAACGTTATTCATCAGGTCCGGCTTAACCGCATGTCTTTTTTTCTAATTTAGGACACGTCCATTTGACTTCACCCCGCCTGATGGTAAGCTCAAGGTAAGAGGGTCACCATTACAAACACGTAAAGTGTTACAATGGTGGCACTCAGCTTGACGACCTCATCAGATGCTTTTGCACGCCCCGCTTTAAGGTCTCGGGACTGTAGGCAGAAGGAAACACGTGAGCTGGCAAGAATTTCCAAGACTTAATGGTGCGGCAGAGGGAAGACTCACCGAACCGCTTGGTTCTTGATGGAATATTCCGCACAGTATGCGGGTGACATCTAAGCCCTGCACGTGTTGTCCTGTGTAGGAAAGGAGACTGTACCTGCGATGACCCCGTACAGTCCATAACGCACTTAGTTTCGTGCCACTTATGCCCTGCATCCTGCTCTAAAGATGACCCGAATGGAGCCACTGACGGTGCAGCCAACATGGCAAGGTTTGATTCTGGAATGGTCTAAGCGTGGGTTGATGACACGAAAGAAGAAGAGAATTCACCAGGTCAAAAGAAAACCTTCACATCACGTTTAATGCTCAATTTACACACTGTCGCATTAGGTGTTTATGTGTAATGATACTGGTTTAAATAAATAAATATAAAATTTGGACGCCATGAGCCTAAGTTAGCACCTGCAAAGATATGCCAAAATAGGGCTATATTTACTAGTCACACATGCTCTGTGATTGAGGGTTATAATCACACTCTCGGCACATTTGCTCTCTTGTTCAGTGTGCCCCTCCACCTACACTATTGAGGACTTAGGGCAACAGAGAACACAGTGGCTGTGATCAATTTCTGGGTCGAAAAAACTTGACTCTAAGAAGACGTGGAAGTTACTAACGTAATCGTTATAAAAACGTTTTTGTAACGTAAGCATTATAGCATTTCAGCGGCATAATAATAACGGTGCAGCATCGTAACACATTATACGATGCAATTATGTATCTACGAAATAATAGTTATTAGAATTAGTTTCTCATTAAAAACAGTATTATGTTTTTCTCAGTTTATTTATTTGTAAATAATGGCTACTTTAGAAATAGCTTCTTATTAAAAAAGTACTTCAGATATGTTTTTGTTCAATTCGATAGTTATAGCAATAATCGTTACACAATTGGCCTACGTATAGTGTAATGTTATAAAATAGTAACTATATACTATATATAGTTACAAAACAATCGATTTTAAAACTGAATGTCTGCTGATGAAACTATTTATAAATGTTACGGTTGTATTATGTCTATGGTCCGTCTTTTTTAAAGCAGTTCACCAGCACCTATTTTGCTCTTTTGTCTGCCACTTGCTGAGAAGTCGATTTAGCATAATTTATACACCTTCAATGTACTTCGGTACAGGTTCTAGAAAGTCGTAATTAGTTTAAATAGGTTGCTACTTTAAGAAGTTTGTAATAGGTTCACGAACTTCAAATACTTTTGTACTATTATGTGTTCATTCTGTGTTTATCACATCAATAAACATGTCAAAGAAAGACACAATACAAGTAAATGAACAAGAATGCAACGATAAGAGAAACAATGATAAAACAATTACTGATAAGTATAAACAGGATAAAGATCATCTAACTCTTCAAGGATACTAATTATAACAGCCATAAGAAGTCCCCTTAAGCTTTATTAGTATTGGAACTTATGATGGTTATTCACATAACATACCATACATACACATAACAAACACGCACCTACATTTCGCCAGTTTATGTTTTAGGTCCCAATTTAATATTTGGCGAGCCTATTGCCATTAACCGGGCACTTATAAACTTGCGATAAATACACACATAACTTCGAAAAGCATCGAAAAGTCATTGGTGTGAGCCATGGTAAAACCTGGGATCAAACTCGAGACCTCGTCTCAGCAGTCCATTACTAGGCTACCGCGGTTTTTTATGTATAATGTAGGTACTAAAGTACAAAAATGTATCAATTCTTTAAAGTCGGTAGAGGTGATCATGTCGGACACGAACCGGGCTCGGCTTATGTGCAACTCTGCCAGTCGCGTGTCGCGCTGCAATTGTGCCGCAGTTGGAATGCACTGTGTAAGCATCACATCCCGACAACATCATAGGACTATTTATCTATACCCAATTTTCACCAGCATCCGTACAGCAAATGAAAACTCCCCACAAATTAAACCTAGCCTTCATACACAGTAATCAACATTACCATAAAACGGGATTCTTTAAAAATGCATCTCATACAATAGATCTAATTTCGTCTATTGATGTGGTCCAACACTTGCGCACGCACATGTCACATCCCTTGTTAGGCGCCGGATGCATCCGCTTCTCAGAACAATGTTCAAGTACCTGGTGCACCATTGTGTGGAACCCGGAACGTGATTTAAAAAAAATATCGATTAAAAAAAAGTATTTTTGAATTGGCAAAGGCACGTTTTTGATTATGATCATGCGTTTATGGGTGAGTAACTTTTTATAGGAAATCATTTTCAAGAAGGTTGAATATGGTTTTAAGGTGTTATTTTTTTTTACTAAGGTAGCAAAATGTGTGCGGTATATCTACCGTGATCTGACCTCGGGAGAAATACAAAGACACTGGGAAAAAAGAAAGGATTATGGCGTGGTGGTAGTGAACGCGACTGCTACGCAGGAGACGCGGTTTCGATTCTAGCTCAGTGCAAAAAAATTGTATACATGAATTTGTCTATTTGCATTAGACTGGATATTGCAATGTATATTGTTTATGTATGTGTAAAAAAGAACAACATAAGTATGTTTATTTGCACTTTGCGGTTTAGTTGCATAAGATTGTCTTATAATGTTAATATATTTAACGAAATTTTGAATGTTTACTGTCTCTAACTTGCATCTTTGGGGCCTCCCAACCCTCCCTTCCACATATTGGTTATTTTAACTGTTACGAGAGCGACTATTATCTGACCTCACGAGGTTAAACTGCTATAAAGTATTACAATATTCAGCATTAATAAAGGTGACATAAATGACATTGAATTGGGTACCAAAGACTTGGGTAAGGCTTCATATGCCCCATTCACTCCTGACTGAAATTCTGTATTCACGCCTTGTGAGAAGTGGTACTTCTCTAAATGGGACGTATCATAAAATCCGATGGTTGAAAAAAAAACATTACAGATCTCCCTCGAATTACCGACAATGTAAGACTTCGGTCGTAAGCCAACATTACCTGGTAACTATCCTAACATTAACACAATACCATCTATAATTTGAAAGTCTAACCACTGCTTTTAAAGCTTGCCAACAATGCTTGCACAAGTCGATATCATAATGTTGTTTGTTATAACGGGGTTACAGCTAAATAAAGGTCGTGAGATTTTGACAATTGACGTAACGCACCAGTGTAAAAAATTGCAAGGAGTGGAATAGGTCCAGAGTGTACTCGATGAAGCACAATCGAATAATGAAACATTGGGTCTATAGATTAAAGAAAATACTACCAAGTCAATTAGATTCCGGGTCCTTTAAGCGGGGCGTGAAAAAGCATCTCATGAGGCCGTCAAGCTAAGTGCCACCATTGTAACACTTAACGTGTTTGTAATGGTGACCCTCGTTCCTGAGACTTCGCCTTGAGCTTACCATCAGGCGGGGTGAAGTCAAATTGAGGTGTCATAAAAAAAGATAATATCTGTCTAACGAATAAAATTGAAAATTTCTTTTGAAAAATGAAACCATTCCATCAGTATTTCTTATGACGTTGTCACGTTCAACTATCGTCAGTAAACGGACTTTGCAGACAACCGATTTTTTTAGTATGTTTTTACCTTCTGTGTTACACTTTTTTTTAAATACCTCACTCAAGTATCGCAATTTCTGACAAACTTTAGCGTATTATAAAATCATCGTATCTTCAGTATGTAGTTTTTCAAAATATTTCCAATCATAATTCGAGTTTAATTCAATTTTTTTGGCAAGATACCAACCAATAGGCGAACACTAGTGGTTAGCTACTAATCAATCAAATTATCTTTCATGACGATCTTGTATTACTGTAGATCTCTCCGCATTGGCAAGGCGTGCCCGTCGCGAGCGCATCCGCCGCCGCATCTGTCGAACAATAATCCCGAGTTTTTGCATGGCCATTGTTTTTGCGCGTTCCCAGAAGGCTGGCGAAATCTTGCGCACTGTGGGATCTCAATCTCAAAGAAATGGTGCAGCTTTCTACTAATGCTCTCGGAATAAATTAAAGAATTACAAGTACTTTCTTATCGACGTCATTTTAGCCTATTGCTGGTCTAGTGTATATTTTTTTCGCACGATTACTTACTAAGTAGTTATAAAATATATTCATATAACAAGAGTTGATTGTTATCTTCGTGTTATGTAGACATGGCTCAGTTATTATTAATTTTTAGACTTCTAGTTATCAACTATCTCATGTAGATATCTATCACACTCACTCACGCTTTTCTTACTTAAGACAGACAGAGACAACAGACTCTTCCATCTATTGCATGGTTTTGGAGGGTAGTTACAGCCCTGGTTACACACAGTTGTTTTAAAGAATACTAGCAATAAAAATTAGTGGTATTTTAAATTGCTAGTATATAAAAAGTACTAGTAATAGAAAATAGCTGTATAATAAATGCACATTAGTAGTCGTAGAAACTACTAGCAATAGTAAATGTTAGTAAAAGAAATTGCAAGTAAAAAATATAAGCAATTACTAGTAATATAAAAAATATGACAGAAATGGCTAGTAATAACAATTAAATTACTAGTTATCCCGTAAACCCCTCTAGCTAAACCAAATTACTTCTGTTGAAGGGAATTTTCATACGTTGCCTATACATAATCTACAATAATTATTAGTAGGTATGTGTGTGCATCCAATCACACTAAATTACTCAATTAAATTTGAACAAAGCAGAAGCATTACTAATTGTGCGTACAGCACAAAGCACATGAAGTTCGTGACCGGTAGCAATGATTACACGATACCATTACTGCTGCGGTAACCGATCAAATTATAACGCAATACATCAATATTTAGTCGGTAATGATACGTAACTAGCGAATACACACGGTTTCACCCGCGTGAATATTGGTTTTAGCGATTTTGCAATTCCTTACCAGCTCACGTGTTTCCTTCTTCCTACAGTCCCGGGTCCTTTATACGAGCGTGAAAAAGCATCTGATGAGACCGTCAAACTGAGCGCCACCATTGTTATGATGTACGTTTGTAAAGGTGACTCTCTTTCCTGAGACTTTGTCTTCAGCTTACCATCAGACGTGGTGAAGTCACACAACTATTTACAATTTTACATATTCTTCTTCTTCTGTCGAATCGACGGCATTGTTGAGTTGCCATATTGATGTAGGTAGATGATTTGTACTGATCAAGATTACATATTATGAACCATTTACTCTGTCAATCATTGATACATCGTAACCACTGGATTAAGTTAATTATTTAATTACACCGAGGCCGTAAATTAAACGCCAGTATATTAAAATGAATGATTGAAGATTTTCATCTAAGTACTTCTTCGACTCTATAATTTAAATAAATCTGGCACAATAATATTGATTACATTTTTAATTTTGTCGCCCAATACTTGGCTACAGCAATAGCCTTTTCCGTTGCTGTACAAAGGTCTTCGATGATACAGGTGGAGAGGCCCCTCAATCGCAAGACTCTTATGACCACTCTCGATGTAGCCCCTATCTTTATTATTTTGCTTCCTGTGGGGGACTTTCTGTAGTCAGGGTGGTCCTCATGGAGTTCCGGCGACTTTTTAAGCGAACTGAAAGCATTTCATAGTTGTGCAGTAGGCGTAGGGAATGTGTTTCTTGTCTGTTTCAAGAATTTCGTGTGGGTTTCTAAGGCAACATTTAGTATAAAACACACTATAGGTACCAAATAAAAATTCAATTAAAGAACACTAAGGTCTATTGTTACCATAATTTAAAAAAAATCTCGACCTGTCAAATTATATATTAAATCTTAAAAATGTATTTTCGTGATACCAATTTTCTAGAAAAATCATTGACGTAATGATTGTTTTTAAAATTAGAACGAACTATGTTTATTATTATAATTGGTCTACTTTTCATTATAATCTCAATCGTTTTTGATATCTAGAAGAGTGAGAGTAAACCTAAACTAAATTTCGAATAGAATTTTATTTGAACTAGATTTCAACCAATGACGCGAGCCTTCAACCAATAGCTTTAAGTCCGTAATGGGTTAAATATAATCTATGATTGGTTAATTGACACTCACATCTAGAGCTAGAGCTCGTACATTTTCTACCAAATTGTCACACTTGCGAGGGGTAAAAGTATAACGACAAAGTATTTTTATGGCGCCATATCACGAGCGACACCTTTCATCAATCATAACGTTACGACACGCACTATCAGTGTTTTGTACAAACATTATACGAATATAAAATATTGACATGTCTTTATTTGGTAGTCTCAATAACTTCCGGTCCGATTGCCAGTCTCAATACGGACACTCATGTTAACGTAATTTAATATCTCCGTCACCCGCGGTTAGGGTTGTCTAACAGATTTATTTTTGTTCAAATATTTAGTATTTTTCAGTAGCTCGTTAAACATGCGGTTAACATTTTTGTGGTTTTTCGCAAAATAATAATTAGGTTGCTTGTGGTTTTTGTTAATATGTAGCTAATTTTGAATACAATGCGTGTATTGATCAATCAATAAATTTCGCTATTGCTCCCATTCTACGGCCCTTGTCTTTCAGTCTATTTCCGTACGACATCGTGGTTCGTCTAGCTAGGGACCGTCCTCCCTTTATTTGCTCTCCACTCAAGAATTCATTTGCTTCAGTGGCCATCGGTCCTTCAGCATATGTGGCCAGTCCACTGCCACTTCAGCTTATTTTCTGCAAGCTATGTCGATAACTTTAGTTATTTGTGGATGAGCTGATTGCGAATGTTGGAGTATATTGAAATATTTTATAGTTCATTTTAAAAGCCTGGGGATGTTAGTTAACTTTGTAGTTATTGAATATTAAATGTAACCGTTACACAGAATATTAAAAACTATTGCTAGCTATTTGGTCGGAATAAAAACTATGATAGTAATCTGGTAAAGTTTATAGACTCCTATAAATTATTTCAGACTATTATATATATAACATTAATTCTGTAATAAAATTTTGTAAAATACCTAACTACTTAGATATAAAAATAAATTAGTGTGGTCTCGGTAGCGTAGCTATGCCAAAACGACTACAGTGCACAAGATCATTGGTTGTAAGTGTTATCAAATACATATTTTACTTGTAAAGTAACAACACGAGTGACAAGTGTGGCAACCCTAAGCGAACTCAAATTAAGTGGCTACAGCTCAAAAACACACGCTAACCGGACGACACTTCGGGAGATGACTATCTATTAACCGTGGAATGCGAATCAATTATTCTCTTTGCTCTTTTCTACGCTTTCAGATTCGTCATTTATGAGAAAATTTTGTGCCAATTAGTAACATTTGTTTGCTATTCTGTTATAGACATACCATAGTAACGAGTCTTATCCTAGAATAGTCACGCAAATGTAATCCATACTATAAATGCAAAAGTAAGTCTGTCTGACTGTTACGCTTTTAAGTGCCTAAAACCACCGAACTAACTTTGATAATCTTGGTAGGAATAGGAAAGTATATAGGCTACCTTTTATCGAGAAAACAAGGATTAAAGGGGTTCAAATACAGGGTGAAAATATGTATTAAAGACGTTTTTAAAGACAGATTTATATAATTGAGTACACAATTAGATTGGAGTTCGGAAGAGGATATACCTAGGCTATATTTGGTGTGATAATGAACATCCACACGAGCAGTCTTGATGCCACTGATTCACGAAACCTATTTATATACACGATACGAATTTGTAAACACTACATATTATGTAAATTATGACATTAAGGATATATAAAACGTTCTCAGTTTGGTAAAACAACGTATTTGCATACGGTAATACACAATCCCAAATAATGGTTATACCGCCTACTTATAGCAACCATGTCTGTACGTAAGGATAACTTTTAAATAGGTATATGTTATAGGCTTTTTATTGCTTCGATTGTAAAACATTATGCAGATTTGCTTTAATTCTTTTGACTTTTATGATCTACTAGCTGATGCCCACGGCTTCGCCCGCGTGGAATTTTGTTCCCGTTCCCGCAACCCTTGGGAACCTTTTCCCGGGATAAAAAGTAGCCTATGTGTTATTCCAGGTTCTAATCTACCCCTGTACCAAATTTCAACCAAATCAGTCCAGCCGTTTATGCGTGAAAGAGGAACAAACATCCATCCATCCATCCAAACAAACTTTCGCCTTTATAATATTAGTAGGATATTACAAAAATGGAGCGTGATTGATTTATTTCATAAAAAATATTTTTACTACATATATAGGACACGGTAGTTATGACCTCACCTCACTTGATGGTAAACTGAAGGCTTCTCAACTCATTAAGCTTAAGAATATACTTAACACAGTATAAATAAGCAAGTATACTCTTTTCATCCGAACGCCAAAACAACGCTTTACTTAGACCACGAGGTTCATCACTCTCCTATTCCTCATTTTGAATTTGGTTTGTATAGGCTTCTACGAGGGCAAACTGGAGTCTGATACAAGACGACATCGGGATATATAGTCGGATAGTAGAGGATAGTCTACGCCTGCGCCAGAGCATCACTCAATAGTCAGTAAGGGTACCGCTAGCAAATATACGAAGCTCTAGTCTCTAAAACGTAGTTGCAGTAATCTTTTTTTTTAATCGGATATGTTCCGCTCAGGCTCAGAATGTCCCTTTCCCAAAATGTCCCTCGGTTTCAAATAGTCCCTTTCCCGAAATGTCCCTTTCCCACAATGTCCATTTCCCAGAATGTCCCTTTCCCGAAACGTCCCTTTCCCAAAATGCGTCCTTCCCGAAATGTCCCTTTCTCAAAATGTCCCTTGTCAGCTAAATATCAAAATGTCAAAAGCAAAAAACATAAATATATTATGTAAATTATAACTAGCGGACCCGACAAACGTTGTCTTACCCGAACGTTCATTCCTAAAATCCGATCGCAAGCCGCCACCGCGCCAGGCTCGGGTCTATTTTTGAACCAAATAATACCGTAATTATTTGTTTGCTAAAAATTAATTACGGTATTATTTGATCAATAATTAATATAAAAATTATAATAAAAATATTGATAAGTTTAAGTAGTCTATTAAATAAATGAATAAAAAATATTTTTACTATGTTATAATCATAGGCAATAATATCATACAAAAGGAAGCTCCATCTACCGTAGAAAGAACAAACCTTATAGATACCTAATAATATGTTTTGTTGTCAATAAAACTAAATTGGGATAGATGTCGCTGTTTGACTCGTCATAAACGGCTGAACCGATTTTTATGAAACTTTGTATGTATTTGAGAGTGTGGGTCCTTGAACAGTTTAGATTCAAAAATAGACCCGAGCATGGCGCGGTGGCGGCTTGCGATCGGATTTTAGGAATGAACGTTCGGGTAAGACAACGTCTGTCGGGTCCGCTAGTTATAATTTACATAATATATTTATGTTTTTTGCTTTTGACATTTTGATATTTAGCTGACAAGGGACATTTTGAGAAAGGGACATTTCGGGAAGGGCTCATTTTGGGAAAGGGACGTTTCGGGAAAGGGAAATTCTGGGAAATGGACATTGTGGGAAAGGGACATTTCGGGAAAGGGACTATTTGAAACCGAGGGACATTTTGGGAAAGGGACATTCTGAGCCTGAGCGGTCAATTCGACTTGACTTCGCCAATGGTAAGCTACAGGCAAAGTCTCAGAAAAGAGGGTTACCGTTATAAACACGTACAATAGTACAATGACGGCACTCAGCTTGACTTATCAAATTCTTTTTCATGCCCCGCTTAAAGGACCCGGGTCTAAGAAGAAAGAAACATGGTAAAGATTAACAAGACTTAATGGTGCGGCAAAGAAAAGTTTGATCGAACCGCTTCGTTTTGATTAAATATTCTGCATCGTAACAGCCCTACACGTGTTGTAAGATTATAAATTGGACCAAACCCTTTCAAACCAAAAAAACCGCATCGAAATCCGTTCAGTAGTTTTGCGTCCATCGCGGACAAATATAAACTTTTTATAATTATATAATATTATAGAAGATAGATAGATAGATAAATAGATAAGTCACGAAGTCACGCATACGGGCATAGTAATTGAATCACTGAACAATACTACGTATTAACAGACGAACATTCAACGAATACTATTAATCGACGTAGGTAGTTGTATAGTAACCATTCCTAATACAGCGTACAGCTGGACATTGTCTTGCGTAACCAACACAATACCTGTGAGTTGTTTCCACTAATTTGAGGTCTCTGACTGATATTAGGCTTGGATTATGGACTTAGGTCACTAATTTGCATTTTATGTTACAGTGAATGTAGTTAATGTCCGGTAAGTGTTACTAATGATCGTTCGTAATCGTATTATTCATAGTTACCACGTTACGTACCAGTTATTTGGTATATAGGCGTAAGGGCTATGCTGAAAGTTTTTTTGTGATATTGAATCAGATATGAAAAGATCCGTAGACGAACGAAAGTTGCCGATATAGCCCACTGAGTTAGCCAGCTGAAGAAGTTGAACTGTTGCATGCTATAAAAGGAATGGGGTTCTATTCAACTTCAATCGCTTGATGGCACCTACCGACGAGGCTATAAGTCAAAATTTATTTTGACTCAGAACATTCCCTCAGTAATAGCACGGTAATACTATTTACCATGGTAATAGACAGAGGAAGACATTGGGCAACTATGCTAATGTTGAAAATGACGTTATTGTTTCGATATTAAAGTAGGCGTTACATGGCGGAAATCCATTACAAGAAAATATATAGGGGGAAGGGATACCCACCAATCACCAACGGTTTAATGATCCCAACGATAACAATAATAAAAAAAATTAATTGTATAATTGTATATGACAATTAGTAAAATTTTATTATATTATTATATATTATATAGAAAGGAATGCCGATAGGTGCCTTATTTTTTTTCATTTTTTTTTTAAAAGAATATTTTAGCAACCGAAGTTACTAATATTCCCTTTTACCCCTCCAGCTAAGCTCAATGGCTTGTGTTAGGAGTGGGTTCACGTCGGTAGTGTAATGGCCAGGATTCGAACCCTGGACCACTCGATCGTAAGGCCGACTCCTTTACCACTAAGCTACCGCCGCTTATTAATTAATGTTAACTAGACTCCTAACAGGGGACAAATATGTGAGGGGGCCTATATATTTTGGAGACCAGTGGGTTCGTCGCCCGCACTTACCAATAATAAGGATCAAGATAAACACCACCAAAAAATACCTACCTGTTACCTTTAGTTCGCAGGTATTATTTATTTTTACAGTTCACAACTCCCGTCGACAACAATACTCCATAATATTGATATATTAATTCCTACTCACATAAATCTAGCTAGCGCCATACCTTTTGTTCAGTACCCCGCCATATTGTGTAAACATGCCTTATAAATTTCGCATTTGACGTGTTTTCAAACCAACCCAACCATACCATTAATACCATTAGTGGAATTAAATGTGGAATGCGCACGCGCACGTGAAACCTTTGAAAGATTTGTTAGTGTTGCCAGAACAAATTTATATTGAAGTAAATCGGGATAGGGATACCTATTGTGGTTAAATTAAGTAAGTTAAATTAATCTTCTTACTTAACTTAAATCCGCTTGTTCAGTTTCTCTAAGAACCCACGCGAACCTACATACATACATACGGTTACGGCTATTTCCCTTTGAGGTAGGCACAGGTGAATTAACACGGACATTTTACCAACCAATAGAGCCTATTGCTGTATTACGGGCACTATTGTTGACACGAGACATACATCTGAGACTGAGTATAGGCTGTACCTACATATCAGTCAGTCTGATGTTACACGGGAACCTATTCCAGGGACAAAAATAAACCTACATATTTGTCTAGATTTTGCTCTATCCCTACGCCAAAAAAATGTCGCCTTTATTCGTTCAGCCGTTTAAGCCTGACAGAGTACCAAACATCTAAAGATCTTCACAAAATTCCACATTATTTATAATATCGAGGTCCTGGCAGTTGCTACAGTGCATGATAAAATGAACTACATAATGAAATAGCAGGTCCCTTGGCTGCGTAAGTCTTATTACTCTTGTTGAAAACTTGTAAAAAGTCTTATCAGAACACAATTACTTCTTTTTCTTTTATACATGTATTCAGACGATCTTAAACACTTTTTATTTCAAACTGTATGTGTAGCCACCAGTTGTAAACAAGTTTAATACACATCAGCTTTCACACTGAAGTCTGCAACATACTGCAACTTGTCAAACACATGTTTTAAACATTAGTGAAAACACGAGATTAGAAGTGCATTGGTGCTTGCATGAAAAGAAGATAATTCTACAGCGGTGGTCAAGTTCGTGTGAACAAACACACATTTATGCGTTTCGCGAGTTTATATTTATACATTAACATCAACAGCTGTGTTATCCGCCTGTCTGTCTGTCTGTAAATCTCCGGATGTTGATATATTGCGTCTTCATGTGCGAATAGTACTGTTTGTTCTAAACAATTCCCATTGTTCTTTTACCCTCCAAGCCTTGTTTATCTAATGTATGTAGAAAATATTTCTCGTTGCTAAGGTAGGGAACAAGTTCACTGCGTTCTGGAAAGTAGGGATTAACAGAAAGTCATCGTCACATTCAAAGCTTTGGAGACCTGGGTTGAAATTGTAATATACTAGATAGAAATAAATAGTAGAACCTATATTACATTACTACACTAACTATAGTATTACAATTAAATATGCACTAGTTTTGAATCACCTAGATTACTCATACAAAGTTACACTTTATTATTCAACTATTTACTAGCCTTTGTGAGTACAAATTAGTCACGCTGATTATGTTTTCAAAGACAATATGATTAATGATAAAAGTCCATGTGGTTCTTGGTAGAGTAGAATTTGAACCACCCCATGTTCACATGCGGTGTCGTAAAAGCCGACTAGGGGATAAGGCTGTTTAACATCAGAGAGATAAATACAGTCTAGACTCAGCCTCAAATGCATGGCTCCAGTCAATAGTTTCCAGAATATGGCAATTGGCTTACCTCCTATTACGTAGAACCGAATACAATGATTGGTGAAATGTAGGTATTAATTCACCTCTGCCTAGCCCGGAGTCCACCAGTCTGTTACCACCAGACCAGTGCAAATATGGTGCAACGTTATATTAGATTAGGCACATGCATATGCAATTCATAATTACATCATACATAATCCATATAGTTAGGCATAAAATAGGTAAATCTCGTAAATACTGCACAGTGTCAGTGGTGTGCATTCCAGAGAGACAAATAGACGCTGCTAATCCTACCTAAATCAAATAAATTAATATGTACATATAGTACATAATTATAATTTCCACGGCTGTCGGTTCGAATTCTACATAACGACACTCACTGACTTTGACTGGGAGTATCCATGGCGAATTCCGCACGGCAAAAATTGAAACTGAAAAAGTTCCGACACCTCCGGCTAGGTAGGTACAGGCAACCTTGACTGATAGTCGCTGCACCTGCACTATTCTTTCAGGGTTGGGAGATCAGATGATAGCAGTCACTCCGAAAAAAGTTGACATAGCAATTAATTTATCCGGGCGTCAAAGTGCAAACTTTGAATTCAACTGAAAAACCGTTATGAAGACGATGATGATGATTAGTAAATTGTTTAACACAATTCAACTACATATTTTACACTTCATAAATTCTATCACCATAAAAGTACAAACAAAAATATAAAATTCGGTAGCCATCTTCCAAGATGGCGGGCACCGCATCCGCCGATTACTGCAGCCCGAAGTTAATCTATATTGGTCCAATTAATGAGGAAGCTGCGGGCTCGTTTGTTGATAGCTCAGAGGTATTTTACCGGTTTACGGAGGAAATTTGGACAGTCAAAGGGTAATGACATGTTTACGTTTAACATGTAGCTCAACCGGTGACTTATGTCGTACTATTTGGCATTACTTGTAGTCTAGTTGACGTTAGTAGTAGTCTAGTTGCAATTACTAGTAGTCTAGTTGATATTACCAGTAGTCTAGTTGTGCATTTCTAGTAGTCTAATTGATATTACCAGTAGTCTAGTTGTGCATTTCTAGTAGTCCAGTTTATATTACTAGTAGTCTGGTTGTCATTACCAGTAGTCTAGTTGACATTACTAGTAGTCTGGTTGTCATTACCAGTAGTCTAGTTGACATTACTAGTAGTCTAGTTGACATTACTAGTAGTCTAGTTGACATTACTAGTAGTCTAGTTGACATTACTAGTAGTCTAGTTGACATTACTAGTAGTCTAGTTGATATTTTTAGTAGTCTTGTCTTACATTTTGAAGCCCAAGGTTCACTCTCGTCCTTTCCATGTTTATGTAACTTTTGCGGAAGTATCGACCATCCGATCCCTCAACACAGAGAGCCTGTGCTAGAGCCTCTTAAACCTTGACTGACATCTAGGTCTACCAGCTAGAAGGTGAGGTCAGTATATAAAGGAAGGTTATAGTGAACGATCTTGTAAGAATAAGATTGTACTTTAGCAGAGCTAAATGAAACTGCCTCAAAATAATCACAATATATCTAACTTAAGATAGCCTAACATACCAATTTAACATGCGATTAGCATAGAATGAATACGTACAACCTTGGCAATGAGTTGCTCGGTCGATCACACGATCGTCACACATCTGTATTCAGAACATGAGTGGAGAGACGTACTGCCACGGGAAATTTTTCGATAGCGTTTCCGGATACGTTGATGAATAGACTTAATTTGTTTGGTTCTGTATGCATTGGAAACTAACAACACGACCAATCCACCTGATCTTTTTTTTATACCACTTAGGTATGTATTTACAAAAAAAAGATATCTAAGTATGTTTTAACATAAGCTAGATAAGCTATGCTTACCATGGGTCTAGGTGACGTTGTGTAGATTGTCCTAAAATATTTATTTATTTATATTTTATTTAGAGTGGAATGGCTTCAACATAATGAATTATTAGATTCAACGTATTTACTACTCTGTTTTTTTACTCAACGTATTTCCAAGCTATCTACTTCAATATCTTATATTAGTGAAATATTCTTACTTGCTATTTGTAATTGAGAACTGCCTTTTAACAAACTTAACTACTTTTCTTTGCTTTCTCATCACACTTTACTTTGTGAATACCATTGAGTTGAATGGAACAGCAGGTTTAAAAACGACAATAATACCATATACATTTATACCATAGTAATACCATTTAGTTTAACTGATGATGATGGAGTCGAAATGTGAATTGTGCCACTATTTAACAGATAACAAGCCATATTTGAAGTCGTTGAATTTTGTTTTCACAAATTTCATAATTGTAAAATGTTCTTTATCCTCCAATTTATTTTCCCTCTTTGGCTCGCAGAGTATATTTATATCAGGTACTACAGCCCTGTAGTCGATCCTTGTGTGTTGGATTCACAGACGTAGAACTGTGGGTGGTATTAAATCCAATAAAAGAACTTTCGAATTCCGTTCTGTTTAATTGGCACTCCTTATAAAAATTATATTCTCTAGAATTATTCAACCTAAAGGTAATGGAGAGCGAAACCAAACTAATTATAAGTTAATTTAAGGGTTTATCGTAAAGTGAAAGCACTTTCATCCTCAGCAAATATTTGAGTGAAAATGTGAGATGAATTTCCAATGCGCCATGAATCTGTACCAGTTTCTGAAATGGGGACGTTACCAATATCGACTATCTCCTAATTAAGATAAAAGTGGCAATTTGCACTTTTATCTTTTTTTATTTTTACTAATAGGCTAGCGTTTGACCAATATCTCACCTGATGGAAAGTAATGATGTGGCCGATGGTGCAGCTCGCTTGCCTTGTAGTTCACCAGTTCAATTTAGAATTGAAATCTTATAACAAGTCAAAATACCAACAATAAAATATTTCTACTTTGATTTGACACATATAGATTTATAGATGTATAAGGATACACAATAAATTACACATGAACACCGAAATGAAACTATATTCATTTATTCATTCTCTGAGCCCACTCCCAACTCAGTTGGGGTCGACTTTATAGTCTAACTAAGAAGCTGAACTTTGATTTCTGCCGTGAAGCGAGTGCCATCGGACCTCCACTACCAAATTGGTGATATTCAAATTCTATAGTAAGGTTTGTCGGATTTTTGAGGGCTCCAATTACCCGTAACGACTGCCACAGATGTTCGTATGGCAATCGGGACCGACGGTTTAACGTGCTCTTCGAGGCACGACCAGACCAGTGCAAATAGTCATATTCATGCATACAAATATTTGGACTGAGCGGGGATCGAACCCGCACCTCCTGAGTAGCACTCGCGTTCACTACCACCGCGCTCCAGAGGCATACGTGTAAGCATGTAACATTATCTAAACTTAAGTGTAAAGTATCACTGCTCCATTCATGAGACTTCAATCCACCGACACCGAACTAACGGTCTTAGGTTTCAGTGCAATGGGTGCGCGGTACTCCGTATCGCGTTGCAATAACAACGACCCTATGTAGTTCGCTGTACCAGGGCTTCACTGACCCCTTGTGGATAAGTCATTGATTATATCGGGGTAACGGGACACATAACCTGATATATTCGTGATATAAGGTTTGATTTGAAGGGATATTATGTATATAACCTCTTTCTTCTGTTACTAAGGCACTGCAAAGTGTAAATTCTTGTCTCTTTCTAACCCACAATCAACTGGATAGTACTTGGCTGCAGTGGCCACTGGTGATTATACGACTGATCTTTGTTACTCTAACCAAAGCCAGTTTATGAGGTTATGTCGGACTCAAACCATCTAAAACGCACTCTGTTTTTGAGACCTTAGTTGCCGAAGGTGAAATAGTAGCATATTTCTGACACCCCGGCAAACCCGGGGTCATCACTTGCGGAAAAACGACACGCCTGTATCCCAAATGGGTAGACAGAGGTGCTAGCACCCACGTTTGGCCAGTTTATGTTTAGGTCCCAATGTATTAGGTGGCGAGCCTATTGCCATTAACCGGGCACTTATAAACCTGCGATAAATACACATATAACTTCGAAAAACATCTAAAAGTTATTGGTGTGTGCCATGGTAAAACCTGGGGTCGAACCCGAGACCTCGTCTCAGCCGTCCATTACCCATGCCACTAGGCTACCGCGGATTTTGCCGTAATTCACTAATATTTAACATTCTCATCATAAACTAAGGTTATCGTGTGTTTAAAGACTCATAGTTCATTCCGCCGGTGATTTCAATCGGAAGTCGCGTTGATTGAATGTGTGTCTGCGTGCAAAACTGTCTGTACGTGTTTGCATTTACACTTGTAGCGATAGATGGAACGGGACTCGCATAAGACATTGATTTGACATTCATATGACTTACAAATCATAAACGATAGTGACTGCTTTTATTCATGACTGCGTTCTGAAATAATTGTTCATATGAGTCCAGAGTGAACTCTCTCGTCTTTCGTTTGCGTTGGCTTTAATCTGAGTTCCCTACCCCGAAGAGAAAGACTGCACCTTTGGTTGAGGAATAGGTGAAGATGGAGGATGGACCTCTCTCATCAATGAGCTCGTCAGCGGAGGGATCGCCTTTTCACAATTGATTATGATAGAGAAAAAAGTCAATATTATAAATCAATTGTAGAATTAATTTTTGCTATCCATATCTAGCGTCATATACTTGTTTACAAAAGAAAGATTCTTTAACTTTGAATCAGAAGGAAAAACCAAGCCGCATGACTAAATAAATGTGGCTTCATGTTGATTATCGTGCCACTCGAAAACAGCTTTATAGGCATTACATTTAAAGGGGAAAGGGCAAATCGGACCACCCGATACACTAGGGGAATTACCGCCTCTTAATCTTGAGTAGGGGAATCCCACACTAGTACTGATAATAATATAGGCCGATCTTAAGTCACTCGGGATATGTTCGCCATTCAAATTTGTAAGGTATGTAGGTGAATGCAAAATATCGATTCAAGAATCGATATTTTGGACTGGAACCCGCTGTATATAATGTCTATTGGTATTGGTGGATGAAGGTTAACAATAAGTTATAAAAGTGTCCTATGATATCCATATTGATATTACAAAGTGGAATTCCCAGTCTTATTAACAATTCTTCACGCGATGCCTTCGCTGTCCGAACAATTATACTAAGACATCTGCAAACGTGATTCGCATGTGTAACTAGAAAATGTTTCAACCATTGCTGCTATTCTTCTAGTTTAAATTTATCTGTTTGAACAAAAAACGTATTGGATGTGAATCTAAATGTTACTGTCGCTGCATTTAAAAGATTGACTTTCAACTCGCGTGCAAATATCTTCGATCTCTCTTTCAACATTCGATATTCTTTTTATAAAAATTTCAACTGTTTTTATATTAGAATAGATTTCAAATTTGATTGTATACCTAATGTTTTATTAAGGGCATAAACCTATTGTCTTGTATAAAATGTTTAAATATAAGTTATAACGTAAACATAATTGTTTTACTGCCCATAACTCAACCTTCTTGGAAACTAACGGATAATATTCGTATAGTAATAAAATGGTGTCTTGTTTTAGATTTTTATAACTCGAAGATGCCGCGGAATAAAACGTGATTGGCACAGAAAAATTATGAAACATACACCACACACATACAAAAAAAGAAAGACTGAAAGGGAGATGACAGCCTCTGTAGCGTAGCGGTACTGAACGCAACTGCTACGCAGGAGGCATGGTTTTGATTACCGCTCAGTGCTAATATTTGTATGCATGAATATAGCAATTTACACTAATCTGGTAGTGTCTATGAGAGCACGTTAAGCCGTCCGTCCCGGTTGTCATACCAACATCTACGACAGTCGTTACTGGCAACACCAGTGTGATACTTCTGGTTTGCAAAAGTCTTTATGCCACGGTGCCAACTTCCCGTCAAGTCGGTCCTTCATGTCACACCCACTGTTGTCACTAGGGTTAACAATTCTGGCGAATGACGCTCACCCAGCGCAAAAACTCATACTTGACTGTCCAATAGTTGACTTTTTCCAATAAAATATCCAATCTCGAAAATTGCTTCCTAATAGACAATGAGTGAGGTAATATGAAATTCTTCTCACGACATTTCCAATGTCAATAAATGTCAGAACTCACGCATATACGCTTGCGCATATCGGCGTAAGTGCTCATACATAAGCTATGTTCCTCATATGGAACTTATGGTCTTATTACCGATAATACTGTCTTGAATATAAAAAAAATGGATTGTCTTTGAAACATGAAGCCATTAAAACCATAAAAGGAATAATAAATGTCTGCCTTATTCAAGATGTTATAAGATTCTTTCTGAAGTTTACATATGCAAGTGTCAAAAGCGGCCATGTTCGCAGGAAGAAAAGAAAAGAAGTAAATAAAACCAGTAAAATAGCTATAGAATCTGAAAAAAAATAATTTCATTGCAATGCGTACTAATGTTTTAATGTAACGAAAAACTGTCATCTACAGCTGCAGAGAATTAGACTGAATCTAGTTTATCATCAGGTGGGGTGCAGTCAATTTGACGACCGAAATATTAAAAAAGGACTTCTTTTTACGCTCTGTTTACGTATATTTACTATTATGTCTATACTGTAATTTCTTTATTTTGTGTACAATACAGAGTTTTCTATCTATATATATATAATATCTATCTATCTATCTACCTACCTATCTATCTACCTGACTCATCTGTAAAATACTTTTCCCTTCTGTAGGTATATATTAATGAGCAAGTCACTCTCCCTGTCACTTTAAAAAAGGTTATGTTTGTAACAATAGAATCGCCACCAGTAATATCTCCGTCCATGACACAATCTAACTATCACTAAATAAACGCCCGCATGTAACAGCACTATTAAATACAAAGTTAAATGACACTTTCACTGCCATCTGACTTGTGTCGTAATAACTCGATTACAAGGATTACTATTACCAAAATATATCATTTAGCTAGCAGCATATAAACCCAAATCCCTAAAAATAGTCTCTAGACAATATCCGACGCAATGGAACAGTTCTACAATGTAGTACCTAATTGTTTAACATTCTCAAATCACTTAGGTTATAAACTATATAAACTATAAAACTGCCATAGAATTTTTCGGCGCTTTCGTCATAATCTTAAAGCTCAAAATTAACTGAAAATGGGTTCATAATATCGTTTTGCTCACTTTACATGCTGCCTTTTCAATTGAAACTTTAACATCATTGCCGCAAAGGTTAAAATTTTATGGCATTTTTTCGGGTTGAAAATAGTTTGACAATATCAAGATAACGTAGCTAAAATGCGCCTAGGAAATAGCAACATTTTTGTTTGAGATATTTAAAGGCCACATTTTAGACAACTCTCAAGACACGAACTTAAAGCAAACGTAATGTGTGGAATGTGTTCCAGTATCCATATTTGGCTACTGGAACACATTCCAGTCGGTGGTTAGAGCAGTACTGCAAAACCATCTATCAGGACTAGTTGTAAGTGTATTTATAGTCTGACACATTCGTCTGTTAAATATGGATTTCTCACGTGGGAATTACTCGTAAATGTTTGTAAATAGACCAAAAAAACAAGAAATACCCGCTTATTTTCTTGTCGAAGTTACAAAAATATAGAATAACAAGAGTACCTACTGCTTAAACCGCCGTTTAACCTAACCCAAAACAATGAAATCTAGGCTTTTTGTTCTCAGTTAGTTTTTGCAAAATGGCGTCGGACATCGTAGGTCAAATGACGACGCTTACTTAGGTACTCGTAGATGTAATTTGAACTAATGAATATATTGCATCCTATAATATTATGTAAATTAAATACTTCAAGGCAATCGTATAATAATGAAAATGTATGTATAATCTTATTCAGAACCTAATTATTTATTCGCCACATAATATTCATATTATAGGAATGCGGATAGACTTAGCTGCAGAGTTTTCTTAATATGAAGTTTAAGATTGTTATTGTTGTTTTGATTTTTTTGTCAATAACAGTAATAATGTCAATTGACTGCAACTTATTCAATCTTGTTACCAGCAAAATATCAGGGAATTACAAGGAGGTGAACCTTTTTTCCTGCCAGGTTGACAGGCGGCCACGCCTGTTAGACCTGTGCTCGTGGAGGACGGAGTTCATTCTGTGCCCTCCGACGCCCGAGTCGCCTCCGCTCGTCGATAAAGCCTAAACTTTTCCATCCATCGAAGAGTGCATACAATTACTGAAGCCTTAATAAATGGTGGTGTGTGACACACAACAGATTGTTTAAGTGTGGATAGAGCTCCATGTAACCAGGCAGTTATATGGAGTTTTCCCGTGCCCCACGATATGCGAAAATATTCTTTCCTGCCTGTGCGTAGGCGTGCGAAAAGCTTAGTGGATAAGGAGTCCGGTTTTCGATCGAGAGGTCCCAGGTTCGAATCTTGATCATTACAAACTTAAACTTGCTCCTAACACAAGCCATAGAGTTAAACCGGAGGGGTTAGATGGAAAATCAGTAATTTCGTAATATTCATAAACTATACAAATTAAATATTCCTGTACTAACGTCTCAATACATAGCACATTGCCAAGAGTACTAATACAGTAATAATACCTTACACACTAGTTTCTAAATGGACCATAATAGTCCGCATTTAACAGAGGGGACGACGTGTAGTTTGTACAAAATGGTGTAATCTTGACGTTTAACTTTCTATGTTATTATAGTGTGGTAACAGATAATCGCTGTCGTTCTATCATCAACCATCACGCGACATTGGATGGGAATATGACGCTGGTTTGAGGACCAAACGTTGTGTAAAGATCCACGGTCCCTGCCTTTGTCCCAATTAATTTTCAACATTATCATTATATTCTACTGTGAATTTCAAACCTGTATAATGGCTTGTGTTCAGAAGAATTGTTTGACATGATGCCCATACCTACTTTTTATCATCGGACCGCTCGCCATAGAGAGGGAGTTCATCCTCACACACTACGACCGGAAACGGTGCACATTGTGCGGTATGAAAGGAGTTTCATCCCGCGCACGCTCAAGCTGTGGAATGAACTCCCTGCCGTGGTTTTCCTAAGCGACTACAATATGGGGGTTCTACAAGAATGGCATTATAAGGTTTCTACAGGGTAGGCAGCACGTGTGTGACGCCTCAGATGTTGCAAACGTCCATAGGCCACGGTGACCGCTTCCCATCAGGTGGGCCGTGTGCTTGTCTGCCACTTAAGTGGTATAAAAAAAAACCCGGAACCCCATGTATCGTAATCACACTCGTTTAAATAAGTACCTCTAAACAATCTTAACATATTTATCAAGTTTTATTTCTTAATAATGAGACATTACAATGTTATAGTGATCAATGATAATAACCATCATATCAATCTTTCTTACTCATTATAACTTTGAGATTTAATTGGACCGAAAAGACACCAAATATTTTAATTGACCGCCCTGTTTCACAGGTTCCATAAATGAGAAAAAAATATCTTGGCTCTCCGCTCTCCAAAACCAGTTTCAGGTTCCCTTTAGTTACAGAAAAATTATACAATATTGTACATACACTTTCTCTTGAAATAATAATTATAAATTCGATAAAAGTTATAGAGGAAATGCTTTTATTACTTGTACTAAAAAGATTGAATTAAACAAGTGCATTTTTGCATTTCCTTTCTTTCTCAAATTATATTGTAACGGAACAAATTACCCTTTGACAGAACATTATGGTAACAGTATGTTTTCAATTTTATGTTCTCATTTTAAACGTATGCTATGTCAGGTTTCCGGCGCGTAAGAAATCATGACCCACACCATTATTTCCTTAAGGAACCTATAAGATAACTGAAGATCAGAATTGTGCAGAGATTTTTGCGTTTTTGCATGTCATGTATTGGCATTGCAATTATCAAAACTATTCACTACTCACCTTAATGTTATAATGCAGTTTCGGTGCGCTGTTTTTTCCCGTGACATGAGGTATCATGTCCTTTTTTTAAAACCACTTAAGTGGCAGACAAGCACGCGACATACTTGATGGTAAATGCTTACCGTTCTCTATGGACGTTTGCAACACCAGGGCCGTCAAATTCAGGCTGCCGACCATATAGAGAATAAGGGAAACGGGGAAGGGGGAGAAGAGAAGGCTAAGATAGTCACTGTGCTGTCAGTGCAGAAGACAAAGAAGCGTTTCTTGGTCTTCTCACAGACAACACAAAACCTCTCTAGTGAGCTCTGGCTACCCTAATCTTCGCCGGCAACACAACACAAGGTTATTATTAGCCGCGGTATTCTGTAGGGCTTCCCCAGTGGGACTACTCAATTAGGACGGGAGATACCGTCATCTCTTACCACTGTCATTCCAGACTCTATTACAAGAACTCAACTAGAGTGAAATGAGTGTGTTCATGTACCTCTATTTAATGGTAACTCATACCAAATGACAAACGTACGTAGTTTAGATTAGGAGATAGTCCGATATGATTGTGTGATAAAAGTGTTGCCTTTGTTTACTGATGGTGTCGTGGCGTAGCCGGAATTAGCCAATTCATTTTAAACTTTAAACAAACTGCTACAAAAGGTTAACTATCACTATCACTACATAGTATAAAACAAAGTCGCATTCTCTGTCCCTATATCCCTATGTCCTTATGTCCTTTTGTATGCTTAAATCTTTAAAACTACGCTATGGATTTTGAATGGATTTTTGAATAGATAGAGAGATTGAAGATGAAGGTGTATGTGTATATAACATCATGCTACAACCAACTGGTGCGGAACAGAAGTGAAAAATGTTGCAAAAACGGGGTGACGGAGAAGAAGTTGTGCGGGTCAGCTAGTTCATAAATAAACTGTATTAGTTGTTGGCTTCGCCTACATAAAATACAAATCCCAGGATTGACACAAAACGCTATTGGGCGATTCATACGATGTTTTGAAATATCTTATCTACTATATAAAAATAAGTCGGATTTTCCTTTCTGACGCTATAACTCCAGAACGCACGAACCGATTTCCACGGTTTTGCATTCGTTGGAAAGCTCTCGGGCTCCGTGAGGTTTATAGTAAAGAAAATTCAGCAGAAAAGCGGGATAATCATTTTTTGTAACCATTGGTGGCGAAACGGAGTTCGCCAGTTTTGCTAGTATAATATATAATTATCTTTTAGTGATTCAAATCGTGGTATGAAATTCTAAAGCACCATCATAAAACTAAATACCACCATTTTTTAATTGATAGCATCTGGAATGGTGACCCGAGCTGATTTCTCGGTGGATTATAGAACCAATGAAACGTTAATAAGCGGAGACACGTTATCTTAACCGCTTTTCATGGTTAAATTACTTAATCTTGTTAAAGTTATAAGCATATTCGAATCTCGTATTTACCAGTTAGTAAAACAACAACATAAAATTTCTTTGTAGGTATCTTATTTTATTATTTTAAGATATTATGGTCATTTAAAAAGGCTTATAACACTGTTCACTTGAAACCACTTTGTACGGATTCTATTGCGATGTATTTTGTATTAATAATCACTATCACTACATAGTATAAAATAAAGTCGCGTTCTCTGTCCCTATTTTTCTTGTCCCTTTGTATGCTTAAATCTTCAAAACTATGCAACGGATTTAGATGCGGTTTGTTTTAATAGATAGAATGGTTAAAGAGGAAGGTTTATATGTATATAACATCATGCTACGACCAACAGGTGCGGAGCAGGAATGAAAAATGTTGCAAAAACGAGGTGACGCAGACGAAGTTGCGCGGGTCAGCTAGTTTATTATAATCAATAAAATGAACAAGTTTCATTTCCATGTGTGACATTCACGTATACTTCTTATAATACTCGCTTAATTATTTACCTTTCTTTTTACATTACGTCTATCACATATAAGGAAGAACATAAGTACCGACATGTGTCATTTACACAAGCAGATAAGCAATTATTATCTTTCAAAAGTATACATTGAATAAAAGCTACTTACCTACCAATACAAGTGAACAAATGAACAGTCGAAGACAATTTCAAATACAGTTCAAACTTAATCATCTAAGAAACAATTCACACTTGCCATCTTACGAGTAATTCAGCTGCACCTTCTTATGGTACCGCACATGACATAGACCAATTACTGACAAGAAATATTTTTTAGTCAGAGCTTCGAGCTACAGGTGATATAGTTTTATGATATGGTGACACATAGTCTAAATTAAAACGTAACTCATTAAGGTCTTGTAATTACCCAAATAAAGTAATTAAGAGTTTAAAAGATACATTAGCATCAATAGTTTTAAAGTTGTTCCCGAAAACATGCTCCCTGATAACAGTACAAATTGGATACAAACTAATAAACATACAAACAAAACAATAAATTATGAATGTAAAGAACTATTGGGCAACAGTGCAAGAAACGATAAAAATATTTATTTACGACTAACTATGATTGTGTTATCGTTATTTCCAAGTTCCTTCTCTATAACCTCCAGAACAATCGTTACTGAAATCATACACGAGGAAAATTGTTATTCTAAAGTAACAGTTAGTTTGTGAAGTTGTTCATATGAATACATTCGTAAGAAATATTGCGAGTTACAGACACATTATATTTGATTTATCAACCTATTAGTGCACTTATTGTATAATTATAGTAAACAAATAAATAATCGCGTTGATAGTGTTTGTGCCAAGGTTATAAGTTAAATAGAAAATAATATCAGTATTCATTATAATTCTTTTAAAATAGCGTCATATATGAAATTATAGAGTTTCGTTCAATATAATGCAATTTACTAGAAACTTACTGATTAGAAAACAAAAGTAAAAGATAACTGATTCAAACAATACAGTTATGAAGTAAAAAAATACTGTGAACACATTCGCTAACGTTTTTCCTTTCCATGAATTAGTAACTTCTCTAAAGATGGAACACAAAAACTCGATAAGATGTTTCTTATAACTTTATCGTGTGAGACTTCCACGTTTTCTGATATAACATTTTTTTAGATTTAGCCTACGTTTTTATGAACTAGTTTAATATTTACATGGAATTTAAACGGTTATCAAAATTTTTTGTACCATTGACCGAATTAAATGAACCTTTACAAAATGAACGTTTTCGACAGATTTATCTGATATTGTAAGACTATAGCGAATGTTCAAACCTTTATCTATGCCCTTTTTAAGACTATCCAAGCTTTGTTAGCTGTAGAAGCCTTATCAAGGCAGTGTGGTTTTACAAAGGTGATAGAGATATGAGGTGATAGTCAAAGGAATTTTACGTAAATAATACATATTGAAATTAAATTGAAAAGCCACTAAAACGTCTACCAGTGTAAATAATAAAATAATACCAAATCGGTAATCGTTAAACTTAACTATAGAAGATACGAGTTTCCTACTTCCTACAGTACCGGGTCCTTTTAAGCGGGACGTGAAAACGCCTCTGATGAGGCCATCAAGCTGAGCATTGGCAACATTGTACGTGTTTGTAATGGTGACCCTCTTTCGTGAAACTTTGCCTTCAGTTTACCATCACACGTAAATTGAATTTAAAGTTATGTAAACAAAAAAAACTACATTCCATACAATATCAAACTTTATAACAAAATCGTTTTGTTTTTCCTATCTAGATTAGAAGGGAAATCGCAAATGAACCTGGATGCATAAATTATTCTATCAAGGTACCTCACCACTCAATAGTAAGACGTAGCGCTATGAATCATGCACAAAGGTATGAAGACATAGGAAGACGCGTTCACGAGCAATAACGCCTTCCTTAGTGGAGCCGGCGGTCGGCAGCTGGCTTCAATTGAAACAAATGAGGGCGGCGCCACGGCAACGGCAATATAACAATCTGCCCCTCGGCACTACACTACTGTGATATTAATTTGAATAGTTGCTATTTTGAGTGTTAGAAAATTCTTATACGAATGAATTATTTAACTGTAATCTCAAAAGTAAGGGTCTCTACTAGATAGAGATTGACTTCTCTTTATCTGAGTTCCAATTGTGGATTCTTTCAAATCATCTTTCATCATCATTCTCTGAACCTTTTTTCCCAACTCAGCTGGGGTCGGCTTTTCAGTCTAACTTTCAAATCATCTTTATACTTCATTATTGCACATCACTAGAGTCACATACTCGGTGGTACCGTTTAACTTTTAAAAACCCACGGTACCACCAGTGGTATGGCCAGGGGTACCGTGGGTCTGAAGGGATTTGGTCTAGTTTAGTTCATTTTAACTGATATTACTTCACCCAACTTACATACAATATCTTGTCTTAACGATCTTGAAGATCTATATAACCAGAAAAGGTTGAATTTACCACAATACAAAATCTCTTGCAACATAAACTCATAGAAAAAACTTAATTGCGTTCGTACGCAAACAATAACAGATATAATAACATACGAGTTCGTTTATTATTGTGTGTTATTAATTATCTTGTTTCCAGTTGATAAGGTGATCTTGTAGCTTTATTTCTTGCCGCAAGTAGCATACGTACAAGGTTCACTTTAAGTGCATTATTGTAATTAAGTACATGTCTTGTTATTACTTCGTCCCCCATTATTTCGATCAGTACAAAATATATTTCATATACAAATTCTCTCAGTTAACGTGAAGATATATTTAGAATGTGGTTGTACCAAATATACATTCCATTAATTTAGCTCTGGTCACCACAAATAGAGATAAAACAGTTTAAAATGCATTGCTATAAACTAGAGCAGCAGACTACAACTCAAGTGTTTCTTTGCTGATAAGAATGGTTTGGTAAACGTAGATAACAATTAAATGGACAATAATCGTCTCTATTAGGCCGTTACGAAACACTATAAAATTTACACGTACACTCAATCATGGCGTTATTTTTGTATGCAAGTGAAAGAATGGATCTAATTTCTGATTACCAGAAATCGAAGAAGATAATATTCAAAAGTTTTTTATAACTCAAGTATATACGTAGCTTAGTACCCGACCAGAATCATCAATATGAAAACATATTATTATTCGTTGATATTGAGGAACTGTTCGTAAAAAAGAGGTGATAACACATTCAATAAAATTCAAAATAAGTTTCTCGTCACCAATGGGAATATCTTACTCGAATAGTATCTTACTATCTTACTATTCGAGTAAGATATTCCCATTGGTAATGAGATAGTACTTAGTCACAGCAACCCTGTTAACTGCAATTCCAATGCAACTGCAATTCCAACTAAAAATTAATAATCACAATTGAAACAAATTTTAGGAAACATCGTGAAGTTACCCCATCCCATTTATAAAATGTAATGTATGTATATCAAACAGTTACCAACGGCTACTTAATCCGTTATCAAAACTTCAACAGAAGGGTTTAACCCAATTCGGTGTTTGACCAACACAGTTTATCTGCTTTAACAGGAGAACTAATAAAGAGTTGTTATCTACCCGTTTGTTTGGCCTTGACTGCTAACGGATGCTGGCGACGTGGATAAACAAATACTATTATTAAAAAGTCTATCAAGGACACGCTAATCTATGTTCGGCTGCAATTTTATTGAAGTAGGAAAAGGTATCTTGAATATTTTGCTTTAAATATATGGATTCATTTTTATCTTTAACCATTGATACTTCTGGTAGGGATATAAGTTTGTTCAACCGCGGGCAGAAGCTAGTTGTATATAATTTTGAACGCGGTTATTACATCTTCAGTAACAATAATTTTAAAATTACTCATCTCTATATTTGTATGCTATAAAACCAACGAGCCAGTCTAATAAGCATAATAAAATGCGTGTTCCATGAAGTACGAAGTAAAAAATGTAAACACATATGAACTTGAACAATTGCGAAACAAAAGATGGATGACAGAACTGAAATCCGTCGGAGAACGCCTTGACCAGCTCACCACAGAAAACAGAATGCTCAAGGATTCATTAATCATCGAATATGTATTCCATTGTTTTATATTATATACACGACAATACTAAAAGTAAATTACTTAAAACTTGAACTATATTCGTAGTACCTATAGTAAATATTGTTCTGAAAAGTTTGTTTCTCATTTTAGTATCATTTTGTAACTCATACAGAATCTACCACACTTGGAAGAAATTTTGTTAACGATATATTTTATTTGTTGCAAGATACATCAGCACCACAATAATTGAACAAAAACACATTTCATGAACATGGGAACGGATTGAACGATTATTTCGACAGGGCATTGTCCAGTGTTGGAATGTCCAAAGCGGAAGAATGGATGCATAGCCGGCGCCTCCTCGACATTTATAGAATAAAAAATGTTCAAAGTCATTTTGATATTAAATATACGGGTGATAACAAACGCCCTGCTGCCGCTTCACGGCCTGTAGCGGTGAGGAATGCGCCTTTCAATATTTACAATGACCAAACATTTTTTGTAGACCCATGCTTAATCGAAGGTGATATATATTTTGAACTTGTAAACGAATGATAGTTTTTTATACAGATTACCCAAGGACGGTTTTGGTTACTTCCTTTAAAATGTAAGTTAAGCTAGCATAATATACTTAACTGAAACGTTGCCATTGACGCTTGCAGCTCAATAAATATCACACACGGTATTTTAATGCCGTACATATAAAAAGTTAGATTAGATAATTTTATAGTTCACTGTTGTTATTCATAATAAGCTCTGAAGACATGTACAAAACTTCCCAGTTCAACAAAACTTTGTAACGTATTCTTGTGTTCAGAGAGAACTGATTTCTGAATCATATTAGAAATATATTTTAAAACTTTTATTTCAAGTGTATGCAGATCGCCTCCAACCGGTCGGATTGGAAGTGGATAGGCGAGGCCCATGTTCAGCAGTGGATATCCTAGGATTGAAATGATGATAATGACTATCGAACGTTTGACATTTATTTTTAAAATACAACTGTACTCTACAATAGTTTTAAGAGTTACTTCATCCACCACAACATAACTAGGACTTCTAGAACTTGCTTGGTTCATAATCAATCTACAAAAGAAAATAACAACTGAGCAAGATGTAATATAATACAATATTATTGTTATCTATGTTTCTATGTCGTATTTAATTTCCTTTACTGCCGTCTTACACAAATACTTCGAAGATTGTACACAACAAGTGTGTCATGAGAAAGACGATCTGATGACCCACCGGACCACAACGCATGTGTTACTAATTCCGTACAATTAACCAAATGCTACCAACAAAAAAATGACACTTCAAATGATGCTGAAGCACTCGACTATGAACGAATGTGATTTGATATTCTACACTATTAATATTAGTTACACACGCACGAAACATCGCGTGAGGGGCGACTAATCGATCAATGTGCAAATACTGACTTTAATGCGACTTTCGCTTATCACAATATCAATATTCATACACATATTTCTCGTACTGAAGTGGATAAATTGACTGAAGTAGGTTTCTGACTGAACAGCTTAGAAAACAACTAACATTAAATGGTTGTGCAGTCAAATGATGATTCATAATGATTCATCGATCATCTTGATGGTGGCTGCGAATTCTAAGAAAATCTTAAGTAGATCGGTACAAAGTTCACGCCAAGACTCTGGTGATTATTAAGTGAATGCCCTATAGGATCTTAATACATACATTTTATATTAGTATATGGAGTTTAATATGAAAACTATAAAACATTACATATGAATAATTTTAGTAATATTATTCATTCTATCAAAGTTCATTTTTATTTTATATAAATTACTTAGGTGGCAGACAAGGACGCGGCCCACCTGATGGAAAGTGGTTACCGTGGCATGTGGATCTTTGCAACCATATACCTAGAGAAGAGGGGGGAAGAGAAAGGAGGGAGGGGAGTAGGTTAAGAGAGTCTCTGCGCTGTCAGTGCATTTATAATATTGCAGTTGTTTTTTAATAATTTCTATTTGCTATTTTTAAATAATTTAGAACGCAATCATAATGTTATATCAGGGGCTAATATAGAGGCATGAAGAAGCTGATGCTAAGCAGTTTTATTCATCTCCAAATCACTCAGATTTTTCGACTGACCAACCAAATATTAATTTGAAGATAGTAAAACTTCATAGCCTTAACGCCGCTTTCAAAAAGACAATACAATTTAATTGTCAATCATTTAATCATAACTGATATGATTTATATTGTAATAATGAAAGCGAGATACCAATTAAAGCGCTGACTAGTTCTAATTTACAGCGACAATACGGAGCCGCTGACAACCTTTCGAGAACAGAATGTCGCAAGAACCACATACAGAGAGCGTGAGAGCCTCCAGCGAATACCATTGTGTCCCAACTGGTTCCCACATAAAAATGTAATATGCAACATCCATCCATACTGGAGCAGAATGCAGAAATCGCAAGAATTGCTGATCTTTGCGCAACTTGTAACAATTTTAAGATAATTGATAGAAAACGGTTTAAAAATCCAAATTTGATTGTGTCAAGGTGAGTTCTAAGAAGGGATAAAAAAGGAGTGGAACAAGTTGCAGCGACAGAGCGTGACCTTACAGTTCGATGGACAAACAGCATGCATTTTAATATTTCAAATTCTTGGGCGTGTTGTCCTAAGTAAATAGTTTGAAACCATCTCTAAGAAATGTTATTATATCATATTCATAACTAACGCAATATTTATCGTGTCTGGCTGACACGTCTGCTTAAACACTGATTGTAAACCAATAGGTATTTAATCTATATATTGTACATACCTATGTATTACGTAGCTTGCAGATTACCGCTTGCAATGCGGTTTGAATACACCTACACAATACTGATAATGATGACAGTTATAGTCTACATTATCTCAGACTTAAATTACAATAACACTAACGTAACGTGGGCAACATTTATATTATATGAAATTCAACTGTATATATGGATATGTATGTGATCGCACTTCTAAATGAACAACCTGTTTGGTTGAAACTTTGTGTACTTAGTTTAAATTCGCAGGATACCGTCGATTATGTAGCGGCAGCAATTAGCTTCTTGGCTATTCTTCTAACTACGAGTATTCTGAGTCATTTTTTGAGCTATAAGCCTAAAGGATTAATATTATTTTTTACGAAAGTTTTGATATCTAAACGAAAAGTAAACAACATTTTCTGACACGAGAACGTCTATTAATTCTACTAGAAAGTTTCTACAAAAAATTAATGTCAGAACAACTTTATCATTCAAATCTAGATAAGAATAAAGACATCATGGAAGCATCCTACGACAGGAAATATCCAAATTGTTGACCAGGTCATTGAATTTCAATTAACTAATCTAGATAATGTACAATCTACTAGTATTGAGGTTATACTTAAGTATGCAGATCATAAATTACACTTAAGAACTCACTTGAATCGCGATTACATCAATTACATACATTTCCTTCGATTCTCATTATCTTATTACGCTCTCAAACATCAGAGAGAGTCTGAAATGGGCATTCCAAGGTTTTATAGCTTCAGTTTTATTTCAATTAGTTTCACCTTGATGTTAATCGAAGAATAGGATTTTATGTGGCGTAGCTGAAACTCCGTGGAAACAAATCAGATAGGATTCTGTAGAACGTGAACCAGAAGGCAGTTACTTAGACAATTAAGAATTGATTGAATTAAACTCGACTAGTTATACTCGTAAATTACAGATTGCTGTATTCCTATAAAGAATTAATCCATTACATTAGTTTATATGAACCTTCTTTAAGAATAAAACAAAACCACGGACAAAATGTAACCTATGTGCTATTTCAGATTACTTTTTAATCTATAGCTGTGCAAAAGTTCATTCAAATCTGTCTTGCCATTTTAAGATAATTGTGTCACAAAATATTCATTCAAGCGTTCGCATTTTGGTGGAATACGATTATTACTTAACAAAAAAACATGAGGCTTGACAACTTAAAATTCCAAATATAATAAAACTTATAATAAAACCAAAACCTTTCTTGGTATTAGCGCCAGATGCTTCTCCTATTATCGCCTTAATTGATATTTACTTAGGTCTCTTCAAACAATACTTGGGTGCAACGGTCCATGCATAAAAAACAACGAAATACCATAAAACATTTCAACCTTTTAAGTTATTAGCTGTGAAAGGAATAAATTAGTTTACATTCTTTAAGAATGTTGATCGGAATGATTCATTCAAAATTACCAAATTTGTCACAACAGATATGAATCAACTTAAGGAACAAAACGAGAGTATTTAAGAAATTAAAATGAATGTTGGTAACATCAGAGGTGTGCATTCCAGAAAACCAAATAGACACTGGCATATCCTGGCAATTTATCTGATTTGGGTATATAAGAATGAAAAGAATAGATTATTCTGATATATAATTAAAAAAGTATTGTCATATATAAGTATCTTCTAAACCATTAAGAGAAACCTTAAGTAATCCTATGACTAATTAAAACTAAACTATATTATCATGCTTTACTTATTAGGCCCTTATCATGAGACTCCAGATTATTTGAAGACATCGATTGGAATTAAAAAGGTTAAATCCGATATGCTCAATAAGATGCAATTAGTGAACTGTTCATAGATAAAATTAGATCTAAGTTAGATGAACCAAATATTCAAGACAGCAGTTATTAGAATTGTTCTACAGTTTAAGTACTGACATATTTACAAACGAACTTAAAAGTCAACAAATGTCCAAGTACTTATATGGAAATATTTTTGGAAATGTAAAACTCCCCAAGTACCTATTTGTAAATTCCATCATAACATCGCATGTGATTGTATCTTCTCATACAGACTATATACTCTTCAAAATCACAATAGGTCATAAACTTGGTGCGATTCGATATTGTTTATTGAATTCACTTGACTCACCTGGTAGTTTGCTCCCAAAATATCAAGACACTGATAACAGAGCCCACTCAGGGGCAATCACTTATAAACAAGCTCCATAACACTTTACACACGAATTAAAAGTAACGTCACAAGCACAACTTATACTTATTATTAGTTTCGATCGTAACGCGCGAGGTACTTCGAACGTCGCGACACATGCGTCGCGCGCGGAGGTTTAGCGCGGAATGCGGTCTTAATTCCCGCGCAACTACAGCCTGATGCTGCGCCTGCGACGCTTGCAGTAACATCATTACTTTGGCTTAATCTTAATGCTTAAACTGTATAAAAATTGGATTTACTATTATGAGATTAATATAGTTTACTAACTGTTACCTGTGGCATCACTCGCGTGGTACTGAACCCCTGATTTTTTTTAATTTTCTTTTATACTCGTACTATGCTTGTTCAGACTATAGATAATATGAACAGGAGAATTATCCAATTTTGTGCAGTTGTTGGGAAGTAATGCGCGTACATATACATTTATCAGATTATTTTGTTGTGTGTACCCGTGTTAGTATTTATATTGTAATGTTGTGTTAAATTATGACAGTTCTGTGCAAGATTGACAAATATCTGCTAGTATTTTCATATTTCTAAAATGTTAAAATTTATGAAGAATGGTAATTACTAGTAGGTAGTTACTAGCTAGTAGTTACTACATAAATAACGGTCACGTGTTCCGATAACGTTGAAGTAGCGTATGAGCATGAGAGCACCCTTGACGATATTGTTATAATCATTAAATGAAACACGTCTCGTTTTAATAACAATTAATTTTACTACTGTTTTATAGACTATAAGCAGAGTTTCTGTTAAGAATAAAAGCACGTATTCTTATAGAATGCTTGCCTAAAAACCATACTTATCATACGACTTTGAGACAAGGGGTATCGCAAGGTACTAATTTCTATTATAAAAGTCAACGGAATACTTACAATGTTTGTTGGTTTTGTTGTGTTCAGATTCTTTTGACGACGAATTCAATTAATTACTTCCTTTTGCAAGCCAATAAAAAATGTATATTAATCGCATTAATGATGAAAATGAGACTTTAACATAATATATGGAAAAAAATAAACGTAAATGATGACCTATCGGAACAATTTGTACAACTGATAGAGGAAACATGTTTACCAACTAATTTAGTACAATAAAATTATATTAATATAACCAATGGGTTGTGAAGGTCAGATGACATAACCTTAACAAAAGATATACAAAGAACTGACCCCCAACTGAAATGAAAAGTCTTTCAGGCTCGATGAATGATATTCACTTCATACAACAGTCATTGATTTAGTATTTTTGATCTGTGTTCACACCATATTTTTGTCCTACATTACTGTCAAACGAGGAGTAAAGGAAGATGGAGAAGAACAGAGAATTAGCAAGATATTTGTAAGTACGGTCAGTCCCTAACCATATAAAAAAAATTCAGAAAGCACCATACGAAACTCTCTGAACAGAACCCTCCCTAGATCATTAAAGCCCAAGCTTATACGCCTGCTGAAGAATGGACGAGGCTCCGAGATAACCGGGGGGTCAGCCGATATAATCTATCCGTAATGGCTTTTACACCATAAAAAATTGTTATAACGAGAAACAAAGTGAACTTCAGATAATATTTATACTATACCCACCACTTATCCACGGTTTAACGATCCTAACGATAGCAATAATAAAATATTACTAACTATAACAAAAAAGAATCCCAAACCGTACCCCTCAAAGCAAGCAAAAAGACTTCTTACCCGAGGAAATATAATTTCGTGCAATATTCTTCAATACTAAGAACTAACCTCGACACATGTTTTGCCTCTACACGAGGAATCTTCAGGAAGGGAATTACAGCCGGGAGTAACGCTAAGATGAGAAATAATTTAGTTCAATTAATAAGTACTCGTGATATCGATGCACCGCAGAATGCACTTACAGCAGCAGATATTTACATAACGTTGTAGTTGTACTCGTTAACTGTTTTTAGTAAAACCAGACAAACTTTCAAATGTTGCAATATTTAGTCCATACATTCTTCTAATGTCTAGCGGCTGTTCAAACACCTTCGAAATGCGAGCCCACCAGCCCCTGGTACTTCAAAACAATGGGCTCATTCAAACAATACGAGTACTTTTGACTTTGACTTAAGGTCCTTTGTCCCCTAGCTGGGGCAGAGGGCGTCCACAGTGAGTTTCCATCCCGTACGGTCTTGAGCTTCGCGTTTGACTTCGCTCCAGGTTTTTCCAATGCGAGTACGAGTGTGCTGAAACTGCACGCCACTGAAGCGTATGCGCACCGGAAGCATGCGCCGGATCCAACGCCATCTTGCGATTGAAACTTGAACTTGTACAAATGCACGTGATGTAATCTTTTTTCTGATATCTGATAGTTCGTGGAATTGATTTTGATTTTATTTTAGGATCGTTTGAAAATTGTTATTTTTGTATTTAAGTAACTGGACGTTATGTCGTTTCAGACTCAGACAAAATAAACGGTACTAAAAATATTTTCGTTCTTGTTTGCAATTAAGGGTAAATTTCACTTTGATCTTACTGCTACTCAAGTTTTAAATACATTTAAAAACATGAGTCTGATTTGAACAACTTCTATTATACAAGTTACCATAGATCTCTGGGGGAAGGTTCTTGAAAGACGTTATGACAATTTACCAATATGCTAGAAGAGGAATGAATGTCACGCAATCATTCTTGTTATTTCTTTGATAGTGTATGCTATAAAGCGGAAAACACGCATAGTTACATAACCTAGCCTACAATTAAAGATTTTCCGGTCAAAACTTAGAAACATCAATCACAGATGACATACAATTATTACGAAATGTGAACCTTTGTGTGTGGCCCCAATTCGTACATGGCTCAGAATACTATTTTAAAAGATGGTCTGACTAGTAGAGACAGTACAAGGTGACTTGACAACAGATAAAAAAACATCTTGCAACTTTTCTCACACGTCCGAATGTAGCGGACATGCTAAAGCGGCTTTTGAGGCAATTGAGTTGTGTAATAATGAAATTGTCTTAAAGCCTAAATGTAATTTTAAGACTAGAAATACATTATTGTACCTGGTGCACCAGAACGTCGAAGGACTAATAAATGGTAAAGAATTGGAATTGGAGTTGCACATGACCTTGAATAATATAGATATTTTTTGTGTAACAGAACATTGGTTAAAAGACCATCAGATCATGTTCAACTTCAAAAATCACCAGGTAGCAAGCTCGTTCAGTAGAAAGAATTTCAATCGTGGAGGCTCCCTAATTATCATTAATAAGAATATAAAATGTAAGGAGCGTAAAGACATAGTAAGCCTCTCTATTGAGCGAGTGATTGAGATGGCTAGTATCGAGTTTGAGCAGTTCATTGTAATAAGCGTATACAGTCCCCCGGACGCGCCCTATGCAAGATTTGAAGAGAGGATGGAAGAAGCGCTTTTTAAATGCCGTTACTCGAAGAAATCAATAATTGTTTGTGGAGACTTTAATGTCAATATTTTAGAAAATACCTTAGTGCCAATAGAGAAAAACAAAATGTTGAATCTGTTTAAGTCCTTTAATCTTATTAATATGTTTTTGGAACCTACTAGAATAACAGCAGCTAGTGCCACATGTATTGACAACATTTTCACAGATATTAGACCAATCGACAAACTTATTGTGGATGCCGTGCATTCGGATCATCGTGGTCAATTAATAACCTGTGAAAGAAATATTTGTAAGGCTAGTAAAAAAGACATTAAATTTGTACCGATTAACCAATATCGTTTGGAGAGTTTCAAAGAAAGTATAGTGAATAAACTACCTCACTTGCCCTCGTACACTGATGTCGAGGAGTCTTATAGTAACTTAATCAACCTAATCAATACTGAGTTTGGGAGAATTTTTACCTCAAAAACATTATCGATTGGTAGCCGTACGGTTTTCAGCGACTGGGCGACATCAGGGTTATATAAAAGCAGGAGGAGATTGTATGAGCTGTATTCTGAAAAATCATACAATTTCAGCCCTGCTTTTCAGAATTATGTAAAAAATTACTCCAAAACATTTAAGCGAGCCTGTTACTTGGCAAAATCAATTTTCATTAAAAACAAAATATCGAATTCTGCGAATAAAATTAAAACAACTTGGAACATAATAAATTCTGAATGTGGGAGATCTTCATCATTTGTAAGAGATTTCCATTTAAAAATAGATGATCGCCATGTCACGGAGGATTTGGCAGTTGCGACAGAGTTTGAAAGTTTCTTCACAAACATACCTTTATTAACAACAAAAACTCTTCAGTCGTCTGCTGCATCCGCCGAGTCATTGCTTACGGATTCATTTCCCAAGTGTAAGGATACTTTCGTATTCTCAGTTGTTGGTAGCTACGACTTCACAAAAGCCTTTAAATCTATTGATATTAAAAAGACCGCGGATCTATGGGGATTATCTGTCAAAACTGTATCAAGTATTATTGATGTCATTGCTCCCCACCTAGCAACTGTGTTTAATGATTGTATTAGTAGCGGCATATTTCCTGATTTAATGAAACATAGCAAAGTCATACCTTTGTTCAAGGCTGGCAGCGCCACAGACCCCTCTAATTTTCGACCCGTTTCAGTGTTGCCGACCTTGAGTAAAGTATTTGAGAAATTAATTCTGGGGCAGATGCTGGCGCATTTTGGTGAAAACAAATTGTTTCATGATAAGCAGTTTGGGTTTACTAAGGGACGTTCGACAACTGATGCTGGAATAGAATTATTAAATTGTATTTATAAGGCCTGGGAGGATAAGCATGATGCATTGGGTATCTTTTGTGATCTATCCAAGGCTTTCGATTGCGTCCACCATGATACGTTAATCAGGAAATTAGAACATTATGGGATAAGGAACAAGGCTCTCGAGCTTCTGACTTCATATTTGAACAATAAAATTCAGAGGGTCGACGTTAACGGTACACGCTCAGCAGGGTCTGTGGTTTCTATGGGCGTTCCGCAGGGGTCGATACTTGGACCATTTTTATTTTTAATTTATATTAATGACCTCCCCTACTACGTAGGGGATAAAAATAATATTGTTTTATTTGCTGACGATACTTCGTTAATATTTAAAATTAAAAGACAGTTACACAATTATGACGAAGTGAATAGCGCAATCTCAAGAGTGGTTCATTGGTTTAGTACAAATAATCTTTGCCTTAATGGTAACAAAACAAAATGTATAAAATTTACACTACCTAATGTTACACAGGTGGAAACCAATGTACAGCTCAATGGACAAGTGTTGAACCTTCTGGAATCGACAGTGTTCCTAGGCTTAAGCATCGATGCTAAGCTGCAGTGGGGAACACATATTGAAAAAATAGCCAGTAGGTTAAGTTCGGCTTCGTATGCTGTAAAGAGAGTAAGGACTTTAACAGACGTGGATACGGCTAGAATAGTTTATTTCAGCTATTTTCACAGCATTATGAGCTACGGAATTCTCCTTTGGGGTAATTCCGCGGATCTAAATGCAATATTCGTTCTTCAAAAACGGGCTGTGCGAGCCATTTATAATTTGGGCCCAAGAGTCTCCCTCCGAGATAAGTTTAAGGAAATAAGCATTCTTACCGTAATCTCACAATATATATTCGAAAACTTGATGTATGTTAGAAAAAATATTACAAACTTTCCAAGAGTTTGTGATAGGCATAACCTAAATACCAGACACAAAAATAATCTCGTTGTCTGTGATAGTAGACTCCACAAAATGTCAAATTCTTTTCAGGGTAATTGTATACGCTTTTTTAATAAGCTCCCCTATGAAATGAGAGATTTGCCTATCAATAAGTTTAAAAATTTAGTAAAAAATAAGCTATGTCAAAAAGCTTACTATAAAATCCAGGATTATTTGGATGATAAACAAGCCTGGAAATGAACTGTTCACTCCACTTGCTACTCAGCTAAATTTTGTATCTAGACTAAGTAAACTATTGTAAATAGACCAAAAAAAAAAAGAAAAGCCCGCTGAGTTTCTTGCCGGAGTCTTCTCAGGTCGGGGCCGCGTTTCGAACCGGTGGTCCATTTGCATTTCATAAAATATTGTTTGTATTGACGTTTTGTAAGTGCCGTTTACTGGTCTATGCAGAATAAATGATTTTTGATTTTGATTTTTGATTTTGAATGTTTTATTGTAAATGCGTAACAGTCTTGTTAAAGCAACTAAAATATTTCTTTATTATTTTTTATGTTTTCCTTAACTATATTTCACATGTGCTGAAATATATATTTTTATCAACACACGTACTTGCTCATAACTGCAACTATTTCATATGATGGCTTCTGCAGCAAAACCTCCACATTTTCGCCGATGTCCATTAAATATGGTATCTAAATTCCTAATGGCGAGACGTCAATGTCACGTTTTTTAAAATTTTCTACCAGAGCCACGTCAGTTAACTGTGACTTTTTCATTGCTATAATTCACAAGAGAGTTATACCTAATTTTTTTTTAATAATTTTATGGGTTGAGTTGATTTCAGTCAAATACAACTTTTATTTTCTCTGTAAAAACTTTAAATTCTTCATTTTGTATGTGGCGAACCAAAAAAACAGAAACCTATTTTTTTTTAGTCTTTGTCGTACCGCCATTGTTTGATTCGCGTACATAGGAAAACTAACTAATAAAATTTCCCGCCATTGCAAAAAATTGTTCACTACTCGTTTTCGCTTGTTGGAATTACACTTATTTTAGTATTATTTTCTACACAGCTGTGTTGAAAAAAGTCGTATATATATATATCGAATAAAGTTTTATGATTCGAGCTACAGTTGCAATTGAATATATATTACAGAGAAATTGAATACTGTTTTATACACAAACGTTGCTTACACCATCAACCCAATAAACTTGCCTGTCCTATATTTAACATTCAAGATCATCTTTTTATGCTACACTATCGACAACAGTCAGAACCTTCGTAATGTAGTCCACGCAAAACGTCAATCACACATCAATATACTAATAAACATTAGCTGCGCGTACGCCGCCCGTCATATCAAGGAGCTGAGTCACCGATACAGTTTAAACTATTATCGCAACCACTGAAGGGAAACAAGATTTTATAGCTAAAAATACTCTCCATTACTGCCAGAATACATTCGAATAAAAAACGGGTAGCACAATAAAGAAAGCAGGTGTTCGATCTATGAAAAGAAAGTGTTAATCCAGTCAACACTGATGAAAATAAAAATAGAAGAGATAAAAATTACCAGAAAAAAATTGAGAACAAAAATATGAATAACATGATCTACTTCTTATTTACTGAGCAACGGAAACTGCAGACTATATCACAGCGAGATGCGAGAGAAGATAAACTCGATGAAAACCCTATACAACTCGTCTTGCCAGTGTGGCTACAGTAGACTAAAGCCTCCCAACATTGAGAGAGCACTTCAGCATGTGCAGCTGTGTACTGAGATAGGGTAAATTGATTCATTAGGTAATCGGTGTTTTACTAAAAATACACGAATAACCTCTGGTCGTGCCTCGGAGAGCACAGTATGCCGTTGGTCCCGGTTTCTATACGAACATCTAGTGCAGACGTTACGGGTAGTTGGAGCCTAACTACAGTACTTCGATATCGCCAATTTGGTTGTGAACGTCTGATGGCAGTCGCTTCACAGAAAATATCGTAGTGCAGCCGCATCTTAGTTAGACTAGTAAGCCGACTACAATTGAGTTGGGAATAGACTCAATGAATGATGATGCCACGAATAACCTCATTATGATCTGATTCTGATAATCAGATAAACGATAAACATGCAAATTTAATCCTTATTAGTCAAGTTCCGAACCACGAAGTGGAAATCTGTTTACTTGGACAACTATACGTACCGTAAGATTTTGTAAAGCAACAGGTGATTGTGTGACCGAACACCCGCCAGCCTGCCCAAGATAATAGGGGCTGAGCTGAAGGGAAGATCACCCGTCTAGTTAACACCGTCACCTGCTGGAGGTAAGTAAGTATTATCATACCCTTCACCCCTATGGGAAGCCAGAGTCCCGTTTTATCAGAAGTACTGTTCCGACATCCAAAGATCTTGTTGGAGCGATATCTACCAATCAATTATTACAGCCCATTCCTGGACAAAGGCCGTAACATAATCTGGCAAATTAGCTTCAGTTTTATAGATGATCCAAAACTATAAACAAAAAAACTACAATAGTACGAGTAGTTCTGAGAATATGAGTGCAAAAAGTCGAATTACGAACGATAAGATTCAGTACGGTTACTTGAGTTTGGTATTAAAAAAAACAATGGACACTAACGGACTGTGATTAACTGGAACGGCTGGATCTTAATTTATAGTTGTAGCTTGATGTAAATTTATTAGTGCATGGAAACAGCTTTTGATACCACCAACTTTATTATATACTAGCTATTCTGTATAACCCCATTGAAGACCCCGGGGAACAACCGAAGAACTTACATCGCATGGGAGTAGCACCAACTTATCTTTCATTTATCTGTCTATCTATCTATCCCTACTTAGTATTAAGAAACTGAAGAGTTTGATTGTTTGTTTATTTGGTAGAACGCGCTTATCTCAGAAACTACTGGTTCGAAATGAAAAACATATTTGTGTTGATATAAGCTACGAGCGATGCCTGGCGGGTCTGCTGCTACACAATATATGTAGTTTCTCGTTACGCTATTTATTCATAGTCAACTTTTCTATTCATTCATTAGCAATTTAAAGCACTCTGCAAATCCGTATTTATTTATTGGCCATTGTTTATAACATGGTCTAAGTTCCTCTAAGTATGAAAACGATAAATGAATTATGATCACAAAAAATTGCAAAACAATGATGTACAAATCGATATTGTTTCCGGGAATTTGACTTCCTCTACGCCTCAGTATGAGTCGGACGAAGATTGTTTTGGTTCTGTAGGTAGAATCTACTAACTATTTATCTAAATACAGTATCGGACCGATGGCCCTTGGATCATACGAGTCGTACAATGGAAAGTGCGAGAAATGAAGCGGAAGGCACGACGCCTCCCAGGAGGGACCCACGACCTGAAAAGAATGCTGTAATATACTGCATACGGAAGGCGGAAAGTCCGCAGAAATGGTGCAAGGAGAGACTTATGGACAGCGATGAGCTAATTGATGGACTTGGCTCACCCGTCGACTCCGTGAGAGGGAATTCACTCTTGGATTGCAGTGTACTTTTTTTATAAAAAAAGACTACCAGAAAAATTCGTAATTCTTCCAGACTAAACTGTATTGCTTGTGGTAAGAGTGAGCTCACGTTGGTAGTGTATCAGAAAGAAGACATTTTCAAGAAGAAAGAAATTTTCACATGAATATAAATCATCGCTGTGGAACGCTAATTCATTGCATTATTTCAGATATCCATCCTTGAAGCAGTTGTTACGGCGGTGCACACCATTATTTCATTACGTGTCTGTTACTAGGTAAATACTTATTTATTGCAATTTATTTAAAAAGCAACAAAAAAAAATAAGTATCTTTTCATTGACGCCATAAACAACAGCACATACCCTAATTAACAAACTATAGAACGCTCCTTACTAAGAATGTAAACAGTACCGAACATACTTGAAAAACTCTATTAGCGGCAAAGCAATACTTTATACTTCTTATAGCTGCAATTCGAAACTGCATCCCTCCATTTTGTTATCGTTCGTTTTCTTTTACTTTACTTTTAAAGAAGTATTACCGTCAAAAATACACTACACACTACACTAAATTCATAAGTCCAACTATCAATATTTGTAATGTATGAAACGACACCATCTAAAATCTGCTTACAGTCAGCAAAACAAACCAGTGATACCAACACTCTATACTCTAAGCACATATCTAACACAGTAACACTGTAAAAACTTATAAGTATTATGGAAGTCCATAAATTCCTTCACTTAATTACTTAAAGGTAACTATGAGGTGTTAATAATTAACTATGTCGGTAATTACTGTAATTAGGTAGCAAAACTAAAGGTAACACAAATTAAAATAGCCTCGCGACTCGCGATGGACGGCGAGATTTCCCAGTACTAAGACGTTACACTCACTATTACGAGTGTATTACACTTTATTCATGATTGCGCAATACTATTGAATGTGAGGCATAATATTGTAAGTTTCAATGTAACTATGCACTGAAAATCACACAATGTATCTTTTCTCAATCCCTTACAATCACCTCTGAACCCCACTGGCGCTAAGGCAACAGAATTAACTGACTTGAGAGCTCCCAGTAAATCCATTTCTTATTCCATGACAGAACTACTGTGATGTCTTTCTCCTAGTAGTTTTATGGAACTGACTAAATCCCAATAGTACCACTGTCTAATTCTTTTCTGGACTATTCAAATTTTTCCTTTCAATAGATCTATGGAATTATTTGCCTTCTTTTCCTCCCAGCAAGAATAAAATCCAATCAACAAATTCCAAAATAAAATCCCAATAGGTCCATAGAACTACTGGGAGAAAATTATTGCAGTAGTTCCATAAAGGAACGAGACAATGGAATTACTGGGACCTCACCAAACTTTCTTACCAGTGTCTTCTCAAGACTCTATTTACTCTACGTCTATACAGCAAAATATAAAGTAACTTGGACTTTAGTTTTGAATTGTATTATTTCTTGCTCCTAGACAAAATTTGATCTCGTTACAAAAGCTTCTTGTACTAATAGGTACAATTATCCTCGTGTTGTTTAAATTAACAAGGCAAGGCAAGGCACCCGTAACACGACGTGCGCCTTCAACCTCGAGGATTATGTAAGGGCCACTGCCGCGAGGACACGGGCCTCCAGCTCCCACTGAGGGGAGACCGCCATAACACATGCTCACCGCCTACCCTGCCTCGTCTACATTCTATTAATAACAAACGTGCGGGGTAAGTACCTAATTGTATGTTTACATTATTCTGTCCTCGGTACTTCCCAGAGTTCAATTTAATAATCACGAGATTGTGACGTAGTTGTTAAAAATATCCATGTCCACAAAAAGTTAATAAGCTCAAACTGTGTGCAGCGGAGTGTTAAGACATTACCTCAAGCAGCGCGTGCGCAGATCTCTGTGACCTCCATTGTCCGCAAATCTGCGTAGGCATTACAAAATAAAAGGTTTATTTTTTGTTTTCAATTTTATTCAGGTTATTAACAATAGTTCATATAATTTAACTTCGCAATTTAAATAATTTTGTTGTTATTATATTAATGGTAACACCATTATTTATATTATTTGATGAGTTGAAAAATACATTATGTATATTTTTTATGTTAATAATAAGATGATTTACGAAAATGTCTATATTAAAAAAAATATTAGTACCTAATTACTAATTCCGTCCGATTTCTCGCCGTTGCCTAAAGGGAAGCCATATTGTTGTCATCAAGTACTTAATATAATAATACATAAAGATTTTTGTATAGCACACGTCAATATGATTTCACTGTGTCTGATGATAAGCCAAAGGGAAAGTATCAGGAAAGGAATCAACGTTACAAACACAAACAATGTTACAACGGTGGCCCTCAGCTTGACGACCTCATCAGACCCGCTTTTTTACTCTCCACTTTCTTCTGATCATCTTTAAGTCTTTATTGAATAGGTTTCTTCTTGGCGAATGTATATTATCACAGATTAAATTAACAATTTGGTACTTCAGATGAGATAGATGTCATCTCGAAAGAGATAGGGTCTGTCGGGGTGCAATGGATATGATGGCTACTCACCTCCGGCCAATAAGGACCCATAACACGGCGTGCGTTTTAATCGGTTCGAGTCCAATATAACCTCCCCTACCAGCTACGGCGGGGAGATTTCTCGCCCGATAAAAAGAAGATAGAGGTCCAAGATAACAAAATTGCATATTTAAGACACTTCTGCTTTGTCCTACGAGGAATTAAAAAAGCGTGTGTATATGACATCATAAACAATTTTTATGATCACGCGCGTTGTCATGTTTGTTAAACTCGACCCGCGCATGCGCAGAGGCAGGGCGCGTCGTCACACATGGCTGGTCGAACACAAAAGGATTGCTTCGAGTTGCACTGCACTGTATGGCGTATCTTAGTCGAAACCTAGCTATATAGCATGAAATAAATATGTTCCTTTTGAAGGTTACAAGGCTAGTCAGCTATATTGTCGTGGAACTATTGGGGGCCGCAAGGAGTTCCTTTTTAGGCCACTTTAGTAATCGATAAGTCATCCACTTTGGCAACTGTAAAGCGTTGTTTGTCGTCTGTGTCCTGACTAGGAGATCAATTCAGTAGTTCTTTAAACGATATACGTATGCACCCAGTTTCCTGGTGCATGAACATCATACAAATTATCTGACCGAAGTTCTCTTCATATTATTCATACGAAACAAGCGCCCGAATACGTAAGCCGCGAAGAAACACATGCAGAAATGTGACGCGCTATTACCAGAACCTTTTACGGTATTTATTTCTATTCTATTGTCCCCTAGTTATCCCTGCCACCAATATTGGCATTTTTGGAGCTATTTAGTAGTGAAGTCCTCAGCGTATCAACTCAGTAGTCAATCCATCAGCACTACTCTGAGTAGAAGGTTCATTTAATGCAGGGCAACGACGTGTTGTGGGGTTAACGTGTGGAATATTCTTAATAAGCTGGAATACATCACTAGTTAGATCCGAATGCAACCAAGGCTAAAGAAACCTTAGCAACAATTTCTCCATGAACAATATTTATAATATAAATAGCTGTAAATCGATTACATGCCATTGTGTGGCCGCACGCGAGCCGTTATATGCCGCAACACCAGTAACGGCCCGTGGCGCCCTTCTGTAAACATCGCCAATGTTGTAATAGACCTTTGTTTTTATATTTTTATCAGATGGACACTCGTGCTGACTAGATGCCATCCTGTATGCATCGGAGAGCTGGCTCGTGACGAAGGAAAGACGACTGCATGTAGCCGAGATGAGAATGTCTAGATGGATGTGTGGTGTGACAAGGATAGATAAGCTTATTATGAATATATTAGTCGAAGTTTAGAAGTAGGCACCTATCACGGAAAAGTCAGGAAATCATTTGTCTCGTTTTAGGGATCAAAATAATGTCATAAAGAAGGTATTAACTATGGTAATGGATCGCTACAAGGTAGAGGAAAACTCCGTCTCTACCATGGTGCATGTTCTGTCATCAGAACATGCACCATGGTAGAGCTCATGCTCTTCCAATTAATCCCACCCTCTCCTTTCCTACACAGGACAACGCGTGCAGGGCTTAAATGTAACCCGCATACGGTGCAGAATATTTCATCAAGAACCAAGTGGTTCGGTGAGTCTTTCCTCTGCCGCACCATTAGGTTTTGAATTCCTTACCTGCGCACGTGTTTCCTTCTTCCCACAGTATCGGGTTCTTTAAACATAACAACATAACATGCCATAAATAAATAAAAAAGAGGAAATGAATTGATTGTGTGAGATATGATATGGCCAGGTAGGGAGTATATGTTAAGGTGTTACCAGAGATGAAGGGAAAAATCACATATGTTACAACCCTAAATAAACGCACGTGTTTCCTTCTTCCTACAGTCCCGGGTCCTTTAAGCAGGGCGTGAAAAAGCATCTGATGAGGCCGTCAAGCTGAGCGCCACCATTGTAGCACTGAACGTGTTTGTAATAGTGACCCTCTTTCATGAGACTTTGCCTTCAGCTTAACATCAGGCGAGGTGAAGTCAAATTGACGTGCCATAAATAAAAAAAAATACGGAATAAAGATAGGAGGATGATGATACCAAAGACTCTTATTGTAGAGTTAGACTCTAGAACCAAGCAAACTCATTGTAAATGACTACTTGAAGTACTGAGATGATAACTCCAGTAAGGGTGATATTGTTCATATACACAAGACGAGAATCGTGAGCCGTCACAGTACAGTGGTCAGCACTCAGCACTCCTCTTCACGCGCTCTGCACACTGTAATCATCCAAGAACTACTAAGATACATCAACTCGACGAGATCTTGAACTAGAATGAAAAGTTGTGAGGAAGTTCTACTATGTAAGATGTTTATTAACAATACAGTACAGTGGGCTCCAAAAGTTCCTGGATACTTTAAGATCTATAATTCTTTGACCACCTCAGTCTATATAAACTAGATCGATGTCTTGTTTCTTTATAAGATAATAAATGAGCTTATGCAAGTAGTATCCTAAACTTAGTACCGTAAAGTACACTATTATCCTGCTGCTAATACTAGTAATTGTACAGTAAGGATAGACCCCAGAATCACAGGTGACAGGACCATTGCGATATTACCCTATTTTCCTTACATGACTCCCATTTTGGCCACTAAAGGTAATGTCCATTGGACAGGTTTTCAGTATGGGGAAATCTACCATTGTATATCCATACTAATACTATCTCTCTTGAGGTAGGTAGTTTATTAGTGATTATTAATTGTCAACTCGCCTGCCCCGTATATCTCAAAGCTAAACTACACAGCATTAGGTGAACGCACAAAATAGTAGATGATTATAAGCTGTCTAGAATTACAAAAAAGTCGTAGTGAGTTTATATGGTAGTGACCTTAAAACATTACAGTCATGTTTTGCTACTAAATTACACTCCATTTACCTAGTAGGTACGAAGTTCAAGGAATACCTCATCTTCGCGACACTTGCAGAAAAAAACAAAGGAAAATCATATTATGAACATATATGTACGATTACAACACGTAGGTATACATAATGTGTCATTATTGTAATTTGTAGTTTTGAATCACCTTTATTGTAATTTTTATCCGACTACGGCGAAGCCAAAGGAGATGATATGATATAGATAAGACTTTGACAGGCTTTGTATAAATGTAGTTACATCTGTTCTGTTATACCCTTATACCCCTGGATGATACCTCTGGGGGTGCCACAGGTACTTGGATTCGGACCCATGGCTTGTACATGGGTTATAAATTCAAAAATGTTGTGTTAAATGTACTTAGTTATATTATCTTTCTTCGTATTTTTTTTACATCACCACATGTATAAAATAAAGTCGCGTTCTCTTTCCCTATGTCCCTTTATATGCTTAAATCTTTAAAACTGCACAACGGATTTTGATGCGGTTTTTTTTAATAGATAGAGTGATTATAGAGGAAGGTTTATATGTATATAACATCATGCTACAACCAGGTGCGGAGCATAAGTGAAAAATGTTGCAAAAACGGAGTGACGGAGACGAAGTTGCGCGGGTCAGCTAGTTTTCAAATGTAAATTACTAGCTGCTCGAAATCGAAAATGAAACCACACATACCCATATGAATGTATTGGTTTTAAGAAATTATCCCGTACGAAGCCGGGACGGATCAACTAGTTTTATAATTTAAACATTACTTATTAGTCTCCCAAGCTTCAGCCGGTAATTCACAAGCTTTATTAATACTAATAACTTCCTATCAATGGTATTTAATACCGTTTTGTTGTCGAATCACGTGTCTCCGAACCGTCGGGCCGCCATCATCGATATGGTCATTTGAAGTCAACGCTTCCGCTTCCGAAATGAAAGGCCGACGACACGGGATGTTATCGGCGATCATAAGAATACAAACAGGAATCGATTATTATTAGTTATAGTCGATTAGTTCTACGTTGAATTCGATAGTAGGAGTGTTTTGAAAGTGGCGCGTGACGGTGTACAATAGTTTTGCACTGTAAGCTTAGGCTCTGTTCAGATAAAACAATTCACCGTCAACGAATTTGTATGTGCAATCTGTGGGTTCCCACACCATAATAATTCAATGTGGGTAATGAAATGGAATTTCATTATTCAATTTGGCGGAATGTTTACCATGTTTGTTAGTTTTTTGGGGTAAACGTTATTTCGGAGCTGTTACAAGCGCCATATACTGACGACAGCCGAGCTAATATTTATTGAGGCCAACCGTGTCGGTCTACCCTCTTTCTCACTGGTTTATTAAGCGATTTTTTATTATTATAACCCTATCATGTCCATATCCTCAATCACGTCCACGTCTCCACGAAGATTAGAACTAACTAAATGTCCATGTCCATGTCCAAACTCATACAGTGAAATGAAATTCATCAATATACTTTAGTTGTAATCTTCTAAGTAGTAACTAATATTACCAACTTGTAGTCCCAGTATCCTATCCGGCTATAGGAATGGGTGCACATGGTTATTACGGTCCCGGGTTCAACACCTAGCAATAGCCTGGACCTCTCCAGTAACCATTTTAACTGAAATCTACTTCTGGTCATCATCAGTTTATCAGACAAGGGTACTTTTTTTTGCATTACCCAACTGTATTATACGATATACGATATAAGTTGACCAACAAGTCTTCTACCACTGATATAACAAAGTTTTCAACAGTATATTTCTACTTACATGCGCTTATACAACATCCATTTCCAAGCTTCAATATCCACGATAAGTACTGACAGCTGTATCTACACCGACAGGTAGCAGCACATAACATCAATATGCAACGTAAGCCCACAAAAACTTTGAAAAAAGATTACTTCAATTATTACGTGAACATAGGTAACTATTGATTGAGTGAATGAGGGAATCAACTATCAATAAATATTTCCACTAACTAATATAATATCGTGTGTTTGTTTTAGAGAGAGAGTAGAGAGTAGTGCTTTTGGGATTTACATCGCATAGCAAGGAATCGGTTCAATTTTTTTTTCCAAATTTATTTAGCTGTTACATTTTCGGTTAGGAATTTATTTTCGGCAAACCCATTTTTCTACAAAGTGCCCGATTGACTGCAATAAGCTCGGCCCCTATTACGTGCGACCGAAAATGATAGTTGGCGAAATATTATGGGTGTTTAATACACCTCTGTTTTCCCATCGGGAATTACGGACGTGAGCATGTTTGTATGTATGTACTTGAAGAAACAATATATAACATTTTATATACATAATATTAATTACTAGCGTAATTAAAGAAAAACAAAAAACCCGACTGCGTAAAAAAAGAAAGAAACAAGCCCAGTAGTTTAAAATTCGTACGATACTCGCAGTCGGGGCCCATTCAAATTTTTTAAACCAATCTTCCCAAGGGGCCCCGACTGTGAGTATCGTACGAATTTTAAACTACTGGGCTTGTTTCTTTCTTTTTTTACGCAGTCGGGTTTTCTGTTTTTCTTTAAATTATTTTTTTTTATTTTATACTTTTTAGTTACGATTCATTCAAAAGTTATTTTTTTTATCAAAAATATTTTTGTTTGTATATCGTTTATCCTTTAAATATAAACTTAAATCAATAAGTAAGAAAACTACCTATCCTAAATTAGGGAGAATGAATGCTTTGTTAAACAACTTTAAATAGTTATATATCCTAAACTATTATTTAAAATGAAAAATGGTAAAAGGAACCTAAAGATGATTTTAAAATACCTATTCAATGATACCCCACTTGACATAGTTCATCGACTTTTGTTTTTTTCATTTTGACAATATGGCGTCTGGTTGTCGCTGTGGTGAATTTTGATTACTGTCATGTCTTTAGTGACACTCGCAAGGTTAAGACGAATCGATTGACGTAAGAATCATCAAAATCGGCCTATGCGTTTAGCCTCTAGAACGCCACATAGAAACATACATACATACATACATACATACATACATACATACATACATACATACATAGACTGATAAACACAATACCCTCCTTTGCGTCGCGCAGTCGGGTAAAAAGAGCAACAGTAACCTCATTACCGCGTAACCGAATTCAAAATGAACTCTAATGGACTTCTTACACATAATAGAAGCTATTTTCATTTTGAAGGGATGTCAGAAGAGATGCCTCCAAATGAAAGAAAACCAAAGAAGACTTATATTCTATATACCCAATTATGCCAGCAGGTGGACTGGTGCAACTTGTATCACAGTTTTAATGACAATTCTATTAGATTTAAAGGTTCCACAGTACCGTTTTGTGAATATATATATAGTAGCTGTGATTAATGATATACGATACCGCGTGGACTGCACGAAACTGCTTGATGTCACGCTATTTACAAAACTTCATTAACGGTGAATCACCACAGAGATCTGTTAAAAAATCGACTTCAAACACCACTCCGAAACAAACAAATTGTCAGTTTAATTTTTCATTCCTGAATACCTGTAGTGGATATGTGGATGGATGTGGGAATGGATATGTGGTGTATTTCACTAAGATCTTTGGAGCCGAAGTCATTATGCTACGCCCGCTCATATAGTTCTGGGTTCTTTAAGCGGGGCATGAAAAAGTTTCTGTTACGACCATCATGGAAGGAACCTCCATTCTAGGGACAGCGTCTGTAATGGCGGCCGCTATACGTTGGACTGCATCCCATCTTATCACCAGTGACGGGTGGAACTGCCTGTCACCCTAGCAGAAGCAAGCCGCGGCGGCGGTGCTAAGTGCGCCTACCTATACCCGGGGGCTAGACGGGAAGTCATCTCAAAAGAGAGGGCCCCTAGTCTGCCGGGGTGCGAAGGAGATGTTCGGTACTATCTCACCTCTGGCAACTAAAGACCCAAAGATGACGTGCGTTTTAGTCGGTTCGAGTGCGACATAACCTCTCTCACCGGCTCCGGTGGGATTCGTGGGGATTTCGCGCACGTGTTTCCTTCTTCCTACAGTCCCGAGTACTTCAAGCGGGGCGAGAAAAAGCATCTGACGAGGCAGTCAGGCTGAGCGCCACCATTGTAGCTCTGTACGTGTTTGCAATGGTGACCGTCTTTGCTTTCAGCTTAACATCAGGCGAGGTGAAGTCAAATTGGTTTAGTCTAGGAATGACTGATTCGCGAAATGACTACATGGTCTATAATTGACCAATTCTTGAAATGTACAATTCTTTAAATGACTGATTCTACAAATGACTGATTCTATAAAAGACCGATTGACGTCAAATAAATAAATAAAAAACAACAAAAAGAAAAGGTCGTATACAGTCAATTTATCGACTTACATGAATAAAAAAAATCTTGGCGAGACGTAAAATCTACTTAACGCGGTTAACATCTGGTAACAGGAGATATAATCAAAAATTGTGATAACCGACATCCACGGGCGTATGCGCACGAGCTAATAGGTGCCTACATAAAAATGATCTCGTTTACGATGTTATTGTTTGACGCCATTTTGACGCAAACTGCCGCCGTTGGCTATATTTATGAGTATTTTTCTTCTATTCACGTCACTCGTTAGTGTGTATTGTTAGTTCTGAACGATTGAAGTCATAACTCGTGGAGTTAATCTAAGAGTACTTAATGAATAATATAACATCATCTGGTTTACAGGGTAACATTACTTAACGCCTACGTCCGTAGGCTACGGTAACAACTTTCCATCAGGTGGGCCGTGTGCCTGTCTGTGAAATTATCTAAGAAATATTCTAAGAGCTAAGTTAAACTACTTTCATTAATTTAAATATCTAAATATAAACGCTACCTTTACAGAAGTACTACCAGGGGCCTTCGGCTTCAGAATTGTTTTCCTAACATCTATAATCTATCACTCAGTCAATTTACTATTTAAGCAAATTATTTATTTATGTAATTCTTTATTGCACACATAAATGACATTCATATAATAGTTATAAAATGTTATGTACAAAAGGCGAGCTTGACTCTTTGAGTTTTCTTCCAGCAAACCCTCCCATACCCAGAGGAAATTATTAAGTTCTTTTTTATTTAATGTTTATTTTATTATTTTATGAATAATTATATTAATTAATAATTTTTGTAATTATTTTTGTCCAAGACTAAGTAAATGTTTGTAAATGGTAACAGCTAGTGTAAAATAAATGATTTTAGAATATTGTAATCTGCAATCTTACTCAAAACCCACTAGTCCCATTCACATAAAATTAATTCCAATTTGGCACAGTTATACCTGATGGTGCAATCTTTAGAACAGTCGAGGAGTGTCTGCCCACCATGGTATTGTTTCACAATGAGGAACCAATAGACGAATCACTTCATCTTAATTATCGCTTGTCAATCAGTTGAAGGGATTTCCGGCACCCACACGTTTTTATATTTGTAAACAAAAGAAAAGCCCGCTGAGTTCCATGCCCGAGTCTTCACAATGCGGGTCGCGTTTCAAACCGCGTTTCTACGGAGGTAGGACACGACGGTATCTCCCGTCCGAAATGAGCTGTCCAACTGGGGAAGTACCTCCGCCCTACAGAAGACCGCGGTCATAATAACCATCGTGTTGTGTTCCCGCCGGTAAGTAGGGTAGCCAGAGCTCACTATACCCCTCCTTCCCCTCCCCTTCCTAGCCTCCCCACCCCTTCCCAGCTCTCCCCCTTTCCCTTCAGGGTGGGCAGCGCGTGTGTGACACCCTTAGTTTTGCACACGTTCATAGGCCACGGTGGCCGCTTTCCATCAGGTGGACCGTGTGCTTGTCTGCCACCTACGTAGTATAAAAAAAAAACCAGTTAGTTTCGATGTTTTGTACGTGCCGTTTAATGAACTATCCTACTTATATCTGCCTCCAACCGGTCGGAGTAGAGATCGATAGGGGAGGCCTTTGTTCAGCAGTGGACGTCCCGTGGCTGAATGATAATCTTGACACGTTTTATAAGTAGGTATCTCCTCTTCATCCGGATATAAATCCCTATTGCATGGACAAAGGGAAAAATACGGACGGATTTTTAGCGATCGGCGTCGTTTGAAGCTCAAAAACATACATACATACAGACATATGCTCACGCCCGTAATCCCCGAAGCGGTAGGCAGAGGTGTTTTCAACACCCACATTTCACCAACTATGATTATCGATCCCAGGTAATAGGAGCCCATTGCCGCCAATCGGGCACTTTGTAAAAAATGAGTAGGTATGCCGAAAATGGTTCATAAACGGTTGCATCCGGTTGCATCATTCTAGACCTAGCGCTTTGGAGCCTGGGTTCCGTTCTTTTTTTTTTTTTATACTACGTAGGTGGCAGACAAGCACACGGCCCACCTGATGGAAAGCGGCCACCGTGGCCTATGAACGTGTGCAACACTAAGGGTGTCACACACGCGCTGCCCACCCTGAAGGGAAAGGGGGAGAGCTGGGAAGGGGTGGGGAGGCTAGGAAGGGGAGGGGAAGGAGGGGTACAGTGAGCTCTGGCTACCCTACTTACCGGCGGGAACACAACACGATGGTTATTATGACCGCGGTCTTCTGTAGGGTGGAGGTACTTCCCCAGTTGGACAGTTCATTTCGGACGGGAGATACCGTCGTGTCCTACCTCCGTTCTCCTACATTTCCTTGAAAAGGTTGACTACGGACCATGTGGGGGTGTGCTTAATGTTTGTTTAATGTAGGAATGACTTGATACAGACAATGAAAGGATACTGACTTAACAAGCTAGTATTTATTCATTGGTGGGAGTTCGAAGGCAAACAAGAAACAAACGGGAATGAAGTTTAACAAATCATTTGAAACTTTTTTTCTTTTCATTGTTTTTTTTAACTTAATATGTTTATTTCGGTAAGTAATTTGTATTTATTTGAACTTCTATATCTTTGCTGATTGACCATGACTGACAAATTGAAAAAAAACTACTTATAAAAAGTGTGAATTGTAACCAATAAAAAGTATGGCAAAAAGCCTGACTGTGTTGTTTTGTTTATTCAATGTTGTAAAAATAACTTTTAAAAACTATGAATATAAAAACAAAATCAAAATTATAGAATTCATAAAAAAGATGATAAAATGGCTAGCACATAAGTAAAAACCTATTAAATAAAAGATATTTACGTTAATTCCTGAAAAAATCGAATACATCGGTCAACTTTTTATTGACACCGCGTGAGATTTGAAATATTTCCAAGACGTTTAAGACACAAGTCTATCTAAGCCAGAAGTAAGTACAGTACGATCAGTTTAGGTACACATAGACACAATAACTAGCTTATTTTTAGGGTCCTAGAATGCGAATAAACATCCTACATACAATATTATATGAAAAAGTGGTACGAGAACCGTATCTCTTTTGCCGACTGTACAAAAGATGTATTTGGTAACAAGACACAAAGAATATTTAACGAACTACGATCTAATTAATCTCTGGATCTAGATCCTATAGGTATAAAATAGCCTAAACCTAAACCTATACCTATAAATGACATAAGAATGGCTCTTCGTTATCAAGTTCTATCGTAATTTTTTCTTCTCTTTTCGTAGAACTCAACTGGAACACGTTCTTAACTAGTTTATTATAAATCAACAGAAGTAATTATAGACAGCTTCAATGCAATCGTGCAATGAATAGCGCGAGTTGAAAGAAACCGCCCACATTTACTTTTTAATTGAAGTTTTATGGCGCCTTTACGCCTACTTGGACCAGTTGTAAAACCTTTAATTTTATCGTATCTACTTTATGGGGCATCTATTGTTTTTAATTTGTTTGTTTATTGTCTATGGACACGCTCTTGTAGTTTGTCCGCGTATTGGTAAGATAGGTTATAAAAATGTAATATGAATCAAAGTTAAAGCTTTTTCAAAGAAAGATTTTCAGGGTCGTGATTGATTTATTCCTTTAGTCGCTGAGTACCTAAACGGCCAATTTCGCGTTATGCCAAAATGTCATTTAAAATTAGCGTTTCAACTAAGTACATTTCTTTAACAACATGGAGTTGGTACTAAAACAAAAAAAAATACAGACAAGTAACTTCGAAAAAAAATCACATATGAATACACGACAGACAGATACATACGCGACAGAGAAAAATTTTTTTTTTCGCGCCTTGTTTTTTAATAAATTTTTCTATTGGCAAATGTGTTTCATAGACTAAAAAAGAACATGATATTGAATTCAAAATGCAGGAGAGTAAGAGTAAGAGGCTACACGGATAACAAATGTCTGGCCAAGCCACCGGTAGAAGGGGCAGACCCAAAAAGTGATGGCTTGGCGTCGTGGAGGATGACATACGTGACCATCATGAGCGAGACCGTCCGTAGTGTAAGAGAAAAAGCCGGCAACCGTACCCCGGTCTACTAGGTGAAAGCTTCAGCGGAGCGGGTCCGTAGAAGACTCAGAGCCCGCACTACCTACGATGAGCGGAGAATGACCTCCATCCTCCATGAGCACGGGCCTGGGCGTGACGGGTGGAACGCAAATTGAGTCTCCCCATACCCGGGGGCTAGATGGGGATACCATGGTACACACTTTAGGGGAAGGGGGTCATCTCAAAAGAGATATCCCCGGGGTGCGAGAGATTTGTCCTATATAATCTCATCTCCGGCAATCAAGCATCCATAGACGGCGGCGTGCGTCTTAGTTTTATAAAAATAAGGTTAAAGCTTCGTATGGAACCGGGACTATCGCAAGGATGTAAATATGACTAAAGAGAACATTTTCGCGTCTTTGCGGATGACTGCTGTATGAGTATATTATTTTTTTTTTTTTTTTATCTATGGCACGTCAATTTGACTTCACCTCGCCTGATGTTAAGCTGAAGGCAAAGTCCCATGAAAGAGGGTCACCATTGCAAACACGTTCAGTCTACAATGGTGGCGCTCAGCTTGACGGCCTCATCAGATGCTTTTTCACGCCCCGCTTAAAGGACCCGGGACTGTAGGAAGAAGGAAACACGTGCGCCGGCAAGGAATTCCAGGACTTAATGGTACGGCAGAGAAAAGACTCACCGAACCGCTTGGTTCTTGATGGAATATTCTGTACCGTATGCGAGTGACACCTAAGCCCTGCACGCGTTGTCCTGTGTAGGAAAGGGGAGGGTGGGATTAGTTGGAAGAGCTCATCAGAACATTCACCATGGTAGAGACGGTAAAATACTGCCAAGGACGCAACATCTCTACGCATCTGCAAAGGCTCGAGGGACTCTGTGACCTCGGGACTCCCAATAATGCGGACCGCACGTCGCTGCAACCTGTCGAGAGCATCTAATAAGTACTTTGCGGAGCCATCCCAGAGATGCGAGCAGTATTCCACGCAGGAGCGAATTTGTGTCTTATAAAGAAGACACCGCTGCTCCGGCGTGAAAAAACGTCTCACTCTGTTCAGGACTCCGAGTTTACGCGAAGCTGTTTTGATGATGCTCTCGATATAGTTCTTGTTGTTCAGTTTGCAGCGCACGTCCATACCGAGTATATTGAGGTTATCCTGTAATGGCAGTGGTGTGCTCTGAAGAGTGGGAGGAGGAAGGAAAGGAGATGTCTTTGCTGAAAACGCGCATGCCTGCGTCTTCTTGGCATTGAACTCGACCAGGTTCTCAGTTGCTATCGATGCCAAATGTTTAAATCTTTAAATATCCCTTTGATGTTGATCTTAAAACAAAAGCAACTATTTCGCCATTTTTCATTCCTATGTAAGTACCCACACATTTTTCAAACACATACATAAACTTGTACAAATAATCACTTTGTCGATCAGATCAAAGTTCGATTCCGGGAAGTGTGAACACAACAACTGGACTGAAATAAACTACCGCTTACGGCGTGCGGCTTAGAATTATGGAGCAAAACATCCTGAGAAGTAACTGCTACTGGTATGTATTGTGTCGCCTCTAAATAAAGTATACCTATCGGCACAGGTCTTGGACATCAGTCGCGAGAGCAACGAGACGCTTTTTTTTCGTGCTAAAAATCCCCACGTATACCCCCCATCCTCGCCGGAGCCGGTTGGAGAGGTTATGTCGGACTCGAACCGACCAAAACGCACGCCATCTTTGGGTCTCTAGTTGCCGGAGGTGAGATAGTAGTCAACATATCCCTCGCACCCCGGCAGACCCGGGCCGTCTCTTTCGAGATGACCCCCGTAGAGCAACGAGACCCTGGCGCGCGAATATCGGCGCGTTTTGATATCATCTATAATTTAATTGGTAAGTTTGAGCTCGTCCACCTTCGTTATACCCCGTACTGTCCTAAAAAGACAGCCCAAAAGCTTGTACTGTGCTTATTGGGGGTGATATACACCTGTAAGTACCAATTCTATCACTCCGTTATTCTCTGAACCTTTTCCCAACTCAGTTGGGGTCGGCTTTCCAGTCTAACTGTGATGCGGCTGACCTCCACAACCAATGCCCCAATGACCAATGGCGATATCGAAATTCCAAGTTAGACTGGTTGGACTTTTAAGGGCTCCAACTACCCTTAACGACTGCCATAGATGTTTGTATGCAACCAGGACCGACGGCTTAACGTGCTCTAAGAGGCACGACCAGGCCAGTGCAAACACCCATATTCATGCATACAACTTTTTGCACTGAGCTGGGATCGAACCCGCGCCCCGTGCGTAGCAGTCGCGTGCACTACTGCCACGCCACGGAGGCTTTCTATCACTCTGATAGGAGTGGAAATGCCGTCGACTCGACAAAATAAGAAGTAGCTAAGTATACCTTGAAATTTAGGGAGAGAAGAAATTATGTCGCCTTTAATAAGAATTAAGTGTTCTTTCATCAAATGGTGATATTTGACTATGATCTTTGAAAAAAAATGGTGCATTCTTTTTTAATTGAGTTTTTATATAATGTACCAAGCTGTTCATGTGTAATCAATCCCGATGGAATCTACAGTTTGAAATTATAAACCCGTTAGATCTTTTACTGAAACTTGTCCTATGATTTTGCTGCTTTCTGTTTTTACGAGATTGACTGTCGCATTTACATTACATACAAAACATTACCCTTCTTTCTACGGCAGTCGGGTAAAAAGGCCTATAATGAACAATAGACTTAGTGTTATCGCGACCGTGTTTTATACTGAATAAAATTAGAAAGATTAACTAATATGTAGTACATTGCCCTCTCCTCTAAAGATAAATAAATACGAAAGGGAATCTGTTCCCTAATTTTGCAATGTTTATGCGTGTGCGCATGTTATTTGTTAAGTGATTTTAAACAGAACAAACATATTACAAACTAATGATATAGAAAGTGGAACAATTACTTGTTTCCTCTACCTGTAGTATTTTTATTCCTGAAAAATAATTAAATATGGCTATTAATACTTGCTAGGTACATCGATAACATTATGATATAGGTCCTGAAGGGTACTCTCATCATTATACCTAGAATGTGGCATGGCGGTAGTGAACGCGACTGCTACGCAGGAGGCGTGGGTTCGATTCCCGCTCAGTGCAAATATTTGTGTGCATGAATATGAATATTTGCATTGGTCTGGGTGTTTCTATGTATAATATGTATGTATTTACAAAAAAAGTATCTAAGTATGTTTACCCGCATTCAAGAACCCATAATACTAGTTTAATAGTGCGAAAATCCCTACAGATACCACCTCCGCCAAAATCGGTGGAGGTGATTATGTCGGAATCGAACCGAATAAAACATGACGTTTATCTCCCGCACCCCGGGACATCTCTTTTGAGATGACCTCCTTCCCTTAATGTGAGAACCATGATGTTCCCATAGAACTATGAAATTCAAAAAGATTTTTTATTTCTATAGGTATAAATCGACGCGTTGAATCAAACAAACTCTTCAGCTTTATCATCAGTATGAAAATAAGTAGGTACGTAAGTATTGACAGTAAAAAGGTGTGAATCACCAGTCGTGTAGAGGTTTGAAAATAGTTTAGCACCTGACAAGGAATTGATCACTAGTGGTAATGGATTTACGTCATAAAATTTGCTGAACAATAAAAAGTATTGAAAGTTTTCTCGTAAAACAGTGGTTACTGGTTAGTAACATTCTACAGAAACAATATAAAAGCAATTATGTTTTGTTTATGACGCTCACAAGGAAATTAGAAATGTTTGATAGTGCGGCCATTTCAAAAGTTTTGCTGCCGGTTGAATTAGAAGGAATGTTAAATGTATTATGTGAGTGTTAAGACGAGAGACAGCACCTGTAACCGTGGCCATGTTACTGCGCCTCTGCTTACCATCAGATGTGGTGCAGTCAATTTGACGAGCGAAGTATAAAATAAAGAATTGACCGACTAACAGATAGCAATCCTTTTTTAATTATGCCTACAAAAATAACCAAAACATGATTTTGATGAAATACAAAAGGTTGTCAATCTAGTCAATTGCCCAGGGTTCGTGAGATAATCACCAAGGAACAAGATCAGAAGTCTGTGCAGCGGAGCCGCTTATCAGTTAGTATATATTAAAATCTGTCAGCATAGTATTCTTAAAGTATTTTTTTAATTGATTTTGTTTAAAGAAAATTACACATGCTCTTATATTGTGAGCGCTCATTTGTCAAATACCAACAGAGAAATAATACGCTCATCTGACAATCATAAACCGAATGAAAATTAATGGGCCTTTGCCATCAATCCAAGCGGTTCGGTGAGTCTTTCCTCTGCCGCATTCCATTAAGTCTTGGAAGTCCTTCCCAGCGCACGCGTTTCCTTCTTCCTACAGTCCCGGTTCCTTAAAGCGGGGTGTGAAAAAGCATCTGATGAAGCCGTCAAGCTGAGCGTGTTCGTAATGGTGACCCTATTTTCTGATACTTTGCCTTAAGCTTACCATCAGGCGAGGCGAAGTCAAATTGACGTGCCAAAAGTCTGGTTTCAACCTTTTCGGCAGCGGCCGGGTATGTTTATTTTTATCATTTGTTTTATTTTGTCTGGCAATCTTTCCCACAAAACTCAATAAAGCCATCTGGACCAGGAAGAGCAGGTAGAGTGTAGACCACAGCACTTCAAGTTTTGGATGTAATTCGTAATGTTAATAATTTATGTGCGTACCTGATTAAAAAAGAAATTCCCACGCATTCGCATAAATAAAATTAGTAGGATCTACAGAATAATATTTTCTTCTTGTTTCATAATATTTGACCGAACTAAATTGATCGAAATATAAACTGGTCAAACAAAATCCACCGAAACTGCAGACAGTCATGTAGTTTATGTAATACGTTATAATATCTAGGTACTAACTAAATGAATACTAACAAATTATAAATCACTTTCTAATCGTATAATGTCGGTTCGCATTGTGGACTAACCTTCCTGTAATTATAAAAGTTTATTTGCCTGTTAGTAACTGTCCGTATTGAGTATTAGAAATTATATATTGGGGGAGGAACTGGGACCTACCACTCACCCACGGTTTAACAATTCAAGCGATAAAAATAGCAAATTATTACCTAATTGTCATGGAAAGAAATTTCAAATGATCACATAACTGCTGTCTGACTTTCTGACTTCCCAACCTAGACAGGAAAGGTTCAGTCTCGTTCTTCATTCAACAGGTATACTGTGTCTGTCCAAATAAATTGTCAAACCACAACACTCAAAGCAAGTAAAAAGACTTTTTACCCGAGGAGAGATGTTTTCGTATGTGCAATATTCCGCAAATGCGAACCCTGGTGTACAGGCGAAACACGTGATGAAGTTCCTTTCTATGACAATTAATATGTAGAGAGACTATGTAATGAACTCTTTTTAATTTAATATTGATATTAAATCGTGTTCGACAAAGCTGAAAATTCAATGGTAGTGTCTGTAATCTCAGTGATTGGACAATTGTTAATAATTAATGGAGTCAGGGTCCAGGAATGCATCTAAGTGAAGATTATACTAACTGATCCCGTACCTACAAGAATTTCACAATGTCTTCATTTCCGTTCAATGTGTGCTCGCCCGTAAAGACGACATAAGTCTAAATGAACCGTCTGACTACTCAATATTGAAACGCAAATGCGTTTGAAACGTGATACTGTCGTCGTAAATGCCGCGCTCCTTCTTAATTGCTCTCAAAATAGATGGTCTCACCACGCAAAACTGCGACGCCACCTGGTCGAGGGTGGCTACATATCTGCTTACGTGCTAAAATATGACTACCGTCTTACGAAGGACCTTTTAAACGTGGTTGTAAAACTAATTCTCTATGTACGATTTGTAGGGATGGCTTATGGCGCATCAGCCCGTTATTGGCCCCTAATTCCCAAAATGAATTATTATTTTCAGTTAGGTTTCGGTTAAGTTGCCTGGAAGAGATCGCCATTGGTTTATAATTACCCGTTGTACAGTAAGTTTCAGAGAAAAGGATGAGGGGGTCTGTTTTCTCTGACGCTAGCTGTACATGCATCGTTACACTTATTACTGTACTGCTAACTTTGCTCTCTGGTGTACAGTCAAGAATTTATACATCTATCTAATGCCGCGTCGTCGTATCTAGATTGAATGATTATGATAATTTATCTATCTTGTTTCAACTCAACTACGCATTTCCTAAAAACAAGATAAACTAGAACCAGTACTGCAGTAGGGTACCCAGTATTGCGAGTATAGGGACCTTTCTGACTGTATTGTCCACATAATGATCCTTTGCTCCGTTTAAGCACTCTATCTCGAGCACATTTGTAGACTCTATGGAGCCACTAATAATTCCCTATCAGCGAAACTCGGCTTTGGAATTTAAATTCTTACTTCAAAAAACAATTTAAATAAATTACCTATCTGTATTAAAAAGTGTTCTGTATAAATGTAATTTGTAAATGACTGTTTTTTTTTCTAATAAAAATAAAATATAATCGCCAATCTCAAAATGGCCACTCAATTCCGCCTTGTGACCTACACAACAAATGGCCAACAACACATTACATTCATGAAACAAATACCCACACGTCTGTTTACAAATTCGTTCCCACCCTCACCGGAAGCGCAGGAAACAATAAACTAGTAATATTTCATACCGGCGCACGCGCAGGCACGTTCTACTATATTGATTGCGTTTACACGCGTGAGCTTAAAGTCTCCTCACACGAACGCATTCTTTAAATCAAAGTTTCAATGTATCAAAAGCTCCCACATAAACATTAAATTATATTGAACATTTTTAAGACAGCGCGATTACGTCCATATTCGCCAACTCTATTATAAACCTATGCGTTTGGGTTGAGAGAATGTTTTTTAGTTTCGTTTAAGCATCGAGCAAATATAATCACCGGTCAATTTAAAGAATATAAAATATCAGATGCCATTCCTAACAAAATATTCAATAAAAAAATTTAAACACTCGTATGAACACGCCTTTACATGATCTATTTTCAGCTACGTCACGCGTGCGCGACTAAACTTCATATTTAAAAACGTAATTGACATTTATGTCTGTATTCTACGTTAACTGATGTTTGGGCAAAAGCTGGAAGTACTCGTACAACACAATATATAATATTTAATAAATACCTAGACCGTCGGGAGTCAAGACCTCACCTGCTACACAGTATACCTGTTGAATAAAGAACGAGACTGAACCTTTTCTTTCAAGGTTGGGAAGTCAGACAGTACCTAGTTATGTGATCATAATTTATATGATAGTTTTTTTTTTTAATATAGGACACGTCAATTTGACTCGACGTCGCCTGATTGTATTTAGTTAATCAACATTCATATTATAGAGGTTTATTGGAACTTCCACTTGCTTTTATATTTGGTAGAGGACTTTAAAGTTCTCTCCCGAACCTACCAAGGTCTCGCGGTCACTTTCGCGTACATTGCCTCCCCGTAAAACAACACATCTAACTCCCACGCACTTCACAGAGGATATCTTAATGTGGGAGTCTATGTGATTTAAAAACATTTAGTTTAAAACTGTTCTAATCTCAAGCAATTAATAATTAATTATAGTTGGTATTACACAAAACGTCGTGTTGTGACGTAGCGATACGAAATAAGCCTTCCGATTCGCACTAAGCCGGTTCTACCAAACTTGTTTAATTCAAAACATCCTTTAATATCTCGGGAGCTTAAGTCTTAAGTTGAAAGGAACACGATACCTAATGTTGCAGAAATAGGAAAGACGCTGTTTCCTTTATTAGAATAGGAAGGCATTACCGTTAAATTGATAAAAATTGCTGTGGCAACTTAATAGGGTAATGATGTCGCGAAGTGTTGTTCGAACATGGTCAGAGTGTCTTAATCAAGTGTGTTAAATATGCATCTAACTTTCCTGGACTACTTCATAGGAACGCCGTCGTGCGAAGTTATGAACTTGTTCGGGAAAGCTGGCGAATTAACCACTTTTTATATGTTAAAGACCCCTTCTTATACACAGTAAAGATGTGCTTTTCTCATCACGTATGGTAGGCTCGAACGTGAAAGTGTTCTTTCATTCCATTTAGACTTTTAAATGTATGTAAGCTTTTACATTATTGATAACAATGATAATACACTTGTACTTCTCCATTGTTTTTATTATTGTACCTGACCGGTTTCGCCTTGCGGCATTTTTATCATAAATGTTTACATTGACAGTTATGAGCATTCTAATTGGTTACACTACACTGGTTAACAATTTTTCATATGTGGGTAGCACTAAAATTAAGTATATCAGCCCAAACTTTTTCCCTTTTTCCGTATTTTATTTTCTATAGCAAAACGTTGTATTGGATGTGAGGCAGTCCACCATCTGACAGTAAACTGAAGTTATATTGCCGTCAAAGTGGCTGGTTGACGGAAATATAGTCACCTATTATTACGTAGGAGAAAACCACAATAGCTAGCAAAATGTGAAAGTAAAACGCGCCCTCCGGTGATATATATAAAACATCAAAAGCTTATGAAATATTTATACGGCACAGCCACTCTCCCAGGAAATGCTAATTTCTCATTTCCTCATAATCCATTTTGCGTCAACAATTTCAACGAACTGTATAATTTTTCTCAATTCTGTATTAACTAATTTAGTTTAATATCAACAACAATGCTAATAAATTTGCGACATGTGTACCGTACCATTCTGTTTAGCAATTACCTACGTTGTTTTACATTTCAAACATGATGTTAGTCATCCATAGGTCACGGTAACCACTTTCCATGATTACCTCATACCTTATATCCTCTCATTTCCCTACTCATTTGAGGACCACAGCGAGGCCATTCTTCAGACTATTTCACTTGCCGATTACACTCTAAAATCTTAAAGAATGAAATGCCTCACAGTATATTTTTGTTCACAACTTTTAGCTATAATTAAAACATCAACCTGTTCCCACACGATCCGATACGGCTACATAAATAACTACATAAAACTGCATTAAAACCTTTAAAAAACAAATTTTATCGGCTTCTAAACGTTTCTGGAATTTTGATATCCTTGCCTATCCTGCGATAAAAGTAAAATTAATCTTTATTAGTCAGACATAAGGTCTAAATTTCAATATATGAACAAACAGTTAATACAAGTATATCAGTTAATTGAGAACATTATAACATGCGTATGCGCATACGTTCCCGTGAACACCGGACGTCACGTAGCGAGCCACGTGCGCGGGTAAATAACATGATAGCTAACAAAATTTAATGTTGTAAAACCATTGCAAGTAATTGTTAAAATGGGCATTACATAACGGGATTCCCTGTTCCGAACTTAAGATAGTCCACTAGGGATGTACCTCCACCATAAATTAATGTATAACTAAGAATACTATACAACCACAGATTAAAGAAAAGGAGTTCTTTTTTACCATGTGATACTACTATCCATTCATGTACTTACTCTCGCATTATGTTTAGTTCCAACAATTACATATGTTTTTCATTCCCATACATACCATCACTTAATCATACATACATACATACATAATGCTAACGAACGTAATATCCGAAGGGGTAAGCAGAAGTATATTAAACACCCACATTTCGACCACTATGATTTGCGGTCCCACGTAATTGGGGCGACCTTATTATAAAATTGACCCGATTTCTTGCTATACGGTGTAAATCGGCAGGAAATTAATTACCTGCTTAGTCGCAAAAGCTCTACCAATTAACGTCTTGAAGAGTATCAGATATCCACAAGAAGAGAAAATATGGCCGTTATACCTACTCTACCAAGCCTTGATAGTAAACGGCTAAACTCTTGTCAGTGGAGTAATCGCCACCTCACTATCCTCATCCTCTGCTAATCATTTCGCCTCTTGATACGGTCCGACTGATACCATTATTTTCCTTAAGCTATTCCACAAACCTAGGCAAAGTATAGTACATGTCACAGCGCAAATTGGCGGCAAAAATTCCCGTTACTACGAATTTTATTTTTAATAACAAACAATTTCTCTCAAAATCTTACTCCCAGCAATCGCTCAATTAAACTAAGTATCATGTATCGAGTAATTTCTCTGTAAATGTAAAATCGATTCCTCACACCTGTGTAGCCAGTGATTTGTGGAATAAAAACAAAGAGAGTGTGGGAACTGTCTATGGCTTCGGTATGTGGGCTTTGGTTACCATCGATGTGGTTGAAATAATCGCTGTATGTAATGATCACCTTGGGATTATGGAGTGTCGTGGCATGAGGTAGCGTCCGATAATGATGTAATAGTGCCCGAAATACAGTTTACACTAGTTTGGGGCTAGAGAATTCATTTTATCGACTCAAAGACGGGCTGCAAGGAACAAAAACATGTTTAAGTAACATGCTTTTACGGCTCTTAAGAAGTGGTTGAACCAATTTGCTGATAAGATTATTATTTAAAAAATACTACAAAGCAACTAAGAAGAACTACGTGTGTTTGTATCTTTGGGTTAGACGACAACTTACTTATTTCGGGAAATATGTAGGCAAACAAGGAACCCGCGAAGTGACTACATATCTGGAAACAAAGCCTGTCCGCAAAATAGTAAATCTGTGGAATCTCTAATATTTTGTGAACGAATTCTATTTTGGCTATAGCCAATACTGTACCCAAAAATGACTGCGGTAGGACATGACGGTATCCCTTGTCCTAATTTAGCAGTCCGATTGGGGAAGTACACCCTACAAAACTCCGCGGCTGACCTTATGTTGTGTTTCCAGCGATGAGTAGGGTAGCCAGAGCTCACTGGAGAGGTTTTTTGCTGTCAATGGGAAGACCGAGAAACCCTGCTTTGTCTTCTGCACTGACAACACAGAACCCCCATTCCAACCTTCATTTACACCACGGAGAGCGAGGCTCAAGGGAAACAGTGAACATATCGAAAAAAATATGTAAGGTAGACCTTGTATTATTACGAGGCTTTAACAGATAAGTTCCTACACAAGACAACACGTGCAGGGCTTAGATGTCACCCGCATACGGTGCAGAATATTCCATCAAGAACCAAACGGTTTAGCAAGTCCTTCCTCTGCCGCACCATTAAGTATTGGAATTCCTTACCAGCTCACGTGTTTCCTTCATCCTACAGTCCCGGCTTCCTTTAAGCTTGGTGTGAAAAAGCATCAGATGAGGCCGTCAAGCTGAGCGCCACCATTGTAACACTGTACATACGTGTTTGTAATGGTGACCCTCTTTACTGAGACTTTGCCTTAAGCTTACCAGGCGAGGTAAAGTCAAACTGACGTGCCTTAAATAAAAAAAACTTGATCAGATACACGAGTCTATTGTTGTTTCCTATCGAGATGTGCGAGCGTTTTATGAATGTTATTACATTATAGCTTCAAAGAGTGAGCGCGTGTTCGTGTATGAAGAAAGAAATTATGAAATATATCTATTGTTAACATAGGTAGGTGATAGGTACAGTTACATCGTTTTGAACACGGGTAAAAAATTTCGCAATTATTTGAAATGAAATCGTCGTTCAAACCATTTAACTGGTTACGTTGATCTTGTTTGTCGCTTATGTATTAATTCATATTAAATTTTGGGAAATATTATTGTGAAATATAGGAGGAAAATATTAAATACACCAAGTATAAGACAATTTCTAATAGCGGGATGTATAGTCTCTGATCACCTTGAAGGAGTAACCGGGGCATCAAAAAGCATCTGATGAGGCCGTCAAGCTAAGCGCCACCGTTGTGACACTTTACGGGTTTGTTATCCTGACCATCTTTGTTAATAGTTCCAAATTGACGTGCATTAACAGAAAAAAAGATATGGTTCATTTCATGTGTTTTTTGAGAAAAGCGCAGGGTAGAACGGCGGTAGAGGAGTTGAGCTCCTCTATATATACCGACTATATCAAACCTAATTTTTCTAGTGGCTTGGGCTCAAAATATATGCCGGTACCTAACTATATCACATATTCTTTAAAAAATTATGTTATACATCCACGTATACCTATTGAGATGCCTTATTAACATTACTCCGCGCTAATTTAAAATGATAATCTCTGAGATAGCACAAATTCCATGCTCGTTCGGCGAGTCCGGTGTCCCCGCACCCACGGGTCCGTGGGAGCGACAATTGGGTGCAGTGCAACCGCAACAGCGATCCTGACAACCTGTTCTAGAGACAATAAATTTATTTCTATTGCATCTCAGTGATTAGAGCTTTCAATAATTTTATAAAAAATAAATAATCATTTTAAGAGCTCACATCATGAGCGTAGTGATAATAAGTATATGCTTTCAGGAAGTTATCGTCATATTGGACAAAATATAATAAACTTCTTGGTTCCAGAGGTACTGAATTGCAGTAGAAACTCGATTTTCCGATTATACTCCGATAAATGTTGTCGTTAAGCATTCGGATTAACCAGATAAGCGCATGTACGAACAGAAGCTGGTTTTGGGCATATGAAGAAATTATTAAGAGATACTTTTTCGAACGCATGATGTATGCACTTATTTATTTCAATCAATCAATCAATTAAGCTATCACCGTGAACTGCTGAACATATTTATTTATTTACTTATTGCATATTTATATGACGTAAGCCACTTTTTCATTGCTCTTCATATTACAAATTAGTTTCAGCTCTTGTAAACTTTTAGTATCTTTATTTTTGTTGTACAAACCACTTCAAAGCAGTTTCCACTGCATGACCATCTAGTTCTGCATCATTTTCTACATCTAAATTATCTTCTGTTTCATGTCCTTGCATTTCCGGCTGTTATTTATCTGATATTATATTATTAAAATCTATATGTTATAGACATCTCCAAATGCCTAATAGCCACAGAGTTCTGTATAATAATATATTGTACATTTTTATTTGAATTTTATTACCTAAGTGCCGAGACTATGTAAGTAAAAAAAGAGATAAATGTTTTATATTAATTTGATATTTCAATAGTAAAATAAGAAAACACTGATTGGTGCACAATAATTATTAGTTACATAAAAGGGTGTATTCACTAGTCCATTATAGAACTACTGTTTCGGTCCACCTGTACACACCGCAGACTCTTGTGGGAGAGTCCCTTAGCTGATGACCCATAGCCCATGGTTATGTGCTGTGACGAGGAATGTGACACTTAACACTCTTGGGGCCACGGCATACGAGATGAGGTGTCGATTACAGACCGATGATTGATATGACACATGAAGGTAGCAATGTAAATTGAATTGAATTTCAATGATGGAAAGCTCTCTAATTTCCAGGTTCAATGAGAGTACAAGCTTTATATCAAATCCTCAGAGTCACCTTGTAATCTGCAACACAGTGTTGCAGACTCCATTTTTTCACGAGGATTTGATATAAAGCTAAAAGACATGGCTGAGCAGTGTGAAAGGAACTTCATCCCGCGCAGGCTCAAGTTGTGGAATGAGCTCACAACTACAATAGGCGGTCACAATATGGGGCGACTACTACAATATGGGGTACTTCAAGAAGGGTTTTAGAAGTTTTACGGGGTCGGCAGCACGAGTGTGAAGCCCCTTGCATTGCAAACCTCCATAGGCCGTGGTAACCACTTGGTCATAGTAAATTTCCTTTTGCATTCGTTATTTATTTACTATCGATTGAAAAACAGCGCATCCGTCAGTCGCCTTGTTCGACACTCACTGTAAGAAATAAAATGTCTCTTGCATTCTACCTCTCTGGTAATCTCTTTTTGCTAAATAATATCTAATTAAAGCATGAAGGTTACATACTTCGTCCATTATTATTTGAGTCAAAACATTTGTTTCAATTATATCTATGTGTAACCAATGAACAACACCATTGTTTAATTACACCCAATCCATTAATATGAGAATCCAAAAATAGTTAACAATCGTTGCATAGCTTATAACTAAGTGTTGGTTACCGCTGTCTGTCTGGTCCGTATGTTCGCTTGGGTCTTTGTAACTACGAAATGAGTAATGATTTTTAAATAAATAAAATGATTTAAGAGTGTATATGACACTAGCTAGCCCGCGACTTCACCCGCGTGAATTTTTGATCGCGTTCTGTCTGTCCCATAAAAACCTTCAGTAGAGTTCAAGGAATAAATAAGAAAAGAATCACTCGAATTGGTTCAGCCGTCTTCGAACTTTGCGCTTAGCAACATATTTCGCCATTCATTTTTATTTAAATAGATTATGCAACGACCAAAAGGCGCGGAGCAGGTATAAAAATGTTGTAATAATAACCTTGTGTTGTGTTCCTGGCGATTGGCGATGAATAGGGTAGCCAGAGCCGGAGAGGTTTTGTATTGTCGGTGGGAAAACAGAGAAACCCGGCTTTGTCTTCTGCACTGACAGCACAGAGACTCTCCTAACCTTCTTCCCTCCCGCCTTCCCCTTTCCTCCTTCCCCTCTATATGGTCGGTAGCCAGACACGGTAACCACTTTCCATCAAAAGGGCTGCGTGCTTATCTGCTTTTTATTATCAAGAAGTATAAAAAAGACATCTTTTGTGATACAGACGAAGCAGCGTGTGTCAGCTAGTTTCATCTAAATGTTGAAAACATTCAGCCCAGTTCTCACAGGGCACATAAAGGCATAGACAATAGGCTGGAATTAACCACGGTCACTTCAATCGGTAAAGCAGTTGGCAAGGTCGACTGTGAAAAAAATAACTTTTAATTGTAATTAACAGTGGAGTTTTATGAGGCCCGTGATGAATTGTAACTGGCGAATGATTTGTGCTGAAAAGGTACTTTTCTACCGTGTGTGGATCCTGTAGACGTCTATGGGGTCCAAGACAATCTTACCTGCTAGCTGGTAAAGTTGCCGAAAAGTGGACAAACTATAGTGAGAATATCCTTTTAGGGTTTTGGAAGTAATTTGAGCTGTGAAAGTATCACCAAACTACAACTATTTCTACTCATTTCTACCTTAGTCTTACTACTTTGCATGGTTTACGCTCAGCCTTACCGATCGATAGTAAATATTATAAAATTGGAAATTAGGGGGGTAGCACCCCGCGCTAGCCTTAAAAGACAAAAAACGCGTATCGCTCGTAAAGAATACATTTTGTGAAGGTCAACATATATGCCGGTAAAACTAAATCTAACCTATAAACTGGCGATCGAACCTCTGAGCTTGAGTTTTGGAACTTGCGAAACCCGCGAACTCTAGACACAGACGTGTACACACCATATCCGCTGTGATTTTACCATGTAACCATTATTGCGAACTGCCACCTTGCACCACTTGCGGTCATGCGGTTTTGAGTCACAAATTATATTATCAGCTGGTGCGCAACAGGTGACCATACCAGCACGTGTTCGGGCCTCGAGTTCGTGCCGTTTGGATGCAATCTACGTATTTATTAGTATGTTATTTTTACAAATGTATTGTATAATATGTGACCAACTAAAATATACAAGAAGGCTTCCTTCTCGAAATGGTTTGGACTTGGAGGTGCCTCCGTAAAAATGAAAATAGGCCAAACTAATTGAAAGAATATGATCCAAAGTAGATAACTATTAGTATGCAACAACGAATGGCACGGTATGCAACAGCTAGGTTGCCTACGGTGACGCCCGCCTTCGCCCGCCGGCTTTGTCGGTTGTTGAGTATTGTAATATAGCCTATGGTACTCAGGCTGAACGTAACTTTCCAATGGTGAAAAAAATTTGAAATCGGCACAGCAGTTTTTGAGTTTGTTAATTACAAACGTACACGCACACTCACACTCACACACACACACTCACACACACACACACACACACACACACACACACACACACACACACACACACACACACACACACACACACACACACACACACACACACATACACACACACACACAAACACACACACACACACACACACACACACACACACACACACACACACACACACACACACACAAAACACATTTTTTTCTCTTAATATTATTAGTGTAGATGTCGATGCAGATAATACACAATACTAGCTTGCTTTTATAACTACAATTGGTCAAAAACCAGAGCGTCTTATAAAAACATCACTGGTTTGGTCTATATACCGACACCGATGAAAAATGTCAAAAGAACCATATTACGAAATTAAAAATACGGCTCGGTACAGTAAATTAAACAGCGACAATTCAAACCGGCGATTTTTATAACGAGACAAATGGATTAATTACAGTCACATCACGGTAATGGCGGAAGTGTAAATCTCGATAAGTGGAGCAGAGTTAGCCAAGAGAGAAAGGGCAAACAATACTTAATTAGATCATTTTTAATCGGGGGATTCTGGATCGAAGTCGGGAACCATTTATTATTTTGATATTCCTATAGGTACATATCACTAAGTACCTACATAGTATAAAACAAAGTCGCGTTCTCTGTCCCTATGTCCTTATGTCTCTTTGTATGCTTAAATATTTAAAACTACTCAACAGATTTTGATGCGGCTTAAAGCTCATAAAACTATTTTTGAGTTTTTTTGAGTTTTGAGTTTTTTCAAAACATAACCAATTCGATCGGTGTATTTTCTTAGAGGCCGCTTAACTTAGTACTAAACAATTATGCTTTAAGTAGGTATAATAGAATTAATATAATATACCTAAATACCACGACACAGGCGCCCGATCTGTGCATTTGCAGATTAAAATCCAGATTACAGATATAAACCATCCGCATTAAAGGTATTATACGACTTCCCATCAATAAAGCGTGATACAAAAAATACCGTTAGTTTTATAGAATGTGAGATATAAAAAAGTTAGAACATAAAAAGTGACGTTGGCAGCCTTATTCGGCCAGCGATGGTTGCGGCCGGCGGATGTGCGGCCTTGGGAGGTCGCAAACGTCCTCTGCTTACACCGAAGCGTTTCTAACTTTCTTTTTATCATCGAATTTAACGAAAAATAATGTTCTCAATTCCTTGGATATTTTTTTAATCTAACGCTTCGCGTGTTCCTATGAATATCAAAACAATATGAAGAAGAAACAGTGAAAATAAATAACATCACACAGTTTAGTAAAAGAAATAATACACGGCAATAATCTTATTACGTGAATTGAAAGTCGAACTTTCGGTAGAAAATGTTGACCCTTTATAAAAGATTGTTTTCCATTGATGACAATAAGTTCTCATCCTATTACGTGAAAATATAGACATTTAAATGTCCTACTTAGTTATTGTACCTATATTTCATAAATAAAAAATAAAAACATGTTTTTTGTATAAAGTATACAAAGTTCAAAACCAAAGACTTGTCATATCAAAACAGTCATTATACAGAAATTATGTAAGTTTCAGATCGTTAGAGCGAAAAAGTAGCAAAGGTAAGTAAGACAGGCAAGAAAAGAAGAATGGATAGTGTTGAAAAGGGTATACAAAGAAGGGATAGATAGATAGATAACTCTTTATTTATCACAATAAGATCTTCTGAAGAAAATCTTATGCCAACCAAAAATAATTGGGACCAAGGCAGATATATTTTTTTTAAATTTTGATGAAACAATTTTCTATCTCCGAATGTTCTTCCTTCGAAAGTTTCGCAGTACGAAACTTCGGTGTAACAGGCGGTGGTATGCGTAAGCGCAGGCGCAGCGCCATAATGAAAACCGGTCGTATCGATAACTGTTCGCATCATTATGGCGCTTCCCTTACGCAACAGAGAACCGTCACACTTATAACATTACATTACAATATGATTGTTTGAAAAAATGCATATTGTTGTTATAGGTACTGGGTACCTACATGTTTTTTTTAATAGAATATTAGCCACCGAAGTTACTAATATTCCCGTTTACCCCTCCAGCTAAGCTCAATGGCTTGTGTTAGGAGTGGGTTCACGTCGGTAGTATATTGGCCAGGATTCGAACCAGGGACCTCTCGATCGTAAGGCCGACTCCTCAACCACTAAGCTACCGACGCTTCATAATAATCTGAATTAGGATAGGTGCTTATGGAACCAAGATCTTTGTAATCGAACGCACCTGCAACCGGCAAGCCATGTGCATCGCTGAGCGGTGTACGAGAGTTACGAGACTTTGGCATTTCCCACCCCTGCGAAGCTCCCTCACCCACGGCAACTAATGGACCGATTCAGCCGTACAGTTTTGGTCGGGTCGAGTCCTATACAACCACGCTCGTTGCCCTCGGCGAGAGGCTATCCTTGGGAATTTCCGCACGGGAAAAGAAGAGTTTTCGTGGGGGTATTCGTAGGGATTTTTCACACGGAAAAAAAAAGTGTACACTACTATAAAAAAATATACTTACTACAAATCACTTGGCTTCTATAACCGGACACGCTCCACTGACCAAAGGTTTATCATTAGCCAAAAACACGTCTTAAATAACGATTAATCATCATTGATCAACGTTCATTAGTTCCAGATCAAAACGCAATCAACTTGAACCAAAACATCACCTCATTTGTCCTAATAGCATCTATCACAATTCTTCAAAAACCTCCCTAATTATATGCAAATTTGAACTTTATCCCGACTCGATAGAGTTCAGTAAGTGTGCTATGATTCTTTTCACGTAATTTCCGCTCTAGATTGACAAAGATGGTGAAAGATATATGTTTATTGATTGAATAATATTAAGTATAACGCTGTTACTTATGAACTTATATCGAGTTATATAATCTGTTGCAATGATGGTAGGTCTGTTTTTATTTTGATCATACATACATCTTACATTATATCTACTCACAGTAGCGGATTTGCAGTCTCGGCCGCTCTAGGTCCCAAGCCATCAGCCGCCCCTTTCTCAGCTTCCATGGTTGATACATAATGATATTACTATAAGATCAACTTTTGTCTAAAATATATTGAGAAATTTGACCCCCGGTCCCGCGCCAAACACCATCGCGCCGCTGCTGCGTCAAGTGGTGCTTTTATGATTCGTGCGCAACGAACGAAACGATAGAAGATTAGGTATTTTCACACGTTTGGGGCCGCCCTAGGCCCGGGCCTGTCAGGCCCTATGCTCCCCTTATTTGGTCGGGCGGGGTGCGAGGAATATATCTTTTACAATCTCACCTAATAATTAAATAAATAACCAAAGATCCGAAGACCGAAGCTCCGGTGGAGGTGGAATACCATTTAACTAGCTTGTCTGCCACAACTTGTGCATCTGAATCTGAATTTGAACAGCCCTATCCCTGAGTTGCCTTGGAGTGATGGATGATACCTAGATGGGGTGGTCCAAATTCTACTCTACCGGGAACTATTTTGTTATGTTTAGTCTCTTACGATGTTTAGTAAATTTGGACAGCCTCTGTGGCGGGGTGGTAGTGAATACGAATGCTACGCAGGAGGCGCGGGTTCGATCAATGCTCAGTGCAAATATTTGTATGCATGAATATAGCTGCACTGGTCTGGTCGTGCCTCGGAGAGCACGTTAAGCCGTGGTTGTCGTTACAGGTAGTTGGGGCACTCAAAAGTCCGACTTGCCTAACTAAAGAACTTCGATATTGCCAATTTGCTTGTGGGGTCCGCTGTGGGTGTCGGTTCACGAAAAATATCTCAGTTCAGCCGCATCTTATTTAGAATAGGTTCAGAGAATGATGCACAGCCGAATTGTGCCTCAGGGGTAGGCAAAAGTTGTGAATGTATAAGTCGACAATTCTATGTAGGTATGTTATTGAAAACTAATATAACAATGATTACGCACTATCGCGTGTAGTGTTTAATTACATTTACTAACAGATTAATTTCTTAATGATATCTGTGTGCATGATTGACTGTTTACATAGCGTGCGTGTACATAATGAAGTAATACTTCTATTACCTAATTCTTAATTAATACCTTGGATTGATTGGGAATCAGTAAAAAAAAGTGGGTCTTTTAAACAGACTTTACTTTCAAAGTGTGAATTGGACTGGGGTCGTTGTTATTCATCAATATTTGTAGACTATATATCGTAAAACAAATGTAAATTATACCAAATTAAACAAATAAATGTAGCCACTACAGTAAGAGATACTGTTTGATCCATTATAAACATATAATAACACTAGTACCCTGACGGACCCTAACGTTCCGAATTTGGAAGTAAATTTTTTAAGTGATTTATGACAAGGTAACTAGGACCTTTGTCAAGTCCTATTTTATTTTATAACACTTTATTCACTAATCTAGTTGGAACGATTGTTGATGATGATGACGATGACGGATGATAGTTGCCTCAGTAAAGTAGAGGAGACTTTACTAGAAGCAACAACGCGAAAAATCACAATTCACTACAATATTCCACTTTCCTACACTTGTGCGCTTTGTCTAAGCCGTTATGTTTAAAACTACACCATTTTTACACATAAGAACTCGAATTTACACCAAATATAGAAAATGAAACACAGCAGCATTAAGACACTTTTCGCGCTCCTGCCGAAACTCCCGGAAGTAAAATAAAATTTAAATTATATTACTTTTTTAAGGTAAGGTAGCTGAACACTATTTACTATCACTACATAATATAAAACAAAGTCGCTTTCCCTGTCCCTATATCCTTATGTATGCTTAAATCTTTAAAACTACGCAACGGATTTTGATTCGGTTTTTTTTAATAGAGTGATTGAAGAGGAAGGTTTATATGGCTACAACCAACTGGTGAGGAGCAGAAGTGTAAAATGTTGCAAAAACGGGGTGACGCAGACGAAGTCAACTAGGTATTTATATGAATCTTAGTAGTTACATACTATTAATTATTATTAAAACGAAAGTAGGAATGAATATGTGTGCGTTACTCAATTACATTAAAGCAGCTGTATGGATCTAGACAACATTTAGTAAAGACCTAGTTGCTACTGTCAATCAATTAGCGATACTTTGAATTACTGTTTCCACGCTGGCTGACTTAATACAGGATTTTGATTCGAATTTTTCTTCTGTTGCACATAAATTATGTCTAACATAAGTACGTTTTATTTCTGCACTCAAAAATACTTAAATTTTCAAAACTAGATTGAAAGGACACAAAAATATATGGTTTCAGAAGTTTGATAACTGCACGTAGGTAGGTTTTTCTTTTGACGGATCACACGAAATAAATAGTTTAGTTTTCCTTAATTCCTAAATTCCTTAAAGTCTTTCTAATGAAATTGAAATCACGCGTTTTCAAAACGTAATGAAATCGTGCTTCTGGAAAACTTAGTAGTACATAGATGCCCTTCTCCATTGTCGATTCACTAATTACGTAAATTACCTACAGAGTGTAATCATATCGTAGGTATAGCTGTGTAATCAAAATAAATCTCACTAAAACAAAAAGTTTGACAGCCTTGAGATAAACAAAAAAAATCGGTCGTAAGCAACCGCTAGATGTTCCGATATCATTGTTCTAAGGTACGAGACACACCCGTGAGAATATCTGCTTCCGTGACACACTGGGGAAAAACGCCCTCTATGAGATTATAACGTAGGGCCGCAGTGTAAGCGTGTAACCGTCAAATAGCAGTGCTCGCAGTAATTGTAAATTATTTTAAGAAATCATTTGTATAATCGAAGTGATGACAATACTCTAGGATAAATACATAAGTCTCTAATATATGTATAAGCAGGTAAATGAGCTTATAATGGTTTTTTCGCTCATGACATTTACACACAGTCATAAAGATTTTCGTGGTCCAGGCACAACTGCAAGTCAACAGTCCCTTTCATCGCTTGGTTCATATTCGCTTTGACGCAAACAAATAGGATTTTTACGTAGGTTATCATCCGAATGATCTCTACAGAGATTTGTTCGGAGTAATCAAAAGTGAATTTAACAATATTTTCACCAAAAAAACAATAAATGTAAATCAATTTAAAATTAAATTTAGTGATTGGGCTACACCTGGAATATACAAAAGTAGGAAGAAATTATATGAATTATACGATATAAAGGCATCTACTAGTGAGCCACAGGTAATTGAAAATATTAAAAAATACTCGAAATTATTCAAGAAAGTATGTTTAATCGCCAAATCTAATCATATACGGGTTACAATAGAAAAATCTGATAATAAAATTAAGGCAACATGGAATGTCATTAACAAAGAAACCTGTAAAACAAGGTCACGTGATCGATCCTTCGACTTAAAAATAGATGATCAATACATTACCACTGATTCTGCAGTGGCCCATGCTTTTGAATCTTTTTTCACAAATATTGCAATTACTACTACGAGTGAATTAAATTCGTCGCAAAACGTAGCCGATTCCCTTCTTAAATCTTGTGTTCCTAAATGTAATGTGATCTTTAATTTTCAGTATATAGACACTGAAACAATACTTAAAACATTTAAACAATTAAATATAAAAAAGACTGAAGATCTCTGGGGCATTTCAACCAATATAATAAATTCAATAATGCCCACTATTGCGCCCTACCTTGCATTCATATTCAATAAATGTATAGATGAAAAACAATTTCCAAATCTTATGAAGTACAGTAAAATCATTCCGTTATTCAAAGCAGGGGACAAAAGTGACCCATCCAATTTTCGTCCCATCTCTATATTACCAGCACTAAGTAAAATTTTTGAAAAAATAATATTTAATCAACTGCTTTCACATTTTGCAGCCAATGATTTACTTCATAAAAAACAGTTTGGTTTTACTAAAGGCAAAAATACAACAGATGCAGGAGTCGCACTAGTTAAACATATATTTGATGCATGGGAGGAGAAGCAGGATGCCATTGGTATTTTTTGTGACTTATCAAAGGCTTTCGATTGTGTTGATCATGAGACCTTGTTATTAAAGTTAGATTATTATGGTGTCTCGAATAGCTCACTTAGCTTACTTAGGTCTTACCTCACTGGCAGAGTACAAAAAGTAAACGTTAATGGCACCGATTCTTCTGGCGCCCCGCTAGTCATGGGAGTACCCCAAGGCTCGATATTAGGACCCCTTTTGTTCCTGATATATGTAAACGACCTTCCATACTTCATTGAAAATCTTTGTGAAATAGTATTATTTGCTGATGACACTTCATTAATTTTTAAAACTGACAGACAAAAAGTAATACTTGACGATGTGAATTCCTTTCTGTACCCTTTCTGTAATATTGCATTGGTTCACGAGTAATAACCTGCTACTTAATGCCAAAAAAACAAAATGTGTAAAATTTACGATGCCAAATGTAAGACATATAGACTCAAACATTATAATGAATAATGAAACTGTGGAAATAGTCAATACCACAGTTTTTCTTGGCATCACACTAGATAATAAACTACAATGGGGTTCTCATATCACAGCCTTAGCAGGAAGACTTAGCTCAGCTGCCTATGCGGTTAGAAAGATAAGGTCACTAACTGACGAGAAAACGGCACGATTAGTTTATTTCAGTTACTTTCATAGCGTTATGTCATATGGTCTGCTGCTGTGGGGCTCAGCTGCCGATATTGCAACTATATTTATATTACAGAAACGAGCTATACGAGCAATCTATTGCCTCGGACCCCGTGACTCGCTGAAAGAACTGTTTAAAGAAATTAATATTTTAACAGTTGCCTCACAATATATTTACGACAACGCCTTATATGTAAGGAAGAACCTAGACCTCTTCCAAAAAAAATCAGACTTTCACAACGTGAATACGCGAAATAAAAATAAACTGGCGATACCGAAACTAAGGCTTCATAAAGTCAGTAATTCGTTTGTGGGCAAATGTATAAAAATATATAATAAAATTCCTCAGGATTTGGCTGACCTGCCACTTGATAAGTTTAAAATACAATTGAAAAGATTTTTAATTAAAAAAAGCTATTATAACTTTATAATAGCTTTTTTTAATTAAATAATAGAAAGACGAATATCTTGATGATAAAAATGCGTGGTCATAATAATCTCTTGCTCTTGCACCCAGTTATTATAAATAAACAACTAAATATTAAAAAGAATAACGATAATCTACCTGAGTTTCTTGCTGGTCTCTTCTCAGGAGATTTAACTACCGAACCAGCGAAAGAATCATTTTCTAATGATTTATTTACTAAGTATCCTAATTTATTATGAATTATAATATTTTTGACAAATGTAGGTACCTACATAATTATTGTAAAACTTTGACATTCATAAGTGCTCTTAATGTGCCTAAACTGAATAAATGAAATTGATTCTTTGATTCTTGACATAGGATCCGAATTTTAGTGGAATCGGTCCAGCTGTTTTCAAGTTATAAATGGTGTAACTAACAAGATTTTTTAACTTTTTATATGAAGATTGTAACAAATTTTATACCATAGGTATTTTAAGAAGAAAAATACTTTTTAATTTGATATCATATCCATAACAATACTTTTTGTTTCCTTTCCTACCACAACCAATTTCATACCAGCTCTTATTTCGCTTCCCATCGCATTATCGACTTGGTGTTTCTTTTGCATACATAAAAAGAGGCTTCTAAAAAGCAATGCCATTACCGCTCGAACTGAAGCCACACTTAGGTAAGTAGGGTAATGTTCAGCGGTAATGAGTTTGAATCAAATTAACTTATCCGAAGGTGGGTCAGCATCAGTAGTTAGCATCGACAGCGTGACAAATCAACACCGTTACCGTACACTGTACACACGTGAAGCGTGAACAATTAGAGCTTTTTTTATCATTGTAGGTATGTAGTAGAAAATGGTTTGAAACGAAGATTATTTCTCAAATATTAAAAAGCACGCACCAATGACTTTTCGATGCTTTTCGAAGTTATGTGTGTATTTATCGCAGGTTTATAAGTGCCCGGTTAAAGGCAATAGGCTCGCCACCTATTACATTGGTACCTAAATATAAATTGGCGAAATGTGAGTGCTAGCGCCTCTGCCTACCCCTTCGGGGATATAGGCGTGAGTTTATGTTATGTTTGCATTGCATACCTCTTGTGATAAGATTCCCAGAAGACTGACAGCATTGCCACGTTGTATGGCAACGCTCATTCTCTGTCCTAAGAAGAGGCCAGCCTTCTGGTTCACGAGAAGCTTTGAATTATATTGAATCATATTCGACATGACACCTACCTACCATACAGACCACCGCCGTAGTTCCTAGTAACTGTTGTATGGGACATTTACCGGATTAATAACTAGTGTGGATTAATTTTATTGTGTTATGGAAACCATGGGAAGTGTGGGGTGGTCTTGTCAACGCGTGGGATACCTGCGTGTAACTTTAGTCCACCGAAGTAGGTACAAAATGTTTACAGTTAATGAGGAATGATTAATAAGTAATTTTAATTATTCATACAAGTCCTTCCGTTATGACATTTTGTAATGATTAGAATCTCATATAATAAAGTCGTTATTATTATTAAAAGGCAAAATACAAATACTTGATAACGATCGAGTATAGATTTTTCCATTCGGGATTTGTACATTTAACCCAATAACTTTGCCAGTGAATTGTTTTCGTAATACATAAGTATTGTCTTTACCACTTAGGTGGCAAACAAGCATACGGTCCACCAGATGGAAAGTGGTCACCGTGTCCTATGGACGTTTGCAACAAATGAGGCGTCTCTCGTGCTCTCGATCCTGAAACCTCCTGATGCTTCTTCTTGCAGAACCCCATATTGTTGTCGCTTGGAAAAACACGGCAGGGAGTTCATTCCACAGCTTAAACGTGCGCGGGATGAAGTTCCTTTCATACCGCAGTGGTCACCTTTTCCAGTCATATTGTGTGAGGATGAACTCCTTGCTTATAGCGAGCTGTGCGTTTGAAGGAAGTAGGCGTGAGCATCATGTCGAACAATTCTATCATCGCAAAGTATGACCGAATCAATCTATACACTTTTTTTTAATGAATGAGTCCGTGCTTTCAACTTCAATTCCGCCTTTGTTCCGTAGTAGAACTATTAACGAAGGAGATAAAGTGAATCTGTACACTTTTTAACTAAAGAATATTGATGCCCGCCATATGTCGAATATAGAATGTGTCCCATTTTTTCTTTTAAAGTGCGGTCTTCGGATATCATAACGATAAACAAAGTGGCCAGTATCATTTCCAAATAAGGGCTCAAGTTTCCTTTATCCACTTATAAAAACATTTAAATTATAAGTAAACAAGTCAAGTAGTTTGATACAGCAGGATGTAATAGTTCATATAACTTCATCTCCATCCTCCTGCTTCGTATGACTATAAAGACTTATTTTTATGTTTTTACACACCTACTAAAGTTTCAACTTACTTCACACCGAGATACTCATATCCAACCTCCAAATGAACTATTATGCTCAAAGACCATCATAAGGATCTTTTATCACAGTCAGAAGCTGTGCTAATTACATCACGTTATCAGCTACAGTTACGATAGTGACAGTTATGATCTGTCGTGCGCGAGAGTCGAACCCGACACCGCTCCCACACTCGCCGATACACGGAACGTAACGCGAACTAACTGTTTGTAAGTGAGATAAGACCTTAATTGACTATCATTGCTTCTGTTCAATTGTTTGTATATACAAGCCCGTACAGTCGCCAACGGAATCCATTTTAATCTATAGTTTTATCCGTAGTTGTTACAACGGTAGCCTAGTGGTATGGATAATAGACTGCTGAGACGAGGTCTCGGGTTCGGTCCCAGATTTTACCATGGCACACACCAATGACTTTCCGAAGCTTTTCGAAGTTATGTGTGTATTTATCGCAGGTTTATAAGTGCTCGGTTAATGGCAATAGGCTCGCCACCTATTACATTGGGACCTAAAAATATACTGGCGAAATGTGGGTGCTAGCACCTCTGTCTACCCCTTCGCGGATATAGGCGTGAGTTTATGCTATGTTTATCCGTATACGAGTGCCACAACACTCCTTGAATATAACGGACTAAAATTATTAATGTTATAACAAGTCGAAAGTGCAAGAGGATAAACAATTAGTATTATTTAAAATTAAAATCGTAAATCTCGTCAACTAATATATTAAAACGAGTCAGTGGTCAAAACTTCAGTAGTAAACAAAACCATATACGTACAGCATGCCCATATACTACACACGCCCCCATTAATTTGAGCCGACCTTCATTACGCCGGCCGAGTAAATTGTATTGTATCGTTAAGCGAACGTTGCGAAACGCCATTGCGAAAGGTACCTACCGATATTTTCTGATTGGACAGCCTAGTAACCTAATGGAAACATTCGGAGATATTTGACCATCCATATCACTAAATAGTATAAAACAAAGTCGCGTTCTCTGTCCCTATGTCCCTTTGTATGCTTAAATCTTTAAAACTACGCAACGGATTTTGATGTGGTTTTTTAAATATATAGAATGGTTAAAAAGGAAGGTTTATATGTATATAACATCATGCTACGACCAACAGGTGCGGAGCAGGCATGAAAAATGTTGCAAAAACGGGGTGACGCAGACGAAGTTGTGCGGGTCAGCTAGTTAATATAATAAATGCGAAAATAACCCTAGCTTGTCTGTCTTACAACGCTTTCACGCCTAAAATATGGAACCGATTTTGATGAAATTTTGATTTGAGGGGCCTGGGTGGGGTCGACTCAAAGGATCGAAGTGTCCGCGAAAGCTCCAGGGCGCGTACCCCAATAACATAAGAAAAGATAAGATAAGATTCTATCATTTAAACACTAGTATTTCAACGAAGAGTAGACCTCGCGAGCATCCATTTCTCTTCACTTCTTCTTCTGTCGTGTCTACGGTATATCGTTTGTCAGATTTTGTTTTAGTATTGAAAAATAAACAAAAATGCAAAGCACCCTTATTTTGTTCTATTTCAAAAATCATCAAGATCCGTTCATAAATAACACGACAACGATTTTCACCCTTTTTGTCCCCCATTTCCCTAAAAAAAAGTTATCAATAAAAGTTGTATTTTAAATCAAAGAAGTCCTTTAGACCGGAACACACATTCATACAAACACACAGACATACACACAAAAAACAAAATCGTTCATACTGTCGAACGAGACATCTCGTTTACTTCGCGCGCTCAGTCAATAAATAAACAATTTTACTGCACCTATGCTATGCAAAATACTTGTTAGTGAATTAAACGGCTGTTTATAATAAATTCAATGACAAGAAGTCTAAACTGGCATCTTCGAACGCCCCCGAAAGGGTAAAGTATCGAATTTGGTTATTTCACCGAATCGGGGACAGCCGTGGGAGCGCGCCCACTGTTCAACACTTGTAGAAGATCTAGACAGTTGTGTAACAACAAGTAATATTCTAATATCGGCTAATATGGGTATAAAATTAAGTTAGTCATATAGTACATGATATTTTTTTTAAATATCAAAGACTTTATTGTATCTACTTTTATATACCGAAGAAGAAAATACCGCGGTAGTCTAGTGGTATGGGTAATGGACTGCTGAGACGAGGTCTCGAGTTCGATCCCAGCTTACCATGGCACACACCAATGACTTTTCGAGGCTTTTCGAAGTTATGTGTGTATTTATCGCAGGTTTATAAGTGCCCGGTTAATGGCAATAGGCTCGCCACCTATTACATCGGGACCTTAACATAAACTGGCGAAATGTGGGTGCTAGCACCTCTGCCTAACCCTTCGGGGATAAAGGCGTGAGTTTATGTTATGTTATGTTATGTTATGTTATATATATTAGTAAGTACAGTTTAAGATTGTGTTTTCTCTGTCTCTATCTGTTTGTGTATTATGTTTTTTTTTACTATTAAACATGCCAGTGTTATATAGTAATAACATAATGTAAATTCCAGTCTTTATAAGTACAAAAAATGGTATAAATAAAATCTGTCCCAAATCGATTAATTAAGTAAGTGAGGAACACCCGAAGAGTGAATTTTACCCTAACTTGGAGATTGGCTCGGAGGGCTTGCCACATTACGACGTCGTGCAATGGATCTACGCCATGGACATCGATCCCGACGGCCCACTGGTGGATGGACTGCTGTACCAGTAGACTTCAGAAGCGGTTCGTTCCTAGATCTACAGGTGTTCCAATTATTTAGCGCCTTGGATGAAGTGGAGCTGGGTGATCTGTGAATCCCGAATGAAGCGGCTAGTTAACTTTTTCTTTTTCTTTGTAATAAATTCTTTTTGTATAACTAGTTTTTTTTTTCTTTTTCCGTTGAACTGATTACATACTAAATTCCGAATCCTTCTTGTGCTATCAAGGTCAGGATAGCCTCCGCTGCGGCTTCACGTAGATTCTGGATACTCGATGCTACTTTAGATATATTACTAATCATAACTCTGATTCTACTTGCAATCAAACAAACGTAAGATTTCAAGTTGGACCAAACCCCTACAAATAAAAAAACCGCATCGAAATCCGTTCAGTAGTTTTTGCGTCCATCGCGGACAAACATAAACGTTTTACAATTATAAAATAGTACCTACTACCCTATGCCCGCGACTCCATCCGCGTAGCTGTCGGTTACCACGACCAAAGCGCCATCTGTGCAACTTAAATTCTAAATTACTAATCATAACTCTGGTTCTACTTAACCGATTGCAATCAAACAAATGTAAGATTTTAAGTTGGACCAGACCCCTACAAACTAAAACGCATCGAAATCCGTTCAGTAGTTTTTGTGTTCATCGCGAATAAACATAAACTTTTTAAAGTTATATAATAGTAAGTATAGAAGAAAGATAGATAGATTTAATACAACATTGAGCAAACTACATTTAATTTTTTACGCCATCATTTAGTGCGTTTGAACAACAAACTTATTAAACGCTAATATAATTACCATTAATCAAAACTCGCGTAGGCTCATTGAAAACATTATTACATATTAAAAAGAAGTTTGATTACTAAACAAATAACATGTCGAATTAATACCGAATATGCCTCGAAGGTCGCCAAAGGGATTGTTCCCGTGGGCGCTTGTATTGGTCAAGATAACAATGGTCACCTATGGCCATAACTATCGCCCACTGTTCGTAGGTAGATGTACTGCGAGCCCTTATATCTTTCTATGGTTTTCCAGCCATTATGGTATTAAGATATGACTTGATGTTTCCGGTAACGAAAATAACATAATAACAGCACCTATATTAGGCATCGATTGGATTCGAAGTACATACATTAACATTATAAAAACCTTTGGTAAGTTGAATTGGGAAATGTCATCATTCAGAACGTGATTTGAAATCGAAAAAATCAGAAAGAGACTTCCCTACATACCTACATACTTATGCTCACGCCCGTACTCCTAGAAGGGGTAGGCAAAGGTGTATTAAACACCCACATTTCTCCAACTATGATTTTCGGTCCCCACGCAATAGGGGGCGAGCCAATTGCACTATTGCCGCCAATCAGGCAGTTTAAAAAAATGGGTTAGCCGAAAATAAGTTCCTTGCCGAAAATGTAGCAGCTAAATAAGTTTGTAAGTAAGTGTAAGTGAAAATAATTACCGCGGTAGCCTAGTGGTATGGGTGATGGACTGCTGAGACGAGGTCTCGGGTTCGATACCAGGTTTACTATGGCACACACCAATGACTGCGATGCTTTTCGAAGTTATGTGTTTATTTATCGCAGGTTTATAAGTGCCTGGTTAATGACAATAGGCTAGGCCATCTATTACATTGGGACCTAAACGTAAACTGGCGAAATGTGGGTGCACCTCTGCTTACCCCTTCGGGGATATAGGCGTGAGTTTATGTTATGTTAATCAAAATCACCACACCTGACTTCGCTTCATATCAAAGGGCTCCCGTGGGCGGGCGCCTTGACAATAGTCATCTAGCACATGGCCACATATGGCCTTAAAGTCACCACCTACAGCCTACAGTCAGGAACAGTGTAGGCAGTTGGAAACCCTTTCAAATTCATGACGTAATCTTTGCTAAGGTTATTATTGTTAATAATGCCGCGTCTACATTTACGTAACATTTTACCGTGATCGTGTCAGAACTCAAAGAATCAAAGAATCAATTTCGTTTATTCAGTTTAGGCACATAAAGAGCACTTATGAATGTCAAACTTTTACAATAATTATGTACCTACATTTGTCAAAAAATATTATAATTTATAATAAATAAAATACTTAGTAAATAAATCATTTGAAAATGATTCTTTCGCTGGTTCGGTAGTTAAATCTCCTGAGAAGAGACCAGCAAGAAACTCAGGTAGATTATCGCTATCCTTTATTTTCTTTTTAATTAGTTCTGTTTGTTTATAATATTAATAAGTTATGGGTGCAAGAGCAAGAGATCATTATGACCATGCATTTTTATCATCAAGATATTCGTCTACTTTATAATAACTTTTTTTCATTAAATTTCATCAAGCTGAGCGCCTCCATTGTAGCACTGAACGTGTTTGCAATGGTGACCCTTTTTCATGGGACTTTGCCTTCAGCTTAACATCAGGCGAGGTGAAGTCAAATTGACGTGCCATAGATAAAAAAAAAAAAAAAAAAAAAACATCTTTTTACCTCTATTTTAAACTTTTTAAGTGGCAGGTCAGCCAAATCTTGAGGAATGTCATTATATATTTTTATACACTCAGAAGTGCGTGTCCGTCACGTTTTCAGCTTTTATCTTTTATTTTCTTTATTTTCTTATCTTATAGCTTTATTATCAGCAGAGTAAATAATGCCAAATTGTAATTGTTTTTGTCCTAATATGTAGTGTACCAGGAGTAACTACAAGCGGCCTTCGGTTCCAGGAGTGTTTCCCTTACGCCCTGTATATTATAATAGCAGTCGGCATACAAAAACGTATAGATTTAGTGTTATAAAGGTAACAAATCGCATCGCTACAGAGCATGGAGGCTAGTTTGTAGTTTATGAGCGGAAATAGTCCGGATTCTATTGTAACGCGAGGTGTTTCAACGTACCTAAACATTGAGTGCACATCACAAGGGCGCGTGCATGTACCATAGACCATAGATATCCTATACTAGAGATGTGAAGAATATTTTTGAGTAAACTTACTATATTGTATTTCCCATGATTCTTCTAGACAAGTATTATACTCCGTAGCATGGCGGTAGTGAATGCGGATTCGATTCCCGCTCAGTGTAAATATTTGTGTGCATGAATATGAATATCTGCATTTGTCTAGGTGTTTCTATGCATAATATGTATGTATTTACAAAAAAAAATATGTATCTAATTATGTTTATTCGCATTCTAGAACCCGTAACACAAGCTAGTTAAGCTATGCTTCTAGGTCTAGGTGGCGTTGTGTAGATTGTCCTAGAAAAAATATTTTTGATTTATTTTACTGTACAGGATTCTAATTCAGGACATCTCGATCGAACACTTTAACCATCAAGCTACTGACGCTTCAAACTTCTATCAGTAGTAATATCAGTTATTTTTAAGGAATAATAATAACCGTAATTATCAGTACCTATTGTTTTAATATTAGTTTACTAATCAAATTAAATCCGCTTACTAAAGAAGATGGAAAATGTAATCACAATTACTGAGGAATGCTCCTTCCAAGTTCCATTGACATAACTGCGTAATGATAAACCTTCATTATGTACCTAGATGTAAATTACCTATTTAGTTACCTACTTATGTGTAGATTGTAGTAGGTATTTAGCACAAACCTGAGTGTTTTATTAATGCTACTGAATTTTAATTGTACCTATTTGATAACAAAAGAGTATTTAATATATTAGTCGAGGGGCTCTAGACAAAATGATATTCAGTGAAAACGCCAGTGGAATCACTTGGTAAAGTATGGGATCCAAATATTTTATTTCACATATTTTTATTACTAAAATCACCTTAGTATCAAGTGATCCATTGATAGCGAATAAAAAAAGGTTCGCTTGGACTTGATTTCAATAATAGAATGTGACTTTTTTATAGCCGACTCACACAGTATGGACCATACTTTGTCAAATATAGGATGATAATTTTGACAGGTCTAAGTAGGGTACCCCATACAGTACAATCGTAAATGAATCCATTCGATGTTCGATTATCGTTCCCGTAGAATATGGTATCGATGTTACATAAATAGTAAAACATTTATTTCTTATTATTTTATGTACTTAGGGTATTATCTATAATATAAAAATGAATCGCAAAATGTGTTGGTAAGCGCATAACTCACCAACGGCTCTACCGATTTCACTAATTCTTTTTTTGTTGTATTAGTTATTATCGGGAGAAGGTTCTTACGAAAAAAAAACCGTTGTACAGAAAATTTCAGAAAGTAACTTTTCTTTTTCTCATACAAACTTTTTCTATTATGTGAGAGAAGTTTATGTTTACGTTACGGGATTAGTAGTAGGTAGTAGTAGGAATGGGAATGGGAATGAGAATAGGAATAGGAATGGGAATAGTAATGGGAATGGGAACGGGAACAGGAATGGGAACGGAATTGCACGCGGGTGGAAAATATGGCGGTACGAAGTTCGCCGAGACAGCTAGTAATTTTATAAATATTTGTTTACTTAAAGTGACACTTCATTAGTGCGGCGCGGCATTACCTAATCGAACTTTACTGCAAATATAGATTGATAATTGCTACAGTTACTGCCATTTATAGTATAATATTTATGTGTTATATTATATCTAGTTAATTCTATTACCAACATTGTAGTAGATAAGTACTTAAACATAAAATTATTTTCATAAATTAATAGATTATGTTCGATTTATTCGATTCGTTTGTCTGCAGTCAATTATGCTGTATTCTTGCAAGGCACTACTCTACGATAAGTGGGCGGTACTTGTCTATGAATTACGATAATTTTAGAGGTATTAATTTGTTTATAAAAATACGTTACTTCATAGACGTGAACTGTCAAAATTATCATCCTATATTAGACAGAGTGTAGGTATGTATTCTTTGTCTATGGTATGAACACATTCCATCTCTATAGTATATTTACTCTGTGGCGCGCACAAAACAAGCGCACGCGCGAACTTGACATTGTCTATTCTCGCGCCGGAAGCACACACGACTGCAGCGGAAACGAGCGCCCTTCAAAGGGGTAACATTGTTTCCGAGAAAGGCGTTAGCGACAAACACACACAGTTTTGGCCGAACGTTTAATTCTGTATGAGTTGCGCTTTCCGGTGAACGTAAACAAATACAATGTTGCAATGGGTGTTTATTTAATCTCTCTATTCTAGCCTTACTACGGGGAAATTTAAATTCTGACTACATCCACTAGGGGATGGAACTGAAACTAAATTCTTTCGTATAAATAAAGTGGATCTAAATACATGTTTGGTAACGCCCCTTCTTAGCCATAACTGATGAAGGTGATTATCGGACTCAAACCAACTAAATCGGTGGTAACGCCCCATGTGCTGGGTCGTATGCTTGTCTGCCACCTAAGTGGAATAAAAAAAATATCCTTACACTTCAAAAAATTGAGATGTACCTATCGAAATACATCAGTATGCAAAAGACGTCATTTAATTTTTCTAGATATTTTATATAGTATCACTCTTTTGTCTATGGCCTTGTGTGGGAACGCCATAATGTACTTATTTTTTTTATTATAAAAACCAACATAAAATACCTATCTAATAGAAACCTGCAACAATAGCACATTGTACTCAGTAAAGTACACACAAATACACACAGCTTTCTATAATGACCATAATCACCAACATCCCATAATAAATATCCTAATTAAATTAATTAACTCCTCTCAAAAACCACGCCACCGTGGGATGCACCCAAAACAGATGATCACCATTTACCATAGTCAGCATTGTAGAACGTCGTGCAGATGCCGGAGATCCGGCGATGCATCTGGCTGCGATTCCCACACCCCAGCTATTTTTTTAGTTTTTTTAATGTATTTAGGAAATAAAACTAGGAAGTGACCTAACCCAGTCCATGTACTTATTTTTTCTTGAATATAGTATACCTCTTCTTACTTTAGGCAATTCAAACGAAATTAGAGTTGTCAACTTAAGTAGCCGCGTCTGATCAACCTAAAAAAAGTTGTAACTCTAAAAAAAACTTCGGCAAAATGGCGGATACGCGAGATTGATGGACGAAACTAATTTTTTAGTTGCCTAACCTAAGAACCGATTATTAGTAACCGAAATTACAGTTACCTGGATCTTGACCAAGGAGATGAGTGTTACAATGATGGCGCTCATCTTAACGGCCGGCCTCATCAGATGCTTTTTCACGTGGACTGTAGTGAATTTGCGCTCGTCTATCGTCGTAGCGCCCAGCGCTATCCTCAAAATACACCTAAAAATGCATATTTACTGTACATAGAGTATCTACATTTTGTGATGTCACTGGGGTCAAGATATATGCCGATAACTATACTTATAGGAACCCATATTTCCAACGCCTCCTAATCCCTTCAACGAGCTCATATCAGTAATGTAACAGTCAGAATTCAAATATGGAACATCTCGAACGGAGCAATAAAAATAATTTGCATCAACAACAAGTCCATGAATGAACTTGAAAATGAAATGCAATTGAATTTTAATACTACCTGCCAGTTGTACTGTAAATCAGTATAACCGTAACAATTACGAGAATGGGCTGTTTGCTCTGAATAAAGTCCCGGTTCTTTTGCCGTAAATTCATAACTGACTCTTGCTTTCACTTTGTACTAAAACACTTAATTATTACGGGGACCCGACTAAGAACTTTGAGGGGCCTCTTCATTCAATGCGAATTATATTTGGCCGTATAGTTCATATTTTGTCTAGTTCATGTGTTAATAATCTTAATTACAGAATCCATTGGAATGATTGTTAATGATGATGATAACGATGATGGATGATAGCTCAGCCTCAGTAAAATTGTAGAGACTTCACTAGATACTTCTTTTATGGGCATTTGACATCAACACAAAACACACAATTCACTGTAATATGCCACTTTCCTACGCTTGTGCGCTTTGTCTAAGCCGTTATTTATCATTATGTAAATATCCACCATTTTACTAATTAAAAATGATGGACCCATTCTAAAACTCAATTTTACACCAATTTCAAAAAATGAAAACGTTGCACCGTATTCGGCGTTGCCGCCAAAAAAAATAAAAATATATAATTATAGATACTTAATTGGCACTATGGTTTCCAGCTATTAATAATAATAGTAATCGCACAGATACATAATGGTCGTGATTTAGGTAAGTAAACGATTTATTTGAAATATTTGGTACGCCTACGCCCTGCACAGGTGGCAAATCTCTCGTTCCCACAGAGCACAATAGCGTTTTTTTTAATAACCGGCAGAAGTGGCATGTTTCTTCTTACATTGTCGAAAAAAAATAATGAGGTTAGAGATGGTCTCGCGGGAATATATCGACAGATGTTATTTAAAGTGTTCAATTATTTATTTCATGACAGAATGAACCACTGATATTGAATCTAAATAGTTTTCAAATATTGGTATGTATCTTAGGTACTACATCTAGAAAGTGGATGTTATTTTATCTGTAATTTAATGTTGCAGTATACCTACCATTACATTTAAAATGTAACCTGTAAACCTGCATAACGGTTTAAAGATAGAATTAAAATTTATCATCACTTTCTGTTGTTATCTTCAGTAAGTCATTATCATATTTATTTAATTCTAAATAAATGGCTTTAACGCGTGTCGTCCCCTAATACGTGAAGGAGAAGTTTTGGATGCTCTAGACAACTGGGCTAGAGACTGGTCGCGGGATCAAATCTCGTCTGGACTTTTTTCCAATTTTAAATCGAATAATACCTACTGTAAAAATAATTATTAAAAATCGACATTCGATATTATTGCTTCCTCAGACATCTCTAAGATTAGATACGTAACTGTTCCGCGGTCCCATGCACTATGACGCTATATAACTATGCGACGAAACGAGAACGCACTCACAATGGCACTTACGCGGAAAATGAATCAAAATAATTATCTAGGAACACGCACCAACTAGGGAAATGTATTACTTGCGTAATTATTCAGTACTTACACACCTACGTCGATATTGTCTTGTCAAGGAACCGATTGGAGCTTGTAATTATGCAAGAATTATTACAACATATCTCTTTAGTTTGTTCATCGACTTTGTGTTGTATTGACTAGTTTATTATGATTAATGATACGAAATCTTTGTTAATTGAATTTGACAAGTTATACATAATACTATCGAAAGTTCAAGCGGATAATATTGACTCATTGCTATACGTAAAAGCGCCTTTTCACGGATTCTACTTATTGCGATTTCAATCAATCTATTAGGTAGCGGTAAGCCAATCGCAGTTCATTCCTGGACATAGGTCTCTCCTAACCCTGGGGGGATATGGCTAACTGATTCCACGATGGTCAGACAGCATGGGCATGCATTCCATAGAGTTAAAAACACACTTTATACCCTACCGGTATCAGATAAACCTTAAACCATTCCGAGTTTTAATTGGACCGTTCACATTCATGAAAAAATCTAATTCTGTTAGACTATATAGTACCTATTTATTTGGTTTTATTTAGCGGAACTTCTTAACTTAACTCTTATAACTTGGAACTCCCTTATCGCCATTGGTCATTGGACCATTGGTAGAGGAGGTCATATGGCAGGCGCTTCACGGAAATATCGAAGTTCAGCAGCATCTCAGTTAGAAAATATGATACTTTCCTGAATTGGGATCTCCTGATTGGGAATATGAATTGGGATACTTTCCCAACACGACCAGGTAATTACCTCCTCGATTATGGTTGAGAATTAAACCGAGGAATATGAAATAAACTGTTCACACGAGAATATCGCGACAATGCATCGTTTCGCACAAGGTTCGATGAATCGGCCGAAGGTGACACTTGTATACATGCAGACAAAGACCCGTGCCAACCATTGGAGTGCGCTGTCGATGATTCACGGTCATTGATTAAACAAAGTATTTTACAAATTACGCACATCAAAGTTTCAGTTTGCGTGTGACACCACATCAAGGCCATTGTGGTCAAGCCAACCTCCTCTGCGAACTAAGCACCGTTGTACATAGGTACTACTGAGTAGCGGAGTAGGTTCCGGCGCAGGTAGGACATGACGGTATCTCCCGTTCTAATTGAGCAGTCCGACTGGGGAAGTACCTCCGCCCTACAGAATACCGCGGCTAATAATAACCTTGTGTTGTATTTCCAGCGGTGAGTAGGGTAGCCAGAGCTCACTGGAGAGAATTGTGTTGTCAGTGGGAGGACCGTTAAACACTTCTTTGTCTTCTGCACTGACAGCACAGAGACTCTCTTAACCTTCTCCCCTCCCTCCCTTCCCCTTCCCCACTTCTCTGTATGGTCGGCAGCACGAATGTGACGCCCCTGGTGTTGCGAACGTCCATAAGCCACGGTAACCACTTCCCATCAGGTGTGAATACCGAATTAGTTAAGAAGATTCTCCTTTACTTAGTGAGCACTGTGCCCATAGTATGTGTTGGTACTTAGTCCTATATTTCTCGATTTCCCATGAAACCATGAAAAGAATGGAATCCCCGTAAACAGTTCGGTAAGGTTCGACATTCATATCTAGTGACATTTTTTCGACTTCGAATTATAAATAGTATCTCACACTCCACAAACTTTAAACTACCATGCCATGTCTATTAAATAGGTATCGCTTAAAACAATTGCTATTACGTAAGTGACTTTTAACGGATCTTAACAGAACCTAGACAAACGAAGAATCTCGTGAAGTCATTACTAATTGCTTTGTTAAAATCGTACGTAAAAAATTAAAAGTGGTGCCTTAGGTCATTAGGACATCCGTCGTTGATTGACACTATCTATTGTGTCTTTGGTACGGTCAATTTGTGTCTGTGGCGTGACTGCATGACTCACCATTGTTTATAAATTTGTCGACACATATCTTACCTACTTAGTCTACCTTAGTAATTTTCTAGTCCTTTTTTTCATTCATTCCTTTAAATTATTTACTCTCTTCCATTACAATACATTAAAATTATTTGCTTTTAATTATAATAGGGTGACTTTAATATCATTTGGTTAATTTTCAAAAAGCCCGCCACTTACTCTTATAGATTGGTACATACAATAAGTTATTAAACCACTACCATTACCAAGGTTCACCATAGACCATAGCGATATCCAAGTAATTATATTTTAATTTAATAAGCATTTTATTTCTGCTATGAACGCCATCTATCAAAGATAATAAGTATTAGACTCTTTATAGAAAATTGAAATGTTTCCATTCCCGACAGATGGCGTGATTAACAAAAGTTATATGATCTTTGGATAATGTTACTTTTGCCTATTTGTTTATTTAACGGACTGTACATTTCTGTTTTAAAATCGTCACATCTTCATAATCTATGTTGGTACCGCTCACAGAGTAAATAATATACTACGTAGAAGAACCGCTAACGGAGCACCTGGGTTCCAACAGTTCAAGTTCAAGGTTTTCTTTGTTTCTGTGGACTACGCTTGTTCCTGTGGACTACGCTATGTTTTGGTTAAAGATCTAGATATAGATAACGGTATTTACAAAACATTGCTCTACCCGACTTAAAGATGCTTATCAAATTTTTATCAAGTAAATGAATTTAGTCCAACAAAACCAAATACACTATCTTAAGGTCAGGCAGGGGCGTCACAGATATTTCGGCAGTTCATGTTTAGGTCCCAATGTGGCACTGTGCAGTATTTACGACATAGCATAACATAAACTCACGCCTATATCCTCGAAGGGGTAGGCAAGCATCCACATTTCGCCAGTTTATGTATAGGTTCCTGAATTCTGCTGAATTCTGGCTGAATAACCTGCCCAAGGTAGACATATTCTTGGACAACTTCGAGTGTAGACCCTTCGACATCATTCGATCTCGGTGTGGACCTTTAACTAGTGGCCTCTAATACAATGATCTTATTCTAAAAGGAGGGTCACTGAAAATAAGGATAATTCGCCTACCTCAATGCAAGCACGAATTCAAAAGGACATGCATTTATCTATGAGTGTGAATGATAAACATACAACAGGTTACACTTTGGTTTTGACCTCATGAGATAACACTTCACTTTAAAATAAAATAGGATCTTTATTCTATTGTATTCATGTTCTTTTATTAAGTGTAGAAGTATGAGGACACTGCACTGTCCTTTAGCGGGTTATATACATATTTGGTACTAGCTTGAATGCTAAATAATCATTAAAAATAATTTTATGTACAGTTAACAACAATTATATGAATTAAAATAAGTATGGCTTACTAGATTCTAGGCTAGTATAATTTTTGTTCTATCAATTTATCAATAAATATACTATTCATATTTACAGTAACAAGTCATCGTTATAAATTTTGTATAGTACAGAACACAGTCTGTATAACGGTAACCCAACCACAGTAAAATAGTCTCCTTCGATTTTTTCTACAAAAGTACCGCCCATCCCTTGTATACCGTACCCCCCAGCTTTATCCATAGGCTCTCCTGTTTTTATATAGCCCTGTATTTGCTCCATGTTGATATCACCAAAATAAACATTTGCTTTTTCCGTGAATTTTACAGTTGATTTTTCTGTATGTACCACTACACCAGTATACACCGTGTGGACCTTGCCCGAGAGACTGCAAAAAGGAATTAATATTGGTTTAAGCAAGTGGCAAGGGAATATTAAAAAGAAACGGTAACACGGTTGTCTCCCACGTAAGTAGTAAATAAAATATGCTTACCGTGTCAACATATTAAAAGCTTCATCTTCAGACTGTGGTTTACCAAACATCTCATTACCTAAGGTCACTATGGTATCTGCTCCTATCACAATATCCGGTGCCTTATTTTCATTATTCAAAAGTCTTTCTCTTACTTCTAAAACTTTTTGGAGTGCAGTCTCCTCTACAAACTCTGAGAAACCGTTAAATTTTTCTACTTCTAGATTCTCTTCGAATAACGAAGGACATACACGCACTTTCAGCCCCTGAAAAATATAGGTTATTTATTTAATTGAAATTACATAGTTCAAACAGGTTATTTCAATATTTTTTGAAGTATAGGAATATTGCTATATATTGACAGAAAAAATATAACTTACTATGTTTTCAATTAGTTCTTTTCTTCTAGGAGAACCACTAGCCAAAACAATACTTTTCCGTTTTAGAATATGCATCACCGGTTGTAGCATTGTTATGAGAAGTTTATATAAAAAGAATTAGAAACACATTTAATCCACTTATATCAATAATTGAGTAATCAAATTCAATAAGAGTTAATTACAATATTTCACAAATTTGATGAATGATGTATCTTAGCATAGCTTATCACATGCTTAGCTTACCCAAAGAGAATACAATACTACGTAAGAAAAAATGAGAGAAAAAAATTGAAAAAATTGAGCTTACCAATGAAAATAATGATAAGCAATGATAAGACATGTTTGATTGGATTTGATTGATTGACGCTGTGTTTGACTGACACTGAAGCATGTTTGTCAAGGAAGTGAGTTAGACATGATTGTTTTGATTTAATATTTTTTATATTTAACTTATCTACTCTATGTCTTAGCCCTTACTTACATTAGGCAACTCAAACGAGTCTAGAGTTGCCGCAACTCGAGTATTACGCCTGATCAACTAATCAGGAGCTCTCAAAAAGTATTAGTAAGATGGCAGATTCTAGCTGACGAATAGAACGGGCTTAAGTTGTATGTCTCAACCAAGGAACTAATACTTCTAAAGGATTAGTATAAGTTAGAGGACTTAGAGGTATAAGTTTCTTGGTCTCAACCAGTCTCAACGAAGGGAAGCAAAGCAAGGCATCTTCCACAGATTGACAACGACTTTAGAGATTATGATTAAGAACTCAGACGGCAGGTAGGATAAAAGTGTTCTATAGACGGCAGTCGCTAATAATCATCAAATGACAAAAGAAAATAGTTACAACCGACCAGTAAATTATAAGCGCAGCCCATGCGTTTATGTTGTTTGTTGAAACAACATAAACGGATATAATCGACTAAAGTATTCATAGACAAAGTACTAAGTTCTATTGACAATGCTCATCACTAAGGAAAATTAAAAAAAAAAATACTGTCTGTCTATGGTGTTGCACAGTTGTCTTTTTAGTGAGGTTGAGTAGCGTTTTTAGCTTTTCGCCACAAAATACAACCCGAAAAGGTGATGTGAAAATTTTTATTTTAAAATGAAGTCCATTGTGGCTTATGTTCGCAGTCTTATTGGTCTAGGCGACGATAATCCACCGATTAGAACAGGCTTCAAAAGAGACAGGTATGACATTTCACATTACATGTTTACAACTTTAGTGTGTGTTATGGCGGCAAAGTCGGTAGAAAAGTGTTTAAATCACCTATAAATGCACGCTACAAAATGTTTAAAATATCACTGAAGTCTGCTGCTAAATTCTGGTAACAGATTACTACATTTAACATTGAGAAATTCGTAGAATGGGCTGAATACACTACGTTATTTTGTTTCAGGGAAGATGATGAGTTTTCATCTGATGATAATATAACACCGCTTCACAAAAAGCTAAGGCAGTTGAAAAGATCAAGTTTTCCTGATATGTCGTCGAGTGGTAGGTCATTTGTACTTGTATATTCGTTGATACATTTTGAAAGAGAAATAACCTAAGCCTACTTTCACCACGCAATAAAAGACAGTTACCGTATTTATGTTTTAACCTGCGCTGAATTGGATTGTTTGGGTATCACAAATACATACTTTTAATTGAAATTAGTTCATTAGATTGTGTTTATAGTAAAAAATTATAGGATTTACTCAAGACTAAATGTCAATATGATTGGACTGAATTGGGCTTGACTTAACTTTAGTGAAGTAGCCTAAAAGTAAAATTAAACCAGCAAAAAGGTTATACAGGGTGTATTTTTGAGATGGGTCATTAAGGGCAATTACTTTAACCATTATATTTGTAACTATAACTGATGTTACAATACTTACAGTACCATATCTGCATTGTATATCTGCATTGAATAAATATATATATCTATATATAATATATAATATATATATGAATAGTATATCTGCATTGGTCTGGGTGTTTCTATGTATAATATGTATGTATTTACAAAAAAAAATGTATTTAAGTATGTTTATCCGCTTTCTAGAACCTGTAACACAAGCTAGTTAATCTATGCTTACCATGGGTCTAGGTGGCGTTGTGTAGATTGTCCTAGAATATTTATTTATTTATTTATTTATTTAATAATAATTTCAGATCCATGGGATTTTGAGAACAAGGCTGGTAGCAGTAAGAATGTGAGATATGTGCCAATTCAGATAGAAGCTGGTCACCCCAGCACATCCACCCCAAATGAATCCAGCCGAGTAAGAACTGTACCCATCAAGCTAGTAGGTGTAACGGAAAATGGTCCATCAACACCTGTAAGAAAACCGAGAATGCATACTCCGGTACGGCCAGTTATACATGCTGTTGTGGATGATGATAATGATGAACCAGAGGTAATATGTTGTAGCTTAATGTAACTTCTTCATTCTTGTTTTAACTGTCAAGAATTTTTGAAACGTGTATTTTATTTTTTATGATTAAAATTGATATACAGGACCAGTAGGGTCCATTAAAATCTTCAATCTCTCACTGCAGTATACCTGATATAAACTTTGCCTGTGAGGTCCAGACTCCCAGACTATGAATTCTGGGTTTAAAATGCAAGCTTTGTAAGGCTCTGCCCTCCTTTTTTCATCCCACACTATAATTTTATCTCTGTCTTCCAAATCACAATACCCAACACAACAGTCATTAATATTTAGATGTTCAAACTAAATTCTTGATTCCAGGTTACCTGGGTAGAAGATAATGCCCCTAAAAACCCAACAAAAGTATACATAGACCTGGATGATGATGATAATTATAATAATCAGCAAGACGATGATGTGATCTTCCTAAAGAAGGTGACCACTCCACCCCCTACCAAACCTTACAAGTACTTCGTAGCTAAGAACAGTCATGACGTCACTGATTCAACGCAAGACGAACCCGTCTATCTCAAGCTAAGTCGCAGATCTACTGACAAGAACATATTAAGTATGTCGCCAAGAACTTTGAGTAAATTCAAGTCACCTCCAGGTATAACTAAAACTTACAAAAAGGTGCCCACACCACTACCTAAGTGGTGGATGCCACCTACAAAGCCAACATCTAACTTCTCTTCAATTAATCGCAATCGATTCTTAGGACTTAATGGTAATGCTAGATCAACTCTATCAGAAGTATTTAATTTAGATGAAAAAAGAAGCTATCAAGAACTTATAAAAAAACATACAAACAGATTAAAATCAGTGGATACCAAGAAACCTACAGATATTATTAATCTCGCTGAAGATGCAGCTTCATTTAGACTGACACAACGATCACAGAAGAATGCATTAAATGAAATAAGATTAGTAGAGAAAGGTTTGGTAGCCGACAAAGAGAATGATGTGACAAAGGAATATGATCCAATAACTGTTGCTTCAATAAACTCATCGGATTCCGAAGTAGAAATAGTTCCTTCAGAATCGTCCACATCGTCAGTAAGAATTGATCCAATAAATTCACTACGCGAATCTTATAGAGACAGGCTTATCACCTCGAGTGAATGGTTGTCGAAACTAGATACAAAGTACAGAAAGAAAAAATTAGAAACACAAGAAAAACTCAAAGATGCAAGACAAGAATCTGATATCATATCTAAAGTTAATAATGAGTATAAGTTAGCTCATCTGGAGCATAAGCTGAAATATGAGCTCAGTATACCGGAAAGCATTTACGAGGAGCCCCAGCCCACAGTTGAGCTACCACCTTTGACACCGGAACAGGAGAAGTTAGTGAATAGAGCGTTAGGCCCTGGCCCTCCTGGACAGTTGCTTGTAGAGAAATTCAACTTGAGAATACACAGGTATGCATATTTCATTTAGTTCCTTTAACTTTGAATATAATAGGGATGGTTCTTCCCACTCCCTACTTTGTAGAAGCAGGCCGCGACAGCGGCGCAGTGTGCGCCACTCAATATCCTGGGGTTAGATGGGGACACCATGGTTTCCACATTAGGGGAATGGGGTCATCTTGAAGAGATGTCCCTAGGTCAGCCAGGGTGCGAGAGATATGTATTGTATAATCTCACTTCCAGCAATCAAAGACCCATAGACGGCGTGCGTTTTGGTCGGTTAGAGTCCGACAAATCACCTCTGCCGACTCGGTGGGGCGATATCCGTGGGGATTTTGCGCACGGAAAAATCCAACTCAGTATCTTAGTAGTTACTGCAAAACTATGGACTGCAAAATAATGCTTAAATAGACTGAAACTATAACTTTTCATAGAAAGTTCCCAAAGTAGGTCAAAATATGACTAAGTCCACTTTTATAATTTTTATATTCCTTACTAAATTTCAAAATTACTTTTATTATGAACTGTAAACGCAATGCAGACCGAGATAATCAGATATTCACTTAAGCTTGGTACATCACTACGCACGACAGGCGCGTGACCTCACCTACATGATTTAGTATAGAGCGTTTTCGAGTGCTCGAAAAATGTTACTTTCAAAATCAAATATGCTTAAAACTATTGGTCATAGAATTTTTTTTTATTCGTTTAATACATATCTACGGACCACTGAGCAACTGCGGCTACTTTTTTATTCTTCTACCTTCCACCAAACACCCTTCCCATAAAAGTTAAAAAAAAACGGTTATGTGTTTACTAAAGCATACGTAATTTTTAATTTACGGTGTCATTTAAGTGTTTTTTAGTACTCAGCCATTGTGTCTCCACACTCACCAAAGAGACCTAAAAATATTTTTGCACAACTAAAGTACATTACTTGCTGTCTTGTATCCCACTGTAATGCATTTTTGTTACTTTTGCTTCAGACGAGACCTACAAACGCTGTCAGGCCTAAATTGGTTGAATGATGAGGTGATAAACTTCTACATGAACCTACTGATGCAGAGGTGTGAACAGCGCAAAGACCTGCCCAAGGTCTATGCGACCAATACATTCTTCTACCCCAAGTTGATGCAGAGTGGCCAGGCCGGGCTCAGGAGATGGACCAGAAAGGTGATTATGAGTCTTGGTTTTTTAGTTGTAATAAGATTTCAGTTACTACATTAAGCACCCTTTATTAAGTATGTTATTGTTAAAAATATTTAATAATCATCACCCTTGCGGTAATCTCGGGCACACCAGAAACTGTTACTTCGGCGCCTGGGGTCTGCTTTTTCCTGTCTATTTTCCGTGAAGTGACTGTCATCTAGCATTATCGAAATACTGCATTAGACCAGTTGTTAATTCGGACTCCAAACTACCCATAACTACTGCCATAGATGTTCGTATGACAACTGGATTGACGGCTGAACATGCTCTCTGAATAATGACCAGACTAATGCAAATAGTCGTTTTTATGCATACAAATATTTACACTGAGCGTAGATCGAATCCACGCTTCTTGCGTAGTGTACACTACCGTCACACGACAGAAGTTGATAAGGCCCTGATCGACGAGCGAGTAAGACCGCGGTTTAATGGCTCGTCGGTAAAGCTCGCCGGTGTATCATGGCAAAACCGGGGTTTTAAATACCGCCGAGCCTGGCTCTCGGGTCGTCGTCTTGCTATATTTTTTACTCGGCTCGCCATGCAACACAGCGTGTCGATCACGGTCGACGGGCCGAGCCGGCGACAGCGCTAGAGGACGGACATACGCCAGAATAGTTACTTCTACTAACAAACTTCGTAACATGCTTATTCCGTGTCACAATAATGGAACTACGTGCTTGCAGCCATTATATTGTACGATTCCTCAGACATTCTCAGATAATTCTTGTAATCAAGTCTCTCTGTTGCCAATTTTTGAATGAAATGAATATGTGATAAAGCTTACCTTTTTTCAATTCAACTTTTAATTTCGTAATATCTTGTGGCACGATAACACAAAACTTCAGATTTGAAACAAGACATGTTTGCGACTGTTTTGCTCGCCAGTCGATCAACACCAACGAGCCGCGAGCCAGGTTCGTCGGTATTTAAAACCGCGTTCTTACTCGCCCGTGCCTCGATCAGACACTTTAAAAAATATATGAAAATATTCATTCAAATCGAATTACTTTGGAAACTTTTCTTTAAAATGAACCCTAAACTATTCATTGAAACCAGAGTAAGAACTTTATTCTTAAGACCTCAATATTAAATTGATTATTTACTTGGGGGTTTATACTGCATTACTACAAAAAATTGTTATTGGCATGACTCCTGGAATGGATTGCAGCATTACAACAGCTATATTGTTTTGTCCTTACAGGTAGACATATTCGCGCACGACCTTATGGTGCTCCCAGTCCATTTAGGGGTCCATTGGTGCCTCAGCATCATTGACTTCCGAACAAAGAAGGTGTCTTATTTGGACAGCATGGGGGGCCGCAATCAGGCCTGCCTTGAGGCTCTCATGCAGTACCTAAAGGATGAGCACCAGGATAAGAAAGGAGCGCCCCTAGATGCCAGCGGATGGAAAGCAGAGTGTCTTAAAGTAAGTATTGTGGTACTAATGTATAAGTTATATGAGTGTTTATTTCTCTTCACAGTATAAGGTAGTCACTTCTCTCAACTTAAGGCAGTGTTGACGCTTGAAGCATTGCTTCGCCCGAGGCACTCCTTCAGGACTACTACTGAAGAAAGTATACCGTGCGCAGTATGTACATGTTTTGCCTCGCTTGTTTGTCGAGTAAAACTGAGCACTCGATGTTGACTGACCTCACTGTGATATGGAGCTGTCTCAAGCAAAAGCCTCATGCAAAAAATTTGCAGATAAATGCGATCTGGCGAAGCCAAGTCCGAGGTGATTCGGTCAGTGTGGACGTAGCTTAAAAAACTGTTACTACGTCCAGCGGAAGCGCCGTTGACCGGACGTCTGACAGCACTGCTGTATCGACCTTTTCCTTGCATTCTCATCCTCCATTCCTGCCCTTGTTCCCCGGCGCTCTCTTCCATATATTTCTATCAGATGTCATTACCTTATTCACTACCTATTCCATTATTCCATTATTATTTCTTATTCTATCCGTTCTGGTCACACGCACACCACACATCTTAACATACAGTTTTCTTCCATCCGTCGCTTTTAAGGCAATATTCATGCATACAAATATTTGCACAACATCGAACCATCGCGTAAAAAATGTTACAACACATACTATTTCTCCAGCTGTTTATTAACTATAACGTGTGGTCTGCCCCCAGGACATCCCGCAGCAGATGAACGGCAGCGACTGCGGCATGTTCGCGTGCACGTTCGCCGAGTTCAGCGCGCGCGACGCGCCCTACACGTTCGGCCAGGCGCACATGCCCTACCTGCGCCGCAAGGCCGCGCTCGAGATCCTCTCCGGCAAACTGCTGCTCTAGGCCCGGCAGTGCAGTGCAGAGCAATGCAGTGTAGTGTAGTGCAGTGCAGTGCAGTATAGTGAGCGTGACACGAGTGCCACGGACGTGTAGAAGCGACATAAGACTTCTCGTTATTTAAATATATATTTATATATATGTTTTAATACTAAGGACTCATTTGTAAGGTTTGTTCACTCAACTGTATGATTCGTTTTAAAGATATATTTACAGTTGTGGGTTTGATTTTAAATTTATAATTTTTTTTTGTTTTTTTTTTTCCATAATTTTAGTTTTGGCTTCAATATAATGCAATTTAATTAAATCAACATGATACAACAAACATGAAATTTATAGAACAACTAAAAAGATTATTTCATAGTACACTTTTTATTGTGGGGAGGATAATCTTTATGTGGTTAACTATCATATTGCACATTTCCTAACAAGTTTACTAAATATTAATAATAAGTAAATAATGATTGTAATTATACATTATTGATAACACACTTGTACTTCTCCACTATATTTATTATTGTACTTGTACCTAACCAGTTACGCAACGCAAAAAAAAATACAATTATCTTTTAACTTATATAAATTAATTAATACAATGACAAAACTAAACACCTTTTGAAATTATCTTTTTAAAAAGCGACATAACCGATTCTACTTCTTTTTTGTAAAATCAACATCTGCCCTGTAAATATTTCTTTAGAATTATTGATACTAAACTGCAAGAAATATACAAATTATCCTATCCTATAGTATTCGTTTGCATAGCAGTTCATTCCCAGGAAACAGATAGACCTCAAGTGATTCTAAAAACTCATAAAAAATCCATACTAATCGCATTGAGAACCTCCTTATTTTTGAAGTTGGTTCTTAATTTTCTAATTTAGTATAGTTTAATCCAGAGTAGCATCCATAAACCAGGAAGTAAGTTAATAAGCAAAGGTCTATTAACATCAGATTGTTAGAGGTCACGACACATACAGACTCGTCAAGCTGAGTGCCACCATTGTAACACTTTACGTGTTTGTAATGGTGACCCTCATTCCTGAGACTTTGCCTTGAACTTACCATCAGGCGGGGTGAAGTCCAATTGACGTGTCCTATATAAAAAGGCATTGTCAAAATAGATGAAAACACTGTGACGACAATGTGTCAACACATTTTGATATCATTACTAATTACTGCAGTCATAAATTCGAAACTCATACAGAGAGTCGACATTTCCCGTTTCTTTGTGATTCTATATCTCTATTCATCAAGTACGACATAATTCGAGTAAGCCAGGAATCTCGTAAAGTCATCGACATGTTTTTGCTCAGACATGTGCAGGTCTATTATCAACTCTTAAAACAAAGTTAATAAGGGTTAACTTCAAATGCAATTTTGTAATGCTATATAGTTCTATTGGATTACAAAGTTATGTATGCAGTTGGTATGACAACCATTCATTTATGGACCTATTTTAAGTGTTCACAGTACGGACTCAGATTTGTATAAACTGTATGCCTTGGAATTTCAATGAAGAAGAAATAAATACTTCCAATACTAAAGTTAATTATTAACATAATTAATAAAATATTGGCATAATAATGTCAGTTTTAAGTCTGAAATCCTTTAAAGTACTTGTCACTCCATTTGAAACCTATTAAATTTCTTCAAAGACTGGGCATCAAAATTTAAGTTCAGTAGGTAGATTGTCAGACTTTTTAAGCCCCCAATTACCCATTATAACTACCACAGATGTTCGTAGGTATGGTATAGCGAGCTGATTTCCGCAATTCCACGTCACGGCGCGGTTTTTACGTAAGGGTGGGTAATTTTTAACCCACCCTGATTCCTCGAAGTACGCCAGCATGCCGTTCACCCTGCCGGTAACTTCTCGGAACGTACCTGGGTTTTTGAAGTACTAGGCCCTGTATGTGGCAGTCACAGGACAGTGTAGAAGCACATGGCCCGCTGTTTCCTCCTCCATCATGCAAGCTCTGCAAAGAGTGCTATCTGTGATGCTCTATAAGACACACAGGTACACATACACCCCAAAACATAACACAACTTCGCCTAAACATAGTCTTCCCTTGTAACACGTTTCCTACTATGCATTTCAAATAAGAAGATAATAGCGACCGCGGCAACTGCACTCCGTACTCATCGAAATTGTACAGTTAACAACCAAATTTCCATGTAGGATAGGTTCATATGTGTATAATAACAACTAGTGATAAAGACTTAATATTTATTTTATTTTCATTACTACACAAGGTTTAGCAACGCGTCAGAAGTTAGCAACGCGAACCAAAATGACTTTAGGACAGTTATCAACTCATTTGAAACGCATAGTAGTGCGTTTTTTATATAGTTTAAAGACATAATAATGTTACACCTTATGCCACTAAGCTTAATAACAAATTCCAGATCACATTTTACAATAAAATATCTGAGTATTCATCATGAAATAATGTGTGCTTTTGAAAGTTCATTTACTATTTTATAATATAAAACAATAGCATGTTGGACATCTTACGGCGAATGTTAGCAATTTGTACATAGTATCTGCTAATTAACCTATGACATAATAATAGTCATAGATCCATCATTCACAAGTACCCCTATGGCCTTTAAAATGAAGTTAAAAAAAAATTCTTCACCCAAAAATGTGTTCTGGCAGTTTCCAACGCCAAGTTTCACTAAAAATAATGTCAGTTGATATTATTGTGAAGGAAAATAAACTTTATTGATACTATATAGGTGTAGGCGTTACTTGGCGAAAATCTGTTACAAGAAATTATAATTGGGGGAGGGAGAGGGACCCATCACTCACCCATGGTTCAACAATACCAGCAATAACAATAGCAAATTATTGCTAATTGTCATAGAATGGAATGTCAAACTGCACCCCTCAAAGTAAGTAAAAAGATTTCTTCCCGAGGAGAGATGTTGTCGTATGTGCAATATTCCGTAAGTGTGATGGGCAAACCTCGACACGTGTTTCGCCTCTACACGAGGCACTGGAGTGCTTTGAGGGATGTGGTTTGACATACCATTTGATGACAATTAGTAATAATTTGCTATTGTTATCATTGGAATTGTTAAACCGGGGCCAGTAGTGGGTCACTATCCCTCCCCCAATATATAATTTCTAAATTGAATCTTGACGAGCAAATGAACTTGAATCATAAGGTGATAGACCACATTCATGTCCACTATACAGTTTTTGCTATAGTTACTATTCATCAATTTATCTCTCCTCTCAAATCTTAGCTCTTTTCATTTGTATTTTTATAGAAAACAAGTTTAAAATAAGAAAAGCATCTTCAAAATGTATTTGTTTAAATATTAAATAAGTCATCTAAAGTACTCATGTTAGAGTCCATCCAGCAATAATATATTAAGTTTTCAATCGTATATTTAGTTTAAACATTGTGACAAAAAGACAGACAGCGGAACAAAAGCTAATTTCTAATGGTTTGTGATAATATCATTATTTGCATGAAAGTTTTGTGTAATGTATACAATGTGTGTATGGAGATGTGTGACTGATTGTAGATAAATACATGCGTAGTATCGTCGTTACACTACGATAAACACTTAAATCCAAAATAGGTATAATAGGTACTATTTTTTATATTTCTTAAATGTTTCTAAAAAAAATCCTATTCTCCATTTGATGTATGTATTTAACTAATCTTGATATGTTTTGTAAAATTTTATGAAGCGTCGATAGCTTACTCTTTGCGGAGTCGGCCTTACGATCGAGAGGTCACGGGGTCGAATATTGGCCATGGCTCTGATCGTAACCACTTCTACTTGCTGGAGGGGTTAGAGGGAATATTAGTAATTTCGACGAATTTTTTTACTTTGTAAAAAAAATCTCCATTTATTAACCTTTTTTTAAAATAAAAACCAGTTCAAAAATAAAACGCAACTACAAACCGTAATCGAACGAATAGTTTTAACAGTATGTACCTAGTTTATTTGTTTAAATACGTAAATTTAACGGGACATTTACATTAACAAGCGCCATGATCACAGTGTCTTACACTCACTGTGTAAAAACAGCGTCGAAATACATAAAAGAACAACAAATATCCCGTTATATTTAAAAGTGAATGTAAAAATTACCATGACAATCTAAAATCATACACATAAAGATGTAGTTAAATACCTGCCTAAACCAAACGGAGTACTATTCATAGTCATAGTTTGCATAAGATACGATTACTTTTAAAAATATTTCTTTAATGTTTTTTCGCGGCAAAACGACGATATTGTATAAGTTAGAATTTGGCTGTAATGTTAGTTTTTTTTTTATAATATTGACTATGGTGTACTTAAACCAAATCCGATTGATATCTATGTGTGATTGTTTCGTGATTAAAACATATCACACTGACTGCTTGTATTTCTTTTAATTCCATTGGATTTGGTTGAAGTATGTTTAAATATTAGTTCTTTGAACATTATCTATTCCTTGAACTTCTTTCAAATAGACCGTTAAGTAAGGGAGGCTCCTTACACATGGGCAAAATTGCTTTTGTTATTTAATAGCCACAAGTAAAATCATAATGTATAAATACAGAGGCATATGGCGGGCTATTGCCTCTGCCTACCCCGGTGGTAGAAAGTCGTGATAAGGTCTCAATCCCCATTAATAAGGGGCAGATATTCCGATAAACCTGTCGATACTGTGACCTTTGCAGTTGGTATATTTAAGGGCCGCTTTCCACGATATGCGATTTTACTGATGCGTGTGTAATTTCGCGGACCACGCACCTTGGAAAGTAGCACGTCCGTGATATTGCAGACATGGTTGTCATAGCTTGTCTACACTGAAGGGATGCTCTCACAAATTCACATCAACTGTGTATGTGCCTTAAATCCAACCACACGTCCTAATCGACTACCTGATCTTGTGGAGGGCAGTTATTCGTATACTAATTAACTGGTGTGACTGCTAGAATTTCTTCCATAACTTGACATTAGCATCTTGCCATTACTAATTTTATATTACATTTACCATCAAAAATAATATAATGTAAATATTAAAATTACGCTCTCCGTAAATTAATTAAAAATGTACCGACACTGTGATGTATGCGCTGGATCACTTACGAGCAAAATTTAATAGATTTTAAATATTTTTTGGTTCGGTCATTATATCTTTGAAGGCCTTTATGGCACTCTTATACATTGACATTGGCTGAATCGTTGCAAAATGCAAGTGGAGTCTTAAAACAAGAACTGAACTTCAATAATTTGCTTGTATGCGTAAGAGATGATGAGGCGCGATGTTTGGGGTTGGACAAACTATAAATGAGTCCATGGAACTTAGACAAAGGTCGAAAATGTATGGAGTGACATTAGTTGTCGGAATGTCATGTGATCCAAACTTTGTCTGACATTCGGATGTCGCTACAATCAGTGCCTCTAGCACGAACAACTATCGAATTCGTTATGTGAAGGTAGGTTTCGAGTCCTCGATACGACAACGTACGAGAGATACGTTACATGGTAGCACTAAGTCAATAATCCTAGTTTTCGGGAACTCGCAAGTAACTCGATAGTGACGTCATCCTGACGTAAAAGAATACTTGCTATTGAATTCGATACAAATACTTTCTCGCAAGTGGTTAGTGCTAGTGGCACAGAGCGGTGACGAAAGTAACTGTGGATTCGCTTCGGAGTGAATGCATTATGTCTAGACCCCCATGTCTGCGTCCGCGGGACCACGCACCGTGAAAAGCCGGCGTAAGGCTACCCTATAAGATATCTACACGTTATTTGTATCTTTATCCTGTTTACATCAGGCCTTTTACCTCCCAACCCCTATCTGCCCAGTCTCGACGGCTGAATATTGTGACTCCCATATTACGGTACTTGCGGTCGCTTAATTACAATTCGCGCTTAATTTTTTTTTAAGTATTTATAGCTAACAATTAAAATGTCTGTCTTTTTGTCACGGGAGTTCGTTAGTCCCAGTTAAGGTCTCTGTATTATAAAATGATAGGTAAATAACTTAATTCTTATGATTGTAATTCAGACATTTTGTTGGACCCGCGAAGGGTTATCGAAAGTTTTCTAAGTGATAGAATTATAAATAAAACAATTCTAAATCATAAACTTATTTTATTTGGCACGTATCACAGAATTCAATACTTATCAAAATTACATCACATTATTAGTCAGGACCTTTCACGAGAGTTGATAAATACCATATTAAAGTTATGATTCCTTATTCTTCTCTTCTTTGATATTCATAAATACATAAATTAATGTTGTCATATTGATTTATCGAGATTTTAGAGTGCCTAAAGGTGATCTGTTATCTTAAAGACAACCATTTTGATCACGCTAAAGGAACTGACATGATTGTTTTATAAATAGCAACATTATTTTAATGCTGTTTTTGTAGCACAGCGGTTACGAATGCGACTGTTATTCCCAGTTTCATATCTCAATTAAAACAAAAAGCATATTGTTGAAATTGTCAATAATTAACAGCACATTCTGGTTAAGTTAAGCATTTGCATTGGTCTGGGTGTTTCTATGTATAATTGTGTATGTATTTAAAAAAAGTATCTAAGTATTTGCATTCTAGAACCCATAATACACGCTAGTTAAACTATGCTTACCATGGGTCTGTGGCGTTGGGTAGATTGTCCTACAATATTTAAAAAGTAAGAGAATAACAGAATAAAATGTTACTGTAATGTAATATATAGCAACTCTCTCTGAACGTCACACTGCTATAGTTACGAACGCTTCGGCGTGTCAGTCGGCGTTGATGCGAAGCAGACGCAGCTTGCCGTCCTCCAGCAGCGCCACGCCCGAGTCGTTGCTGCCGCCGCAGTAGCGGTACGACGAGAACACCGTGATCAGCCGCCCGCGTAGTTGGCACTGAACATACAGCATTAACTAGTTGGTTAGGACTGACGGGCCCCACTATAGGCAGGAAGACCTACCAACTTATATCAAAACAAACTTTAAATTGGCAATTTAAAAACAAATTAAGGGTTTGGGCGAAGAAACGCAAAAAACCAGAATATGGTTTTACTGAGTTTCTTGCCGGAGTCTTCTCAGGTCGGGGCCACGTTTCGAACCGGTGCCGGTGGTCCATTTGCTCATTGATCTATAAAATGTTGTTGATATTGACGTTTTGTAAGTGCCGTTTACTGGTCTATACATAATAAATGATTTTTGATTTTGGCAATGAACCATGCACGGACTCACCAACTTCGGTCCACTACTCGTAATTATATATGCCTATGGCTATACGACCGTTAGCGTCCGAATTCGAACGGGCATAAAAAATCAAAATGCATACTATTTGGGACTCCTTAAAACAATGAGGGCAATGTAACAAATAATTAGTAAAAGCAGTTTTTTCAGACAATTCAGATTAAACATAACGGTAACACTATAGTATAGGTAAGGTAAAGTTATGTAGGTAAGTAAATGTATAAAATATTTCATTCAAAATAGGTAGGTGTGCACGGGTGACCGACACGGGTCTTTCGCCTCACCTCGCTTACCATTATTAAACTTAAAAAAGTTTTTGCGCAATGAAATCGTACAGAAGTTAGTCACTCTTTATGAAGCTGGTCGCGACTCACCATGAAACCGTTCTGCTGCAGCTCGTGCGCGCGCAGCACGTGCGACAGCTGGTTGGACGCGAGGAAGCGGTCGAGCGCGCTCTGGTCGAACACGTGGCCCGTGCCGCGCTTCGTGTTCGCCGCGAAGCCCTCATTGGCCGCCAGCTCGAGCTGCAGCGTCGCCGTCATCTTGTTGGGCCTAGATAAATTATTACAGTAGCCTAGTGGTATGATTAATGGACTGGTGAGACGAGGTCTCAGGTTTTTTTTTACCAAGGCACACACCAATGACTTTTCGATGCTTTTCGAAGTTATGTGTGTATTTATAGCAGGTTTGTAAGTGCCCGGTTAATGGCAATAGGCTCACCACCTTTTTATTACATTGGGACCTAAACATCGCCTACCCCTTTGGGGATATAGGCGAGAGTTTATGTTATGTTTACAACACTTGCCCTGACAACATAACAACACAACAAAGCGTAAATTCGCTGTTTACTTACGTTCACGTCACGTTATAACTTTTTTTTATCGTACGTGAAATCCTCACGAATACCACCAGCGCTAAAGCCTGTGGAAGTGGTAATGAAGCACCCGCGCCTGGTGATCATCTGCTTCAACCGGTACGAGAGGCTACCACGTAGCCTTTAGCCAGACCCCTATGAAGGGTCAAGTTGAACAATGCCCCTGAAGGGGCCAATCAGAGAATTAGTAGCTATCTGGGTCCAACAGCAAATTTAATATTTGAAAAAATCGGTCAAGAGAATGGCTTGATCTTTAACACCCTCAAAAATTATTCTAAGCAATAGGTAAACAAAAAGCACTAACTTAACAGGATCATTCCACAGTAGTTCCCACGCTATCGAACTTTGTTCTGCAGGCTTGGTGAGCGGCACTGGTACTTTGTCGATGGCTGAGATTAAGGGACACACCCAGGGGGGCGGGATACCTCCGTGACAGCAGAACACCTGGCGAGACGACTCACCATTTCAGAGGTTTTATGACAGTAAAAACGTTAGCGTAATTTGTGAAAAAGATGGAAGCAGTTGACTGCAAGTTGGTCCAAAAACCCTTTGAACTACCCTAGATTTTGGTAAAAATTCTATTCTTCTTTTCTCGAATCGACGTAATTTTTGAGTTACCATCGTGGTGTAGTAAATTCTTTCACGGCAGCACCGCTACTCACGGCGATGGCTCGCGCATAGGTTTTACTCTACGGGAAGGCGTCAAAGACAGTCGAAGAGTTGCGTGTCTCTCGGTGTTTTATCTGATTCCTCCAAGCCCCTTCCGCCTCCGAACGACCAGACGTACAACACGCCATCGCTACATGGTGGCGTTCCACTCATTCGTACCAAACGATTCGGTGACAAGTTCATTATGCGTAGGTACAGCCAAAGAGTGGAACGCCCTGCCCGAATCTCTGTTACCGGACAGCTATAACTTGGTAGTTTTCTACTTCTAGGCAAGCGTGCTTCACCGTCGACTATATCATCACTCACCACCAAGTGAAACAATGGTCAAACGCGAGCCTATCGAACATAAAAAAGGCTTACTACGTCCATCGCCTATTTTATTGATGCTTAATGAGTTTTGGCTATAACATATTCTCAATACTTAAGTGCTAACTGGGTCCAACGTTCATTATGCCTATGGTTGGTAGCCAGTCAACCTACTATTTTATTGATATGAAAAACATAACATACTCGATCATCCACGACTGCAGCCAGAGGTAAATTGTCGAATACGTTGTTTATTGCATTCCAAACCTTAGCACCTTCCGTTTCACCGTACTTCGCAATGCATTCACTGCAAAGAAAATATTGATGAGCGAAAAATATGTAGCAAAAATTTTAATCCAATTAGGTATACGAGTACCTACGTAGGTACTCAGCAATGGTCCCACTAAACCACAGATCATCTCACCAAACCAAACTTTAGAAGTCACAATTCTGTCGGTTAAGTAGCTATCTACCTGCCTAACTTGCGCAAAGTATGGAAACAGATTAGGGCCCTCGCACATAAGCTACTTTTGGCGCCAATCACTATAGTATACGAAGATTACTATTAGTGATTTTCGTATGTGTTTGATCCGAAAGAAGCACAGAACAATTTAACGTCGAATGACTATATGAACACATTTACAAACCTTATCTTTAGTTCTGCCTGTCGGCTGTCAGTCGATCATTTCACTCTGTATAGTTAAGGTATAGAATGTACGTTACACTGCAGCTTGCACCCATTCGAATCGTAGTGAACATAACGAAATTCATTTTGGAAATATCTTAGCATCTACTCGTCGATGCTTAAAGTAACACAAAGAGTGATTCGGTTGTAATTGTTATACCGTTGTCACTCGCTCTGATTGTTACAGTGTAGAATGCACTCACTTATAGAAGGAGAACATCTTCTGTATGTCGCGCGTCTCGTGGTTCCCGCGCACCAGCAGCACGGCGGCGGGGCGCTGCAGCTTGGCGGCCATGAGGTACGCCAGCAGCTCGGCGCCGTGCGCGCCGCGGTCCACGAAGTCGCCCAGGAACAGCAGACGGGCCGCCGTCAGCGCCGCGCCGCCCGCCCACAGCGCCGCCTCCATCGACAGCAGCGCGCCCAGGTTGCCGTGCAGGTCGCCTGCAGCACGGGGCTAGTGAGGCCTCGCACGGAGACGAGTAGAGGAATAAGCTCGACCTAGCCACGCCTAAGTACTGATTAACGAATGAGGCGCTGGCATAGGTTTTCCTCTCGATGTTTGGAGTTTCGGTGGACGTACAGAGTGGACTTAGATACAACCGACATTAGGTGAAGAATAGAATAAGATGAAGTTCACTTCTCATCAATTGAGACCATGCATTAAATGGAATACAAAAATAAGTAGTGTGGTGGTAGTCAGTGCACGCGTGTCATTGGTTGGCGTATTTACGGAACAAAGTATAAATTCGACAATATGAACCTTTTTGATAAGAATACGTCTAAACTTTTTCGTAAATATTAACGGTTATGTGTGAGAGCTTGGCGACATCGGTTCCGCTACTGAAACTATCGCGTCGCACTTCTACTAGTTTTTTCTGTTCTGTGATCCATTATACATAGGTAGGAAGCTTTTTATCTACGGTTCAGTTGGTCACGATACGATATCCTTCGCAAATCATAAAGTAATCATGTAAACTTAAAATTCAAGGTAAAAGCAAGTGAAACCACGAGAATTCACTCCTCAATTACTTTTGTGGCAAACAGTTTATCAATCGTATGATTGTAGTGTGAGCAAATGGTCTCCCACCAATAACGTAGCAGGGTGAGTTCAGTCGCAGCAGCCGGGGCTCGGCGGCGCACAGCGGGCGCACGGCCTCGGCCAGGCGCAGCAGCAGCGCGCCCATGGCCACCTCCTCCGCGGGGCTCGCCCACGCCCACGCCGGCTTGCCCACCGTCACCGTGCTGGACTGGGCGAACTCCGATTGACGCCGCTATGGGGGAGGGAGGAGGTTGTTTTGCTTATCTTCGAGACCGAGACTATCTTGCGTCTCATCTAGCTGTTTATTAATTGATTTGATTATACGTCTATGCCTGTATTTCCCTGACTAATATGTAATATGTGTCGGACTACGTATAAACAGCCAAGGAAATCAGTATGTGGTTTATACTTGTATCCTTGGCCGGGTGTGTATGTAGGCAAGCATAGTAATGAATAAGGCAGGTCTTTATGATCAATCAGGTCACCATCTTGTTGTGATGGATATTTTACAGTCACTTATGTAGGTTCTGGCTAATGTGGATTACTTACGCTAGGGATGTTGGGTTTATCGATAGCCGTTGCGAAGTAATGCACAGCTGCCAATGCCTCAACTGGCAGCGAACCCGGGCCCAGCACGTCGAGTGACTGCGTCACGCCGGACAGCAAGCGGATCGTTGATGGTGTCACTGCTTCCTCTGTGGATCAATGTGTCTATTAATTTGATAACTACATTAGGGTAGACTGGGTACGGTTGAAACAATTTTCATTCAAATGTACATAACATTGGAATTATTTGACGAAATTTATTAATTTTTAATTATTTTGAAAGAAAATATATCTGTCCTTCAATCAGGACATGCATTGTGACTTCTGGTGCAATAATTTTGCTACGAGGTTAGTTTATATACAAAGTGAGAAATTGTTACAACCGACCACATGGCAAGGGCGGTTGTAACAGGGAATGGGGTCAATTATAACACGAACCGTTTGAATAATTTAATGGGCTTTATTATAATGATCAATAGTTTTATGCCGTTCAGGTTAAAGGCACCGCCTTCTTAAATTGAATTAATACTTCCAGCTACATTATAATTAACTTACAAATATAAAAATTATCAAAATGAACCAAAACAAATCTACTTAGGAAACTAATACCACATTTTTTCATAAAACTACTCAATCTACTAATCAATCTTGTGAGATCAATGATTTGAAACATTTTGTAATTATATTCTTAGTAATCGTATTTATATAATATAGAAAAATTGCCATAAAGGAAAATTTACTTAATTTCGCAGTTATGGCAAATGTAGGGCAGATCACCAGCAGTGCATTCCTCGTGTCCCCAGAGCTGACAACACCATCCATTGTTCTCTGGACCTGCTTTCTGAATATATTGACAGACATACTAGGCAATCGAATATACACATTTTGTTACAACTGTACCCATTCGGTTTGTTATAACCGTCCTCACTGGCTATTTTGGCAGAATACGACACATAATAATGCAACGCATAGTTTAAAATCAAAACAAAACACTTTCTCTTTTTTGTAATAAAACGCAAATCAATATAATAAAACGCTAAAATCGATATATTGAACTATAAACATAAAAATGGAAAGAAACTGCAGGCAAAAATACCTACTTTAGGTCGTCAATAATAATAATAATAATAATAATAATAATAATCATTTATTTGCAGTAATGTGGTTTTCCAAGGTGTTATACACAAAATATAATATAGTTCAAACACATCTACCATTCAAAGGCATGCAAATATTAAGTTAGGGCATAATATCAACGCCTGGTAAAAAAAAAATGAGTTACAATGAGCATTATAGCAATATGAATAATATCATTACATTAAAAAAAATATTCAAATAAAAAGTCACAGTCATAATAAAATGTCAATATAAAATAATAAAATGTCAACATAGTAATAGTAGGTAATAATAGAATGTCAACATGGCAACAATAAAATAGTCATTGTCCAAGATAATTTACAATGTCCAAAGTTAATATACCTAATAAATAATAGTAATAATGTCCACAATGTCAATAAATATTATGTCCCTAAAAATAAATTTAATCATTAAAGTAGTCATCCAAAGAGTAGAACGACTTCTCTATAAGCCATAATTTAAATTTTCTACCGAACCTATTTGTGGGTAGATTTTTAAAATCGTCTGGCACTGCGTTATAAACACGGGCACACATTGCTGAACAGTTTTTTAGGTACATTGTGGTTCTTGGTATCTTTGCCAAGACGATTCGGTCTGGACGCCTGGTATTTCTGGGGTACATATCTTTAGCCCTTGTGAACAAATGTGGCTGCAGTTTTACGAATTTGGCTGCTTCTAAAATGTACATACAGGCCAAGGTGAGTATACGGTACTCTTTAAAAAAGGGTTTGCAGGATTCCCAGGGTGGTATACCTGCAATTGCCCGTACACACTTTTTTTGAGCTATAAAAGCTTTTTGCACTTCTGTGGAGTTTCCCCACAAGATGAGCCCGTAATTTAAAACAGAGGAAACGTACCCGTGATACGCTGCCAACACTGTTGTTCGGTTGGAAGTCTTGCGCAATGTATACAGCACATATACATATTTATTTATTTTACTACACACTTTGTTTACATGATGTTTCCAATTTATATGTCCGTCCATGGTTATACCTAAAAATGAGGTTTCCGTTACTTCGTTTATTACATATTCCTTATAATTAACTTTTAGATTTTTGTGTAGTGTAGCACTTGTGTTAAATTGAATATAATTGGTTTTACTCAAATTTACCTGTAAATTATTATCATGTAGCCATTCCATAATAGAATTTATTGTGTTATTTATGTCATAAGAGAAATTATCAATGTCAGCATTTTTGTCACAAGTCATAATCAAAGAAATGTCATCAGCATATAATATGCAAGGATTTGAAGTAATGTCAGGAAGGTCATTAATGTAGAATAAAAATAATAAAGGGCCCAGGACGCTTCCCTGAGGAACGCCCAAGTTATTGTAGATAAGCTCGGATTTGTAAGCCGTGAGCTCCTTTCCTTCATTCATATTTTGTATTTCGACACATTGCTTTCTGTTCCCTAAATAAGTCCTGATCCAATTTAGTGCCGGCCCTCTTATACCATATTTATCAAGTTTATCTAAAAGTACTTTATGAGAAACTCGATCAAAGGCTTTAGACATGTCAAAGAAAATTACCGTAACAATTTTGTTATTGTCTATATTTTCTACGACTCTGGTCACCAGATCAAAACATGCCAAAGTCGTAGATTTACCCTTCTGGAAGCCGTACTGTTCATTACGTAGAATATTATTTCTCTGAATGAAATCAGTTAACCGCTTATGCATTGCAACTTCAAAGATCTTCGAAAGAATAGGTACCAAAGATATTGGCCTATAATTGTCCAGAGAAGTTCTTTCACCCTTTTTATAAAGAGGCTTCACAATGGAGATTTTGAGCTCATTTGGGAAACACCCATCCCTAAAGGATAAATTAACTAGATGGGTCAGAACAGGGGTTATTTCTATCGCACATGATTTGATGACCTTTGTTGATAGTTCATCATATCCCTCAGCATTAGTATTGTTCAGAGCCATAATAATTGAGTAGATTTCGTCACAAAATAATGGGCTAAGGAAAATACTGCTACAAATGCTCCCTTTAAAAGTACTTTGTGATGTATTGGTATCAGCAAAGGTCGAGTCTACGAAATATTTATTAAATGCCTCTGCTATAGCGAGCGGTTCCCTAAGCAACAATTCGTTTTCATAAATTGCCGTAATAGTCTCCAATTGTTTTCTGGATTCCGATTCTTGTTTGATTAATTGCCAGGACGTTTGGCACACATTTTTTGACTTTTGGATCTCATCTTGATTATAATTTTTGATGGATTGGTCGATACAGTTACGTAACATTTTGGAGTACTTTTTGTATCTTTGCATGATAGTGTTACATTTATCGCTATAGTACTTGTAGCGTAACGAACGTTTCGTTTTGCAACTAATTCTTATCCCTTTGGTTATCCATCTAAGTTTACGAACCTTGTTTGATATTTTCACTCTCACTTTTGGAAAACATAACTTATAAAATAAGGAAAAAGTGTCATGAAACGATTTAAACGCAGATTCAAAACTGTCCTCCTCATAGACTTCCTTGAACGACAGACTAGAGAGACATTCCCGAAACTTTTGCAAATACTCATTGCAATAAGACCTTTTAAAAATATAATACTCCGTAAGAGGTTTTTCTATACTTCCCGTTGGAATGCTTAGCAACTGAGCTGTATTATGATCGGAAATATCCAGATGCAGAAGTTCTCCAGTCGCATATGGCATATTGGTTATAAAGTGGTCGATACATGTCAGTTGTCGTGTTGGTTGGTCTATATGAAATACTAAATTGTAGTTTTTTAAAATGTCATTTAAATGCTTACATTCTTTCGTATGTGATTTTAATGTGTCAATGTTAATGTCCCCAGTAATAGCGATTTTTCTGCTTTTATGAAATCCGTAGGTAATTTTATGTAGGAGTGTCTGAAGCTTGTCAAAGAATAATTCACAGTCCGAGTCTGGTGTTCGATATACACAAATAACTAGCATATTTTGGGATAATACTTCTATTCCGCAACACTCGAAATGCCTATCTACAGAGTACTCAACACAATAATTCAATTGTCTGTAGCGTAGACCTCGTTTGACGAAAACACAAGAACCACCACGTTTTTTATTTAGCCTGCAGTAACAAGCTGCTAGCTCAAAACCGGAAACATGTACTGTTTGTTCATGCCCTTTCTGTATAAAAGTTTCTGTTAGACATAATATATCCACTTCTTTGTTACTCAGTGAAAGATTACTTAGGTGTACCTCCAAAAATCTACGTTTACTAAATATACTGGCAATATTCTGGTGAAAAATCCTAAACATATGATTCTCTTTTAATACTTTATTTACGAAAAAACTGTTCCTCAGAAGTGGAACTCTGTACTATTGTAATTTCAGGTTCCGTTTGAGTGTGTTTGTCATTAGTATTAACTTTTACAATTTGTTTACACTCAGTATTACATAATCGGAACCCTTGCCTCGCCGTACGAGGTCGGTAGACTGAGTTATTGTTTTGCACTAGGAATTTTTCATTATAATCTACCTGGTCCAACATAGAATTAATTGTCTTACATAAAGAGTACCAGTTATAATTTTCATAATCAACATTAATATAAGTGCATTTTGTATACTGTTTGGAAATGAAATTCAACATCGAATTCAATTTACACTCGTTCAAATATTTATTTTTGTGTACCCTCACTATAAATACATGACACTTGACAGATTTAAGAAATGCACATAATTCAGCTTCAATCTCAAAAGGATTTGAGTCATTTTGGCCTATGAATAAAATAACTTTGTCATCTTTTTTTATATCAAAAAGTAATAGGGTCTCCTGTGGACAAGCACAGCGCGCCGCGGCTGACGCAACATTGTGAATCATGTTCATTCGTGTTGCCTGCTTCTTTCCCCCCTAGCACCCCTACGTCCTATGCCGCCGGTTCGGGAGATACTGACGTTGTTATAACCGTCCTTTGTTACTACCGTACCCAGTCTACCCTATATATTATGTTGGCCATTTCAAAAGGGCTAATATCGACTAGTTTTTTGGTTTTACTAATATTTTGTGACATCTAACGAAACCAAGATGTAGGTACACCTGATTCAACATCGTTCGCTGATTGGTCTCGTGGAGCGACGATACGACCGCGGCATTCTTGTATGAAGAGAGTAAAAATATGTTGGCAGTGATAGGTAGTCCACTATGCACTTCATCAACAGTTTAACGGTGTTCCCGTTTGCATCTAAAGCTATCACTCCGAAGCCTAACTTATTCTTTCTCCTTTTGATTTGGCTTATATGGTTTTTTAGGAGTGATTACCGGCCGGGACTCAATCAAAGAATCAAAGAATCAATTTCATTTATTCAGTTTAGGCACATAAAGAGCACTTATGAATGTCAAAGTTTTACAATAATTATGTACCTACATTTGTCAAAAATATTATAATTCATAATAAATTAGGATACTTAGTAAATAAATCATTAGAAAATGATTCTTTCGCTGGTTCGGTAGTTAAATCTCCTGAGAAGAGACCAGCAAGAAACTCAGGTAGATTATCGTTATTCTTTTTAATATTTAGTTGTTTATTTATAATAACTGGGTGCAAGAGCAAGAGATTATTATGCCCACGCATTTTTATCATCAAGATATTCGTCTACTTTATAATAGCTTTTTTTAGTTAAAAATTTTTTCAATTCTATTTTAAACTTATCAAGTGGCAGGTCAGCCAAATCCTGAGGAATTTTATTATATATTTTTATACATTTGCCCACAAACGAATTACTGACTTTATGAAGCCTTAGTTTCGGTATCGCCAGTTTATTTTTATTTCGCGTATTCAAGTTGTGAAAGTCTGATTTTTTTTGGATGAGGTCTAGGTTCTTCCTTACATATAAGGCGTTGTCGTAAATATATTGTGAGGCAACTGTTAAAATATTAATTTCTTTAAACAGTTCTTTCAGCGAGTCACGGGGTCCGAGGCAATAGATTGCTCGTATAGCTCGTTTCTGTAATATAAATATAGTTGCAATATCGGCAGCTGAGCCCCACAGCAGCAGACCATATGACATAACGCTATGAAAGTAACTGAAATAAACTAATCGTGCCGTTTTCTCGTCAGTTAGTGACCTTATCTTTCTAACCGCATAGGCAGCTGAGCTAAGTCTTCCTGCTAAGGCTGTGATATGAGAACCCCATTGTAGTTTATTATCTAGTGTGATGCCAAGAAAAACTGTGGTATTGACTATTTCCACAGTTTCATTATTCATTATAATGTTTGAGTCTATATGTCTTACATTTGGCATCGTAAATTTTACACATTTTGTTTTTTTGGCATTAAGTAGCAGGTTATTACTCGTGAACCAATGCAATATTACAGAAAGGGTATTATTCACATCGTCAAGTATTACTTTTTGTCTGTCAGTTTTAAAAATTAATGAAGTGTCATCAGCAAATAATACTATTTCACAAAGATTTTCAATGAAGTATGGAAGGTCGTTTACATATATCAGGAACAAAAGGGGTCCTAATATCGAGCCTTGGGGTACTCCCATGACTAGCGGGGCGCCAGAAGAATCGGTGCCATTAACGTTTACTTTTTGTACTCTGCCAGTGAGGTAAGACCTAAGTAAGCTAAGTGAGCTATTCGAGACACCATAATAATCTAACTTTAATAACAAGGTCTCATGATCAACACAATCGAAAGCCTTTGATAAGTCACAAAAAATACCAATGGCATCCTGCTTCTCCTCCCATGCATCAAATATATGTTTAACTAGTGCGACTCCTGCATCTGTTGTATTTTTGCCTTTAGTAAAACCAAACTGTTTTTTATGAAGTAAATCATTGGCTGCAAAATGTGAAAGCAGTTGATTAAATATTATTTTTTCAAAAATTTTACTTAGCGCTGGTAATATAGAGATGGGACGAAAATTGGATGGGTCACTTTTGTCCCCTGCTTTGAATAACGGAATGATTTTACTGTACTTCATAAGATTTGGAAATTGTTTTTCATCTATACATTTATTGAATATGAATGCAAGGTAGGGCGCAATAGTGGGCATTATTGAATTTATTATATTGGTTGAAATGCCCCAGAGATCTTCAGTCTTTTTTATATTTAATTGTTTAAATGTTTTAAGTATTGTTTCAGTGTCTATATACTGAAAATTAAAGATTACATTACATTTAGGAACACAAGATTTAAGAATGGAATCGGCTACGTTTTGCGACGAATTTAATTCACTCGTAGTAGTAATTGCAATATTTGTGAAAAAAGATTCAAAAGCATGGGCCACTGCAGAATCAGTGGTAATGACTGCACCAGGGTCTGGTCTGGTAGCAGGTATAGGTACCGGCTTGCACCTGACTTTGACCGAGAAGATCTTATAGAGGATACCCATTTAGATGGTTGTATGAAGTACTAACATACCGTCAAAGTTGACGAGCTCTATCATCTCGAAGGGTGGGCGGCGGCGCATGCGCACGGTGTAGGCGGCCACGCGGTACTCGGGGTGCGCCGCTCGCCGCCCCGCGCTGTCGCTCATACGCTCCACGGGCCGCGAGTTCATCATTGCCGTACTCTCTGCCGCCACGACATACATTCCGATTTTAAACTCCATATATACAACCGTAAAATGACTAAATAAATGTATGAAGACAAAATCTCAAAAAGAAAGATATCTGTTATCGGCTCGATCGATCGCGAAACTGGCATTATATGGTACTACGCGCACCGAGTTCATTTGACCGGTGTAGTTACATAACATAAACTCGCGCCTAACTATATCTCCGAAGGGATAGGCAGAGGTGCTAGCACCCACATTTCGCCAGTTTATGTTTAGGTCCCAATGTAATAGGTGGCGAGCCTATTGCCATTAACCGGGCACTTATAACCCTGCGATAAATACACCGTTATCTTCGAAAAGTCATTGGTGTGTGCCATGGTAAACCCTGGGATAGAACCCAAGACTTGGTCTCAGCAGTCCATTACTGACCACTAGGCTACCGCGGTACATTTTACCTCAAACCGGTGTAGTTGATATTATGAATTTCCTTCTGCAGGGAGTTTTTTCTGTGATATAGGACTTAAACACGACATTCTGAAATTATGCAGCGCAGACACCTGAAGCTCTTATTATTCCAAAATGTTGATTTACCTAAATTTTTTGATGTGGTTGGTACTAGATTCAGGTCCTTATCCCGGTCACTGAAAGCAATTTCGATTTATTATATTATCATACTCATTCCTAAATATCATGAATTAACACTAAAGTCAATAAAAATCATAATAAATAAAATCTGAAACTGTGAACTGTACTGTGCAATTTCTATTTCTGTGCGTTCTTTAACATTTTTGACATACTAACTGCAAGTCTACAAGATAGCCAGCAACACTCTTAGGAGCCCTCAGCAATGAGCTAGTTCCTCTAAGCCGAAGTTCACCAACGCCTCGCAAGAACTCCGTCAGCGGCAACGGGATATTTGGCTGCAGGCCCAATTGTCTGCAATACGAAAGCAACAAAGGTTTCTTAGGATATGTCTAACAGACAGTCCCCTCGGCAGGGGTTGCTTCGTTGCCGAGGAAACTGCCACCCACGTAATACTGGAATGCGAGGCAGTAGCCCCCCAACGATCACAAATCCTCGGCACAGTGGGGTCGCTCCGCGAAGCCTGTGAACTGCCGAGTAAGCTTCTTCGTTTTTGAGTGGAACTAGGCTGACTGCTCTAGTAAGTATCTCTGCACACACAATGGCCCAAAAAGGGAGGCTAGGTGTGGACAAAGAAGTCCCAATACGATAGATAGGCCATGACTATTTACGCAGACTACAAATTTGAATTTTGGAAGACTGTCATTACCTCAGACATACATCAGCGTCCCTCGCAACGTTGAGAGCATCGACAGGCAGCTGCCGAGCAGTCCGAGCCGCCGCTACCAACTCCTTAAACTCCACATACTCAAGCTTGGAATCACGGTTGCTGTCGAAATATCTGCACCACAAACAACGTTATAAAGAAAGTCTGGCTTTCAACATTATAAAGACACTTTTATAGATATCTTTTTTTTTATTTTTTTTTTATACTACGTAGGTGGCAGACAAGCACACGGCCCACCTGATGGAAAGCGGCCACCGTGGCCTATGAACGTGTGCAACACTAAGGGTGTCACACACGCGCTGCCCACCCTGAAGGGAAAGGGGGAGAGCTGGGAAGGGGTGGGGAGGCTAGGAAGGGGAGGGGAAGGAGGGGTATAGTGAGCTCTGGCTACCCTACTTACCGGCGGGAACACAACACGATGGTTATTATGACCGCGGTCTTCTGTAGGGCGGAGGTACTTCCCTAGTTGGACAGCTCATTTCGGACGGGAGATACCGTCGTGTCCTACCTCCGTTAATGGAGAACGGTAAGTCTCTGCATTTTGCAGGGTACTTGCCTAAAAATGTATCTACATCTTATTTCAGCCGCTATACCGGTGTGTTGTGTGGCAGGCTCCAGAGCCGCACACCAAAGCAGTAGCTCCAAGAACGTCAGTCCTCCACGACCCGTTCCATCAGCTGCTCTGAATTGAAAATATTTGATTGAATGGAGTCCCTCATTATAAGAATAAATTAATATATATGAGGGATGAGCAAAAATAAGAAAACCGCGGTAGCCTAGTGGTATTGGTATGGGTAAGGACTGCTGAGACGAGGTCTCGGGCTCGATCCCAGGTTTTACCATGGCACACACCAATGACTTTTCGATGCTTTTCGAAGTTATGTGTGTATTATCGCTGGTTTATAACTGCCTTGTTAGTCGCAGTAGGCTCGCCACCTATTACATTGGGACCTAAACATAAACTGGCGAAATGTGGGTGCTAGCACTTCTGACTACCCCTTTGGGCATGAGTTTATGATGATAGATGAAGAAAAATCTTCATTTCAGGAACGGTACGTACTATTGGATAACATTGATAACTCTATATCAATCATTTACGAGTATGATCACTTTCCTTTCGTATTTACTTGCGTTCGCTTGTGTGGGTAATATACCTACTTTAAACTAATAACATATTACAATATCCACGATACCTGAAAAGAGCGGGACATTGTGGCCTCTGCCAACCAAGGTCCATCATGAACTGTGTGAACGGGTAGCTGCTCAAGTAAGTGCAAGGGTAGACCAGCAGCACAAACTCCCGGTACAGCCTAATTTGATCTGTAAGACAGTGTTGCTTATTCTGTTTCTGTAAGGTTTATATTTATAGTAAAAGTTCACGAATGATTAACTAACTAAAGAAAGGGACGACGAGGTGGTGTGTTCTCTGCCGAATTCGAACGCAATGTCGAGTTGGTTGATTTAAAACTTAAACGAATTTCACACATAATTATGAAGGAACTGAGTCCTTTCGAGGCAATGAACAAAACATTACGATCTGTCATAATTATGCAATTCCGAGTTTTAAATGCAACAAAATCGCTGGAATTTAAAGGAGCTAGTGTGCTTTGGCCCTGTACGCATAGAACACAGGGCCAAATTCTTCTTCACGTCAAATATTTTGGCATTTTTAACCCCATATAAAGTTTTTCTAAATCTATTTTATGCTTACCTAATACCTTAACTATTATGAGAATGAGAATTGTACCTACGTAGATATAAGTAAATAAACCTTCTTTATTGTACCCAGCCGCCAGTAGCAGCTGCGAGTTCGGAGTAGACATGGCGACGGCTCCTCCGCCCACGTCGGAGAGGGCCAGCGCTTGGTCTTGGCACATCTCTATCAGCGTGCCGTAATCCATGTCCTTGACAAAGTCAAATTTAATTATTTTAGCTTTGCCTACCTTTTCGAGGTTGATTGGTTGGTTATGTCGGCCTAGAACCAAATAAAACACACGTCGTCTTCGGTTGCCGAAGCTGAGCTACTTAGTAACATAAACTTCGCACGCCGGCCGACCCCGGGCCATCTGGACAGAGTGAACGTCTGAGACATGACTTAATCCCGCGACCTGTCACTACAGAGGGGGAATGCTCGATGCTCAGAACCTCAGAACAACTGAGTAATAGTTTGCATATTAAACACTTAGCCTTTTCATGGCATCTATTTACACACCAAGCATTTTTTATGATAAATAACGTAGAATTTCTAGTTCCATCTAAATGTACCTAGTATCTACAGTATCTACCTCCAATTCTAATAATAAATAAGCACCTAGCTACCACATTTCTTTGTCAAATCAGTCCCCTCCGGTTCATAAAGCACAAATACCAAAACACCCGAATCTCCTATTGGTCTTTTTTCACGATGACTAAGTAATTCCCAAAATGACTGATCAACTCATACCTAACTTAGCAATTAGCATCACTACCTATGAGACTTTCAATATAATCATAATCATAATACTAACCTATGTTCCATAAATAAATGAATATGGTTATGATTATGATTATGAGTGACATTATGATTATGATTATAACCATTAACGTGTTTTTACCTCTTCCACCTTGTCCATAGACTTGTATCTTATCCCAAGATCACTATATTATTTACTTACGTAGGTATACTAGGCACATTAGGGTTCAGTTCCTGCTACTACTACTACTGCTACCTGAGTATCAAGACTTTCTTGGTTTTTGATTTGCTCTCCGATAGCTAGCACGGCGAACACGGCAAGCTCCGGGCTCCGAAGGCTGGCATGCGCTCGCTGCCGTTCCAACTCCGTCGTGTTCAACCACTGCAACTTGTTCTTCAAACCCTGAACATATTCCGTGCAGTCAATGGCACCTATTCATGTCTTTGTGGGGTTTGTGCGGCATTTGGCTCACATAGAGATAAATTCCAAAGGACTAATCATCAATCATCAATTGCATCAATTATCGTAGCCCTCTGCTGTCCGAGTGCATAGGTTGACACTGCCACTGCTCTGTGGTCGTATAAAACCCTGATTTGTTTTCTGCGCTGACAGCATAGTAACTCTCTTAACTTTCTCACCTCTACAAGGCCCACCTTTGGTCGTTTGGCTACAGCACGAGTATTTCGACCCTATTATTTTTATCTTGCGAGAAACACCCATGGTAACCCTCCATCGGAGCCAGTTGGGTAAGTTATGTCGGACTCGAACCGACTAAAACGCACGCCGTCTTTGGGTTGTTAGTTGCCGGAGGTGAGATAGTAGCCCAGCACATATCCCTCGTACCCCGGCAGACCCGGGGCCCTCTCTTTCGAGATGACCCCCGTCGGGTGTAGGGACCACGGTGTCCCCGCCTAGGGTGTCGTAAACTCCTATAGGCCACGATAACCACTTTCCATCAGGTCCGCCGTGTGCTAATCTGCCACTTGAGTGGTATATAAAAAAGTGAAAGAATCAGTAAACTCTTAACTCAGAGGAGTCTTGGGTTCAACCGGGATGTGGACTAATTAACTGAAATGTAAAAAAAAATCACTGACTGATTTCAACTTAAGCTTTTTCTTCGTATCAGACTTGATGGCCAACTTGTAAACTGCGTGGTAAACACATGGGAGCGTATGATTCGGCAGCCAGATTTTGTACACGCGCAAAGGGACGCATTGCTGTCCCATGTCTGTGCCGAATAACTGAAAGAAACGTCTGATATTGGTACTTACGACGATGAAGGATTCATTCTTAAATGTGGCAGAATTTTCTTGAAGAAGACTAAGATAGACAAATAATATAGACATAAATAATAATAAAAGATATTGTGGCGGTACCACATGTACCCAGCGCCATCTAGCAACAGCACGAGTAACTACTACGAAACTAACTACGACGTCACTACTACGTCACAACGATCCTGCATCGCGAAAATGAAGTTCTCTCGCTAGTACAATATATATACAACAACCCAACGACAACCGTTAGGGCTGCGGCCCGCCAGGCGCGATCACCTTGCCTGGTCGGAGGATCCTCCCTTTGTGTTGGAGGGACATCACATCCCGTTCCTCCAAAATATAAATAATCTAGGCTAAGTAAATGTTTCTAAATAGACCGCTGAGTTTCCTGCCGGAATTTTCTCAGGCCGGGGCTACGTTTCGAACTGGTGGTTCAATTGCTAACTAACTTATGATATAATATTGATATTGACGTTTTGTAAGTTCTGTTTAGTAGTCTATACAGATTAATTATTTTTGATTTTGAACAGGCAAGTGTAAACGAAGGGCCCATTAGCATCTGTTGCCAACAGTTCTACTGAGAGGCAACGAACGGTTCACCAGGATACGACAAACTAAAATAACTATGATGGAGTTAGAATAGAAAGTCGACCTCAACTGAGTTGGGAATAGACTTAGAGATTGATGATTGACGCGCTCTACTTGCTAAGTAAAAAAATATTTCGGATGAAATATACAGCTGTGATTAATACTGAAAACGACTAGGAAGGTTAGTTATGAGTATGTAGGATTACATAGGATTAGGTAGGAGTAGGTAGGAATTAGGGATGTCGGAAATGGAATAAAGTATCGATATATATTTGTATCGATATTTAAAAAATATATCAATATCGATATTGATATTTTTATAATAAAATATCGATATATCGATATATCGCTATGATTTGCCAGAGAATAATGGCACTCTTAATATTAATTTTATTTTTATATACGTATATATTACCGGCAATGTGTATAAACCGGTTTTCTATAAATGTCTAAGCAATATATAGAATGCCCGTTGCACAGCCAGTAATGTATGAAATGTTATCAAGAAACATAATTCAAAGTTAAAAATAAAAAAAAACATTTATTCTGTATAAACCAAACGGCATTACAAAATTTGTCAATAACAACAATATTTTATAAATTAGTGAGCAAATGGACCACCGGCACCGGTTCGAATCGCGGCCCCGGCCTTCGAATCCGGCAGGAAACATAGCGGGTTTTAATATTTATAAATAAATGGTGGTTACAAAAAAACTACCACGAAGGCTAATGCAGGAGCTCCGTTTCCACCTTCGCTTTCTAATCTATATCTATCCAAATTGAGGCGCAGTGTCCACACCGCGTAATTTGGCTTGGATAGATTAGGTTAGAAGTAAGTTCAAGGTAATATTTATATAACGATGTAGAAATTGGATTTCCGCAAAGCCATTCGCAAATACAGAAGTAAATGTATTTATTTCAAACATTGCCGTTGCAACAGCAGGCATTCTATATAAAAGCATAAGTCGCCTAAAAGTGTAAGTTGAAAAGCTTTCCTTTCAGGACTTTTTTATCAAAATAAATATCGTTTTTTATACGTTTTCGATACCTGGAATTTAATATCGATACATCGATGTATCGAAGAATTAAATATCGCTCAAAAATATCGATGTTTAGAAAAAATAATATCGATATATCGATGTATCGGCCTTTTTTTCAACAAGCCTAGGTAGGATTAGAATTCCCAGTGGCTCGCTTGATGTTTTACAAACTAGGTCGTGTAAGATTTTGTTCCAAAATTCCCTTATGAACATTTTTACCTTTCGCTAGTGGTACCTAATACATGATGAGGTAAGCACCTAAATAATTGTAATTACTAGGTACAGTTATCACACATAAATATACTCATGGCTTTATCTTTCTGGGGTAGGTAGAGACAACAGTTCGCCATCTACTTATTTCTATCCTTTACCACAGATAAACCTTCCACGTAGCCCCACGAGAATCAGATCTGTACCTAATAGGTACATTGTAGGTAATACCTCGTAGTTGATCTTATGAACAGTGGACTTCCAGCAGTTATTCTCGCATTTCATGGAAGGCAACCACAGTTCTCCACTCGACTCCTTACTGAAGAGAAAGTACCGCTCTGTGGGACAATACACTAGAAGAGACACTACATCGCACAAATCTTTGTAATTCTTAAACATTTTTTTTGTAGAAAATAAAATCTTCTAAAAATATACCAAATAAATATTCTAAATATTGGTGATTTAATTGATTTTATCACAATTTTAAGCCAACAGAATGAAATAGTAATGTAATATGACAGAATATCACCATCATTGACATCATTTTGATTGACATTATGGTAGGATTTAATCCATAAATAAGTACCTATTATATTGTGTAGGTACTACTTGTGTGTATGCAGATGTAATTCATTGTTTTGGAGTGACCAAGAATCTATAAAGTTCCGTCCACATATGGCAGTGATTCAGCGTCTCCCCGGCCCTGGACCTCAAAATCAGCGTATGGAACAATGGAACTGTGGACTTGAATATCAGAAGCGATTTATTATCGCTGCGATGTTTTTACCACTTTAGAATATAGCAAAGAAGCAGTGTGAGAAGTCTTATAACACGATTCTTGCCGGCTTAGCAGTAGGTTACATGGTTCATGACAAATTAGATCGACGTAAGTTCATTTTTCATCGGCTTTCCTTTTGAAAATGTTCACCCTTCGCCACTGCAAAGGAGTTAAAAAGTCAGCCTTTGTGACGTTAGGTTAGCTGATCAGTTCCAGGTTCCCATATTTTAACACAATATGAACTATGAACCACATTGTAGTGTAAAGATTTAGTGTTTGTCTATTTTAACATTATATTTTGCAAACATCATAAAGAAACCTCCTCCTCTAAATGGTACTGCTATATTAATTAATTAACGCCTGCACATAAATTATTCAAATGAGGTGCATCATTTTAACTCAGAATACGTGCTAACATTTTTTTTGCAGGCGCTTAGTATCTCATTTCTTCCAGAGGTACCAGTTAAGTAGGTATCCATTTACTATCGGCCCGGGCGAGATCCTATTGTAATTTTTTGTGATTTTATTTACGTGCCTCAATCGAAGTGGCTTACAATGTGCTAAGTATTTGTTTGTATAGGTAGGTAACCTCCGCCCACCATCAACTCTGGGTAACTTTTTAGTCGACCCTTTCCGGTTCACGGAAAAATATTCGATGATATAATATTCAATCCGAGGGCTACCATTGTAGGTGTAGCTAATCAAGAATCATTGAATCAATTCCGTTTATTCAGTTTAGGCACATATAGAGCACATACCTATTATGAATGTTTTACAATTGTATTCGTCAAAACTATGGCAATGGTGACCCTGCATGGAGACTTTGTCTTTAGAATCATCAGACGAGGGAAAGTCAAATTGATATATCCTACATAAGAAAAAAAAATACGTTACGTAGGTATATATAAGACAACTTACGGAGTTAAACACAGAACAATGAAGTAGGTACCGTACTGATATATTTTTTATTCTGTGGTACTAAGCAATTATAAAATTTCATTCAGTGTGGAGCTCAGAATATAGAAGAATTTTTAAAGAAATTTATTCTGTATTCTGAGTAACGATACCGAGCGATACTTATTTTATAGCAGATTATAGTTACTGAACTTCACTATAGATGGCGGTAACTTTAAAGTCCTAACAAAAATAAACAGAATATCCAATTGAAAATTGATGTTTTCTTTATTCTATACATGTGGAATCCCTAACTACTTTAATCATCTTAATAGTCTATCAAATACGTACTTATTAATAGTGAAAATGTTCCTTTCACAACATTATTGATTAGAGTAACCTATATGTAGTTTTTCATAGCGGTATATACGTTGTGACGTAGTGATCACGCCACCTTCTCCATGACAATTCCAGCGCTCGGATTGGTTGAAATGTGGACTCCCCCTCCTTCAAACAAAAATACGACACATTCAACATGTTTAGGGCTGTGCTCCGAATGGCTTTTTACTCGATTTCCCGTTTACGAGTAAATTGATTGATTAACCGATTGGAAAAATAGTCAGAATTTACGATTTTTTAAGATGATATACTTATGACAAAAAGTACTATTTGCTCACACTACATGAACTGGTTTGCATCCGAGAAGATTTTGCTTTCTTAAAATAATATTTATAAGAGGTAATACAGTTCTTCGAGTGTAATCGATTGTTAACAATTACTGTCAAATGAAAAACAGAGTACATCACTATGGAATATCTGTGGTTCGGATTTGCTGGACGTTACGAATCCCGCTCTGTTTACCTCGGATTTATTTGAAAATTTGGTGATAATTTACAAGTGTAATATACGCAGTGGAGCTGGTTAGGAGTGGTGAAGAGATAGGTGAGTGTTGTTTTTTATTATTTATTTTATAAGATGTCTGTATGATGGTGAAATTTATAACCTAAAAGACATATTTCCAGGAGGAATTTCTTATTTGATTTCTATTTGTTATTGGAATGAAACTTTCAGAATGATTGTTACACGTATCCTATGACTGATGAATGTTAGTTCAGTAGTACTGAATAAATATTCTTTTTTCAAATTGAATATAAATACCCACGAATGTGAATTATGGTAGACGATTCTTCGAGCACATTATTTAGTGGATTAAAATGAATACAAAGTGCAACATGGTGTGAAACCTTCGTTAAAATTCATTATACTTTTTACTGAATTCACGCTATAGATATTGCCTTGGTGGCTGGTTGTTTTTATTCAACAATTCTAATATTTCGTCTTGCTTTAGTATTGGACTGATAAATGCATGCCTTTGCTCAATACACACCGTGCGATGTTTTCTTAAATTAAAATACTCCTACCGCAGCTAAGAAACCTTTGTATGTGCTGTGGTTAATTAATATTGATAAAAAAAATGATGTAAAAAAATTAGTGATAAATAGTACCCACAATTTCATACAGTACATTTATTATTCTAGATCTAGTAGAAATTATTCAAAGTTTTAAATGCACCCATGCTTGTGTAGCCATACCATATTTTTTTATCATGGTGAATAAAGGGTTAAATTAAGCCATCACTTCAAGTTACTGCTATTTCAAACTTTGTTGCTTAACTTTAATGTTTTCATCATGCATAATGTTTATAAATCTATTGTGATTTGACTGGTCCTTGGAACAGACTAAAACATGTTCCTACATCATATTATAATAATAAAAAAAAAACAGTATGTAGGTATTCTGATGTTAAATACTTATTTTATTCTACATTTAAAATGGTACCTACCTTTTTTATTGGGAAGATTATAAAGATATAGGTACATTTTACAACAAAAATTACTATCTTGAAATGGGTCACTGTTTATCCTTTGTGTGTTATGTTACTTAATTTTTTGATCGCATGTGAACGAAGTGGACATGGAGATGATGCCTGACAGGATTGTATGAAGGAGGATAACATTACTCCCCTTCTCTATTTAAATAACTAAATACTTCTAAACTGCCAGTATTTTAAATGAAACATGTGGTCATTTTAATTTACAATTCTAATGAAACATATCGACGGGTTCCGGGCTATTTGTATTAACCGACATTTTTGAAACTTTACACCAGAGCAGTTTAAAGTTTCGATTTTTAGAAAAGAAATTGTAACTTTAGTAAATAGCATTATTTTTAAAAAAGAAGGATATTACTATTTTTATAACATAATTCCCCATAATTGAATTCAGTTTTTTTCTTTTATTCCTATTTTTAACGAATATAAATGTCGCTTCATACAAAATGACCCATATTTTACTTTTTTTTGTTCAAGGCTAAATGATTTACCCGCCTATGATTATTCTTTCTTATTCCAAGCTATATGACTAAACCGCCTAGGTTTATTATTTCTTGTTCCAAGCTAAATGACTTAACCGCCTAGGCATGCAAATAATAGCTCTAAGCTAAGTGCTTTAATCAATAAGTTGGCCGTATTTCAAACCTAAGCTAATTGATTTAAATACCATATCTTACACTTATTAATGTTTGGCTAATTAGTTTATGGGACAGATTTTTTTAAATAAATTGTTTGTAATCATACATGATTAATGAAGTTTGCAGAAACTGGCGGTTAAAACACTAATAAATTAAAAGGTACATACATAGGGTGTACTTACCTATCTTGTAATAATTATAAAATGAGAAATAAAACACACAGTTTATACTAAAAATAACTTTCTTATTTAAAATGACCATTACTTTGGAATAGCAGTAACTTCTTAGCTTACCAAGGTAACAATTAAAGTTATTATCACAATTATATAGGAATCAGAAGTCAAACAGTCTTTATTATTAAGTAGCCTACCGTCTTATTAAGTGAAATAATTATTCTCATTCTTCTTAATCTTTAACGTTTATGTATATAAGAGATCTCTTCAATTACGAAAAAAAAGGTTTATCTACAAAATAATTTCTTTTAAAAATATTACGAGCGTTTCTTTGGTTTTCATTTTTTACTTATTTTCTTCTATTATTTTTTTTTAACTTTCTTAATAATCAAAATCAAAAACAAGTCTCGTTAATAAAAAGATTTTTCTTCAATAACAAAAATAATTTTAATCCCCTATGTCAATAATAAATTGTAGTGAAAACTACAATAACAAAAAATAATAATCAAAATTATTAAAAATAACGTCTTAGTTAAAATTTAACCATTCTTTTCCTTCTTACTTTCTAATAATTTCCTTCTTTTACTAAAACACTTGTTATAGTAAAAGAAGAAAATAAATAAAAAAGAAAATTGCTTAATTTGGCAGGTCTGTTTCGTCTTCAATATCAGTATCGATCAGTGTATCTTTGCCAGTATTGCTTGATGGTAGGTTGATATATTCTGAATGAAATATTCTTGGGATAGCGCCAGTGTCACATAGCTTTTTCAGGTCATTATATTTTGCTTTAGTGATAGGAAGCTTTGATTTATATTTTGCATTGAGTTGTTTCGGTTTAGCATAAATTTTTATTGACTCTTCTTTTGCATCATCTCGCATGCTATATTTGACGACCATAACGTTTGGTGCAGACTTCTTGAATGTTGCTACACGAATCTTGCTTACTTTACCGACAAGGTTTCCCTTGAAATATTTTTCGGAAAATTCTTCATAATTCTTGAAGTCTTCATGTACAGAGTTAAATGAATGGATCGACACTGGGTATGAATTTAACAAAGAGGCTAAATGTATTAAACGACATTCTTGTATATTTACAAGGTAAAGCTAATTGCATTAAGCGACACTGGATAAGAATTTAACAAAGAGGCTAATTGTATGAAGCGCCATTTTTATATATTTATAATGTCAGGCTAATTGCTTTAACGTGCGTTGCATGTAAATTGTAGCTACAGGGAAAAAAGTTTAAACGACTGTCTGGTATTTGGTAGTGACCTTAAGTAGACAGTTCCTAAATTTGTCAATATTTTGTGTCGCTTCATTTATTGGAGTTCAAAATAGGCCCAAAAAATGTGGTTGTATGAAGCGACAAAAAAGTGCTCCGATCGTCACCAAACCCAGCTCAAACGACGCAGAAAATTTCGCTGATTCCAAATATTATAAAAAGTCTATATCGCTCAGAGTGTCGCTTAATACAATTAGACCGGAACCCGTCGATATGTACTTAACAAATTTTTTATTCGGGCTGTTAAAATGAATCTCAAGAAACAAAATATTCTAGGAAATTATTACCCAGCACCATCTAGATATGAACTAAACATAATTTGTTTTAGAATTAATATATGTAAACATTTTGAAACAATAAAATTATTCTTACATCCTAAACTAAAGTAAGAAATATTTTGTACTTTCCTTTGTTTTTATATTTATGTTATTGTGTATTCCTGTAGCATCAGTCTCTGAGCCTTGTACCAACTCAGTTGCAGGTCGGCTTTCCAGTTTAACTGACCGGCTATATTTTTTAAGTTTAATTTAATTAGGGTACAACGGGTTGCAAGGCAAATTGATGGTCCCAATTCCAAACCTAGTAATTCCACTAATATTTTGAAAGTGAAAGTTGAGTGTGATGTCAGATATTTGTGTTGTCTTATCACTGTAACAGTTGACAATTACCATCTTCTTTCTATTGTTTGAGTATTGAGTATTCAAAAACTAAATGACATAGAACTAGTAATAATAAATTTCGAATTGCTGTAGCAATAGCACTTCTCCAACCTGGGAGTCGAACCATGTGAACCTCATGATCATACGCTTAAAACCAACAAAACAGTATTTTAAATATATTTACTTCAACTCTTATAGCAAAATCTTAATCTTCATCCCATGTAACTCAAACCGCGAGATGGGGTCACACAAGGCCGCGGACTTTGCACTTCCCGTGCTCAATTATGCCCCCAAATTGCCGTCACATCACCTCGTGGTTACGCACACGTGAGGCGGGAGTTACCTCACCGCGACACGCCACGACAGCCACGAGATTTTCGTCCGTTCGGTCGCTTATTTTTTATACTCTGTGGTTGAATTACAAATGTTTTTTTAAGAACGTCTGGTTTCGGAATTTTGTGTTGATTTAGGCTAGGGGCTTTATTTTATTTTTTAATTATTCTCATTCTATGAGCCTATTCCCAACTCAGTTGGGGTCGGCTTTCTAGTCTAACTAATAAATTTAATAATAAATTTATGTATTTATCAAAAAGCTCTGTAAATTGTATTATTGCTAGTTTTACAAATAAGGTCAATTATAACTACTTTACTGCTAAATAATGTCTACATTAAGAGTTAATGTGCAATAAAAGCACTGTATAAACGGTAAACAAATAAAATTAAAATAGGATGCGGCTGAACTTCGATATTTTCCGTGTAGCATCTGCCATCGGACCAAATTGGCGATATCGAAGTTCTGTAGTTAGGCTAGTCAGGCTTTTGAGGGCTCCAACTACCCATAACCATTGTCAATAGGTGTTCATATAGCACCGGGATCGGCTTAACGTGCTCTCCGAACGTGCTAACCAAGTCATTATCATATATCATATCATATCATTATCATATCATCATAAAGTCATATTCATTCATACGAATGTTTGCGATGAGCGGGGATTGAACCCGTGTCTCCTGCGTAGCAGTCGCGTCTTTCCTATCCATAACTGTCTTTTTGCTGTGGGCTTATTGCTAAGGCAGCATGGTGCGATGACAGTGACCTTAATTTCCTACATATCCCCCCTGCAACAGAGGACATATTTGGCATTTCGTCATTCATCATAATTTCAGCCACGTTGGGGCCGCGGTAGCCTAGTGGTATGGGTAATGGACTGCTGAGACGAGGTCTCGAGTTCGATCCCAGGTTTACCATGGCACACACCAATGACTTTTCGATGCTTTTCCAAGTTATGTGTGTATTTATCGCTGGTTTATAAGTGCCTCGGAGAGCACGTTAAGCCGTCGGTCCCGGTTGCCATACAAACATCTATGGCAGTCGTTACGGGTAGTTGGAGCCCTCAAAAGTCCAATCAGCCTAACTTGGAACTGGAGGTCAGATGGCAGTCGCTTCACGGAAAATATCGAAGTTCAGCCGCATCACAGTTAGACTGGAAAGCCGACCCCAACTGAGTTGGGAAAAAGGTTCAGGGAATGATGATCATAATTTCAGCCATCCGACCGGTTCCAGCCGGTCTGTATCCAACGGGGACCCGTAATTTCGAGGAGGACCGTACTATGCCTTGTCTACCAGCACGTGGTCTCTATTTAAAAGACTGATCTCCATTCGAGATCCTGACATTTGAGAGATTGAAATTAGATCGAGACTGAATTTGTACAGATTTTAACGAGAATTTGTGTAAGTTACAGTAACATAATAATTCACACCTTTCTCGGTATGGTGTTGATCGATCAATATCGCTTCGAACGAAATTATGCCCATAAATTAAATATTTACATCGACAATAATACGTCATACATATTATATTTGCGCAGCGAGGCAAGATTAAGGTCTTTTGTCTACTGTAGCCGCGCCTCGTTCTGTGACCCTCGACCTCGGCACTGAGACGTACGATATACCCTAATGAGATTATAACTGAATGGTAAAATATTAATACATATTCTACTAGCTGTTGCCCGCGGCTCCGCCCGCGTGGACTTCTGGATCCCGTTCCCGCTGCTCCATTCCGAGCATTTAGGGGTATGAAAAATAGATGTTGGCCGAATCTCAGACCTACTCAATATGCTCACAAAATTTCATCAAAATCGGTCAAGCCGTTTCGGAGGAGTATGGCAACGAAAACTGTGACACGAGAATTTTATATATCAGATGTATAAACTCACGCCTATATCCCCGATGGGGTAGGCAGAGATGCTAGCACCCACATTTCGCCAGTTTATGTTTAGATCCCAATGTAATAGGTGGCGAGACCATTGCCATTAAATTAACCGGGCACTTATAAACCTGTGATAAATACACACATAACTTCGAAAAATCATTCAAGTAAAATATGGTTAATACATAAAATATTCATCAATAGAATATTTTATGTATTAATATTGACGTGGTGCTTGAAACTTTATTCTGTATACTTACAGCTGTATTTAGGATAGACAAGCCACCTCAAAGTAAAGTTTATCCGAGCTCTGTGGCCTGTTCTTTTTCCTTCTTTCGACAACCCGCAAGTTAGGTTTATTTACGCTCTGTTGACCGTACGAGGACCCGAACTATCTTTTCAGGATGATCCTATGCAATAAACCCACTGCTCTGTTCTCCTCGAATTCCTTTTGTGATTTTGTTGATTTCTGTTGCCGCTATAACAACAAATATTACAAATGGTACGGAACCCTTCGTGAGCCAGTTGGATTCGTACTTAGTCGGTTTATTATTAATCTTTCTGTGTATGGAGTTTCCCAATTGCATTACGTCTCTTAGTCTCTAAGAATGTTATTTTATTCCGCACGCGCCTGATTTTTAACACAATGTTCTTTTCATGATTGAGATTACATGGGTAGCACAACGGTAGTGATTGCTGGGTGCCGGATTCAACTCTTGAGTTTGACAAAATTATTATACGAACACCATCTCGTGGGCATCTAAAGCTTCCCTACTCCTCTTAATTATTAAGTTCACTTTCACAACAGTGAGCTAAGTCCTTTGACGTTGCGTTTCTCTTACCTTACTCTTGCGTTTCTCTTACTAGCATAAGTTTAACTGGTTTTCAAAGCATCAGAACTTGCCGGGTGTAATAATTCTTATTATATCAGACGAACAATTGTAATATTCGCGTAGGTGATTGAAATCTAGTCCACAACTTTAACATGTTAGGTGTCTGTGGGTAGAACTAACTCAAAAGAATTCGCGTGTACAACTGTGTATAGCAATATGCATTTTATTTCAATTGTACCTTAATGACAAAGTTCTACACTTGTGTTACTTTTTTAAGCCATAACGCCAACGATTTTACATATTCAATTTTAAAAAACGAGGAAAGGATTGTTTGTTTGTAATCGATAAACTCTAAAACTACTGAACCTATTGCCGGATCAAGAGAGCCAGTTACACTTTGTAGTTTGAAGCAATTTCCATAGTACGCACTTACGCGATGCGTAGTTGTTTGTAGTCATTGACCTAATAGGCGCGTGTACTAGGATGAATACCATAATGGCCTTAGCGTCCTTGACCGCTGTTGCGTTTTTTGATGAAGCGCTAACTGTAGACAGCCCTCCTAGGCAAGGGACAATTGGTTTGTGATCGTTATGTAGAATGGAATAGCATACAATACCTTTTTACCCGACTGCGCGACGCAAAGGAGGGTATTGTGTTTATCAGTCTATGTATGTATGTATGTATGTATGTATGTTTGTTTCTATGTGGCGTTCTAGAGGCCAAACGCGTAGGCCGATTTTGATCATTCTTACGTCAATCGATTCGTCTTAACCTTGCGAGTGTCACTAAAGACATGACAGTAATCAAAATTCACCACAGCGACAACCAGACGCCATATTGTCAAAATGAAAAAAAAAAAAGTCGATGAACTATGTCAAGTGGGGTGTCATTGAATAGGTAATTTTAAATCATATTTAGGTTTTTTTTACCATTTTTCATTTTAAATAATAGTTTAGGATATATAACTATTTAAAGTTGCTTAACAAAATATTCATTCTTGCTAATTTTCTTACTTATTGATTTAAGTTTATATTTTAAGTATAGACGATATACAAACAAAAATATTTTTGGTAAAAAAAAATAACTTTTCAATGAATCGTAACTAAAAAGTATAAAATAAAAAAATAATTTAAAGAAAAACAAAAAACCCGACTGCGTAAACTAAAAAGAATGAAACAAGCCCAGCAGTTTAAAATTCATACAATACTCACAGTCGGGGCCCATTCAAATTTTACCAATTAAATCTTCCCAAGGGGCCCCGACTGTGAGTATTGTATGAATTTTAAACTGCTGGGCTTGTTTCATTCTTTTTAGTTTACGCAGTCGGGTTTTTTGTTTTTCTTTAAATTATTTTTTTATTACGATTTCTTTCATCGGTAAAACGGGTACCCTAAATGCTGGTAAACAATATCATTTATTGTTGGCAGACATGTACTCTGCCCACCTGAGGGAAAGTGATGGCGCGCCTATGGACCTTTGCAACACCGGAGGCGTCACATTTGTGCTACCGACCATATGGACGAGAGCGGGGAAGGGGAAGAGGAGAAGGTTAAGAGAGTCTCTGTTCTGTCGGTGTAGAAGACAAAGAAGGGCTTCTCGGTCTTCCCACTGACAACACAAAACACTCCAGTGAGCTCTGGCTACCCTACTCACCGCAGGAAACACAACACAAAGTTATTAATACTATTAACTGCGGTATTTTGTAGGGTATAGGTACTTCCCCAGTCGGACTGCTCAATTAGAACGGGAAATACCGTCGTGTCCTACCTCCGTAATATGTAAGATATAAAACTTCCTGCTAAATGAAGGATTTTTGTTGTTAACTGTGTATAAGTACCTTAATATTATACATACAGAGATACGAACCGTATATGCCACGATCGCGTTAATTCTCGACCTGTCCTGTCCTTATACTTAATTGTAAACGTAATTGGATTTGGTTGCCCTCATTTATACTGGTTACCTAATATCGATTTTCTATCGAATCTATCGACAGCTTTTGTGGCGTGGCGGTAGTGAACGCGACTGGTACAGTCAGCATCAGATAGATATGTGCTTCCAAAGTAGTCAAAATTATGTAAAGAATATAAATTCAATTTTATGTTCGCAGACATATCATTCAAATAGTTGTAAGCATCCAGAGTGTTCAAAACATCTTCGCTGTAAGTTGTCAATATTATGTTAGCTGTTACAGTGTTCATATTAATGTTGTCAAATAGGACTTTCAAATGGTATCTATGCACCGTAGAGCCAAAAGTCATTAAGGCCGGCTACAATCCCCTTTTGAGTCATTTTCCTCAAAACTAAGGCCTGCCACACATAGTGCATTGTTAGTTCGCTCACCACGTGTGTTAAATGAATATTTAAAATCTGATGGCTTAAAACTAGTGCAACAGCTAGTCTAGTAAGAACTCACATAAACTACGTCAACGTTATTATATTAACGCAAAAAATCGCTGCGTTACCCATTTCTAGTAATATTGCACTGACTGTATAAATATAATACTGTATAATAAAAAAAAAATCTAAATAAAATAAATCAAAACAACGAGTTGTAAAAAAGAACTTACATTTTCTTAGAATCTAGTGTAACCACCGTTGGCATTGATTACATCAAGTAGGCGTTGTCTCATTGATCTAACTATGTTAAAACAGAATGAACTTCCCCTCAATGATACCCAAATTGCATTTACATGCATCCGTAAATTTTCGGTACTACGAGCCTGTTCATGATCCCACATTTGGACCATTCTACCCCAGACGTTCTCAATAGGATTAAGGTCTGGGCTTTTGGGAGGTAGGGTTATTAAATTTAACTCTCCGTTTTCAGAAATACAATCCTGAACCACTCTTGAATTATGTATAGAGCTTCCGTCTTGTATAAAAGTTATCGCCTCTTCAAAGGGATAAAATATTTGTGCTGTGGGTAACAACACCACTTCCAAAATTTCTTTATAAGTCAATCCATTTAGACGCCCACCAACTTCGATTAACTCACCGGGTCCAACTTCCGAAATCCATCCCCAAAAACCAAGCGATATGCGTCCACTTCTGTTATTGGGCAAGATATTTTCTTCATTATATCTTGTATTATTGTATCTCCACAGAGAGAGGCGACCATGCGTAGAGTTACAAAACACTTTTTCGTCAACAAAAAAAACCTTACTAAAATCGTAATCTAAATAGCTTAGTGCGAATTGGAGTCTTAAAGATTTATGCCTGGGTGTTAAATGAGGTTTTTTTTGCCGGCACACGATTATGGAGGCCCGATTCCGTAAGCCTTCGACGTATTGTACTTTGGGACATGCTATGAGTAGTCGCCAATTGGGAAGTGTTAACAAAACGGTCCACTCGCACATAATAGTAGTAAGGTAGTATGACATTTTCCTTAAAAGAGTTTCCTTTTCAAAGAAAATTCCATTCTATTTAGGGATGTTAGATATTTCCTTTCTAATAATCAAAATTTCTAATAAACAAAAGACATATCAATTACGTCATGCACGAAATGAGCAGGATGGATAATCAAGGAAAAAGGGAAACAAAATATTTATTACTAACATTTTATTCCAATATACACTCTAGCTACGGATATTAAAGATGACTTTCCTAATTGTGAAGATATTTTTGACTAGTATGAATGCATAGATACCATTAAACTACCAATTTGACAACATGAATATGAACACTGTAACAGCTAACATAATATTGACAACTTACAGCGAAGATGTTTTGAACACTCTGGATGATTACAACTATTTGAATGCTTTATCTGCGAACATAAAATTGAATTTATATTCTTTACATAATTTTTACTACTTTGGAAGCACATATCTATCTGATGCTGACTGTACGCAGGAGGCGCGCGGGTTTGATCCCCGTTCAGTGCAAATATTTGTATGCATGAATATGGCTATTTGCACTGGTCAGGTCGTGCCTCGACGAGCACATTAGGCCGTCGGTCCCGGTTGTCATACGAACATCTATGGCAGTTGTTACGTGTAGTTGGAGCCCTCAAAAGTCCGACTAGCGGACTAGCGTAACTACAGAACTTCTATATCACCAATTTGGTTGTGGAGGTTCGATGGCACTTGGCAGTCGCTTCCCGGAAAATATCTAAGTTTAGCCGCATCTTAGTTAGACTGGAAAGCCGACCCGAACTGAGTTGGGAATAGGCTCAGAACGAGTTTTCCTTTCGGTATGATATTTACAACCTTTGGGTTGCCAGTTCCTTCTGATTTGAAGGAACTGTTCATCTGATATACGTTAAGGCCACCCATCTCAATAAGTGCAAAGTGCGTCATATATCATTCGATCGGGGCATCTGCGTCACGGTTGTGACAGGAACACCGTTTGATGATTCATGGGAGGAAGGAAATAGTGTGACGTGGCGTTAGATCTTACGATAACCCTGGTAGAAGTCACAGGTTCTATATTTCTCTTCAGTGCAAATATTTGTGAAGCATAAATATTACTTTGATATGATACGACTTTTCTAAGGGTGTATTGAACCCTACTAACCTACAATATCACCTGCCAATCGATGGACGAGGGATGAGAAACGGTTTCGAAATCGGTCCAGTAGTTTCGGAACCTATTCGTTACAAACAAACAAACAAAAAACTAATCTTCCCTCTTTATAATATTAGTGTAGATGAAGCTACTCCGACCGATTCGCTACAGCAGCAGCGTAATGCACATTCAGCACTAATGTAGTGCCTGTATACCGAATATTTCTTCGTAAGGTTGATGTAACACAATGAAACACCGGCCAAAGGAACTTACTCCAGGCCAGTACCTATAACACAGAGTCAACTTTCCTGGCTTATAACGCAGTTGGTTAATGAGTCACTGTTTTCGTTAAACATTATTTACTAATGCAATGCGGGTTCCGAGTTGTGTAACAAACGAACTAACAGGTTTTCGAAACCAACAAGGCTTTGTATTCACAAAGGTAGTTGGTGTGTGCGAAAAAAATTCCCAATAGGATAGTTAAGTTGAATTTAGCAAAATTAGCTTAGATTCGTTAGTGGAAATACACCCTTAATTACTTTGGAGTACGGCCAGGAAGGGATGAGTTGGAAGACTAGGATTAGGAAAGTACCTACACAGAATTAGGTATGTGTGCAAAAATTCAAAATTAAAAAATAATTTATTTTTAATAGACCACTAAACGGCGCTTACCGTCATTATCAATAACATAATATTAAATTAGTGAGCAAATGGACCACCGCGCGCCGCCCGGTTCGAAACGCGACCCCGGCCTAAGAAAACTCCGCAAAGAAACTCAAGGGGCTTTTCTTTTTGTAACATGTACTAGTCTAGATATCACTGTATCTATATGAGTAGCAATTTGAGTTAACAGTTCACTTCCAAGCTTATTTATCTTATCATCCAAATAATCCTGGATTTCTGTAGTAGTAGTTTCTTTTTGACATACCTTTCTTTAAATTACATTTTTAAATTTTGTATAGGCAAATCTCTAAATTCATTAGGCAGCTTGTTAAATAATCACTGCCCGACTAGGGAAATTGTCTCCAAACCTTCAAAAGAAAAAGCCGGTATAAACATCTGGGGAGAAGAAATTCTTTCTTCATTTAGAGATAGCTTTGATCTTTAAGATGTTCATATAAATGTTAACGCAAATGACTCATTTCTCATGGAAATCACTTTTCAGAATAGATTAATTTTAAATCTATGACGTCATAATTTATGTTGATAACTTCATTCATTCGAATATAACTAAAAGTGATAACGGGTAATAAATTTCGGGCTATTGTTTCTGCTGGGAGAAAGTCGTTTAAAAGGATATATTATTGGTTTTGACCTTACGTCCTGTAGTACACAGTACACACGCCCAAGAAGATTATGTATACCAGTGTAAGTAGGACGTCAATCAATTATTTTTTATCTAATTCTTCTTTCTACTGGTCAATTATTGTCTGCAAAAATAATTGCAACTGAATCTATTTTTTATTGTAAATTTAAAAATTAATTAATTGGTATGGGAGGGGGGCTTTTACTACCACCTCTTAAAAAAGTAATGTTATTTCAATCTTACCTTACTTTGGATTCGAACCGTCAGAATACTAGGGATACTTGTGTGATATAGGTAAAATGCATCAATCAATATCTCTAACTGTAATGGATACATAATATTTTGTTTAATTTGTAAGTTATGTGTGTTTTTATCGCAGATTTATAAGTACCCGGTTAATGGCAATAGGCTCGCCACCTATTACATTGGGACCTAAAAACATAAACTGGCGAAATGCGGGTGCTAGCACCTCTGCCTACCCTTTCCGGGATAAAAGCGTGAGTTTATGTTATGTTTAATTTGTAAAAAATTACATTTGTTTTACAAGAAGTAAGAAATGTTGATGGACGGCAATGGTCCGATTTCTCACTATTAAAGTAAAGTAAGATTGAAATAATAAATTTCAAGAGGTGATGGTAAAGCCCCTAATACTATTAATTAATTATTAATCTTTTTATACTTTTTACAATTCCCAACACTTATGTAAACACAGACACCTTTACATGTGCATATGTAAGGTGTGTACTTATCTCTTTGGCCGTCTATACAACAACCGGAATCTTCTCCCCTTATCACCACGGGCACGACCCACCAATACAGGGCCACAAGTCCAGCAGACGACTTTATCACTTATCAGTCATTCACCATGACTGGTCTCCACCGCGCCAGTTCAGTCGCACGATCACTTATCATCTGACCTTCACTGGTTGGAGATAAGCAGTCTGGTTCAGAGTCCACTGATGCATGTTGTTTTTTTCTTTGTTAGGATAACACACAATAGTTGCAGAGACACGTGCTACGCGCCACGTTATGCCGCATCAGTATAATATTATGTCTAAGTACACCAGACAAAGGCAATCCGCCCCGTAATTTGTATTTAATTGGTGCAAAATTGCTCGGCTTCAAATACACTTAAAACCTGTTACATGTATAGTTTTGAGTTTTGAAAGATACGGTTTATTATAAAGATTTAAATCAGTAGCCTTAGCACGAAATACTATCGAATTCGTAATGTAAAGGTATCGACAGAACGGAGCATTGCGATTGGCGGGCTACACACGCACACAGGTTCATAAGAGGTAGACTGCCAATCACAATGCTCCGTTCTCTCGAAACCTTTACATTACGAATTCTATAGGAATTCATGCTAGTGATACAAAAACGTTTCAATAGATCAGTCGGGGCCTGATGGATATGCCAGAGGCTACTTCACCCTCGGCAACTGATGGCCTCCAGAGTGCCCGAGCGGTTTTGGTCGGTTCGCGTCCAACATAATTACCCGCGCTGACTTCGGCATCCATGTATCCGTGGGGACTACCGCACGGGAAAAACGCATTTTCACATCAATATTATACACTACTACTACAGTAATTTCTAATAATATGTCTAGCGGGACTTGCCCTCTGTCCTTTTGAAGTTTCCTCGAGCGCCCACGCCGCGAGCGCTCACCTGAGAAGACTCGCAACTGGATTATGCTATCATACTTTACTGATTAGTAGTTTTGACGGAACAAATTTACCGGTTCGGAGAATCCGGGATGGTGAACTCAACTACACTCCCGCCTAGTCTACAGTATGACCCCTACCAACAGGGTATCAGTTTGATAACCCCTTATGTAACTGGCGTCTATTGATCGTATTAATATCTTAACAACAATGACTAACTATGTCAGACCAAAGTGCGCCTAAAGACCGATTATGCCAATACTTTGGACCCTCAGATTAGCGTGTTAGATGTTACCAATGTTTAGTTTCGTGTTATATCATTGTTTACTGACACACTTAGATAATGAGCAATAGTATCGAGCCTTGAAGCTTTTGTTAAGAGATGTCTACACTGATACTTTTGACAGTGACAAGCACCTATGAGCACGTTTGTATAGTAGTCGAGGACGATTTAATATACTGACCATAAATATGACACTCGCTCAATGCTGTCGTGTCACTTGGAGCTGAAAATGCGTTATATAATATAAATGAACATTTGTGTAGGTCATGAATGCTTTTGGCAACTGCAAAATGTTTATGTAGTTACACCACACGAGGAAGTGCGCCAAGGAATTTTTAAATTTTGAAAAAATTTGATAAAACTTATTGACTAATTTTCTTACCTAAATTCTTGTACAATGGCAGTAATTTGGGGTATTCGTTTATTTTTGTTAACCCACTAAGTACGCACAAAAAGGCAAATGATATATAACGTGTTATGTATAGACTAATAGATATCGGTAATTACACATTTTGATGCGGTGCTCCTCTGGTTCATAAATGGGTGATTGTAGAGACGTAACTATATTCAACGGGAACAGTTGCCCTGTAGGCCTAAGTTCCTATAGGTAATATGCCGGTATATTTGGGCTATCGAATGGTAATAGAACTAGAATTTGTTCCGTATTATTTTCAGAATAAATGATGGTTGAAACCAAACCTCCAGCCAGCGGGATTATTTTTTGTTATGAATTTGATCACGCTGAAATGTAGTTCTATAATTAGGGCTATGCTATGTGAACACATAAAAGCCAAAACAGACATGGGTTTCATTCATGAAATACAGAAAATACACGTTAGAATAGAATTTAAAAAAAAAAAAAATCTCCATTCAGCGGAAAAAAAATTATTTAAGTCGAAAACAATATTGAAATGCAAATCATTAATTAGTGCTATTCCTTTACTTACACTTTTCGAACTTGCTTTTGTATTATAGCAGACTACAACTTTATAATATAATAATATAATATAGTCAGTTAAACGGCGGCGGCGCAGTGGCGGTAAAAATGTAATTTAATGTTATAATTTTTATGATTTATATTATTTATATGATTTATATGATTAGCACTAATTAATGATTTGCATTTCAATATTGTTTTCGACTTAAATAATTTTTTTTCCGCTGAATGGAGATATTTTTTTTTTTTTTTAATTTTATTCTAACGTGTATTTTCTGTATTTCATGAATGAAACCCATGTCTGTTTTGGCTTTTATGTGTTCACATAGCATAGCCCTAATTATAGAACTACATTTCAGCGTGATCAAATTCATAACAAAAAATAATCCCGCTGGCTGGAGGTTTGGTTTCAACCATCATTTATTCTGAAAATAATACGGAACAAATTCTAGTTCTATTACCATTCGATAGCCCAAATATACCGGCATATTACCTATAGGAACTTAGGCCTACAGGGCAACTGTTCCCGTTGAATATAGTTACGTATTGTAGAGGACATAATATACGAGTAGAAGTACTCTTGCCTCGGCATCACACAAAGGCTGTTCGCGCAAGAGAGATGTTAGTTGTTCATTTGGGTCGGGCGATAGATCCCTCGAACGCAAGTTGCCGCAGTCATTCACTCACGAGTGATCAACAGTGTGGACCAGGCGTTAGAATCAACAACAATACCGTATATAGTGTGTCAAGCACGTAATCTTTGATAATATAATTGATTACTGTTGTTACAAGGATTTATAAGTGCCACTAGAAATGATATTTCTAAATATGTCACTCGAGTGATTGAGATAACTAGCATCTTGATTTATCGAGTTTAAAGTATACAGTGAGTATCGGAAGAATGAACTATAAGTAGACAAGATTTGTATAAACTATAACATCAAAGGAAAAATAACTCAAAAACTATAATAGGTATTGTATCTTCGTTTTTATCTCGAAAGTCGACAAGTTGATAGATTGACTTGGAATTCTGATAGAACTTTGTTTCCTAAAGCTCCTACGGGAATGAGAAAATGTATCCTTGCCAAGCAAGGATGGGTCTGCTATACACATATACAAGGGCAGCATTGTCTCTTTGTGAATTCGTCATTTCGTGTTTGATCGTCAAGCGACTAGTGCCCTTAGCACGAAATACTATCGAATTCGTTTGGTAAAGGTATCGAGAAAACGGATTGGCATTGCGATTGGTGAGCTTCACCTACGCACTTGTTCACAGTAGGCAGGCTGCCAATCGCAATGCCCCGTTCTGACGATACCTTTACATTAAGAATTCGATAGTATTCCGTGCTAAGGGCACAGACGTCAATTCGTGTAAAGGATTTTCATAGAGAAATTCAACTATGTAGAAAAAAATAACCCCTTTAAACGTCCTTAGCACTGCACTAACTCAAAGTAATTGTACTATTACCAAATCTTTGCCGTCTCATTGTCCGATTTAGATTTCCTGCTCCCAACTAATTCATCCCTAAAAGTATGCCGGAAGCCCACATTTCTCCTAATTTTTACAATTTTGAATGACAGGTTTAAATGATTTTTAAACAAATGTAGGTAGGTATTTAAGAGTGGGAAAGACGAGACCGCACATGATATGTGCAACGTTTTTCATTGTTTAACGGTTGCAATACTTGCAATGCATTTTGCAACACTCTTATTGTCTCTTGCCCACCTTGAAGGAGGTTATTGCCTCACTTATACACCTTAACGAGATTTTCAAAAAAATTTGCACATTTAGTTTTAAATGAAATTGAATTGTTATAGCCGTAATCTGTAAAATGTGGCATGCATGATAATTACTTTAAGAAAGTTGCAATAATACTTTACTTTACTCAGAAAAAGACTCTTGACTTGAATTGACCAGGACTCGGTAGTCTTTAGATTTCTCTCTAGATAGTCTAGAGACTTTGTGTAAAAAAAGAAAGATGAAAAAGTCGATATTTAAACCGTATATTTTATTTAAATGAAATTCCACAGCAGTCCCTCCTCCCTCAAATTGAATTTAACAAGCCAAACTTTCCGGCAATTGAAGTAAACAATTTACCCACATATTGTATTAAGGAGCGGCTGTCCCGCCTCTATTCTCGTCCTGGAATATGGACTTCGCCCCCTGTATCGAGCCGGGCCATTATCCCATCGCGTCCCGTCTGCGCAAGAGACGCTTTCCGGCGCGTACCATCCGTTATCTCGTAGGGTGACCATACTTGAACCGTCAGTCACGGGATGTCGATGCACATTGAACTAAATTGTAGGGAGAAAATTATTTTTGACATAATTGAACAAATGATTTAACTTATAAAATAACAATATAATAAAGTGGCTGTAGTCGTTATTATTTTCGTTTTTACTGCGGTCAGTCTTGGAGACAGTCACACAGACAGACAGAAGCCATGATATTTATAACATAAATTTTAAAGATATTCCAGAAGAACAACAGGAAGTGAGCAATTGGTATTCGTGAATAACATCTCCTCATTACCGGTAGCTGTTTGTTGAACTTTGAACGTAATTTATTATGTAAGCATCACTCTATGATAATATGAATAAGGTATACTTGAAATTTATTTAATGTCGTACCAAAAGGATCCAATAAATTAACTTGATAATTTAGCTCATCTTTTGAAAGAAAGAAATTTGATAAAGAATTAAATTATGCCATGAACGTCAAACGTAAAATACAATAAAATTGTAACCACAAAAATACCAGAGATGCGTCATTGGGGGCAGTGTTACGTACGAGTATGTGGGGTAAATATGTGTATCGTAGTCATAGTTTTCCTATGATGAATAAGCTGGCTCAACGGGAAAGTACCATTTTGTATTCATGCTGTATTTCGTACGGATTGATTCCCTATTTTAGTTCTTTCTATCTGCAGGTTGCTACAGGGTGGGTCAAGCTGAGTGCCACCATTGTAGCACTGTACGTATTTGCAATTGTGACTTCGCCTTCAGCTTAACCCCAGGCGAGGTGAAGTCAAATTAACGTGCCATAAATAAAAAAAAGGAATAGGAATACATTATTCGTAGGCAGCAAAGCGATTTATAGCTTCGGTAAAAGCTTTTTTACCACTTTTTGGTACTGTTTACTTAATCATTCAGTTTTTTAACTTTATGCTTTTAGCTTTTTAGAAAAGGTTTCCGCTTAACCCAATAACTAACCAACGGGAATGAAATTGCACCCCTTAGGAATCCAGGGCGTCGCTAGTTTTGTGATACAATGATGACCAAAAGTAATATGTGCCGGTTCTTTAAATCCATCGAAAAGTGTAAGCAGCACGAACTAATGCAATCACAATGTGAATTAAATAATATTTGATTGCTACCAAGATTTGGATTATATTGGAACCACACATTTAATACGTAAATGTTTAGCCGTCTTTGTCTAGGAAGAGATATTTGTGTCCATTGTCCTCAAAGAACAAATCTTCGTGGTGTCTCTAATGGAAGCGTGCTTAGATCATTCCGCAGCACGTTTCGTCCATTGTCTCACGTGTGTAGGAGTTCTTATAAGAGCACAACAAATATCATAGTCATTTGCATCCGCTGCTCATTTGGTTCTTATTTCATTGCGTTAATGGTTATTTTCATCTGACAAATACGCCAGGATGGATCGTCTCGATTTATTCTCGGCGAATTATCTTATTCGCTGTTTCACAGTGATATACAATCTGTTTCTATTGAGCTTATTATGTCCGATGAAATTTTGTTATCAGTAGCTTTAATTTTACAGGGTCTTGCGATACTGTTTTTTATGGTGGCGTTTATAACCAATCACTTCGTTTCAGTTGATGTTTTAATGGTTACTGATAAACTTACGTGCACTATATGACCTTTGATACTTGAATAACTTCGCCTTTTGCTGAACTATGAATACCAATACCCTAATATGTATTATGCATTTTTTTTTGTAATTCTTCTATGCGGTTCTCCTCTACTGAGGCTCTATTGCAAGTACTGCACCATGGCTTTATAGACTTACATTGACCGAATTTCAGTAAGAAACCAGTCTTATTAATTGTCCCTGTAGTAAAAATACCAAATTAACCATGTGAAAAAAAGGCTGATACCACAATAACAGACGCCTAGATGAGAAGCACTACATAATATAAGCTTCATATTAAACCCATTCAGCTCAGCCTGAATACTGCAGAAACCTTATTTTGTTTATAGATATTTATCATCACTTCATTACAAAACCCATCAGTTTACGATACGTAATCCGTATCCTATGTTGCGTAACTTTTACACCGGTGTAGCTATCGGTAAGCTTAGAAAGAGACGTAATAGCATCTATAATTTGCAGATATTTCGCAAGCAGCCCATGTTGTTTAGTACCACATATCACGTATATTGCCTATTACGGTGTCTGGTTTTTGGTTACAATGATTACGAATAGAATAATCCAGAATAATCCATATCATCTCATCAAGTCATAATTTTGCCGTGTCAATACCCTCTGTAGTTTCGGGGATTCCCTTTCTAGGTGCGAAATCCCCCGTAGACTCCTACGAGTCCTCCTGTCGAGTCGACAGCATTTCCTCTTCTATCAGAGTGACAGAATTGGTTTTAAGTTGCCATCTTGGTGTAGTAATTTATTTCACGACAGCGCTGCTACTCAACATATTTTGCGCTCTTCGGGAAGACTTACTTTGTCCCCCGTATGGTTGAATTTTCACATAAACTCACCGTTAATCTCTGTGCTGATACACGAAGGGGTTTATTTCTACGCAAAGGTTAAGTTATGAATATTTTGTAATGACGATTGCATCTTGCGCATTAATATTTCGTGAAGACTCCAAAGGATTTAGTCTCAAAAGGTTCATGGTTAAAAATAACCTGTGGTTGAAAAAGGTTCAAATGTCTAAAATTCAAATCACAAAATCGTGCAAAATAATGTACAAATTGCACAAAAAAACAAATTTGAAAACATGGACCTTGAAATTTTAAACAGGTTGATATTTGTTAGCCCCAAGATGGTTTTCGGGCCTTACCTGGTAGCCGATACACCTGTAGGTAGATTATGTCCGAGAATCTGCAACAGGCTTTCCTTTCGAAGTAGGGTAATTATTTTGCAATTCACACATTTATAGATGTTTTACAAAATTAGGGCTTATTGTTACTTGAATTTGATGAGATTTTAATCACAACCATATCAATCAATCAATCAGCCTATCGCAGTCCACTGCTGGAAATAGGCCTCTCATAATGTGCGCCACTGCTCCCTGTCCTCTACCCTCAGCATCCAGTCTGTTCCAGCCGCCTTTTTCAGGTCATTAGTCCATCTGGCTAGGGACAACCACAATATATTATTTGGAGACTTAAACCTGTTGAAACTAAACCCTCCAAATGTCATGTTCTATTGATTTGATTACACGACGACCTTCCATAATACCGTCCGTTCGTACCTGCTCGGAGCTCGGAGCTCGGAGCCTGAGTTAATGGAATCGGGCGGAATCGTGTTTTGCGGTCGAGCGAGTGCACATGTACCGGCGAGGTGTTTGTTTGGTGTAGGGACTGTATTCACGGCCGCCAAACAGATGCTTTCATGATATTAATAACTAGACGTAAAAATAGATAGAGGCTCGGCATCTACAGCGTAATAAGTACAATGGATATATATTTGCAACACTGATGTGTCGGAAACTGTTAGAGTTTAAATGCTGTATGGTTCTCTCGGGGTTTAAACACCAATATAAACCTAATTATGAATAGAGAAGCAGGTAATGCCTCAGATGGAACTGGAATTAGAGTTCGATTAATGGTTCCATTAAAAATGTCGCCAGTTCAAGCAGAAGGGTTATATGACTTCATGACACTCAAAGGAGTATGGCGGTAACCATAAAGACACAGTAACAGCCTAATGTAGATGTTTTTAAATTTATTTATTCTACTTAGACGTACTCAACTTAAATTATGGAAAATAGCTATTGGATCGACCGCCATAACTTTGCGATCAAAGCATTGGCAATCTGTTCAGTTGTGCCTTGTAATCATAGGCAATTCTCGTCAGTCATTCATTAAATTACCGATGCACAAATCGTATACTTAATTGACGTTTAACCTTGTTTTATAATTCAGAATAACCATATCGTGATTTTATTAGGTTCGCTTAGAAAAATCAAACCAAGCTAGGGTCGTGAAGTTACACAATATCATCTAAATAAGATGTTGTTAGCGCGAATTCAAAATATATAAACGTAGCTTTATCACACTCTCAAAGATGTGACGTGTTTTACCTAAGAGTTGTCTACAGTAATCACCGCCACGTGGGAAATCGCCTGATCACGCCACCGATCCTACTACGAACTACAAATTCACTGCGGACAAAATAAACCAAGCCAAAATCAACTCGAATTGTTCTCATTCCAGCGAGAATCTTATTATCAGGAACAAAGCGAGTTGTTTCTAACATACTGCGCCGTGAGTTCGTTGTACGTGGTACAGGCCCTTCACTGGGTCCACGTCATTGCTTTGCTGCTGTTCGACTCAGTTTCCGAACGGGCACCGTGCCGGCCGCACACTGTTTGTGCTCGATCTGTGAAATTAAAAAGTAAATATTAAACGCTGTATCGAGTGGCTGTGATAGTCTTTATGTGATATTTTTTTATAGGTTATCTGTATCTGCTAGACGGTGAGTACGTTTTTTTTTAAAAAAGCGAGGCTATCGCTATATTGCTGTTAGAATATTAGGTACTTCAATGTGAACGCGTTTTTGTAAAAAGTTAAAATTGTATTATTGTGTAAATAAACGTTATTCTCGATATACCTGCTACCTTTTGTAAGTCATTTAACATTGCATGGAGCGTATTCATAAGTGCGTACGTAATACTCGTAGTAATGATTCCATAGTCCATACAACTTTTTATTTGCAGCGTAGTAAAAGTTCAACAAAGAAAGGCGGCAATTATTTTTTACCGTTTCACTTTTTGTCTTCAGAATAAACGAAATTCTAGATGAAAACATTGACTTGACGCAGACGTATTTTCACTGAAGCTATGGGTATTATTATAATCAAACGTTTTTTTAAAAGTAGGTGTCACATACATTTAATTAATTATAAGTGCAGTATTGTAATCTAAGTCTGTGCTAGGTGTTGCCTTGGTAGCTAAGCTAATGCAACTAGTGCAACTACTGTGCACGAGGTCTTGTGTTGGACTCCGAGGCCAGGCAGTATAGGAATTGCTACATCCTTCCCGAATATCTTGCCGTGAATATCTAGGTAGATACAATTATTTGTATAAGAGATTAAATTTTGACCAAGCGAGCGGAGGCAAGCGAGAGTCTCCTGTTTCGACAAGGTGAACGATTTTGCTTCTGTCCGATGTAGTTCTGGGTATAGAGGGTGCATTTCTTGACCGAATTTCACTAAACTTAACGTGTTCTTTGATTTGAAACACACCTTTTGTCAAGAGCGTTTTGGTAGGAGGTAAATGGGGAGAGATGAAGTTTACACTCGCGATATGTTTATAGTGTTCATCTTCATGATTTTTGACTGTAGCAAAAACAGCTAAAGGGCAAGATTCCTCTCATCAAGTTTCTCTTTAGTATACTAGATAGTTTTATTAGGTATATTAGGTATACTAAGTTAGTGGTGTGTTCAATGTTCTTGCGTACCAAATCTACTATCCCATTATTTGAATTAGAAAGTTAGGCAAATAATTTATAATAGCAGCTAACATCTGGTGGAAACAATAGAATTCTTACGTCAATTAATTCAATCGCACAGTATGGATTTCTGACAAGTTTATGTTTTACACAATAAATAAACAAATATTTTACATGTATTATGTGTTTCGAGGTTTTTAGACACTTTGCGCCAAAAATGGATCAAGTTCAATGAATCCATGAACATACTCCATAATAATTTTCTTTAAATTCCAATTTCAATGTTCGCTCTGGTTTATTTATATGGCGATTAGGAAATCCAGCCAAGATGAAGTAAAGACATGTCCAAAATTTTCATAATATCTTTGAAGATTAAAATGCTAAAATTACATAATATTTCCAACATTTAAAGAGAAAAAATCTGCTAAAGGTTAGTTGTAGCAAAAACTGCTCGGACTTTATAGCCAACCCATCAATTCAGACAGGTTGATTGATTTTAGTATGTCTTAATTGCTACAGGTCGTTGTTTCTTTAGATCTTTTTTGTTTTACATATAATGACCAATTTAAACATGAGAATCTTATCTTATATTTATCTAATTGCACGAAGCCGGTGGGCCTCAGAAACTTTTTTATCATACACAAAACATTAGCACGAGGTGCCATAGTACTTTTACAACGTAACGGTTTGACACTAGGTGTTCAAAGCTTCTTCCAGTTTTATTTTTACGTTGGATCTTGTACTATGATGTAATAATTATTCATAATAATGTTTTGCTATGTGTTCAAAGTTGGTATTTTTTGTTGCGTGTGTTATTGCGCTGAATGATCCACAACAACAACGCTCATACTATTATTATTAATTCACTAACTTTTTCTACATTTAACTGCCATTTTACATAACATAAACTTGCGCCTATATCCCCGAAGGGGTAGGCAGAGGTGCTAGCATCCACGTTTCGCCATTTTATGTTTAGGTCCCAATGTAATGAGTGGCGAGTCTATTGCCAATAACTGCCATTTTTTATTTTGAAATATTAACTCGGTTTGCACGTGATAAGTGTGCGTTAGTGCCAATTCTATTGCTACACAAAGTTACTAAACTAGTTTGACTGCACTAAAAAGTACAGTGATCTCCTTTTCTGTCGACTACAAGGCAGGGGAAACAGTATACAGTTTTATCCTGTTAAACTTATAAATTTTCGTACCTAAAAGAACATAGTTTGCACAAATTATCAGGTAAATTAAGTTTAATTTCTTATAGAACGCATAATGAACAATAAACAATACATTCGTCTCGCAAGATAACGAAACAATATATTATTACTACGGTAATACGGTACGGTAATACGGGAATTAGACCTCTGATACGCCAGAGACCTAATTCCCGTAACATTTACGCTGATTACGAATCGATTGCAGTTCGACTGCGAACTGCGACCAATGAAATTGCGAGAGAGGTGACGTCTTGGTCATCTGACCACTTTTTTGGGCGATCTTATTGATCGAAGAGATATTTTCCATAAACGTCTACTTAGGATTAAAGTTAGCGGAATGAGGCCTCTGATTTACCATGTGATAAGAATCACGAGAAGGCGCAAGTATGCGATATTTCGTGCTTGTCAGTTTTCAAATGACAATATGAAATTCAACAAAAAAAAAATGTAAATGATCTACAAAAACGTTAACAAAAACATCCTATATAATCTGACGATAGATGTATCGTAAATAATAAATTGTAATTATAGACTTGACTTTTGCCCCATAGTACTAATTCCATAGTTCGATTTTTGAACTGCAGATCAATAATCAAGTTTTAGTACTTGGCTGTGGTTTTTATAATCGTTTTTAAAAAAAAAAACAATACGGTATTAATGATTATAAAAAAACAAGGAGATAAGACACCTTCCAGAGGTCGCAGAAATGCGCAGTAATTAGAAGGCAAGTGCGAAACATCTGTTGTTGTTGCTGTTATGTGCCCTTTATAGGACGGAGGCAGTTCGTTGATCCTACGTCTTGCCTTGTATTCGCACGTCGGTTTACCCTTCGCAGGTTATAATGTAGATACAGTTTTAGTATGACAAAATAGCTATGATATTTAAAACTGTTTTCTCACAGTGGGATGTTGTAGGTAGAGTGTCTAATGCAATTTATAACGGATTGCAGATATACGGGTAAAATATATTTTATGTTCATTGTTGATACATTGACGGCATTATATTAAAGAAGTTTACACCCTTTTCGTTCGTAAACGAAAAAGTTCCAACTCACAGCAGCTATTAAAAGTTAGAGTCAACTTACGGCAAAATTTTATTCACCATCATCATCATAGCCATAGGACGTCCACTGCTAAACATAGGCTTCCCCCATCGACCTACAATCCGCCCGGTTGGAGGCGGTCTGTATCCAAAGAAAAAATGTTACTACTTACTATGTAATCTCCCGGTTGCCATACAAACATCTATGGCAGTCGTTACGGGTAGTTGGAGCCCTCAAAAGTTCAACCAGTCAAACTTGGAACTTCGATATCTCCATTGGTTCATTGGTTGTGGAGGTCAGATGGCAGTCGCCTCACGGAAAATATCGAAGTTCAGCCGCATCACAGTTAGACTGGAAAGCCGATCCCAACTGAGTTGGGAAAAGGTTCAGAGAATGAAACTTACCTACAATGTAATCTCTACTACTACTATGTTTTGTCTACTTAAAATTCTATGAAAGATTTTGAGAAATACTATTCGAATGTCTTTTGCAATATGGCTTTGAACTCTGACACAGGCTCATAAAGAAATCTGCTATCAAACACATCTTCATTGTGTAACGATAGTTAGGTATTTATTTTTGTTTTCGTGTTTTTTGTAAATTCAAATATGTTAGCGGCCTGTTCCGAATTTACTCCTATGGGGTCCAATTTGGAATACAATGATCCATTAATTTTATAAAGAAGCCGTATTGAATTTCATGATTCTATCTCCAACAGTGACTAATATATAAACTATCAACCCCTAATTTACTTTCGAATGGTTAATACCGTAAAAAAGCATTAAACTTATTTTCGTGGGTAGTAGTCAGAAAGACCTTTGAGTTCAGATCCGAAAAAATATTCGTGGGTAGAATATATAAGATATTTTTGAGAATTGAGAATGGAATACTCAAAATTTTTAGATACACTTATACACGTGTACAATTATTTTTAAATAGCAGCGGGTATACTATAAAATGTCGTACAACTTTTTTTGAGTGACATATTTCAGTAAAACTCTTCATCCCTTATTTCACCCCGAATGTGCCCCTAGGGGTGAAGGTGAACTTTTGTACAGCATCCAAAATTCAGTGAACTGCCAAAATTTCAATTTTGTAGCCTCAACCGTTTAGGTTCTGCGTCGATGAATCACTCTCTCAAACTGAATAAGTAATTATAATAATTATGTATCGAGGACAAACTCTAAAAATAGCTCTCAAGTAAAAAACCATCGATGTAAAAGACCTTTGGAACTAATAAACCGTGACCATAAGGTTATCACTTTATGTGGCTAGAGGTGCGGAGAGTGCCATATCGACTTGTTAACCTCCCGATAACCTGTGATGCCGTCTGAGGGACACTCTTCCACTCAAGGATGCGGTAACTTGCCCGTAGCTTGGCGGATGTCACTTAATTATCAATAAATATGTTTGTATTTTGAACTTATGGAAATGTTATTATCATTGAAGAGATGACGGAAGCTACCTAGCTTATATCGATATAATAATTAGTGTTGTGACTGCTGTATACTGGTAATTATGAAGTTTACTGTGAAATCTGTTTATCAGGAAGTAACAAGTAATTTATGTTTTGAATAGTTTATTTACTCTATAAGTGATTGCATATCTTTACACTTGTATTCACGTTGCGTTCATTTTGGTTCTATCACAGATCAATGACCCTTACCTAAATGTCATATGATGTCTACTTAGTAGAATATAAAACCGTCTAATATTTACTACCTACGCGCGAATCCAACATTAAGATTCGGGAAGTGACTCACAAAGACAACAAAAGCTAAGTTCATCGGCACTTCTTTTTATGGAAATTGGCATTTTAGCACGTAGCACTCACGAGAATAAATTTGTTATACGACAGTACAAGGAATTTTTGTTATTTTTTTCATACAGATAGTATTTTCAAGGGTTCCACTTCCACTAATATTTTCGGGGCCAAAGACAATTTCACCTAGTAAATAAAGAACGATGCTTAGACTTTACTATCGGAGTTGGGTCGTAAAAGCTTTCATACCAATGAAAAACATAAAAGCGGATCCCGGCCTCCTAAGTGCAATTTTTGATGGAAATTCGCTATGAAGATGATGACCTTGAATAAATAGTATTCTTGTTCATAAACCTGTAAGAAACTATTTTGAATTCGGTCTACATAACATTACTATCTCTGGGATGGCAAAGAAAGAAAATCATCACCCTATATTGTTCGAAAAGTGTCGTAACGGACACCACGACTAACGGAAAGTGCATACGATATCACTGCGAGAGAAGGTAAACTCTAAATAAACTATGTACCGACGACCCGTCAGCGTGGAAACAGTAGGCCAAAGCCTCTCATCATTGGGATAGGCCTATGATGTGTCCAGTAGCCTTAGCACGAAATACTATCGAATTCGTAATGTAAAGGTATCGACAGAACGGAGCATTGCGATTGGCGGGCTACACACGCACACAGGTTCACAAGAAGAGACTGCCAATCACAATGCTCCGTTCTCTCGAAACCTTTACATTACGAATTCGATAGGAGTTCATGCTAGTGCTACAGCAAAGAACTGCGATAGATTCATTGAAAAGATATCCATCCTCCTTTAACTTTTCTGCGGGTTTCTCCAATGCTAACTGCCTGTGATGTAAAGTCTGTCCTTGTATATTATTCACGGTAACATCATAATGAACTAAAACATTTTTTACCTCAAACCATTATAACTACAAGGTAAACTGTCGCAGATGTCCTACAAAAGAACTTAATGTCTTACGTCACCGGTTACCGCGGTTCACTGAGCGCTGCTAGAGCTGTGATAATGAATCTTGTCAGCTATTCCGCTTCCAATCGATTCAAAGAACGTACTACGTCCGCTTCCATTCAGCGTTTAAATGAGGTTTATGGGTCCAATTCGTCACACATTGCCGCGTCCCGATCCTAATTGAGGTCCAAAGTGCATGTTGTTATTTTGTTTTCAAGTATCCATGATGTCACTGGCGAATCTGATGCTTGTTCACATTTACAATTGATCGAGTGGACTTTGAACTGCATTGTGTGTGGCTTTGAGTGTAGGCTGAGTGCAGAATAGCGTTCGTCTGAAAATGTCTTAAGTATTTATTTTTACTGACAAAATCTTCAAAAATAATAAGTTACTTACCTATGACGTGGTGTTTGCAGTTTTGATTGGGTAACACAAACTAGGAAAACATGGTCACAAGGTTCATTGATACGATTATCTTTCCATCCATCAATTAGAAGAGATCGATCATTTCTTTTTGTAACCGAGTTTTTTTAACCTCAAAACCACGATTCCTTGTAAGAATAAGAATCGCATATTTTTGGCCAAGATATTTTTCGAATACGTGTGACTTATAAGCCTGCTGCTTTGGGTGTGTTAAGCGGGACCTGAAGGATCACCTTGACAAGGAACCACTGTTTTGGCGAATCGAACATTAGCAAATTTAAAAAAAGAAATATCCCAACGCAGTAGGTGTTGTTAGCAAGTGTAGTGTTTACACACAGTGTGTACCATGCTTAATAGACCGGTAGCGGCTCGTCACGTGTTTGCCTTTATTCCCGTGTTGTGCTCCGTTGGGATATCTCGTGCTATCCGTCTGTGTGTCTTGCGTACTAGGAGTGCAGACGATGACGTGAGTACGCTTGTTAATTTGTACCTATAGTGGATCCTGATTTGCGTTTCCTAAAATAAGTTGGACTGGTTTATTTGTTGCTCAGGTTTATTTCTTATTCAACTTCAAAAGAAATGATTATTTTTTTGATATATGACTTGCGCATTTATTTTATAAATAGTATACTTTATTAACCCAAAGACGGTTCCCTCGAGCATGAGAAATAAAATTATTATCTTCTATTATTATAACGAGATATACGAGTATATACGCATTGAGATATTACAAATACATTGTAAGGAGATGAAATAAATTTATACCGGCTTTAAGGTCTAATGCCACAAAAGATATCAAATGGATCATACAAACAATAGCCAAAAATAGTCTCAATGCCATGTTATGAAAATAGAAATGTTTATCACTAATCTATTTACTAGATAACCCATCCATCTCATTCAACGTGTGTTGTAATAAGCCTCAAACGGAAAAATCACCGACGATATCACTGCGAGATTAGAAAAAATCGAAGAATGCCGACCCCAACTGAGTTGGGAAAAGGTTCAGAGAATGATGATTAGAAAAAATCTAAAAAAATGTCTGGACCTACCAACCTGGCCAGCGTGGAAACAATAGGCCAAAGCCTCCTAACATTGGGAGAGGTCTATGTCCAGCAGTGGACTACGACAGGTTAATTGATTAAAATTAACAGCCTAGTACTTCCGTGACCGTCCTGAGACGGACATTATTACGAGTATCATGACAAATACTTTGAAATTTGAACCCTCAATACACAACATGCAGATTACCATCAGGTAGACAGTCCATTATGTCTTGTATGATCTCACCTCCGGCAATCAAGGACCCATGGACGGCGTGCGTTTTGGTCGGTTCGAGTCCGTCGTAATCACCTCCATCGGTTTTGGTGGAGGTGATATCCGAGGGGATTTTGCGCACGATAAAAAAAATAAAAAAAAAGGTAGACAGTCCATTATACACTTTAACCTTTAAAGGTCATCTGTCGTCACGTTTCCAGTTCTTAGTAAGATTAATTGTAACGTTCGTGTAATGAAGACAAGTAAGGAAGAATTAACTCAACGTTAATTAAAATTGTTTGTTGTGTCTACAGCTCGACTGTGTCAGCTGTTCACATTACTAATGTCTATTCAACGTAATTTGAAAACCTTTGAACCTGTAAATACCTACATATATTTTATTTTATGTACGTATTTAGACGTAATTCTGCGAAATTGCATATTATAATCACCATGTTCTTGCAGCGTAGCAGAATATGGCTACGTATATGGTAATGTTACAAATACCTGTTCTAAATGGCATACTTTATTGGAGCACATAAAAATATAAACAAGGCAATAAAAAGTCGGCGTGCCTTGCCGACATCTTTGAGGTTCGCTCAAGTCAACATCGCCTGCTGTGATGCATCTGATAACCAATAGACAAGGCTCTGACTTAGGCTCTCTTTTTGGAGGTCAGACGCAATTTTTTTCCCGGAAAAGCTAACACACTAATCAAAAATAAAGTGAACCTCGTACTCAGTGCAAACTTTGGACAATCAATCAAACAATTAGCCTATTCGCTGCTGGACATAGGCCTCTTCCAATATTGGGAGGCTTTGGAAGACTATGTCCGCCAGACGCGTTGGTACAGAATTTTATTTGGATTTTTTCTTCACTCGCAGTGATATCGTCTGCGTATTTTTCAGTTAATCGCCTCTTACTCCAACTCCCTTCTGATGCGACGGTATGGTAATATTTTTGCTTCGCCATTCACCACCAACCTTAAGACGCAACTGAGAAATCACCATTTATCTTACAGTGTATCTCCTGTCATGATTATATTGACTGAGTGAATAGCCACATGCAGCCAGTTAATATTGAGGTACTATATATGTGCAGTAGGTGTACTAGGCATTAAAGTGTTGGATATCGCGGTTACAAATTGAGCTAATCGATCGACTCACGTGTATGGAAGCGTTACGTCACCGCTTCTGGCTCCAGAGATGAACTTTAACGCCAACCGCAAACTAACTGTACTAATATAGTTGCTTTGTTTTGGAGTCAAGCGAGGAATTCTAAATTGAATTTAGTTCGTGGTTTTTGCCTAGACTAGATTATCGTATGTTAATCTTTACACGATCTTTCCAAGAGACTACAATATGTGGTTCTTCGAGAATAGCATTAGAAGGCTTACGTTTGCAATACCAGAGGCGTCACACTCGACTAGTGTGACGCCTCTGGTGTTGCAAACGTTGCAAGCCATAAGCCGCGGTGACCACTTTCCATCAGGTGAGCAGACGGCCGACACGGCGTGTCTACCACCTAAATTACCAACAAAATAATAACGCAAATGCTAATTTATGCACCTATTTCAAGGCCTACGATTCTTCATAGGCCTTGAAATAGTTGCACAAATTAACATTGTGGTTTTCCACAGTCACTGTTTTCATTACTATAGTAATCTGCTAAGCTGATTTGAGAAGAAACTCCTTTCTCCTCCTAATTTTACTTCTTTAAAACTGTCATTCCTGTAGTACCATTTCAAACTGGATGATTTTCTTTCTCTTATCCCGAAGAACCTTTTAAAAATAATGCAATAAAACATAACTAATCCTTATCACAGTCACGGCGTAAAAATCGCAACTACAACAGTAGTTAAATAGTTTTGTCATGACAAGATCATAACATAATAGTACGAGAGCCCACGACCAAAATTTTTGTCTCATAGCAATACGGCCAAAACCGCATCAAATCGATAGATACGATTATTCTGAACTCGAAAATACCAATATCAGACATTTTCCGCGTAGCGTTTGATCTGACCGAATTTTCAAAATTGTCAAAGAATTTTACCGAACTGCATCATAGCAATATGTCTGATTTGCAGACTGTAGTTGAATGATAGTTCTGAGATACCGGAAACATATTTTTCAGACGTTAGTGGTGTAGCGCAAACCCGTAAAATCACTTAAAAGAATTAAAAATGAGACAAAAAAAATGTCTCATAGCAGTACGTCTGAAAATCTTTTTTATTAGTAAATTTTGTTTATTTGATGCGAACAAAACAATTTTCAGACGGAAATGTGAACGCAATAAAGAACAATGGGTAATTTTGTATGGAACCCGTACCCACTTTGTAGCATTTTAGACTAGGTGTAATTTAGAAGAGGCCTAATTGAGTAACTCGAAAATAAGTGAACGAATGAATGAATGAATGAAAGACCGAAGTTATGATAACTTCTTTGTAACATTTTTAATTGCCAATAATCGCACTTTTTCTGCTTTTTGGACTAAATAAATAGGTAACCAGTCATTTTTTCTGTCTTAAGAGAGCGATATAGCTTCCTATCGTTGGTTTTTGGTACAGAAAAATATTAAATAAGAACTATCAATCTTAAATAGCACAGTTTTATTAAATTGTATTGTTACTTTCAATGATTATAATCATCCCAGGCACTTGCCGGACCTACGAAGTTATCTAGGTGCCTGCCAACACCTAAGTACCATATTATGCTAATAGTATGGGCACAAGCACCTAGAGTTCTCATACCCGTCATGCAGGAGCAATAATAGGCTTCGATGGCTTCTCTGCCGTGGACATTAACCTTGATTGAAATATATGTGTAATATATTTTATTTGACACGTGCCTCGATAATATGCGGCCTCTAATGAACGAGCAGTTTTCGGTTACTAGCCCATGCTGCGACATTCTAGGGCTACGGCTCGAAGATACCTCAATATTATATATACCATCTCCACCTCGCAAATGCTCGGCAAATCAAATCAAATCAATCAAATCTCCATCAACATTATATACCGCGTTCACCTTCCATTTTTTTGAAGCAGATGAGTAATAATAATACTCCAATCGTTAAGTAATACACTGAAGTCCGTTGTGAAAGCCGAGGTTGTAAATAAAAGTAAGAATAAAATAAACTAAGATATGCGCGAGCGCTCAAAATCAGTTCCTATCAGGTACTAACTACTGACGACACACCGACGCTAGCACAAAATAGTTCGAACTACCCACCTAATCGATAAAATCAAAAAAAAATTGAACGTGCGTGGGTCGATTTTACTAAGGATTTTCGGTATTTTCAACATCAAATATCTTTTTTCCTACATAAGTTACAAAGTTGCTCCAATACAAAAAATATCTACGTTTTCAAAGACCTTTCGAATGGTACCAATTTCAACTTGCTACAAACTGGGTACGTTCTGACCCATGTCCTTTGTAGACCGTTTTGAATATGTTAACAAATTTTACCGATCGGTATCATAGCAATATGTCTGAAAATTGTTGGACATGATAAAATAAGTTGTCCACATGTGCAAAAAATTTATATCAGACAAATTAAGTGTAGCACCTTCTCTATCAGACAACTTTGCGATACTCAGATATCATTTAAAAATCGTATTGAGGCATCTTGAATTTTCTGTTACAAACCAATGAATACGTTGCGACCCTGAATTTATTAGATGATAATTAACAAAGAATTTACCCGAAACCGTAACATTGAACTTGAAGAACTGAAATAAATCGCACAAAAGGAAACTGGGATGAAGTTAAAAAAAAACGGTTTATTCAAAGTTACAAAATATTCTCGTATTCAATCGCTGTCGGATTCGGAATCGTCGTCGAAACGTTAAACGTTATTTTCGTTTTTGGGAGTATATGCTACACTTAAAGTGTCTGAAAACAGGTTTTTGGTAATCATGGCAGCAATACGAAAAGTTGAAAAAAAAAATTATCCGTATTGCTATGATACAGGTCGGCTAAATTTGTTGACATTTTCAAAAATGCGCTCAGGCTATATGCTACGCGCAAAATGTCTGAAAACAAACTTTTTCGTAATACAATTATAAAATCTATGTACATTTTCACTATCAGACGTATTGCTATAATACCGACTGTCTTTTTTTTTTGACACAGCAGAAATAGCCTCCCACGCAGTTGCTACACTTTCGACCGTTACTACACACCTAGTCGGGTTCAGAATCATACAATCTAACGATTTTATAGGGTTTTTGCCGTATTGCTATGAGACATGGTTTTGGTCGTGGGCTCTCGGGCTATAACAGATAATTGCATACTCGCGTGATAATAGGGACTCGAAACATTATGTAATATTATTTACTCGCCATATCTCTCGTCACGGATAGAGATCAAATTATCTGACCGTAATTGGTTCACACAAGACAGCCATTAGAGCCTTTAGACATTTTGCTTTACTCAATTTTAGTCAGTGTATTCTCGTATAAACTCCCTATGATTTTGATATCATTCTTGAACTTGTGCATCATTTTCTGAGCTTGTTCTCAAATCGGTTGGGGTCGGCCTCGGCTTTCTAGTCCTAAGATGTGGCTGAAGTTTGATATTTTCCGTGAAGCGACTGCCATCGGACATCCACAACCAAACTCGCGATATCGAAGTTCTGTAGTTAGGCTAGTCGGATTTTTGAGGGCTACAACTACCTGTAACGACTGCCATAGAAAGGCAGGCGCCTCGGAGAACGAGCACACAGCGCGATTACACAGCGTCATAATTAATAAGTAGCAGGGGATGGTGTGGTGAAGATCTCCGTAGTATTAGTTAGAAATAAATATCCACTTTGTAGAAACGCGGGAAATAGAGTAGGAAAATATAACCAAATCATCAAAGTAATAGAAGCTGTGAACTCCCTGCCGTGGTTTTCCCAAGCGACTACAATATGGGGTTTTTTAAGAAGGGAATTAGGTTTCTCCAAGTTGGGCAGCGTGAGTGTAACGCCTCTAATGTTGGACACGTCCATAGGCCATGGTGACCACTTGCCATCAGGGGGGCGTGTACTATTTTAATAATATGTATAGAAGAAACGCCTGAATAGCAAGTTGAAATTTGTATTTTCGTTATTTATATTTAGTAAGAAACTGTCATCGTATCGTACCGTATTACGCGTGGTTTGTCGCCTTGGCAAGCTAAACCAAGTGTAGATATCCACAAGGTACCTCAGAAATAGTTTAGTATTATGGTTTACAGTGTTTACAGAAACATTGAATGTAAACACTAGTCCAGCTATATGGTGATTGAACGGAGTTTCCATTGATATATGCAAATATTCGCTACATAAACCTTCCATCGCAATTCATCAATACGTCATTGTCCAATGTTATGTACAACAACACCGAACTGTGCTGTACTTTGCACATCGTGTGGCTACATACTCGACTTTGTACTTACCATTAGCTCTTTATCCTTAAGGCCTGGTTCCTTATGACTAAATTGCCGTCAATACACTTCCTTCACACGTCACGCGCTGATTTCGTTTCAGAGATTGACTGTTTTTTTTTTAATATTGACGTGGGTGGAATCCCACTATTAGTGTTTGTATTATTAATTTAATTACAATATTAATAAATATATTATGGACTAAAGAAGTCAGTTAATCTTTACAAGTTAAATTTATTGGCATCAGTGATTTGCTTATTTGCTTATTTACCCATACAACACATTTGATTTAGTGTTTATTTGAAAGTACTATCAAGCAAGAAAATAATCTCTGGAGGGATAATTGCCGAAAAATAATGGGTGCCTTTAATAGCCACTGCAAAATACACCTTGTGCAAGATTGTATAATGAACGACCAAAATGCAGACACTGCAAGGAGGTCGATGAAACACAAACTATGCCAGTGTCACGCCCTAGAAAGACAATGAATTAATCTTCTCCGGAACGGGTACCCCATACCAAAGCATTACATGCACTTACAATTTAGAGAAATAGCCACTCTAATTGGGATGACTATCCCTCAACAAGCGTTAGGGGCCAGGTTGGGTTGGGTTTGGTGGATCAACACAAAGGATCCAACAAGGAGTCGAAGTGCCCGCGATAGCTCCAGAGCACGGACCCCAAAACATAAGATAAAGTACAATCGTGCATCCAGTTCACATTTTACTGACGACAGTTTTAAAATTCCAATTTGATATACTCGTACCTACTCGTAAATGTAACTGTCGTTGCTGGCACATTTCCAGGTCTAGGTTATTCATGTTTTTTGAAGAGCTGAAAGCGTCGAATATCAGATGCAGAGTACCTGCAGTCCGCTAAACAAATTGATCTTCAGGTTTGTTGTTGTTGTTGTTTGTACTGGGGTTTTCCGCACTTAGCCTCTTGATTGGGCCATTGTGCGTGAGGTGGTGCTTCTCCCCGCTTACTCCAACCATCCCAGTTCCTCCCAGAAAGCCAGAAGCTTAGAGAAACTTCTGCAGGCTTCCGGAAGCGTTGCCGGTGATTGGAGCAGTTGTGCCCGTTGATGCGCCACACTATTACATTCCATAATGACGTGTTGTGGCGTTTCTTCCGCCTCCATGCATCCTCTGCATCGGGGGCTGTCGGTGACACCTATGGTAAACAGATGTTTGTTTAGGGAGCAGTGACCCGTAACTATACCTGTGATTTTACGTATGTTGTCCCTATTCAATCTGATGAGGTTGCGGGCAAACCTTTTGGATGTTACTGGGACCGATTGTTTGGTTTGCTTGCACCCATCATCGTTTGTCCACTCTTTAAGGTGAGTTTCTTCGGTTTTTTCGCGTAGCCATGACCTTACTTGAGCCTGAGGTATTGGTAGCAGTGGTGTCGGTCCGTGTACCATTGTGTCTGATCCTCGTTTGGCTAGTTCGTCCGCTGCGTCGTTTCCTAATGAGTTGCTATGTCCCTTAATCCATTGCAAAGTGACCTTGTTGGTGTTCGCAATCAGCTGTAGTGCCTCGTGGCACTCTAAGATTAGGGCAGAGTTAATCGTGCTGTTGCTTAAGGCCTGCAGGACTGATGCGCTGTCAGAAATGATCCTTATACTGAGGTTTTTCACACTTCTGGCTGCTACTGCCTGTGCGGCTCTGGTGATGCCCAAACATTCTGCTTGGAAGATTGTGTTAAGTTTGTCTAGTGTTGTGGATATCTTAATGTTGAGGTCGTTTGAGAACACACCGGCTCCTGTCCCTTTTTTTGTCTTTGAGCCGTCTGTGTAAATTCTGACCTCATTCACTTTTGAGATATCTACTGGTTCGGCTTTGAGCTGTACATTGTATCTTCTGTCGAAGATATAGTGACATGTTGTTTTGTCCGTTGGTGCTTGTAGAAGTGGGACTTCTTCTATAGCGAGCCTTAGGATTTTGGTGTGCGTGGTTTCGAAGTTTTGTTTCCACAGTCCGTGAGACTTTAGTCTTAGGGCTGCTGCTTTTGCCTCCTCTTGGATGACTAGATCTAGAGGTCTTAGATTGAGTAGATATTCCAAGGCAGCAGATGGAGTTGTTTTCATACATCCAGTAGTAGCTACGCTAGCCAGACGTTGCAGGCTTTGGAGTTTTGTTTTGACCGTGGTCAGTGTTGTTCTTGGCCACCAGACCACCGATCCGTAGGTAATAGAGGGCCTGATTATTGCTGTGTATAGCCAGAGTGTAATCTTTGGGTTAAGACCCCATTTTTTACCCACTAGTCTTCTGCACTGATTAAATGCAATACACGCCCTCTTTGATTTGTTTTCTAGGTGGCTAGCCCAGTTTAGTTTGTTGTCCAACACCATGCCTAGGTATTTCACCTGTGTCGAGAGAGTAAGTTTGGTGTTGAATAGCTTTGGTGTTTGTAGTGCTGGAATCTTCCTTTTGTTGGTGAAAAGGACTAATTCTGTTTTTTGTGGGTTAACTGTTAAGTGGTGTTTTTCACACCATTGTTCTATTATCTGAAAGGCTGCTCTCATTATTTGACACATAATGTTTTCCGCACTCCCATTTATCAGAATTACTAGGTCGTCTGCATAACCAATAGTGGTGTAGCCTTTATCGTTTAGAGATCTTATCAGGCTGTCTACCACTATGTTCCATAGAAGCGGAGATAGGACTCCCCCTTGTGGGCATCCTCTAACCACTTTTGCTCTGGTCGTGGTTGTTGTAGCTTCTATTCGAACCGCCCTTGCGCTCACCAGTTCTGTGATCCAGTCTACTAGTACTGGTTCAGCTTTGAGGTTCGTCAGGGCGTGGTTTATGCTGTTGTGCATTGTCTTGTCGAAGGCTCCTTCAATGTCAATAAAGGTAGCCAGTGTTGATGCTTTGTTGTTTATAGCCGACTCTATTTTATGGACTACCATATGAAGTGCTGACTCTGTTGATCTGCCTTTCCTATAGGCATGTTGTTGGGGGTGGAGAGGATTTCTTCTTAGAACTCCATCTCTGAGATGTCGGTCTACTAGTCTTTCTAGGGTTTTTAGGAGGAAAGATGTAAGACTGATTGGCCTGAAGGATTTTGCTTGTGTATAGTCATCCTTACCTGGCTTTGGTAAGAATACTACTTTGGCTTCTCTCCAGTGTTTTGGTATATATTTGTAGGCTATGCATGCCCTATATAGTGGTGTCAGATGTTTTATTATCAGGTTGGGTTGCCATTGCAGGAGTGCCGGGAAAACGCCATCCAGCCCTGCGGACTTGAAGGGATTGAAACTGTTTATTGCCCAGTTTACTTTTTCCGACGTCACTATCTTGTCTGCAGTTTCCCATTCCTGAGTTGATGGCGAAGATCGATTTTCATCGGACCATGTTTGGTTTGATGTTATTTGACAACCGGGAAAGTGTGTTTCCAGCAATACTGCATTGGTTTCCTCAGTTGTTGCGGTGTATGTACCGTCTGCTTTTTTGAGAGATCCCAGAAGGTCCCTGTCAGCCTTCGCCAGAACCTTCTTTAGCCTAGCCGTTTGGCTTGTTGTTTCTATATTGCTACAGAAATTTCGCCATGCTTCGGTTCTTCGGAATCTGATACGTTTTTTGTAGTAATTTTGTGAGGTTTTGTAGTTGTCCCAGTCTTCCTGGGATCTGGTGTTTTTTGCTCTGTTGAAGAGTGCCCTTAGTTTCCTACGTAGACCTTCAAGTTCCTTTCCCCACCAGGAGCTTTTGGTCGGACCCTTCTGTTTTACAAGAGGACAAGTTGTCTCGTAACTGCTTACGAGTGCCTTTGTAAAGAGCTGTATGTTATTCTCTAAGTTTACGGTGCTAAGTGTTTCGTCACTCATCCTGGCTTCGTTTAGTGATTTGGTTACTATGGTTTTGTACCTTGCTATATCTGTTTTACGGGGATTACGATAGGGAGCAGGGTCAGTTATGTTGAAATTTAGTTGAAAGCATACGCGACGGTGGTCAGCAAAGGATGGCTCTTTGGATACGTGCCAATTTTTTATCATTTTGGTTGCCCCGTGCGTTGCTAAGGTTATGTCTATGATGGTTTGAAATCGTGAACTTACGAATGTGGGTTCAGTTCCTACGTTTATAATGTTCATGTTGGTTTGGACTAAGTATTCAGTAAATGACTCACCCCTTTCGTTGGTATCCTTACTTCCCCACAGCGGATGGTGCGCGTTGCAGTCCGCCGCGATGATCAGGTCCCAGTTGTGGTGTTCGCAGTGTTGTATCAGCTCCGTCAGCGGCGCGGGTGGAATTTCTTCCTCCAGCGGCATGTAGACCGAGGCTAACACAAGGACTGTTTGTTGGTCAGTGAGGGTTTTCACTGCTGTTTGATCTCTAGAACAGAATTGGTTAAGTAAAGTGGCATTTATGGACTCAGGCATGTAGATGCAAGTCCTCGGTTTTTCAACTGAGGTGTCGCTGAGTAACTTACCACCAATATTGGTTAGACCGCAGATTTTGTTGTTTCTGATCCAAGGTTCTTGGATCAGGGCCACGGTCTTGCTGTTTGTCTCCAGCACTCTTCGTAATGTGGCCGTCGCTGTCTTTTTGTGCTGGAGATTGGTTTGTATGACACGACTGTTGTTAAGGGCTACGCAGGACGTCATCTTCGTCACTGGTAGCCGTCGTGTCGTGTTGTTGCGGCTGCGGGTCAGTATCCATCACGCTCTGACCCTGTTGGGGAGCTGTGGTGGATTGGACGGGCGTGGAGGTCTCTCCTACCTGTTGGTCCGTTGCCTCGTCGGTTTCCGCAGTTGGTTGACCTCCAGCAGAGAAAAAGCGAATATGTCCACCGCCGCTCATGTGTGCGACTCGCCTCTCTCTGCTGAGGATGTCCTCGCGTTGGTCTTCGGGGATGCCGAGAATCAGGTGGACTATCTTCTCCGACGGATCACCCTCCGGTTTGTCCTCGAACGTCATGCTATAGCACTGCCACGTGTCAACTTTGTACCAGGGGTTCTGGGCACGAAGGAGTCGTTGCAGTGTAGCAGCGTCGGTAATTTTGGTGTGTAGGAGGAGCATAGCCCTGAGTTTTTTCTTCAACTCTGACAGTTTTACAACTGCCAGAGTGGTGTTGGGTATGGGTGATGTAAGTGTTTTGACCGCGTTTTCCAGCCAGCCGAGCGCGTTTTCGTCTTCACACCACATCGCCAGGGCGCCTTCCAGTAGGAAGGGCCGACCGCGGAAAGATGGAGCCCGTGCATCAGGGGTTGGCGGCGATAAGACCGTCTGAAGAATGCCATCGTCGATGGCACTCCTCAGCCGTTCCGCCTGTTCGGCCGAGAGGTCGCTTTGAGGAACGGTGACCACCGCTACTCTCAGATGCGATTTGCTCGCATCTGCGTAGCTCACCGTTCTCGCAGCTTTGGTGTCGGTTTTCGCGCGTTTGGCATCACCTCTGGGGGACTTGGTTTCGTCCAGGCGAGCACGTTTCGTAGAAACTTGCTCGCTTTTACCAGATTGCTCCTTTTCAGGAGCAGTGGGAGCCTTCGCAGCGTTCCGCCGTCCACGTTTACCCCTCGGCTTCGGCCTGCTGCCACTCGGATGGCTGGAAGCTGATGAAGGTGTTGTGCCTGTCTGATTTGCCTCCTGCACCGTGTCTGGCTCTTTCGAGCAGGACGGCGCAGGTTCGCGCTGTGTTTCCACTGCTGCGGTGGCTGGTGCAGTATGGTGCTTGTTTTGTGTTTGTTCCCTTTGAGCTAGCCTTCTCGCGCGCCTATTCAGGCGACTGCGTTCGGGTTTGCTCTCCGGGTTTGTAGTGTTTGTTGCGACTTTGGGCGCTGCGTTAGCTCTTCCCTTTCTGCAAGGGCGCCTGCGCGCGACCATAGTCCATTGTGGTGCTGGTTTGGGTTGTGCTGTGTTTATGGCCTCAGCTAGGCCGGAAAGGTCGAGGCTGTTATTGCCTGCCTTGGAGCGCGGGTTGCCCCCCCCAGAATACGCGGGGCTGGCCAAGGGTTGCTTGGCGAGGGATTCTCCACCTTGGGTGGTACCCTCCTGGGGTAGTATTTTTTTGGACTCGTCGCTCATTGTTTGTTTTTTTTTGGGCTTGGCGGGAAGCGCCGTGATGGAATTACCATACCTCTTAGCCCGGTGGAGGTATGGTGCCTACTTTTCGGGGGTATTTAGTGCCCCGGGGTCCGGCTGGGCCTGGGTGTGGTTATACCGCCACTGGATCGGTGGGGTAGGGAAATGAGGTGTGGGTTGGGTTGAGGATTGGTCGGATGAGGAGTAGGTGTTTTAGGATGGGATAGGAAAGCGGTGGGAGAGGATAAGAGTGGCCCGACTAACCCGCCGAGTTGACAAAGTTAGCCGCGCCCCGGTTTTTATAGGGGTCGGTACCCCGTGGTCCTGAGCGGAAGGTGTGAACAGGACCCTCGGCCCACTCAGTGTGGGTTTCGAGTTGGGCGAGTGGACGAGGGAGTGTGAACGCACTTCCCCGCCCCTCTTCAGGTTTTGGTCCGCGCCGGTTAAAACCGGAGCCCCTCATATCTGAGGGGCATCCCCTATCCGCCACCCGGGGACGCGCCTCGATGGCAGACCCAGAACTGCGCACGGGCTTCAGGTTTAAAAAACAATTGGAAGACGATTACGTGTAGCAGTGCTGCGAATTGAGGAGGTTTCGTTATTACAAGGATAGCATTTGAGGTTTTTTTATTTAGGGCACGTCAATTTTATTTCACCCCGTTTGATAGTAAGCTGAAGGCAAAGTCTCAGGAAAGAGGGATGTTTTTTCACGCCCCGCTTAAAGGACCCGAAACTGTAGGAAAACGGAAACACGTGAACTAATAAGTAATTCCAAGACTAATGCAGAGGAAAAACAGTATGTTCGAAAGCGGTGTCATTAACTTTCTACGAGGTAATGAAGGATTTTTTTTAGTTTTGAAGGCGTTACTTGCTCTCTTGTTTGAAATGGGGTTTTAAATGTTTGGCCCACGATCGTATAGTCGTGATTCTTTTTTAATTTCACCATCCGAACCACCGTCTTCATCCTAACCATCGCAGGTCGTCCGTGCTTTCTCACGCTGCTTGCTGTTTATCAACATATTGTGTGGAAACACAAAGTGGACCGCGCTCTTGTTGTTGCTATTGTTCTGTCACAATAGTGTCCTTATATTTGAATAATGCACCAGTTTCTCTTGTCTCCTACGAATTTAAGAATTCAATAAAGTTACGTAAAAAATACATTTCTGAAGCGCATACATAAAATATATACAGGGTGTAATAGGAACACCCCCGAAGCCGAAGGCCCCTGGTAGTACTAGTACACAACATATCGGCATGAAAAAAAATTTGGGCGAAGCATTTTTTTTTAAATTTTTTTTTGTTGTGTACCATGAGTACTACCAGGGGCCTTCAGCTTCGGGAGTGTTCCCCTTACCCCCCTGTATGTTGCCTTGAAAGATTTCCTACCTCTTCTTCTGCTGTTACACACGTCCATAGATCATGGTAACCATTTTCAATCAGGCAGCTTGTGTAACTCCTCCTAAGTGGTACAAAAATCATAATTTTACCTATATACCTACATAAAATAATAATAACCAAGACAAGACTTGTAGCTGGAATTGGTCAGTTGTAACGATATATTATTCATGATAATTCTCCTTTGAAATTGTTCTGTAATTGGTCAGATTATACCTTTGGTTGAAGAACTTTGTCCCAAAGTAAATTATACATTTCACTCTGTATTATTAGACGATTTCCAACTGATACGTTTTCAAATCTTCAGAAACTATAGCTATGGACAACATTCAGTATTATCAAAGTTAAGCCTGGGTTGCACGATCTTACTTTAACATTAACGTCAAATTCTATCAAAAAGATAGCTTTAACTCAGCTACTAAATACTCTGGTGCAACACATTTAGCCAAACCATTAGTATCAATGTTCCTGTTACTGTTAAATTTGACGGAAACCTTAACTTTAACAGGCCTTAGGTTTAGTTGCACACTTGCACCACCTACCTTATATTTGACGTTTGAGCGTGGCCGGATACAGTTAGCGTCAAGTTATGACGTGATTTTAACAATTGTCAAATGGTCCAACCTGTTTTATACCTGACCAGTACTTTAACTGCACTGTTAATGTTAAAGTACGATCGTGCAACCCAGGCTAAGAATTACACTTGAATTTAGCGATATATATAATGTACTTACGATTACTGCTCCTTCGAATAACAATGCAAAGCCATTGGATACCAAGCCAGAATTCACATAACTGTACTTCTGAGACCTAGATACCACTTGTCACCGTCGTCAGCCGTCTCGACGCAGTCGTATGAAGTTCACTTGGCAAGGCTAAATTTAGCCTGTGGGGGCTCGACCGCCGGAACACAATAACGCACACAAAATTGTGCTTTATATGCACTTTTGTTTACAGTTTATTACCGAAATAGAATCTATTTTCTATTGTATTTTAATTATTTCTCCGGTACTCGTCAATTTATTATATAGGCTTATAATGAAGACGGATTTTAATCACAAATCAAATCAGACATATTATGTATAATATATAAATTAATAAATCAATTTCGTCATTCCGAACACTGGCACCTACTGGCATATACCTACTAATTTATGAACTTTCGCATTTGTATCTAATAATAATAAGATTATCATATGTTTTTAAATTAACCGAGTCACGGCATGTAATCATTATTAATTAATAAGTACCTTTGCACTTAGAGTCACTTATTATTACAATATCTATTACTTAAATCATCGATTAAAGGTCGCTAATCAAAATTATCACTAAAACAATATTTGTATGTTTCCTTGAATTATCAGTCTGACTCATGTATTGTTGGGTTACCTACTAATATTGTATAATATATAGTTTTTTTTTATAATCATAATCATGCCAGTATCACCTTACTGCTTCCTACCGGTCGGACTGGAGTTCGATGGGGGGAGGCCTATGTTCAGCAGTGGACGTCCTATGGTTGAAATGATAACGATAATGATGATGGTCATGACCCCGTTAGACTAACTTTAGTTAAGTTATACTCAATTTAAAGAAGGCTAAACCACAGACCGATTATTTAAAATAGTTCTTACAGGCGTATGATAACAATAAATAGTTGTGGTATGTTCCTTTTTTAATTATTAATCCTCCCTTCAGTAATGTCATTAAAAATTGGTGACTTGGCCTACAAGAATACGTACGTAGTATCCATAATGCTTTTATAGTTACCAAAACTCGAAATAAAACCCTGTACCGACATCTGAATACATGCGTAGTATCCATTATTAGTTTAGTCAAAAACTCGCCCAGCGCAGCGTGGAAACAGTAGGCCAATTACCTCTCAACATTATGAGTAGTTGATTGTTTGAATCAAAGTATTATACTACTATTTCATGAGGAGGAAAACGATCCGAAGGATGTCGTAAGAGGCAAAGCCATATAGCCTCCACAATCTATAGTATAGGCGAAGTTGACGAGTTGTTAAACTTTTTAGAGCTTCCAACTAGTGATATCACTGTGAGAGAAGGAAACCTCAGATAAAACCCTGTACCAAACCGTCTGGCTAGAGTCAGAGCCTCACCATGGATAGTAACCAACTGGCGCATATGTCAAACACTAGACTATGAGGCTAATTGATTAATTGCCTTGTAGTATTGATAAAATATGTAACTATACTCTTACACTAATATTCGATTGGTGTCTGTCAGTATGCCTTCAGACTGTCTACCATAGCTACACAGATGTTTTCTTTTTATTTGCTGCCTAATTGGCAACAGCCCTAATTACCGCGTACGAAACACTCGGGTAGATACATACTGTCTTTGTATACTACTTCGGTATAGTAATTAATCAGCTGTTTATTAATTAAGTACACATATTATGCAATATTTTTCTATACTATTTTTAATATCGTAATCTTAATCGCACGTTCTTTTCGCGTGAAATTACCTTATTTTTTATGATAAAATGCTGCTAAATCATTATGAATCACAAACACTTGTGAGCATGGATTTCATCAATGATGGAACTGAGATCAATTAGTTTTAAACTGCTTTATCTACGGGAGGTTATCTCAAATTCATAGTTTCGACGTAGTATAGGAGATGAATTTCATAGACTAATACACGATGACCCATACGGATTTAATGGATGTTATTATTATGTAATGCTGATTTCCTATGTGAATAAAAAATACAAAATAATAAAGTAAAAATCTATTTAAGATAAACGATGTTTCACTGGTGTAGTACAGGCACTAAAACGTGATAAACCAGAGAACCATATTTTCACCGTTAAAAACTAACGTTAGTTTATCGAAATTTATTAACAGTATAATATATTTTGTTAAACCTGAGAACGTCTTTTTTCCGTGTCACATATCTCTGATATTTCCTTTTCCCCGACTACGGCAAAGCCAAAGGAGATTTTGACAGGCTATGTATATATGTAGGTTCACCTGTTCCCCCATAGCTCCGCAACTGCTGATTAGAATTGGATAAATCAAGTATAGTTTGAAGCGACTTGATCGTCCGCTGGTTATAGGCTATATAAAATGTTACTGAATGAAATGTAGCCCCTAACTGCCTGCCCTAAATGTACACAAATTAATTTTTAGTACTTTGTGGCAGACAAAGTACTAAAAATTAATTTGTGTCAAATATGTCGTGTTTGGTATCATTGGAAAGGGCGCTTTATTACACTCTTATTGTAATTATCTTATTATATGTATTGCTTCCAACATCAATATAATTGTTAAATACCTCATAAAGTTCGCGAGGGCTTTGTGACGACCAACAGTTCGTTCGGAGCCAATGAGTTGTACTATGACCTAATCGCAAACGAGTTCTGTTGGGGCTGACGTTACGACCATAACATTATATAACATACGTAACATATAAGTTCTCTAACATGATATGTGAAAGAAAAATATGTTACGCAAATCTAAGCAAAGATACGATGTTTTTAGCAGCATACAAATGGACATTGCTTTCCAGAGAGCACAATTTAAGTCTTTCGTTGCATGCTCTGCGAAAGCTATTAATATAACAGAACAAAAGTATGTTCTACGCGATAACCGATATCAAAGCGGCGCCGCGGGCAACAGCTACTTTCTCTTATAACAAAACTTCGCGCAAGGTTAACATTCAAAATGTAACTACATTGAGCTTTTTAAGATACCATTATCCTTTAAAATAGGCGTGTCGCTTAGAATATTTATTTTACATAATGATAATATTGTGAGTTGAATTGGTTTTGTTTTAACCGGATCTTATAATCATTTGTATTTTTTTTTGTTACAGGTTGAAGAAAACAGAGATGTTTATAGACGAGAATGAGACGTAAGTTTATTACAATTTAAGATAGACATGGTAATACATCATAAACAACCGCACGATAAAAAAAAATACTGAGAATTTCTTAACTGCTGTAAATACAATATGTCTTCTATAAATAAACGTGTTCCTACACAGGAATAAGCTCACCTTCTTTTTCATGATAAGTGTGCATTTATATTTAAGACCTCGTAGTGTGAAGTAAGATTTGAGTGAGCAATTAGTGTCATGTGATGTGACCCCAATTAACTGCCTCGTCCTCGTCCCACGTTCAAATGTTACCTCATCTCGACCGGAATATATTCTAGATGAAGCTAAAAATGCTACTCAGTTTGAGTCCACCGTATAAGCGAGATTAAAAAAAAAAAATCTTGACTGATTTCATTTAGGTGGTATAATGACACTATGTAAGTAGGACTATGCGTTTATCAGTACGGTTATTTTTTTTTTTTTATAATATCACGCCTATATCCCCGAAGGGGTAGGCAGAGGTGTTAACACCCACATTTCGCCAGTTTATATTTAGGTCCCAATGTAATAGGTGGCGAGCCTATTGCCATTAACCGGGCACTTATAAACCTGCGATAAATACACACATAACTTCGAAAAGCATCGCAGTCATTGGTGTGTGCCATGGTAAACCTGTGATCGAACCCGAGACCTCGTCTCAGCAGTCCATTACCCATGCCACTAGGCTACCGCGGTTGTACCAAGTTGTACCAAGCGGTTGGTACGGTTGTACCAAGAAAATACCCTTTGTTGCCCGTGGTCCGATCACGGAGTTCTAATAAGAGTGTACAAGTAGCATTAGATATGCGAGGAATTATATTGGTTAGTATCTCACCTCCGGCAACTGAGGACCCAGAGATGGCGTTTTAGTCGGTTTGAGTCCACGTAACCTCGCCAACCAGCCCCATTATCCATGCGGATTTATCGCACGAAACGAAAAAGTATTACAGTATGTTGTCTTTATTGTAATCGCAATTGCATCACTACATAGTATAAAATAAAGTCGCGTTGTCTGTCCCTATGTCCCTTTGCATGCTTAAATCCTTAAAACTACGCAACGAATTTTGATGCGGTTTTTTTAATAGATAGAATGGTTAAAGAGGGTAACATCATGCTACGATCAACAGGTGCGGAGCAGGAATGAAAAATGTTGCAAAAATGAGGTGACGCAGACGAAGTTGCGCGGGTCAGCTAGTCAAATAATAATTTGAGACTAGAATAATAAAAGGCTGCGGAAGAAGTACAAGGCTGTCTTATCGCTTAGTTAGAGGTACACAAAGGAGTAAAATATATACATACGTAAAATAGGTACAGGTGAAACAATAACAAATCATGCGGGCATTTATAATTGATACCTTATCGCTTATATTGTATTCACAGGCTTACTGATACTGTCGAAGGCCTTTTCTTCTTCATTTTCAGTCTTCGACCCCATCCACTCACGTTAATGTGAGAGGTACTGTTCTCGGTCTCATAGCAGACAGGATCATAGGTTCCTGTCTGCTAATAATTTGTTTCACGGCAGTACCGCTACTCACGGAGAGGGCTCGAGCATAGATTTCGCTCTACGGGAAGGCTTACTACGTCCCCTTGGTCTGAGATGATAACAAAATATAGGTTGCATTTACGAATCATATCGTTGACTATTGAGCCAGAAATATTCAAGATCCGTTCATAAATAACGTGATTCCCCTCTTTTTACCCCCATTTACCCCCTATAAAAAAAGTTTTGTTTGAAATCAAAGGACACACCGTCCAAGATTGATGTAAATTAGTTCAGAAATGGACCCATGCAACATCGGTCACCTTGTCGAAACGGAGACCGCTCGCTCAGTCAATTATTACGATTAGATGGATTTATGTAAAAGTTGCAGTATGCATGCACATGTCCGTCCACAGCGTCTTGTAGTGGAATATCTTGGCTTGGCGCCAGGGGAACTAAACATTTTTCACAATTTTTTCGTCCGACTTTTATTTTCGTTGTGAAGGTTTTTGTGCACTTCTGCCGGCCTGTTTACTGTTTTTATACGACACAGATGACATTGATTTTCTTTTCGGGAATGTCGTATTATCTAACAAAATCTTTGTGTATCGAAACATTCATCATTCCCTGAACCTTTTTCCCAACTCAGTTGGGGTCGGCTTTCCAGTCTAACTGTGATGCGGCTGAACTTCGATATTTTCCGTGAAGCGACTGCCATCTGACCTCCACAACCAATGGTCTAATGACCAATGGCGATATCGAAGTTCCAAGTTAGGCTGGTTGGACTTTTGAGGGCTCCAACTACCCGTAACGACTGCCATAGATGTTTGTATGGCAACCGGGACCGACGGCTTAACGTGCTCTCCGAGGCACTTATAAACCTGCGATAAATACACACATAACTTCGAAAAGCATCGAAAAGTCATTGGTGTGTGCCATGGTAAACCTGGGATCGAACTCGAGACCTCGTCTCAGCAGTCCATTACCCATACCACTAGGCTACCGCGGCTTTCTGTGTATCGAAACATTATTAGATTTTTTTACCTAATTTTTAACAGATCAATGTCTCCGTCGTACTATAACACAAATCAAATCAAATCAATTTCATAATAATCGTTGTACTATATTTTACATAGGTTTTTAATCTATAGTGCGTTGTTATATTGTGCATGAGTAGTTATCTTATGAGAGTTCAACATTATGTGCCGGAAGGTTATATATAGTAATATAATAAGTACTCGTGCAGTTAAGTGTTACATAGATCTTTGCTTAGGGATAATTTATTCCTAAACTAGGTAATACTGTGTTTCAGGCGTTAGGTGCAGATTTTAATTTGTATTTCTTAAATACTATTGCAACGACTATTAATAAGAAATATACAATATATTGTGTCTCACTACTGCTAAATACAGAACAAATGGAGCTCACTCGCTCGCATAAAGATAGTAAATATAATTACAATATCGTGATCCAGTGTCCACGAAAATATAATGAAAAAAAAACTTTATTTGCCACATGAGGTCATATGTAAGTTGTAAAAGGTGCTTATACTGGTTTCCAAAATTAGGCTACGGCTGTGTACTGGAAGACACGATTCATTCGTTCTCGTAAGTCACAGTCGGTCGTAATTACTGACATTTTTACTGCTTTTAGCATTATTTGTTGCCGTAACTGCTAAATATCTTTGTGCATTCGTACAATACTTGAATATAGATGTTTGGTTTGCTTCTGTTTTGCGATATAATCTATAAGCAAAGAAATAAAACATGTTAAACGTATATATCGGTCCCTCTTCAGCCGAGGCCAAATCCGTGTTACTTTGTAAACACGCTTTTATTAGTTTCACTTGTATGCTTGCTTGTTTGCTTGTAACCGACTCTTTCGGGCTTGATTTTGCCCTACTTTGAACGATCAGATTTGATTAAAACTACACACCTGTCAAAGACCGATGATAATGCAATAATTCGATTATCCTGCCAGATTAGGTTCGCCAGGATTCATCAATTTCTTCCCGGATCCCGGGAGATAGAGCTAGTGCGCGAACTACACATGCGAGCAGCTTCAGACATACTCTTGGAAACTTTTTGTTCGGTCTCTCACAAAAACGTGTTTTTTAGTTTAGTTTTAACTATTTCAATTATTTATTTGGTTTACCGCCTTTCTCAACCTCATCAGGTCTAAATCTAACATAAATAATATAATAATAATACATCATAAAACAGTCATGGAATTGGTTGTGTTGTCATACAAGTTTGCGTCTATGAACATGTCTTTCATATGTAATAAAAATAATTATAGTCACATCTTAGAAAAACAGTGAGTCAATGGTCACAAAAAGATCGTAATGTTACAGTATCATCATCAGATACGCTATTGTCATATTCTTACATAAAGACTATACAGTATCCATCAAACAAAAACAATAATGATGTCAATGACCCCACAAGGTTATTGACCGGTAGATAATCCGAGAACCCTAAAGAGATACTCATTATCGAGTGTTTACTTTAACTTTACTTGTACTTCACAAATGATTTACTGGCTCAATAATTGTATGTAATATTTTTAATCGTGCGATAAATCCCCACGGATACCCCCCTTCCCCGCTTTAGCCGGTTGGAGAGGTTATGTCGGACTCGAATTTAGTCGATTCGAGTCCGACATAACCTCTCCAACCGGCTTTGGGTCTTTAGTTGCCGGAGGTGAAATAGTAGCCGACATATCCCTCGCACCCCCGCATGTATTTAATGTACTGAAAATTATGAAAGCAATCAGTATATTGACTGATCAAATCAAATTTAGATAGATAAAAGTGAAGCTTCGACGGGATTCGAAACCCGTTGAAGCATTCACCCGAAATCATTCCCTTACACTGCCGGAACGCTCTGACCGCTAAGCTACGAAACCGATTTTTTTGCGATTGCCTACTTGGGTTTTCAGTATGAAATTTCAATTTGATACCTATATGCATTCCTGAGAAATCATTCTTGACAGACAGACGACGGAAAGAAAAGTTCCGTATTTTCTCTTGAGTTACGAAACCCTAAAAATCACCCTGTATGTGTACTTAAAACTGACGTACGAAGTCTACTGTACTTATTAATTCTACTAGCTAGATATACAACGGTCGTGTCCCCGCGGTTGCGGTCTGCCGACCAAGCAGTTCGTACGCAAGTGGGTAAGCCGCCCGCCGGCTCCACCTTGCGCAACCGAGCCTAATAGAGCGAGCGCACTTAGGCACTTACATATTACAGGAAATATATGTACTGACAAGGGTCTTGAGACATTCTTCTGTTCTTACACTGGAATTTTTCAATTAAGGAGTGTCTCCGAGCAAAGCGTATTGCGTAGAATTTGTTGTGTTTTGTTTCATGTTTAAATTTTAATAGCGCTGTTATTTTTTGCTCGTTTAGGCGTTAATTAGTACTAATTCGCGGCATGTGTTAAAATAATGCTTGTAATTTAACTTTGTTGTCGCGGGACGCTTGTTATTCATCATCGTAAATATCTTCATCATACAAAGTTTAAAGTAATGGGATTCATTATCAGCACTGTATTATTCAAATGTCTTGAACTTGTCTTTGAGCTACTGACGTTACTATCAAATATCAAGTCGAAACGAAAGCAAAATGTAATATTTGTTTACAAATTCAATACATTGTTCACCATTACACGTTATATTTTTGTGATATATACGTATAAAATTAATTAATTCTAATTAACTCATAATGCAAGATAACATGTCAATTCTTCTTTTGATCCGGTGGATAAAGTCAAGTCTTTGTCCCCACGACCAAACGTGCCCGTAATGCTGGCGACGCTGGCGGGCGGTGCTCATAATACCTTAAATAAATACAAGTGAGCTTGATAAAGACCATGTTAATTAATAAAAGTAAGTAGCTACTATGTTTGGTCATTGTAATCGTTACTCAATTAAAATTAATCGCATAATGAACATTATAATATGTACTTCGTACGGATGACTCAGTCTAGATTTGAAACGGATTTGTACTAAAAGTGTGCTCTGCGTGTGACTAATCGACGGACTTATTATATCCTACATCCTAAGTTTCTGATAAATTAAGTCTAATGACTGTCTGCTGTCTAATTCATCATGATTTTTGAACATATAACTCAGAGTTAAGAATCGTCATCATCCTTGCGTTAAAACCGGTAGCATCCTAAGCTTTCATCTCGGAGTTCGGATCCGCTTCATCTGATCAATACAGCTCAAGAAACGGATGTGTTATGCCGCGTCTAAATTTACGTAATATTGTGCCGTGATCGTGTCAGAAGTGCGTTACTCCAGGCTTGACGCCACCGGGGTAATAATTAAGTGGGTATGTCGTAAAGGAACCGACTCAAAACCACACGGTATTTCGGCGGTGCGCCCTAAGCAACTGTACTGTCCTGTAAATTTTGATGAAATAGCATCTTCATACATAATACATCAAGAGTCACAGCCCAATATTGCCAATTGTGTTATCACCTAAATATCTTATAATTGATTATTATTTGCCATTCATACGAATCGTGTTGACCGCAACTATCGAAACTCTCTGATAAGCTTCTATCGACTATTGAATTATAGAGGAACACTAACACAACATACTAAGGGTCAATTCAGATAAATAGCAACGTTTCTTTTTCGTGCAAATAATCCTCACGAATGCCCTTCCCCACCAGAGCTGGTTGGAGAGGTTATGTCGGACTCGAACCGACCAAAACGCACAACAATAAATAGATAGTAAACAATAAATAGATACATATCTAGCAATCTGATCCCTTATAGACAAGGTCAATAAGGCTGAAAATAGTATGCAGTAGTAAGACGTGTAGGGGCTTGTTCCATACTATTTAAAGTTTTTTCTTAACAACCAAAATATTGATATTTCATTAACACTTAAAACAACCTTATAGGCAACCTTTGTAGCGTGCAAATAATACCCGCTCAGTGCAAATATTTTGTATGCATGAATATGGCTATTTACACTGTTCTGGTCGTGCCTCGGAGAGCATGTTAAGCCGTCGATTGTCATATCCCAATAGTCTTTAACAACTGGTCTAACTGCAGTATATAGATATCGCCTACACCTAGGTTGTGGAAACCAATGTCAATGCAGTCAGACTGAAAGAAAAGCGGACCTTGGGCTACGAGGTGTTGGCAAGGATGATATTATGATGATAAAAAACTGCTCGATAAATTTTCCCACATGATCAGAACCGACCCTACCTAACACATCCGTTTCTTGCGCTGTATCGATATCAGATAAGTTATCAGTTATTATATTACAGGTCGAGGATAGTGTATAAAAGGTTGTCGCCGTGGTCATCGAATTAGTCGCTCGTAAACAGCTGTGAAACTCGCATGTGCTTTACTAATAATTGTGTTACAAGTGAACAGGATACAATATGATAGAGATTTCCACTAAGTGAGTAGCTTAAGTTTTTTCAATCGGTGATAATAGTGATAATTGATCGAGCGAGCGAGAGTCTCCGTTTTGGCAAGGCGACCGAGTTTGTTTGTGTTTTACATTACAGAGTAACTACATTGATTAGATTCTCTAACATTAATATATTATATTATGTTGTGAATACATTAAAATCATAAAATGAAAATACGTTTTGTACTCAGTTTCTCAATTAGAAGAATTAAATAACATAAACCTCCGCCTCCAACCGGTTGGATTGGAGGTCGATGGGGGAGGTCTATGTTCAGCAGTGGACTTCCTGTGACTGAAATGATGATGATGAATTAACATAAGTTTTGTGTAATGATGTCACTCGCACACGTCCTTCTAAGTATTGATAATAACTTTCTGGTATGATATGAAACTCGGACTATAATAAGTGATGACTCAAATCGTTTCATTTCTTTTTCCCGTTGCCTTATTTACCCAATTACCTATACACTAGTTACACGCACATCAGAGGTGGGCCGTGACCATAATCTTGTTTGATTCTCCTCGTACCCTATTAGTAAATTAACTCGCTTGCGTGCCTGAATATAGAAATAAATATGGTAATAAATCAAAACAGCCACATTAAGAACAAAGTACGGGGTACATAATACGCCAAATTAATACAAAGAACAGATTCGGAATATTAAACAGCTGCAACAGGTTTTAAATATTAATTATTGATATCTCAAAGGCCAACTAACTACACGCAGGATATTTTTGCTGGGTAACACGCAAGCCGCAAGCCGTTCTGTAATTAATATGCCCCTGGTCTGTTCTCAGAGATGGTACTAATGAGGGTAATGTTACGTTGCGTGGGATCCCTTGTCCTTACCTTGGTTTTGCTATACATATTACCTGTAGTAATGCAGGTAGCAGGAGCTGCTCTATATCTTGCTACCTGAATTTGGCATCGTTGATAACTCAAACTTCCAAGGTCAAAGCAAGGTGTACGTGTCACTGTCTATAAAAAGAGACACAGTGCCAAACATAGGAAGTATAACCAGGCCTTGTAAGAACCCCATATTGTAATCGCTTTAAAAATCGGACTCGTCTTCTTCACCTGTGAATCCCAGTCGCATACGGCTTAGGTGACAATTCACCCTATAAAAATCTCAGCTATAGGTGAATTGCCTCTTTTTGGAATCCTTAGTGGTTTATCCACCTAATGTATGGGTGAGTTCACTACGTCCAAATTTAGAGGTGGCACACATAACTTCGAAAAACATTGGTGTGTGCCATGATTAAACCTGGGATCGAACTCGAGACCTCGTATCAGCAGTCCTTTAGCCACAGATACTGTCGATAAATCTGACTAATAAACATTTATCTGACTGTTAAAGAATCAGAATAATGTTATCTACTTCCTTATCTATAGCTTACAAAACAGGAGTTAAAATCATAAAAAATTGGTACAATATTAGTGTAAATCTGGGCCGCGTCCGTATTGTGTTCGGATTAACCACGATATCAGTAACAAGTACACGTGGTGATACGGCACGTGTCAGGTGATTTAACAGCTCTTGTGTAAGCCTGATTAATGTGTATTGTAGTAATATTGTCTGAGATTTATCTATCTATCCATAATAGTCCATTGAAGTATTACTAGATGTGTGCATATAATTAGTTCGGTGTAAATATTGCAACTCGTTTTTTTAAGCTGATATTCTCAACCGATTATAATAATTAACTTAGCATACGTCCGAGAGCGCAAGAGGGTTAATATAAAGTTAAATACAGGTTTGTGGGCATCGGATCGCAACCCCTATCACGCGGCCATCGCTGTCGTCTTGTAAAAAGGGTGCCAATATCTTTTACGGTTGGTTGCAAATTAAATTATCTAGAACGGTTTCTCTTTTTATGAATATACAACTATTAGCTATTTACTATTAAATTATCTAAGAGATCATTTGAGGGATATCTACTACGTTTTTAGTTGCCATTGAATTTTCGATTTTGTCCGCAATACCCTTACGGAGTAGGTACTACTAAGAGTTGTGCCTGCAAAAATATTGGAAACTCAATAAACTCGTCTCACGTGGCGCTCCAATATTACAGGATTGACTGAATAGCCTTTGAAAGGGCAGAATATTAAAGACAGCTAACAGAAAATATTAAACGTTCCTAATGTTTTTGTAATCCACACCCACACAATTTAAAAATAGAATCCTTTATTGAAAGTTCGAATATTAAACTTATATCTTCCCCGTCACTGAGCCTGCTCCGAATACAAAAATAACCCAAATAAATCGTTATTTAATCTACAACCGACCGTTGGATCATTTCTGCCTATGTAGCCACAACTCTAACATAGTTTTCCATTAAGTGGTAGGTAGTATGTATATGGATGGATGCTAATGTTTATCGATTCAGATCGGAAAAGGTAAATGTTCCGATGGGACATGGGACCGTCCACCATCAATTTCATTCTTTCCCCATGACCCCACCAAATGACACCTTAGGGTAGGGGGAAAAATAAGATGCAAGAAGACTGGCTCCCACCATCGCTCCTTGATTTCGAATGCTTCCTTCTTTCGAGTGGTTCCGTGAGCCAGCGGTTAAAGCATAGGTACCCCCAGTAAGGGAAAGATCGTGAAGAACATTTAGTATACTAATTGCTTTAAAATTTCATTGCTCTAATGTTTATGTCTTAAACACTATACTTTGTAAAATATAGCTTGGGTCCTATGACAGATGTCAAAATGAGTTTCCTAGGGATGTCCGAAATTCGATGAAAATATCGATACTACTAGCTATTATTGATGCATGTTACATATAATTAGGTTTAATTTAATTATATGTATGTATTCAATTGTAATGAGAACGGAATATACGTAGCATACAAGGCGTCGGCACTCGTACTGATGAGAATGAGTGGAGTGGATCAGTGGAAGTTCATATCGAACAAGATGTTGGCGCGTGTATCTTATGCCTATATCATGGCCCAAGAGCCAAACGCAGCCTGTCTTCTTACAAAATCCAAAAACAGGTTCAGGGCGTTGATGGATTGAATGTAGGATTTTATTTAGGTACTCAATATTATTTAGGATCAAGTATATTGAAATATAAATATTATTATGAAATTAAAATACCTAAGCAATAAGATTAAATTCTAATTGCTTTTTTCTTATATTCATTTCAATTTTAAATTAAGCTTTATTCAAAATATGGATAGTTTATAGTATGTGGTCACGATGATTCATCGCCCATCACTAATTAGCTCGGTATGCCCATAAAGTATGGCATTGACAGCTACTACATTCATTATTAGAAAATTCAAGACTTCATGTGCGGGATTTCACTGACAGCTGTCATAGGACCCAAGCTACATTTTACAAAGTATAGTTAGGGTTCTTTCGTTTAGTCCTAAAATCAATTAAAGCGCTTCAGGCAATGTTTTGAACATACAAAAGTGTTTTACTTGTCCATGACAACGTTCAATGACCTCAAACAGGATCAACACAAGTATACTATTGTAAGTGATGTTAAGCACTCAGGTATATCGTTTCAAATGTATTAGAAAACGATCAATAATCAATTACTTGTGTTATATTATATATATTATAATGCTTGTACACTTATTTAGGTTAATCACAAACCTTTAATCAGAACTGCGTAATTAATTAAGATATTGAATTTGGATTTCATTAAGTTAAAAATATTTATTTTTTAAATGAATTAAAAAGAAACCGCGATAGCCTAGTGGCATGGCCATGGACTGCTGAGACGAGGTCTCGGGTTCGATCCTAGGTTTTACCATGGCACACATCAATGACTTTTCGATGCTTTTCGAAGTTATGTGTGTATTTATCGCAGGTTTATAAGTGCCCGGTTAATGGCAATATGCTCTCCACCTATTACATTGGGACCTAAACATAAACTGGCGAAATGTGGGTGCTAGTACCTCTGCCTACCCCTACCTTTATGTTATGTTATGTTAAAAATATTTGCTTGGGCGTGCGCGGGATGAAGTTCCTTTCATACCACACCGCGCACCATTCCCAGTCGCACTGTGCGAGAACATTGAACTTTAGTCTCAATCTCTCCTCACATATCGAACCTTGACTTCCGAAAGGTCAAGAGTTCATAGGCGAAGGTAAACAAAACTTTGCTTGTAGCAGTTAGGTATTATGTACAAACTTGTACATGTTTGTTCAAACAGTTATTTTTGTAGAACAAGTGCAACTGTTTTATGTTTTGATGATATTTGTAATTGCACTATTAAGTGAGTGTCAATGATACGCTTAGATCGATATAATCACTTAATTATTGATGTCCATTGCTGGACATAGATCTCTCTTAAGGTGCGCGACTGCTCCCGATTTTCTGTTCTCCGAATCCAGTCGGTTCCAGCCGCCCTTTTATTAGATCGGTATTATCCAGATTGACAAACAGATATCGATTAATCGTATAAAAATATACAAGGTTTGTGAACTAGTAGTGTACGGATTATTATATAAAAGAGATATTACCCGCATTTATCCCTACGGAGACCTCTCCCATCCTACCCGATTGTGAAAGTTATGTCGAACTCAAACCGACGAAAACGCACGCTGTCTTTGAGTCTTTAATTGCCGGAGGTGAGATAGTAGCCAACATATCCCTCGCACACCGGCAGTCCCGGGGCCCTTTTGAGATGACTCCCTTCGGGTGTAGGGACCACACGGTGTCCCCGTCAGCGCCCTGCCGCCGCGGCCTGTTTCTGCTAGGGTGACAGTCGGTATATTTGTGTGGAGGTCATTTTGCAATCATAAGCTGCCTAAAGAGCAATGTTCGCCAGCTGTAGTTATGTACTTTTTGTACTTTATGCTCCATTAATGCAGAAACAAATAGTTGAGATAAAATACTCGAGATAAAACAATCATAACAAGTCCAGACAAGTACGAAAACATATTTATTTTGCACTTAAAGATTGATATTGGTACATAAATAGGTGGAGAGATATTTGTAAAGAAATTATATGCTATGATAACACTTTCTTTTATTTTTTAAGGTTCCATACCTCAATTGGACAATACGGAACCCTATTAGGATCACTTCGTTGTCCATCTGTCTGTTTGTATGTCAAGCTTTTCCTCAGGATCGCGTCTAGGTACCAAGTTCTATAGCACATTCTTCTCTGAATCCAGCTTTGTACGTAAGCCTCAGTGCTCGAGCCTGACTCGCACTTGGCCGGGTTTCTCTTTTTCAACTCATCCACAGGAGTGGAATCCTGTAAATAAGTCCTGTGTTTCCGAAATAGGAGTATGTAGCAGACTAGAAATCGATCTATTATTCTATTCATTTGCATGTAATAATGTCATCCAGATCTGTACATCCGTTTTACGTGAAAGAGTAACAAACATACACAATACACCCATCCTTACAAGTTATAAGCCTCGATTACTGGGACCTAATATTATGATTAGCTAAATGTGGGCTAGTACATATATCTTACCGTGAGTATATTTATGTAATTTTGTTGCTAAATTACTGTATGTTTTTGTTACAAGAAAAAAGTGGATTGAAATAGCCCGGGTACAAAGTGCGAATTGTTCAAGGTAATCTAGTTTGTAAATACTTGTTTAGTCGCAATAAGAGATTAGTTATCAATATTTTATAGACGACTATTATCACAGATGATAGAATAAATAAATAGTATGTTAGGTATTATAGGTTTAGATATTACGCAAGCAAACATGTTTCGTTAAGAAATACATCTGATAAATACCTAATGGATTTTATTGGTATTGTTTTTATACCACATAGGTGGCAGACAAGCACACGGCCCACCTGATGGAAGGTGGTCACCGTGGCCTATGGACGTTTGCAACACCAGAAGCGTCCACTGTTTTTGGGCAATTTTTGTAGAACAGTATTTCAAGATGTTTTTCAACTTAGTTTCCGCTTGCGATTATGAGGAAATTAAGATGATGAAGAGACTCATTAAGGGCTATGTCGTCTCCATGTTTAATTCTTTTGTTCAATAATCAAGGAAGTGTAGTTCTCACATTAGACAGATATATGTCTATCAATAAACTTCCTTACCTCAATAAACCTTATATTTATGCAGTATGGGGAGGGTAAGGGGTCCCTTCCACCACCTTGGGGACCCAAGCCAACCTCACCTGCCCGTGGTGCCCTCTGCCGACCAACGAACGAGGCTCTGGCTACCCGCCAACCCGCACTGGACCAGCGTGGCGGGTATACGGTCCGAAAACCCCCCAAGATGTTGGTGTGCACCAAACGGCCCCAAGTGCCCGGGGGCTCCAGTCGCAACACTGACGCGCCTGACGGGCGTCAGTCGAGCGCTGGGGCCAGGGGTGCTAAGAATCACCGGGCGGGATCCCTCCGTCAGACGACCAAAGCATGCACAATGGACAACCGATGCAAACGTAGGTTGTCACTGGTGACACACAACATCTGCACAATGAGGACAGACGAGAAGCTAGCAGAGCTGGAAGAAGAATTGAGCAGGTTGCGCTGGGACATCGTTGGGTTATGCGAAGTCCGAAGAGAGGGAGAGGACACAATAACCCTGAAGTCTGGCAACCTGCTCTACTACCGGGAGGGCGACGAGAAGTCGCAAGGCGGTGTCGGGTTCATCGTCCATAGGTCCCTCATAAACAACATCATATCCATCACGAGTGTGTCGAACAGGGTCGCGTACCTGGTACTCAGAGTGTCCAAGAGATACTTGCTGAAGGTCATACAGGTTTACGCACCGACCTCGACACGACCAGATGATGAAGTGGAGGCTATGTATGAGGACATTAGTAGAGCCATACATGCCTCTAAATCACACTTCACTATTGTTATGGGGGACTTCAACGCAAAACTGGGTACGAGAGGTGATAACGAGTTGAGAGTGGGGCAATATGGGTATGGGAGGCGTAACCGAAGGGGTTGGAGGCTGGCCGACTTTCTTGAGAAAGAGCGACTCTTTATGATGAACTCTTTCTTCAAGAAGCCGCCCCACAGGAAATGGACCTGGATGGGCCCCGGTGGTCGTACCAAAAATGAGATCGACTTCATCATGACGACGCATAGACGGATATTCAATGATGTCTCAGTGATCCATAGGGTGAAAACCGGAAGTGATCACCGAATGGTTAGAGGCACATTGAATATTAATGTTAAGCTGGAGAGATCCCGTCTGATGAGGTCTACGCTCCGACCTAGAGCTTCCCATATACAGTACTCCGAGAGCTTTCAACTCGAACTTTCGAATCGCTTCTCTTGCCTAGAAGAATGCAGTACAGTGGACGAGATAAATAACAGGTTGGTTGAAGCTGTTCATTCAGTGGGTTCCAAATTCTTCAGGCCCCGTCGAAGAGATAGACCACAGAAGCTCACCGATCGCACCCTCAAACTCATGGCCGAACGACGCTCTATGAGGCTGCAGTCTACCAATGACGCTGAAGCACATCGGCAGCTCAATAGACGTATCCAGCAGTCTTTGCGACACGACATCCGTGCCTTTAATACTCAATGTATTAAAGAAACGATTGAGCGAAATAAAGGCTCCAAAGTGTTCGCAAGAGACTTGTCTATTGGGCAGAGCCAGTTGACAAAGCTGAAGAGGAAAGACGGCAGCGTCGCGTCGACTAAGGCAGATGTTTTGGGGGAGATCGAGGGGTTTTATGGACAGCTTTATACCTCAGTCACTAAGCCTGCTACTGATATGGTTAAAGATCCAAGAGCCAAGCTAACCCGACACTACACCGAGGATATCCCGGACATCAGCCTGTACGAGATTAGGGTGGCCCTCAAGCAGCTTAAAAATAACAAGGCACCAGGAGAAGACGGAATCACTTCGGAACTTCTGAAAGCGGGTGGAACACCGATACTTAAAGTCCTTCAGAAGCTCTTCAACTCCGTCTTATTCGAAGGTACTACGCCGGAAGCATGGAACAGAAGCGTGGTGGTCTTGTTCTTCAAGAAAGGTGACAAAGCCTCTCTTAAGAACTACAGACCCATCTCGCTTCTGAGCCATGTTTATAAGCTGTTTTCGAGGGTTATCACGAATCGTCTCGAACGCAGGTTTGATGACTTCCAGCCGCCCGAACAAGCCGGTTTCCGAAAAGGTTATAGTACCGTAGACCACATTCATACGCTGCGGCAAGTCATACAGAAGACTCAGGAGTATAACTTGCCACTATGTTTAGCGTTTGTGGACTACGAGAAAGCCTTTGATTCGATCGAGACATGGGCAGTGCTACAATCTCTCCAGCGGTGTCATATAGACTACCGGTACATCGAAGTGCTGAAGTGTTTGTATAAAAACGCCACCATGTCAGTCCGAGTACAAGATCAGAGCACAGCGGCGATACTGTTGCAGAGGGGAGTGAGACAAGGAGATGTAATATCTCCGAAGCTCTTCACCAATGCAATGGAGGATGCCTTTAAGCTACTGGAATGGAAAGGTCTCGGCATTAATGTTAATGGCGAATACATCACTCACCTTCGTTTTGCCGACGATATCGTGCTCATGGCAGAATCGCTGGAGGATCTAAACACAATGCTCGACGACCTCAACCGAGTCTCTCAACAGGTGGGCCTCAAGATGAATATGGACAAGACCCAGGTTATGGCGAATGCTCATATTCTAAGGCCCTCCCCAGTGTCAGTTGAAGGCTCGACCCTCGAAGTTGTAGACAAGTACGTCTACCTTGGACAGATGGTCCGATTAGACGGATCAAACTTCGAGGCGGAGGTCAATCGTCGAATCCAACTCGGCTGGGCAGCGTTCGGGAAGTTACACAGCGTCTTCTCGTCCAAAATACCTCAGTGCTTAAAGACAAAAGTCTTTAATCAGTGCGTGTTGCCAGTGATGACCTATGGCGCCGAGACGTGGACCCTCACTATGGGCCTCATAAGAAAGCTCAAGGTCGCACAGCGAGCTATGGAAAGGGCTATGCTCGGAATCTCTCTGCTAGATCGAATTAGAATTGAGGAGATCCGCAGACGAACGAAAGTGGTCGACATAGCCTACAGGGTTAGCAAGCTGAAGTGGCAATGGGCGGGGCACGTAGCAAGAAGAACAGATGGCCGTTGGAGCCAAAAGGTTCTTGAATGGAGACCGCGTACCGGTAGACGAAGCGTGGGACGGCCTCCTGCGAGATGGGCGGACGACATAGTCAAAGTCGCGGGTACCCATTGGATGCAGACCGCCTCCAACCGGTCGGATTGGAGGTCGATGGGGGAGGCCTATGTTCAGCAGTGGACGTCTTGTGGCTGAAATGATGATGATGATTGGGAAATAATTGATACAATTTATAATAAATGTATAATTTTCCTTGAGTCTACGCAGCAAAAGCCCAACGACATAATAACACAGCTATATCTACATTTCATAAGGAAACTCTTAGGAAGAAATATTGAAGGACAAAATAAGGCTTCATATTTTTTTTATACCACTTAGGTAGCACACCAGCACACGCCCCACCAGTAAAACTGTCACCGTGACTTATGGACGTTTGCAACACCAGGGGCGTTATACTCGTGCTACCTACCTTGCAGAAGGCTTCTACTGCACTTCTTAAAGAACCCCATATTGTAGTCGGTTGGGAAAACCACGGCAGGGAGTTCATTTCACAGATTGAGCGTGCGCGGGATGCAGCTCCTTACATACCACACAGTGCGCTCTGTTTTCGGTCGTAATGTGTGAGGATGAATACCCTGCCTATGGCGGTGCGATGATAGAAAATAGGTGTGGGCATCATATTATCGTTAGCCTGATACTAGTTACACGCTGACCAGACGGGTTGGTACAGGGTTTTAGGTTATGAAGGCCTATTGACCAAATCAAAATAAAATTATGTAATTGTGCAGATATGAATACAATCATATTTAAAACGTATTGTAATCTATATAGTGAATGAACGCGAAAGCTGGGTGACATATGGTACGTATTAAGCAATTGATTACCAAGAAGGCTGTAACTGGCTGGGTAGTGCAATTCGATAAGCGTGATGTAACAGAGTGTGGTCATTGTAACATGATACGTCTCTAGGTGCCGAAGGGAAATTATAATTTTAACGCTTTTATAGCTACCTCAGTTGTCAGAGATTTAGATTAGGACTGGTAGCAAGTTCAAATCCTGTATTGAATGCTCGCTTTTTGAGGAAAAGTTATCTCTGCATACATCTTCGAGTATTAATTACAGTTCCTGGTCTTTTATAATCTTGTAAGTATAAGGTGCAGAATATTGCGAGGCGTGGCGACAGTGAAGGCGACTGCCACGCAGTGCAAATATTTGTGTGGATGAGTGTGAATATTTGCATTGATCTGGCTGTTCCTGTATAATTTTATGATTCACAAAAAAACATATATGCGTCTAGTAGGTGGTGCTGTGTAGGTTGTCTTAGAATTCATATGTTACTAGCTGACCCGCGCATCTTCGTCTGCGTCACCCCGTTTTTGCAACATTTTTCATTCCTGCTCCGCACCTGTTTGTTGTAGAATGATGTTATATACATATAAACCTTCCTCTTTAACCATTCTATCTATTAAAACAAACCGCATAAAAATCCGTTGCATAGTTTTGAAGATTTAATTAAGCATACAAAGGGACAAGAAAAATAGGGACAGAGAACGCGACTTAATTTTATACTATGTAGTGATAGTGATAGTGAAGTAGATTCGAATGAAACAAATCGGCATCCCAAATGGAATATAATTTTAAGCTATCGTTGAACTAGCGTGATAAGATAAAGCCGACATTCTTTCATCTATTAGTTAGAAATACGTAACTGTGACATAAAATAAAAATGCTAATTTTATGAATAGGTTATTTTTAGCAGAATACTTTCACTAACTTTATAATGGAGTTCGTATTCTGAGACTTACCACCCAAAAACTTGCTAGTTGTTTGCTTTAAAAGCGGCAAGAATGCCAGCACAGTTATCAAATTTCCAAAATGCGATAGATAATAAGCGTGTACTGTGAGGTATACTTAAGTGAATGCGGTCAAATCAAATCAAATAAAATCATTTATTATGACGGTAAATGAATGATTGTTATTCAGTTACGCCAGAACGGCTAAACTGATATATTCGAAATTTGGCATACTGATAGGGATTGTTAGACTAAGTTATAAATCAAAAATGTTCAACTAATAATAAAGTCCAGAAATAAAAATGTTCATATTCTATTTAATTTTTCTTTTGCTCCCAGACCGGCAAGGAAGGTTGTCAAAAATTTAAAATTTGGACATTATTTTTTCTAAACATTAATATTTTTATACATTATTATTTTTGGACATTATACAACATTGTTACGATTTACAACGGTTGCGATACAATCACGTCTAAATATGGAGCGTTATGGACTTAACCAAATACGATAGTAGTATCCATATATATTCTTATCTTAATTATGTATTGTAAAGTTCATTACTAAGATAACGAAATCAGAACCACATTGTTTCCTTGACAGGTATTGTTTGTAGACGATTGTAGTTATTTACACTATTTATCTATTTATCGCCAGTTCAATTTATTGGCACACAATGCATACTGCTTATAAATCTATTACCAAAATGGTGGTGTCAGCAGTTTCCACTTAAAATAATCGACTGTGTGTTATGCTAGGTACACACCAACTAAACAACAGGGAATGTACGAAAATGATGCCGAGCGTATCATTATGATCGCAATAAATCCTGCTACTTATTGACCCTTCAGGAGGATTGTAAAAATATTAACAATAAAACCCGTATCTATAATGCTTCTCTCTAGAATTCAGTTATACATTTTTATTGTTAACTACTTAATTAGGAATCAACCAGTTGTAGTTTATAGTAAAAGTACTGTTGTATTCTCTTTTATTTAACATTTTATTAACTTAAACTTAACTTTCTGTAATGTTATTTTGAATAATCATCATGATCAACGTTAACATCTGCACAGTTATGACACGCTGCCAATAACTGCTAGACTACCGTTTTGATTTCATCACTATTAGTCAAAACAAATTCATAGTTATTTTATAGGTACATATATCGTGTGTATTATAATTATATTCTACATTTAATGGGTACTAATTCCTGTTTAGTCACGTTCGCGTACTAAAATTAGACACAGACGCAGGTGATATACATAAAGCCCTCATACTTTATCGGAACGTAAATTTTTGTAAACTTAAAGATATGCATTTGTGTTATTTCTTGAACAGCCCAAAAACTGAAATGGATTTAATTAATTAATAATTTATCTAGAATTAAAATTGTTAAATACGAGTAGTAAAAAAAGGAAAACGACACAAAATAAATATCCTATGACATAATTTTGTTTCATTTCGGTATAGTATAATTAATCATTGTTTTTACCCCTTTCCTGTTGACTAATTGATCTGATATTTGCTACACTCATTAAGTTTGAATAAAAATAGATTGTTTTGATTTGATTGACACAACACAATCAATGGTCATTTTTCTAGCTTTCCAGATTTAAAATTGTCCTGAATAAACGAACTTACATATCCAAAAGCCCACACTCGCTTTGAAGGGCGCGCACCTTAAACGGTAAACATAATAAGTATATACAGTCAAGCGGGTGAATAGGGATGCAGGAGTGAATAGGGATAAAATGGTCAGCTAAATTCTGTAGTTAATTTCATTCAAGCGAATCTTTGGACTAGTTCATCGTAATAACAAAATCATCAGATATCTAATAACAGGCTTATTTGAAATTTAGTAAAAGAAATTACTTAAAACATTCCATTGACCATTTTATTTCTATTCACCCCTGCATCCCTATTCACCCCGTTTTACTGTAACCAATATCTAGTAGAGTTAATATGGAACATGACTTCATGTCATCCATCTATACCTACGGGTGCAAGATACAACTACGAAAAACGCACCTTTGCACCCTTTATCAACGCATGCGCTATCCTCGACACGCCGCGCTTGTATCCTACTTGCATCCGCTCGTTCATTTCTCTCATATGTCAATCGTTTATGGTTTCTGACATTGACCTTATTACAGTGGGCGTACAGGATTTCCGATTGGGGCCAGATACTGATTGAACTTTAGGAGTTTTCATTATTTGGACTTCTGCGTAGTTCGCTTTCACCAGCGTATTTCAATTTAATTTCAACCTCGGGAACTGAATATTGCTTTTTTCTATTATAGCGAAATTACAGCGATTCTAGTGTGTTTTCGATGTGTTGTTAAAATAGATCTTTCATAAACACGGGCTGATTTTATAATCGACTACGGTTCATCATGTCATGGACGATCGATTCGTATAGATACAGATGAAGTTGTCTAAGCTAGAGGTCAATTATAAGTCGGTGAATGATTTTACAACAATTATTTTCCTTCGGAATACGAAACGGTTAACAACATTAATAGCATTTGATAGGACGATAAATATGGATATAAAACTTGATCTTGAGTTGCTTTTTATGGTTATGTTACTTTAGCAGCAAACTATAGATGGTAATACAACATAGCAGTAGTCTATTAAATTATCTAGAACATATGGTTCTAAACAAAACTTAATTCTTACCATTATCCGTACATGCTTGTGATGTGAATTTGTGGATCGCGCCTTAGCGACGTTGTGTATGTACTAATAAAATTGCATCGTAGTTTTATTTAATGTTCAAAAGACAAGGTAATAATAATCCCTACAAAATACGATCTGCATAAACAAATTCTATATGTCTGAAATTGAATGTAGCTCAAGGCGATTGCGCCAGGACCGGCTGATGCAAATTCGCATGACGTCGTTATGAGGAAATAGCAGCAAAATTTTACGGACTACCCAGGTACTAGTGCAGAGACAATATGTTTTAGGGGAAGTGCGGTAACCGCGTCAGTGAAGGTGGCGTTATTAACAATGTTATAGTTCTTCATTAAGATTGCCTACACTGAAATCTTACATATACATAAATAATTGATATTTATTGCTGTACTAAAATATAAATACAGTGAAGAAGTACAAGTTTGTTATTAATTATGTATAGTAATGTGTTACACCAAGTGCCATCAATCAACACTATAAATAATATTTTATACATATAAGTTATTTTCTCACTTTACTAATTATTTAACACATTATTTTAATGACATGTCATTGTCCGTCTTTTGTTCAGCTAAGCAGACTTCTTCGCTTCGCTAATTGTTAGAATAAAGATAAACCGAAGGTTGTCTATATCACTACACACAACGTGGTGCGCCTTAGGATAGCTATAGTTTTCCGACAGTAGTTAGAATGGATTATTTTATCATAATAAATACAAGTAGACATTTTCTACCAAGATCCTTTGAAGATTATACTACCATTCTGCAGCACAACAACTGTCTTATATGTGTAACTAGCTGACCCGCGCGACTTCGTCTGCGTCACCCCGTTTTTGCAACATTTTTCATTCCTGCTGCGCACCTGTTAGTCATAGCATGATGTTATATACATATAAACCTTCCTCTTTAACCATTCTATCTATTGAAACAAACCGCATCAAAATCCGTTGCGTAGTTATAAAGATTTAAGCATACAAAGGGACAAGAAAAATAGGGACAGAGAACGCGACTTTATTTTATACTATGTAGTGATAGTGATTATAGATTTTGATGTACTAAAATATGTCTGTGGCGGTATAGCATAATATCTTGTGATTGAAAATATTGTATAATTGTATTATCAACATCTTAATGTATGTAGTAAAGCTAATAAAGCAGTAAACTATAAATATCTTGTCATTTGTCCACAGGCCGGAGTCATGGTGGGTGTCAGCAGCACTGAAGACCATCCGCGCAGTCGCGCTCGTCTTCGACATCATCACCTTCCCCATACACCTCATCCTGCAGAGGCCGTGGAGGAAACGAGCACTTTCCAGACGAATTAAAGTGAGATACTACTTATTACGATACATAAATAACGTCGACACGAGATTACCTTAATCATTCACCAGAGAACTTGGAGTTACGACTTTTCTACTCCTGAAGACCTAGTAGCGAAAATTCGACTAAATCTCGGCCAGTGATAATTTTGAACGCTCGTTTTAAAATAACAGATTAGCGTGGCGGGCAAATGTCGCAACAAACGCTAAATATCGTAACAATTACTCTGGCGAAAGCGTTACGTCACAATTTCATATATACCGATAAATAACCAAGCGTCGTTACCAAGAATTTGTAATTATATACCTAATTCATTCATAACAATGGCGTCTGTCAGTGCCTGATCTTAATTAATTTATTAGATCAGTGACTTTGACTTTGACATGGTGCTACAACTTCGAAGAATGTCTGGAATAATTTCTATCGAAGCCCTAATTTCTTCTTATAAGATCCTTTAGACCCCTTCCAAAATGATTTCGTAAAATAGATTTAATTAAAAATAGCATTTTGGAATTCTTAGATGCCCATAGTTTCTCTTCTTTGTCTTCGTTCATGTCTTTACGGGTTATATATATATCCTACTAATATTATAAAGGCGAAAGTTTGTTTGGATGGATGTATGGATGGATGTTTGTTCCTCTTTCACGCATAAACGGCTGGACTGATTTGGTTGAAATTTGGTACAGGGGTAGATTAGAACCTGGAATAACACATAGGCTACTTTTTATCCCGGGAAAAGGTTCCCAAGGGTTGCGGGAACGGGAACAAAATTCCACGCGGGCGAAGCCGTGGGCATCAGCTAGTATTATATATATTCTATACAATACATATTTTAATGTCCTTTGTCTTATCTAAAAAAAAGTGTTCTGATACCATCGGACTGGTGGATGGCTGCAGGCAATAACTAGCCACCCTAGGTAAACGACGAATAGCTACTTGTCTAAAGTGGAATAGAATATTCAATACATGTGATTAGCATTTGTTCATTATCATACGTGTCAATCTCAACATTCTATTCTATGTTATTCCATTCTAGAAAACTAAGGTGGTTCTAATTCTTAAGGTGGTTGCTAATAAGCATCTAATTGCCTATTGGGGAAAAGTGTCTTAGGTGTAGCTCGAGATCTTGACTCCTCCATTGAAGACTTAGATATTCTTGATTAGCATTGTAGTTGTTATTTTCGTGTGACCTGATTTAAATTCTCTACGCCTACATGTTTTAGAATGATACTCCACCCACATATTTGCAATGCTGAAACACTTGCAAAATGAACGTCATTTTATAACGACGAATATTCTAATAATACCTACGGTACTTTGTTTAATCTTTGATATACTTTTATAACATTTTTCAGGTCAATTTACTTGACCAGGTGAATTGTTTATACAAGTAATTTAGGATTTGTTATTCCAACAATATCGTCTGTTTTTTATTATCATAACTTATGGTGGGTAGGTACCTAGTACACACAAACCCCACAAAGGAGGATGAATATAAATGATTCGTTATCATGGCGCTGTTTCACCCTAATGGTGTTTCCCATTAACTGTCACCATAACGTCAACACTAGTTCATTCGCTTCCGTTTTCAACTGCTCGTTTTCGTCTATTTGGTGTGTACATGATATTACGTTAGACCACCCGGAGATAATTCTGTTAGATTTTAGAATATCCGTAACACTTAATATGCTATGCTTAGAAAATTAAAATCAATATAGCCTGAGCGCGTAGTTTTTTAAGCCATAGATATAACAGTCTCTGTTGCATGGCGGTAGTGCACGCGACTTCTATGCATTGGGCGCGGGTTCGACCCCCGCTCAGTGCAAAAAGTTGATTGCGTGAATATGGCTGTTTGCACTTGGTCTGTTCGTGCCTCGGAGACCACGTTAAGCAGTCGGTCCCGGTTGCCATTCAAACATCTACGGCGGTCGTTACGGGTAGTTGAAGCCCTCAAAAGTCCAACCAGTAACCAGTCTAACTTGGAACTTCGATATCGCTATTGGTCATTGGACCATTGTTGGTGGTCAGATGGCAGTTGTTCCATGGAAAATATCGAAGTTCGTCCGCATCACAGTTAGACTGGAAAGCCGACCCCAACTGAGTTGGGAAAAAGGTTCAGAGAATGATGCGATGTAACAGTAAGGTAGCCAACACTGCTAACATATACCAAATATTGCAATATATCTCTGATTTTTTTTAATAAAATGGTAACTAATAAAAACTTGTACTTGCCCCGCAGGCTCGTATAATCCAAAGCACACAGAACAGCATAACAGTTCGGTCTGTGTCGTCGCCGTCGGACCTGCACCTGCGTCTGGTGCGCGATGGAGTCACCTCCATGGAGTCCATGCTGAGGGCGGCGGCGGCGCGCTACGCGCAGCGGCCCTGCCTCGGCACCAGGTCCGTGCTGGGGGAGGAGGATGAGCCACAACCTAATGGTCGGGTTTTCAAAAAGGTAAGACATTTTATACTTTTTTGTTTTTCGTGCGCATAATCCCCACGGATACCACCCCCACCAAAAGTCGGTGGAGGTGGTTATGTCGGACTCGAACCGACCAAAACGCACACCATTCATGAGTCCTTCATTGCTGGAGGTGAGATTATACAAGACATATCTCTCGCACTCCGAAAGAGGTTTTATACTAGATCTCTGCTAATGTTTCATTGTTATTTTTCACGGAAACATCGATATGCTAATTTTGGGGACAGAGATAGGATGGGGTAATGGAAATTTATGTATGACCAATTAAAAAGAGAGGTCTTAATGGATCCAAGTGTTTCTTTTACGTGTGCCAGCGAACTTACAATAATGGAGGTAGGACGCGACGATATCTCCCGTTCCAATTGAGCAGTGCGATTAGGGAAGTACCTCCACCTAACAGAATACTGCCGCTAATAATAAAGTTGTGTTGTGTTTCCACCGGTGAAAAGGGTAGCCAGAGGTCACTGGAGTTTTACTGTTGTCAGTGTGAGGACTAATTTAACTTCTGCGCTGACGGCACAGAAGCTTTCTTAACGTTCACGGGGTTCTGCTAGGGGTTGAGTATTAGGCGGTAGTCGCTCCCGGCAAATATACCATTAACCATTCCATATAGGATTAATGAAAGGCGTTAAGGGTATCAGGGTCTTCAGCACAAGTGTAACGCCCCTGGTGTTGCACACTTCCAAAGTCCATAGTTCACGGTAACCACTTCCCATCAGACGGGCTTGTCAGCCACCTAAGTGTTATAAAAAATTGTAGTAAGAAAACTGGCACCGGGCTCCAAAGCGCAAAGGTTATTCAGCGATGAATGAATATGGTCATAGTCCAAATAGATGTTTTAACCCTCCTCGTGTTGCGCGCAGTTCAACATGGGCACGTACGCGTGGCGCACGTACGCGGACGTGGACGTGGAGGCGCGGCGGTTCGGCGCGGGGCTGCGCGAGCTGGGCTGCGCGCCGCGACACAACGTCGTCATGTTCGCCGAGACGCGCGCCGAGTGGATGGTGGCCGCGCACGGCTGCTTCAAGCAGAGCATCCCAGGTTAGTAGCGATGGTAGCCCGACCTATAGCTCTGGAACGTCTTCTGTTGCTGGAAACTTTGGATGATTTAGGACATCCGGCCAAAATCCAAGAAGTGAAGGACTAAGCTGATCCAAGGCTTTGACGTAAAAACCAAAAAGAGATGATGATGACGACTGTTTTTTAAGATTTGCACACAGTAGCGTTAGCACGTAATACTATCAAATTCGTAAAGTAAAGGTATCGATAGAACGAAGCATTGCGATTGGTGGGCTACACACGCACACAGGTTCACAAGAGGCAGACTGCCAATCACAATCCTCCGTTCTCTCGAAATCTTTACATTACGAATTCGATAGGAGTTCATGCTAGTGCTACAGATGGGATAAATATTGTAGGAACATTTGAGGAATATAATATTACTGAATCCTGTTTCTTCTTTTTAATTATTTACTACCTTACTTGAACGAAGTGTCAAACTAATATAATTCCCTCTATTTCCAGTGGTTACTATCTACGCCACCTTGGGAGATGAGGCAATAGCTCATGGCATCAATGAAACAGACGTCTCCACTGTCATCACGACCTTCGAACTCCTCCCAAAGTTCAAGAAGATCCTCGCCAAGACCCCTCGCGTAAACACCATCATCTTCATGGAAGACCAGTTGAAGACCGCCGACAGGTCAGGATTTAAAGAGGGCATCAGGATTATTGGGTACAAGGAGGTCGTACAGAAAGGTGCTACGTCTAAGATCGGTGAGTTACATTTATCACGATTATTATAGCATTATGATAATACTTATCTTATTTTTCTAAATAGATTCTATTTCATTAGTGCGATCCCATAAGTGACATTGGTAATATTGTTAGAAATTATAATTTTAAAAATCGTCAGTGGATAAGATGCACAAATGCCCAATAATGAATGGTAAAGTCATTCTATTAATCTAAAAACAATAACGGTCCAAAAATGATACCCTGTGGTACACCAGAATTTTTGACGCGATATTTAGATCTATTAGGTGCATACAAGTGTTTTACACTCTACTTCCTACTAATTAGATACCATCTTAATCAGTTTAAGTCCTGTGATACCATTATATTTCAATTTTTTTACGAATAAGCTATGATGCACACAATCAAAGGTCTTGGTCATATCCAAATACACACTTAATAGTATAACGTTGTTTAATGAGACATGTAATGTTCTTGCAGAGGCGGTGCCGCCGGCGCCGGGCGACACGGCCATCGTGATGTACACGTCGGGGTCGACGGGCGTGCCGAAGGGCGTGGTGCTGTCGCACCGCAACATGCTCGCCACGCTCAAGGCCTTCGCCGACGCCGTGCCCATCCGCGACGGCGACGTCCTCATGGGCTTCCTGCCGCTGGCGCACGTCTTCGAGCTGCTCGCCGAGAGCCTCTGCATCGTCGGAGGTAGGGCTCCTATTTCTTGTAATATCACAAACAACCTGAATCAGAGGTTACAAGAGCACGGCGCCGTATCGAGAGCGTGCAGTGATCAACCCTCTTCGCTTGGTGCAAAGTTCGTCAGTTTGAAATCCCATTATTAAAAACAGATACCAATTCATTATTTTTAGTATCTCTGCCTAGGATTCCATCTGCCAAGTAATTGTAACCTATTAAGTTATTAATCGTTTAGAATATAATAAGTATATGATTCGCCTTCAGGTGTACCCATCGGCTACTCCACCCCACTCACCATGTTGGACTCGTCCAGTAAGATCATGAAGGGAACCAGCGGGGACGCCACCATCCTCCAGCCCACTTGCATCACCACCGTACCAGTGAGTTAGGATTTCTAGAAATTTGTTCTAAATAGTAGCACTTGAACATACCCTTTTGCAACATTTTACAATTTTTTTTTCAATGCCAACATTTTACTCTTGGACCTTTAATTTTAATAATGGCGTATGTGTTTGCAGCTAATAATGGACCGTATCAGTAAGGGCATAACAGACAAAGTAGCCCGTTCCGGCGAGTTCGCCGGCGCTTTCTTCAAGTGGGCCTACATGTACAAGCAGACCTGGATGCGTAGGGGCTACGACACGCCTCTGCTCAACAAAATTGTGAGTGTGCGCTACTCGGTTACTTCCCTGTGGGATCAGTTCAAATATCGTTGATTCCTTAAATATTATAATCGTGCGTCATAACTTTTTTTAATGCAACGCACCTATACTCCATTTGTTTAGGTACTTAAATAAAGAAAAAACTTAAATAAACAATGTTGGGGCATCTTTTTATAAAATTAAATGTCAAGCAAACAAACTGGGCTAACTGACTGACTCGTGATTCGATACCAGTTTTTAGTCTTTAAAATGTGTTTTTAAGCAGAAAAATATTTGTATACTGAGTTTTTAAACAAACACATTAAAAAGACACACCTAGATTGTTTACATTTATTTAAGTATTTAAAAAAATAGGCTATAAAATGTTCTGGAAAGGGACCTAGGATAGTTCCCTGTGGTACACCACAGGCGGCTAGTAGCTGTTGTCGTTCAAACAATGGTACAGAAATCGGCAAGTAACTTGGCAAGAACGACGAATTGACGCATTTGAGACGATTATTGGGTCAATTTTGCGGTAAAGCAAACATGATTCAAAATAAACGATGGCATTCTGGTGAATGAATAGAATAATGACAAGCATTTTAGCACTGTAAGTGCACGATGCGCGAACTGACCCCAACTACTATAAAACCTTGCCAAGTTAGATTGTATCAGTATAGGCATTGTATCAGAATTTATCGTGACGTACGAGGCAGAACTTTGTAAAGAAAAGAATATTTAAAAAAGGAATTCCTTCACGAGTCGTTTGGTCGAGGAGTGTATCGCGTAACGCTGATCGGCGGCGCAGATGTGTTGGTGGTTTTATATTTAATCCTGGCCGAATTTAATATTTGAATATGACTTATGGTATTAGGATACAATTGACTGTTGTCTGTTCAGGTGTTGTTTCCTCTGATAGTATTCGTATTCCTTTTTTTTAAGGGATTTTATGACACGGTAACTAGGACCTTTATGTCAAGTCTTATTTTATTTTATAACATTTTATTCACTTATCTAGTTGGAATGATCGTTTATGATGATGGATGACGATGACGGATGATAGTTGCCCCAGTATAGCGGTGGAAACTTTACTAGAAGCTTTTCTAACTTAGATTTTGACATCAACACGAAAAATCACAATTCACTACAATATTCTCCTTTCCTACACTTGTGCGGTTGGTTCGTCTAAGCTGTTATGTCTAAAACTCCATCATTTTTACACATAAAAACTCGAATTTACACCAAATATAGAAAATGCAACACAGGAGCGTCATGACACTTCGCGTTCCCGCCAAAACTCATCGTATTCGTGTTATACAACCAGATGTTCTCCCGCGTGCGCGCGCTGCTGGGCGGGCGCGTGCGGCTGATGATCGCGGGCGGCGCGCCGCTGTCGCCCGACACGCACGCGCAGGTGCGCATCTGCCTGTGCTGCGACGTCATCGCGGGCTACGGGCTCACGGAGACCACGTCGTGCGCCACCGTCATGTGCCCGGCCGACCGCTCCACGGGCCGCGTGGGCGCGCCCACGGCCGGCACCGACGTGCGCCTGCTGGACTGGGACGAGGGCGGCTACCGCGTCGACAACAAGCCCTTCCCGCAGGTGCGTAACCGTGCACGGCTCTTCACGCACTGTACCTCCTCTCCCAGCAAACCTTTGAGTGACGTACCTAAACTGGTACATATATACAGTATCTATATATACATGCAAACATAGCATACATATATACACATGTTCACACTCGGATGTGCACCTATATGTGGTAGGAAATAATCCCTAAAATTCTCCTAAAGATGTCTAGAGGATTACTACTACGAATGGTGTCAGGTAATGAGTTCCAATGACACACAGCTTGCACCGTGAAAGATCCATCGTAGCAGCTAGAACTGTGAGGTACCTAATCAGAAACAGAAGAGAAGAAAGCCTTCACCCTGGATACAAGATAGTCCGTCTGACCACCTAAATCCAATTTAACAAAATTCATTTTTTGTCAGTTTCAACTATTACAACGCCATCTAATGCATATACAGTTAATACAGTGTTTTACTTATAACTAACTTGTAACTGACTTCATACAATCTTAATTTCAAATTATCCACGAATTTTCAAAACGCCACTGTACCTAAGGGATACGCGCCTGTCGCCGTCGCACTAACACACGACTCACTCAATTTTATCTATTATTGTACGATTATATATCCCATCTGTTCCATCCATCCAAATGACATTATCGCAACCTTTCAGGGTGAGATCGTGATCGGAGGAGAGTGCGTCGCGGAAGGCTACTACAAGAACCCCGAGAAGAGCAAAGAAGAGTTCATCGAGGCCGAGGGACGGCGCTGGTTCAGGTCCGGAGACATCGGGGAACTACACCACGATGGATGCATTAAGATTATAGGTCAGTGTTTGATATTCTTGGATATGTACATTGAACAGGCGAGTTTTTATAAAAAAAAATAAAATAAAATAAAACAATGTTAGATGGTTCTATGACTAGTCTAACTACAGAACTTCGATATTGCCAATTGATTGTGGAGGTCAGATAGCAGTCACTTCACGGTAAATATCGACGTTTAGTCACATCTTAGTTAGACTAGAAAGCAGATTTTAATCGAGTTGGAAAGAGGCTCAGGGAATAATGATGGTTGTATATGATATGAGATCTATATGTTGATATTAGAAGGTTTCTTCAGTGAAACACACATAGTCCACGATAACCACTACCCATCAGGTTGATCGTGTGCTTGTCTGCTATCTAAATGATATATAAAACCACAAAAGCACCAATATCACGGATTTATAGCGCCAAAATATCAGTAATATGTGTCTTTTTATGACTATATGAATCAAAAATCATTTACGGGAGTTATTTTATTGTAAAGAACTTAATTTACTAAAAGTTGGTGTTGTGAACCTCCACAGACCGCAAAAAGGACCTAGTGAAGCTACAAGCGGGCGAGTACGTGTCGCTGGGCAAGGTGGAGGCGGAGCTGAAGACGTGCCCCATCGTGGAGAACATTTGCGTGTACGGCGACAGCACCAAGACCTACACCGTGGCGCTAGTTGTCGCCAACCCGCGCCACCTCGCCGACCTGGCGGCGCGCCTCGGCCTGCCCGACACCGACTTCGAGCTGCTGTGCCACAACGACCAGGTGGAGAAGGCCGTGCTCAAGGAGCTGGCCGACCACGCGCGCAAGTGTGAGTGCCCTGGACTGCTTAAGTATACGGGGGAATATGCGCTCTAACAGCAGGGGAAATACTATGATGAGATAGCAATTTATTTTTAAAGGAGACATATTTTTAAACAATTTTGCATTCATTGATTTTTAAATACTAGCTTGCCACGCTGCGCTCATTAAACGGACTTACTAAAATGTGAAAAATACCACCTTGTATTTTTGTGGCATCAATAGACAAAGGGGTTAATATCACGAATAAACATAGTGAATCAAATAAGAGGAAAACCGTGAAATCTAAACTTATAAGTCATAACATTATTGTAACCGATGTTCTTATTCAATAGTGGATACAAGAAGAAAAAATCTGTATATCAATAAAATATATCGCAGAATGTTGTTAATCGCAAATCGCTCGTAGATGGCTGAACCAATTCGAGTACATTTTTTATTTATTCAAGTAAGGTTTCTGTAGAGCAGCGGGAACGGAATCAGAAGTCCACGCGGACGAAGCCACAACAGCAAGATTATAATAATAATGAATAATTGTTTGCGCGCAGGTGGCCTGGAGAAGTTCGAGGTGCCGCTGGCGGTGAAGCTGGTGACGGAGGTGTGGTCGCCGGACATGGGGCTGGTGACGGCCGCCTTCAAGATCAAGCGGAAAGACATCCAGGAGCGCTACAAGGAGGACATCAAGCGCATGTACGCGTCGTGAGCGCGCACACACCGCGCGGCGCCGCCGCGACTGTCGCGAGTGTCGCGCGAGTCGCGCGTGTCGCGAGTGTCGCGAGTGTCGGACTGAAGTGGGCGGGTGAGCGGTGGTAGCGGCTACGCGCGAGCGGTTTCTAATGAGATTCTTTGTGTAAACTTATCATTGTCTAGATCTGATGTCGTGTGAGCGCTGTGCGTGATCGAAACAAATTTTACGTCATTACTTAGTTGTTCAGGAATACTGTAGATATTGGCCTAGGTCCCGGGGCGGGCGGCGGCCGTCCGCCCCGCTGAGATAATCGTATTAGTACTTAGGGGAACGGGGTGAACGTATGCGATGATGTAATAATAATTTTGCAATAATAAATTTTTATGTTAATCCGTTTATTTGTATAAATGAATTGACTCGTTTCGATGAGTTTTCGAGGCGGGCTCATTGTGTTGCATAATGTTTAGCCAAATATCTTTAATGTATCATATTATATAAATTATGTTGACACTTTGTTCATTGCTAAGCATAATATGGGAGTTGTTCGTGTGTGTAAACAGCCGGTGTGTCTGTATGTGTGCGTAAGGCATGTGTGTATATGTAAACTTGAGTAGTTGGGTACGAACAAAAATGTCGCGGTGTCAGCATAATTAGGTAGGATTTTAAAATTTGTTGATTAGTTTTTATTGTGTTGGAAATCATGGCTAATGTTATTGTTTAGCGTGGTGGAATGACTAAGGAGGGGACTAGTCAGAGTTACTTCGAACGTCGCAGCACTTTATATTCCTGGCCGCATTTCGCTGAGCATTTATGCCCTTATCTTGTATAATTACGATACATATTATATAAACGAGTAATCAATGTTACCTGATCAAATAATGTAAAATTCCATTGATGTATTTAATGTGAGAACAAGTGTTACTATACGGTATCATTATATTTTTCGATGTAATAATATTAAATAATATTGATATTGATGTAACATCTATCTGTTAGTAGTTTGCTCAGTTCATGTGTCGACTTTTGTGTTTCAAATTCTTAAGCAATTGCAATTGAAAACCAATTTTGTATTATTTATTGAATAAATGTTAATAAAATCATTTATTTTGTTTTTTTTTATTACTATAAAGTTCTACTCGGCGGGTACCCGTTGGAGTCAGGCCGCTTCCAACCGGTGGGATTGGAAGTCGATGGGGGAGACTTATATTCAGCAGTGAGTGGACGTCCTATGGCTGAAATGATGATGATGCTGGATACTTTTAGTACCCTTTCATTTGTGCCCGATCTCGAAAAAGTTCGACTTCGTATTGTAAAGCTAGGTGTGCCGGGCCGGATCACATCGCAACGCAAAAATTCACCGCCACATTTTGTATGAAACTGTTGCACCTGCGTCTACTAGAGGGAACAACGTTTGGCAGGCGAATATTCGAAAGCCGGCCCGCATGGCGGCAGCCTAACTTTAGGTATCGAGGGAGCAGAGCATTACTAAATGAGGTCTGTGAACCTGTGTGTGCGTTATGTGATGCCCGCCAATCTCAAAACTTCGTGACAGGGACACAGGTTTATTGAATGATAGGTTTCTAATATGACTTTGCATAACTAACGCTACTTTCTGTAAGATCTACAAATTCGCATTCGACTAAGCTGGTATGGTCTATTGGGTTAGAAAATATATTCTAAGAAATTAGGAAACGTAGTGAAGTTGAATACTTTTTATTTACTTTTGTAAATATAACACTGCATCATTAAAAACAATTCTATTACAGAGACCTAACTGTAGACTATGGAAGGAAATATTAGGAAATAAATATGTCGGCAAAAAATAATTACATGTCACAATGCCCAAAGGACACACATGATTGATATTGATATTGATAACACACTTGTACTTCTTCACTGTATTTATTATTGTACCTAACCGGTTAAATAACTGTCAGTGTAAATAACCTTTGAGAATGCCGGAAGGCGAAACTAGTTAGGTACAATTAATGAATACAGTGGAGAAGTACAAGTATGTTATCAATATCAATCATGTATAACAATAAGTTCCACCAAGTGCCATCAATCAACAGTATAAATAACCCAAAGGAAATAATTAAGTATACCGATCTCAGTAACGTTTAAGAGTATTGAACAGAAAGAAAGAAAATTACAGAGTATATCCCTATTTTTAAGTTATCTACTACTAACTTAGAACGAGATTACGCAGTGCTCATCTTGCACAGATGTCTCAGCTGCATGATCTTAATGTCATCAGTGCCGAACTTGACGACACCCTCCTGATTCTCTATAGAAATAAGTTGTCCCACAGCTTCACGATCTTCTCCTGCAATGACCTTGACGCGGTCACCGGACTGAGGAACCACGGGCTCTAATAAGTCAGCTAAAACATTGACGACGCGGTCCTCTAGAGGTAAGTATAGCGCACACATGCCAGCAGACAGCCCTCGAACCACGCCAGTCTGCCCAGCCAGAGCATCGTCATCGTGAGACGCTCGTACGCGAACTTCCACTTCAGTAGTGTGCCAGTCGGGGGCCGTGGCTTCCCCACTGGTGTACGGCGACCGGGGCGAGTAGCCTCCGGGACTCGGAGTCGCCGGGTACCCTGCGGTGTAGCCGGCGGGGCTGGGACTGGGCCGGTACGGACTGTACGTGTGATCAGATCCGTACATAGTCCCTGGAGTCTGGGGCGTGAACGGCCCAGCGGCGTAGGCAGCATCTGAATCCTCCAAAGATGAATATTCGAAATCTGCTGGCCGAGCGGGCGTGTTGGCGGCCGCGGGGTCCCAGGCCCCGTGAGCAGGAGTCCGCGCACCCTCGTGTGATGGCGTCGCTGAACCGTAGTGCGGCGTGCGGTTCCCAACATCGTAGATGGGCGTGGCTGAGCCGTGCATCGGCGTCTTGATGCCGGTGTCGCGGTATGTAGGGGTCTGTGCACCGAGCGTAGGGGTTCGCCCAGGAGTACGAGAGTAAAACGAGCTTGCCCCTTCGCGCGCGGTGTTGCCAGCTCCCGCAATATGGGAACGATCTACCGAAATGGTCTGACAGGCCGAGTGTAACTCCACACGAGCGGTGCTGCCGGTGGCGTCTTTCACGATGCCCACGTTGCCCTTGTACGGACCACCGGTGATCTTGATGGTCTGTCCTATAAGCTCGCGGTCTCGCGTCACGCCCCCGCCGCGCCCCCCGCGTCCCCCGCGCCCGCGTGGGGTCATGCCCCCGCGACCGGACGGGTGCATCGGAGACTGAATACGTGGAGACATAAAACCTAGCGAGAGGCCCGTTGAGGCATTGGAATTCTTGTTGCCACCGGCGAGTTGAAGATGTCGCGTCTTGCAAACGAATATACCACCATTGTCGAGATACATGCGCGATTGTAGGAACGCAAAGTTGCGATACAGATGTTTGATTTCACCGTTGCGTCCGGCGTGCGGGCCGTCGATCACTTTCACGATGTCCCGCTTTTGAATAGTATTCTGTTCTGAATCGAGAGCCATAGTGAATCTACTCTCACGACGTTTTTGTAAAGCTTGAGGCTTGCACTCGATAACCTTGCCTTGCATGCCCAGGACATGGAAGTTTTCCTTCTCTAGACGCACAATAACTCCAACAGTTTGAGGGTCCAGCTGAACCATATCACCCCATTGAAACTGACCGAGAGAATCCACACCGGTGGCCATATCGGAACAGAGCTGAAGATCTCTTGGTAGTACTTCTAATTCATGCATTGTGAGATCTGACACTAATACTACCCTGTGAGGTTCCACACGCACGATCAAACCAGTATCTCCTTCATATCGACCAGCTAAAACTTTTACATGGTCACCTTGCTTGAAGTACTTCCGCAATTCATTAGGTTTGAATACCAACGCGTCTTTTAGCGCGTCGTGTTTCGGCATAACTGTAATCATCGAGCCATCGATAGCTATAATCCTGGCCTGCAAGTTGGCTAGATCACCAGAACATACTTCAACATTATCACCCATGGAAAATGAGTGTAGACTTGTGGGGTCATCTTTGGCTGGTGCTGCTAATTCTATGTCTATACCCTCCGGCTGCTCTTCAAACCTTTCTAACTCTGTCAAGGTAGGCTTTACACCTTCTGCCAAAATGGCGGACATGGTGAAATTTTTATATAAGAAACCCTTCCGGGAGTATCTGTTGCCTTCAAAAATTAAGAAGTCACCATCTGATGTGACTTCCCCACCAATAGCTCTGATGGCCTCAGGGTCGAAAGGTTTCGCGGCTGGACGACGCTTCTTCTTCCTTTTGGCGGCCTCACTCTCACTCTGGACAGTTCTTAAAGCTCCTCTCAGTCTTGTATAATCTATTCTAGGAAGCAACTTCAGATGCACTTGATTCTGAGCAAGATCTACATAATCCACTTGTGCTATATCATCCTTATACAAACCTCTCTTTAGCCGGACCCATTGCTTTGGCTTCAAACCAGACTGTTCCTTCACTACCCTCAAGACATCAGTCATTTCTTTAATTGGAACCATGTCTTGCTTCCAAATACCCATCCGTAATGTACCAACATTATTTATAATATTTTTGACATGTGTCTGCTTGTATGCCTCAATGTAAATATACCCTTTGACACCCTCAGGGGCCACAACAGATTTGATCTGGAACGGCTCCTCAGAGAACTGGTAAGCAATAAACTTTCTCATAAGGAGTAATACTGTTGCTTTCTCCTCCCCTATTCTGCACTTAACCATCCACAGATTAGGGTCTTTGATCCCAGGCAAGAGAGTTTGTTGAGTAATTTCATCTGACATCTCTTCACCACCTTCGCCGAAGTGTCTAAGAGCTGCAGATTCATCAGCATATTTATTTCTAAGATATTCCTCTATTTCTTCTTCTTTCTGCGAGTCCCACAGGTTGGTGCCTCTCCTACGTCCTTCAATTTCTCTAGCAGTGGGGCCAATTTCATCAACTTCATTACCGACAATGCCCATCTCCTGGGCACCCTCTTCCCACTCATCGTCTTCATCCACTTCATCATCCACCTGCAATAGACAAGTTTATTTCAAACACAAGTAAAAATATACTTTCTAAAACAAAACTAATATTTTAGCTGTGCAATATTTTTATTGGCTCTGCATTTGTGATAAAAAATAAATCAATACCTTTTAGGGGGCTTTGTATTAAAAGTTTTATTCATATAATAGCTAACAGTAGCAAGCATTGAGATGATTAATAGATTTAAAATGGGTGCATTACATCTATCAATATTTATTTATACTTGGCAATTGATAGTCAGCTTTTTGAAAATGGTTGATCAAAGTTACTGATAGACATGAGAGATTACTTGTAAAGTTGTAAGAGCACATCCATCATTTGCTGTTTTATTTTTTTTCTTTTTAAAAATAATGTTAGCAACCAAATTGACTAATATTCACTCTAACCCTTCCAGCAAAGCTCAATGGCTTGTATTAGGAGTGGGTTCACATTGTTAGTGTGCAGGACGGACCACTCAATTGTATGGTCCACTTCTTGACCACTAAGCTTTTATGTCTAACTGGACTAAATTTGTAATTTGTCTAACAGAACAACAAAACATATCAATCATACAACACTGTCTTGATCTTTCAGACACTTACTGCAAGTTTACTGTCCTTTCATGAGATTGCTCACCTGAATGTTTGATATAGCGCTTGTTGAAACATTCTTGTATATTTATATATATATTTCTGTAATATATCAATCACAAGAATGCAAATTTACAAGTGAATACATAATAAATACCCAAATGATTTAAAGTTTGATCAGCCCTTTTCCAATAAGTAACTAAAATCCAGTCAAGTGATAAAATTTTAGTGCTATACTTTAATTGTATTGCTAACAGACATCAAAACAGTGTGTTCAACACATGATTTACCCAAATGGCTACAACACATACAAATTAAGGTAAAGTTATGTTATGAGACTGTCTTATAGAAACACAAATGCTTCTCACCTCGGCTTCATCAATAATGAATCCTCCATAACGGCTGTCCTTCTTACGCTTCTTGATCATTCTGTCTTCTTCTTCATCCTCTTCATACTCTTCAGAATCCACCAGATCCTCACCCTCTGGCTCTTGTTCATCCTGAAATGACAGTAAAATTTTTAAACAGATGTGAGATATACTAAGCTTGGCATATTTCCAACATAGACAAATAATTTATATAGCCATATAAAGTCAGCCTCTCTCTTTATGGCATATGCCTGGCTCCGTACGATGATAGGGTCATTTCGGTGTCGGTTTTAGAAAATACATGTCCATTTCTATGAATAAAATAAATAAGTTCTAACCTCAACTTCCTCATCTCCTGATGCTTCCTTGGCCTCGTCATCTCTATTTCGACTGCGGTCGGATCCCGCCGAACGACTCCTAAAATAATATTACTTATCAGTATTACGATGTCATACTCAATGTCGTTTCTTGTTATAGCAATCACCATGTAATACTTGCCTGGAGCGAGATCTAGAGCGCGATCTAGACCTAGAGCGAGACCTGGAGGGGCTTCTTGAGGGGCTGCGGCTGCCAGAGCGTGACCGGGAGCCCGAACGGGACCGTACAGAGTGCACTGATCGATTTGACGCGGCACTCCTTCGCGATCGTCTTGATCCTACACTGCCAGCTTCAGATCCACTCCCTGAGAAATTACTGCCTTCTGAATCCGACATTATCACTTCTTAACGCCTAAAATCAATGATTTTGACCCATTAAAAATATCTCAGTGAAAACTTGTATGGTGTTTTCCTAAAACACCACACGTACGTAGCACAGACTACAGACAGCAAAGCAAATTTATTCTGTGCTGTGACAGACAGTACAGAAAACCTAGCAAAATGTCATGTCAAATATATTATATTAAAGTTGATGAGTAAAAAGTAAAAAGATACTCTTCTACTTTTTTAGTCAGATTGCTTTTTTGATTTTCCCATATTTGTAAGCTAGCTGTTGTTCGCAGCCCCATCCAATATTCTGGCATAGAAATGTAAGTATGGAGGAGAATGACATGTTATGCCAACCCCACCCCAAGTAGTACATGTATAAGGGCAGGGAGATGATGATGATTTCCTTAAGTACTTAATTTTAATATAGCATATACACTCGATTTTACTACTGCTCTACGTAACTCGATTTTAAATTGGAAAAAGTAAATGCCCGGACGGGACTAAGTAGAGTAAGTAGAACCTTGAATATCCTAGCTTTCTTATTAGGACAATCAATTGCCCTTCAGTTCCTTTATCCGCTTAAGCGTAACTTTTGCACAAACTTTCCTATTATTTAAAAGGATTTTCAGTAATCCCAAATTACTTATTGTAAGCTGTGGTATTATTTTTAAGTTGACAACATTTTAGGTGCCCAAAGACAAAAGGTAAATGTAGAATTATTCCAATAAAATTATAAAAAAAAGGACAATGCTCAAAAACAAAAAGTATAGTAAACAAATACTTATTAATTTAATAAGCAAAATAATTAAAAAAATGAAATAGGACTGCCAAAGTAAAAGAGGCTTTGTTTCGTGGTCACTTTTGATAATTTTTCGCTGTTTCAACTCAGTCTTTGACTAGTTTTCTAAAAAATATAATCTTGTCTATTGATTCATCGTTTGCCCCACCGACAATTGACTTTTCCGTAAATTATTCTAATTTAATGAAAAGCTGTGTGAAATTCTTACTAGAACACTATTCATGATATAGGATACATTCACATGAGTTATTCTTTGGCAATTCAAAATTGTGAAGGATAGTTAAAAAAGGACATTCAGAAGTTCTTTGCTCGGGCTCCGTTAGTGGCTTATGGATTTTCGCATATTCCACAATAAACAATCACTGAGATTTGTAGTGGTTCTTCATTGTGAATCGATTGGCTCGTGTTGGTGTCAGAGTGTCAGTGTGCAAGTGCAGTGTGTGGTGCAGTGCAGTAGTCGCAATGGATCTGTGAAGCAGACGACGGTGACCTAAGGGATCCGTAGCTGGGGGTGTCATGCTCGAGACGCGGTCAGCGCGCGCCGCAGAATCGGTGTGGGCGAACAAGCCGCTGCCGGCGCCACACGCCATGGCCAACACTAGGCACGGAAAAAACGCCCAGGTATACCTTCACTCTACACCCACATTGGCGACCATAATAGCCAGCTGGGCTTAGATCTCAGCTGTGTTGCATTTAAAAGTATGTAAAATTTGAAGTACAATGTCCTTGTTATTTGAGAGTGTAGGTGGAATGTTAGCTCCTAGGCCCTGAATGGATTAGATAAATTTAATTTGATATCTGCCTACACTTGCCTGCATTATGTATACAATACTTTCACTCCTAATCTTATATAAAGATAACATAGTTAAGGTTTTATAAATAAACATGTACAGCAGCGTACAATTATGACTTTTGTAAAATACAATTGACTTCAGAATTAGTTAAACAACAAATACTTTACTTTTTATAATATAATATGGCTACCATTTAGTAAGCACAATTTCATGTCCACATTGACCTGTGCTACAAAATTTCCCGAACAACTTATTTATTTATTTATTATAATTGAGGAAGGCTTACAGACTCATCTTACACTTAATATACTCTGCCACTTTCTCACGCCTATATTTAGTGTGTCACTTGCACACTTATGGTTAAGACTACAAAAGTATAAAGGTCTTTTTATATTATTTAAAAAATCTTTCTACTAGACCACTTGCTTACTTGTGCACCTTTCATATGCTCATGAGTATAAAGAAATCTGTTTCCCCTGTCTATCCACCTAATCCACTAGGTGGTGATCTCTCACATTGGTGAATAAACACAACAACAATATCTGATTTGAAAAAGGAATGAACTTAGGAATGAATTTAGGTGCCTTATATTTCTACTCTAATTAAGTCACAAAATTTTAACATTTTAATTTAACATAACATAGAATTTTTAATTTGCACAAGAAGTAAGGCAATACTTAATAAACTTACGAAGTAATATTTTTAAAGTGTAGCTAATTCTCAGGTATAAGTTATTGTCAGTTATATGTGTTGTGTGTAAATATTCTTATCTCTTTAGCCTCGTTCTAAATCTACTATCATTACTCTTCTCTGTAAAATATTTGAGTTATGCAAATTATTTTAAACAAATAATGTGTTATGTTTATGTGTTGTTTCTCTTACTTACTACTAATAGTAGGTGACACTGTTGACCAAATAGGTAATTAGCCTTTTTGTGTTGGTCATTTCACTTGGATAATGCGTGAAATAACCAAAGAATCAAAGAATCAATTTTAATTATTCAAATAAGGCACATAAAGAGCACATATGATTGAGAGAATATTAGATGGATATTCTCTCTGAAGGGTTCTTTTTTATGGAAACATTTTTCATTTATAAATCATTCATTCTGCATAGACCTTCAAACGAATTTACAAAACCTCAAAGTAAAAATATTATAGGTTAGTTTAGCAAACAGGTCACCGATTTAAAATGCACCCCTGGCCTGAGAAGACTCCGGCAAGAAACTCAGCAGGCTTTTCTTTTTTTTTATCTATTTACAAACATTTTCTTTGTCTAGATATAATAAATTTAGCATTAGCAGGTTGAGTGAACAGCTTATTTCCTAACTTGTATTAGCTTTTTCAAGCTTTATTAATTATTAGTAAATTTCCATTTTCATTAGGGAGCTTGTAAAATAATAATATACAGGTACCCTGAAAAGAATTCCAATTTTTTTTTGAGTCTACAAGATTGTTTTTGTGTCTGGTATTTATGTTGGCTGACATGCTGTTACAATCTCTCAAACATTTTGTAATACTTTTCCTTCTCTCTCATATTCTGTTTAAAAAGAATAATAATTAATAATTATAGTAAAGAAGCTATCTTGCACTGGAATAGAGTCACTAAATACAGTGGAAAGGACAGTTGAATATATATTTCCAGAATTACGAAATTCTGTAAGCCCACCATTGTTGAAAAAAAGAAGCAGAGATATCAATAAACTGTACAATTTTTAACAAATTCTTGCCCACCCTGGAGAGAAATAAGTATTGGCATCTCAAAAGTAGTAGTAAGGATATATATACATATATGTGTATTTACATATGTAATTACTTAATTTCCCCTTATTAATTAACTAATTGATAATGTCACATAAGCACCCATCATGTGATTTATACTATACTACGGTTCTGTCAATGAATAAATTTCCACTATTATTAATTATTGCGACAATTATCGTAATTAAATGTGTCATACAGTTACAAACAGGAAAATATATGTTTAGGGAATCATATGGATGACTTATTAGCATAGGCAGACTAGATTGCGTACCTATAAATTATGTCGTCATGGAATTCCATTACGCTGAGCATCCATGGTAGACGAGACGTGCGACGGCCCCTCGCGAGATGAACGGATGATATAGTCAAAAGTCGCGGGTACCCGTTGGATGCAGACCGCCTTCATCCGGTCGGATTGGAGGTCGTTGGGCGAGGCCTATGTTCAGCAGTGGACGTCCTATGCAACGCCGTCTTTTCCATAGAGTCACTCGGGGCACGTGCTCAGGGCCCGCCACTTCAGGGGGGCTAACCGAAGGAGCGACAATTTCTTGCACACCAACTTAAGAACACTTTTTTCGTAGAAAAAGTGACTGGCGAGTTGTTTTTGTGATGTTATTTTGAAGACAAATTTGTCGGCGGTCTACGCCCTCGGTCTTACAAACGACCATAGGCCATAGTAACCAAATCTATCAGGTGGGCCATGAGCTTATGTCTCAACGGTATAAAAAACAAAAGGGGCCACCAAATTCTTGTGTGCCCAAGGCCCCCGGCATAGGTGAAGACGGTCCTGGTCCTATGACTGAAATGACGATGATGATGATGAGCGTCCATGACCGTATAATTTACACGTCTCTAACATGGATAAAATCGTTTTATATTGCGAGTTTTGTAACGCGTAGAAATAATTATTTGGCGCTGGAAATAAAATCGCCTAGTAAACGTAGGAAAAAGTTAAATTTTTATGTGACCTTATATCACTTAGGTATGTACCACACAGTAGCATTTTTTATGTTTCCTGCTAGTAAATCACACATGTGAAATATTTTAAAATTGAATCACGAACGCAGTAGGTAATGAGCGAGTACACTATACGCAAATTTTTCGTGATTTAAAAGCAACACTCACAGCAAAAAAAAAACGCACATGTTGATCAAGTAACAAACAGTCGCTTGTGGTCTTGTTACTTTGTGCTGTAGTTTTCCCAAACCACTACAATATGGGGTTCTTCAAGAAGGACATTAGGTTTCTACAGACTCGGCAGCGCAAGTGTGACGCCTCTGGTGTTTCAAACGTCCATAGGCCACGGTGACCATTCCCCATCAGGTGGTCCGTGTGCTTGTCTGTCACCTAAGTGGTATAGAAAAAAAACATCATTCAACTTTTATTTAATTGGAAGAAAACTTTCTCTATCCCATATTACTATTAACTCTAGCCTACTATGGATACGCATGCCAAGAAAGGAGACAGAATTGTAATTGCTCATATTGTAGATAGATATTATTACTCTTTATTTTACACCAAAAAAAAAAATTACAGTAAAGAGAAAGTATTATAGGTACACGTAAATAATTGTATGTACAATGGGCGGCCTTATCATACAGCTACAATATTACTTATACAATAAGACTCGAAATGGCGGCACGGTTGGCTACCATCGGAGTCTACAAAGATTGTCTATCTCCGGCAATCAAAGGCCCATAGACGGCGTGCGTTTTAGTCGGTTCGAGTACGACATAATCACCTCCACCGACTTTGGTGGTATTTATGGGGATATTGTGCACGATAAAAAGAAAAAGTTTAATAGAGTAGTTCAGGTAACGCACCGGTAGAAGAAAAGCTCTAATTTTCTATTGAGTTCATCACTCCAAATTTCAATATCGCGAGTCTGTAGGCTAGTGGCGAGAAGCCGAATGATATCCATGCCATTATGCTGAAGAGCATAGACAATCATTGAAATCTACACTCTTTACAACATTTTTGAAATAACTATTTGATTCTATTCAGATTACGGCTTTGTTAGATGTGTGCTTACCGTGTTTGTTTCGTCTACCGTGAATTCCTTGTACTAATATTTTTTTTATATTCATAACATAACATAAACTCACGCCTTTATCCCCGAAGGGGAAAGGCAGAGGTGCTAGTACCCACATTTCGCAGCATCGAAAAGTCATTGGTGTCTGCCATGGTAAAACCTGGGATCAAACCCTAGACCTCGTCTCAGCAGTCCATTACCCATACCACTAGGCTACCGCGGCTATTATATTGGTTTAGCTACAAGTATTTTATAGTCACTTACACCATGTTATCACTTCTAAACTTTCTTTTACACGTAACATCTAGACAAAGTGAAAGCAAAACAATTTGTTGATTAATAATTCCTCAAAGGAATTTTATTGGCAGACAACTTTGATATTACTGCAACAAATGTGCTTAAACATCGGCTGTTTGCACAAAGTACCACACTATCTCAATTTGACTAGCAAATAGGTATTTGTCCATAATTATCACAAAACGACAATATTACGACGGAAATACAAGATTATTTAAGAAGAGTAAAGTTTATATAAAGTCGACAGTGCGAGTTTGACGCCCCTGATGTTACATCAGGCTTCCATCCATAGGCTGCGGTAACTGCTTCCCATCAGGTGCACATATACCGTATGCTTGCCTGCCACCTTAGTGGTATACAAAACAAATATTCATCGTGAATGTTGATTAAATATGGAATGCTTTTCTAATTCCCTAGGGCCTAGACACTATCCATTTGGTGCACAAAAATTACGTATACTGTATGGATTAGTAATATTACTATTAACAGTATGTATATTGTATATATTATAATATGTAACTAATATAAGTAATAAGTTTTAACCTTGTAATAAAAATAAAATTAAAGACGTGAAGTAAAAGTTACGGTTCCGTCGGTTTGTCTAACAATCTGAGGAAGACCCGCATAATAATCTTTTCAATTATTTTATTTATTTATAACTGAATAACACTTTGCCCACCCGGAAGTCGAAACCGGGACCTCGCACTACATAATATCTATCGATAATTACACTTCACATAGTACTTCTAATTAATTGTTGTGTATTTGACCAATAACTATCTATTCATTTATTTGTTTTATGTAACCACTAAAGTAGCAATACTAATTACACTTGCCCCACCGGAAATCGAACCTGAAACCTCATACACAATAGTCGCGCAACAGCACGCAAGGCACCCATACACAATTAAGTAATTAAAAATTCATCTTAAATTCTCGCGCCAGTAAGTAGAATATTAGGACTACTCGTCCATAGGGCGTAGTATAAAGGTACACTGCCCTGACTCTGACTGTTAGGTCGCATTGCCACGAGTCCACGAGACCGTCCAGCATTGATGACTGGGCTGATGACCGGCCACGTTTTGCCTGGCCTAACCTAAGAAACCTTATTGGACTACCCTAAGTAGTCACCGGTTGTACCGTTGTAGAGGTTATTGCCTGTTTGTCTATTGTGACTCCTTATCGTGTAGGTATGACCCGGGTGACGGCACGGAGGTCTGACTGTCAATAAGGAAAAAAATGCTGCAATCCAATATTGTTAGGCATTTAAACTCCAGATGTTGATCACGTTACGTGCTGCGTTGTATTTATTACAAGTAAAAAATTAAACAAAATAATAGTGTGGTTTAGTGTTATCAAATAATGATAAAAGTTATTGGACAAAGGATTGGCACGATATTTTTTAATAATCAACGTCTGAATAATGGTTATTTTGGTGAGTACTTTCGTGTTCATATCGGATACTACGAGTACCTGTGCTCCGCGGAGTCACTCATGATGATATTGTGTTCTGTAGTAATGCAGTGGACCTGAGACCTTTTCTTTGTTTTTGTTGTGAATCTCAATAATGTGAAATAGTTTCCGAAGTAACGAGTTCACTTAAATCAGTCTCTAAAAACGGCAGTAGCGCTACAAAATATAATTCTCACTACTCTGTAGTAGCAAGTATCTAGCTAATTTCCGTACGTCTGGAGAGTCCTGCTCGACGGAAATAGACGGAACACTGAATGCCATATTTAAGATAAAATGGGCGATGAACTGTATATCCTTCGCTTTACCTTCATTTGTGCAACAAAAAGCAGCAATTTCCTTCGCAATTTGCAACTCTTTATTCAGACTTAGTCCTGCGTAGTGATAAATATACCTACACGAAAAGTGGCTTGACTCATTTACGGACAAGTACGTGAGCAAAAGTCAGGGTGACATCGATGTATTCAATCACTGCAGTTTGTATATTTCAGTTTTTAATATTTGTTTTTAAATTTTGCAAAAATAAACATATAAAAAAATGTACACCAGTTATGTATTTTGTCAGAAATACAACATGTATTATTTGGTTAAATCTTACTTTTGGATTTGAACCCTTTGGCTATTTTATTAGGTATAACCTTTATATATATTACTATACCTGGGATAACCACGCAGGAGTAGGCAGAAGTATACCACAAATAAGGGAAACTTATTTTACCAGCCTATTTCTTGCACGCAAATATTCTATTAATATCTGCGTTTGGTAGAATTCTTAAAATTCTTCAGGTCTACCTAATATTCCCCATATTTTTAAAATGTCAACCTCTTCCCTCAAGGACACATGTAAAATTATGCTACAGAACCAAAGATGCTTTAACACGTAAGTACTTAAGTAGTCTCACGTCTTACCTAATGTTCCAGGACGACGTGTGCTACGTGGTAGCCAAGTACGACTACGCGGCGCAGGGTGCCCAGGAGTTGGACCTTCGTAAGAACGAGCGGTACTTGCTGTTGGACGACTCCAAGCACTGGTGGCGCGTACAGAACGCGCGCAGCCAGTCCGGATACGTCCCCAGCAATTACGTGAAGAAAGAGAAACCTTCGCTTTTTGACAGGTAAGAAATAAATAACGTAGGTGTACTATCTATCAATAAATCAGAAAACTAATCATCAAAGCAAAACAGGTGATCGATGAAAGTTCTCTACAATCTTCTCAGATGTCGCCACAAGTACCTTAGAACGTACTAAAAAAATACATTAGAACGAATAAAATTGTAAGGGTAGGCAGCACGTTTGTGACGCCCCTGGTGTTGCAAACGTCCATAGGCCACGGTGACCGCTTCCCATCAGGTGCGCCGTGTGCATTTCTTGTGTTGCAAGTGCTCATAAGTCACGACAACCGTTCGTTAGAGGTTTTGGACATTTACTACTTCAAAAAAACCTTGGCCTTACATCTTGATTATTGATAAAGTATTTATTTATTTGTTGACCACATAAAAATCTTTATCCGATTGCAGATTGTTCTTGTGTTCTAAGCCTGCTATTAGATAATTTTCTGTATTTAGATTACAACGAGTATTCCTGTATTAAAGTAAACATAATGAAGTGAACATTCCACTGATTAACCAGAACACAACTAATTTAGTCTATTAATAGTTCCGTGTTCATATTACTAATTATAACAGTAACAGTAACAGCAATGGACACTTTAGTTGCACTTGAACTACCCAGTCACACTTGCAACCTCCAGTCTCGAAAGTATCAGCAGCACGTGGACCATTTTTGCTTTTTTGTGTTCTAATCTTCCGCCTTTTCGGGACGTCTGACCGACGACCCTATCTTCCATTTACCCATTCACGGTCTTTATAATAGGGCCTCTCACTGCAACCTGTAACCTCCATTGTTTTTGTACCTCAGGCAAATGTGGCAAGCCCATTATCAGAAGAATATAAGTGTAGAAACATTTGTCCAATGAACCATTTAATGAACTTCGCCATTGAGGGTAATAAAACTTCGTCAAACTATTAAGTGATGTTTCAGCTCAGCAGGATGCTAAACATTTGATCAAATAGATATTTAGGTTAATTGAGTTTCATGAGGGACATACCAGAGGCTATTTCGCCCTCGGCAACTGGTGGCCCAAGACGGTTGTGCGATTTTGGTCGGTTTGAATTCGACATAACCACCCTCGCAGACTTCGACGGGAGGTATACGTGGGGATTTATTATGTGCATGGAATATTATGAGTCGGAACCAGTGAATTGGCCTGTACTGTAAACAGCAATCAATGCTTCCGTTTTACGAGCCAGAATTGGGCAATTATTTTTGTGTTCTAAACGTAAAACCTTCTGATGTTTGTGGTTTATGAGGCCATCGTAGTTGGTCACTGTCGCGTTGTGCAAACATTTTGAGTATGTATAGTTTTTTTATCTGGATTCTCGGGGCATATTTTTGACTACAGAAGAAAACATGGATATTATGAAATTTGATTATTTTGCAATTTGCACCTTTTGACATGTAGACAGACATGTTTTGCAAAGGGAAGGTTTTGTGATTTGGATTTTATGAGATTTGACCCTTTTCCAACCACATTTTATGAATTTTGAGACTAAACCGATGAAGGGTTAAAGATACTTACCACAGTGTGGAAATTATTTACATTGCATAGTATTACGGGACACGTAGCCGCCCACTGATCTCAATCAATGTAACCGATCTAATTAAAAACAATTATAGCCCACTACCGCCCATGTAGTGTCTGTTTCTGCGCGCTGGTACTCTTATCAGTTAACAGGTAAACATAATTGTTGTCAGTGTAAGGTTTTCATAAAGAGCTGAGAACAGACTATCACAAAACGAAACGTTCTATTTTATTGGACGAGAGCAGTTTCACAGGACAAACTTCTGTGTTATCTTCAATTATGCACACAGCTAAACTTAATACACACTTGATAAAGTATTCACTGCATACGGCACGTAATTTTCCGGTTGAATAATCGTACGTCTGTGAATTTCATATTGGTAGGTTTATTTACTTAAAAGTCCCCCTAGCCTCCAACGCCTTCAGAACAAATATTGGCCGTCTCGTGAACCTTTATCAGAGCGTGACATTGATGCGCAACGTATCGTAATATCACTCGTGTACGTTTACACAAAAAATGCAAGGTGTGCCTAATTCTTGTGTGTACAAAATGTGCAATGCATCTAACGACCTCGTCGTGAGTGTGAATAAATGGAGCTCCATGGTCGACTGATCAATTGATTACAGCTAGATGGTGTCTCGAATAAGTGAATAACAAATATTTCTTATTCGCTGTTTTTCATTTAGATGGAAGATTTATAAAATTCATTGATATGCCTCATGAGTTCGGTATCACTGTTGGAAGTGATTTGGTTGACGTCAACTGGGTTTTTGAACTCTGTACAACTTTTCAGAAATTCCTCGTATTCTGTTTAATACGAGGCCGTAGAAATATCGAAATTCAACTGCGACGCGCGCTGTTAGACTGAAAAAGCGGACCGAACTTCGAGGTGACAGTTGCGGATGCGACCGGGACTAACGCAATGATAATGACGATGCCAGCCTTTAATATATTCTTTATACAATGAGAAAAGTTATCAAAAGCTAGATGTTACTTTGCAGAGTTTTCACGTTGGAGTTGATATTAATAACTGCCAAAAATTTTCTCAGAATCCATGATTAAAATAGCGATGTTGCTGAGGAAACAATACCGGAAAGAATGTAGCGTTGTACTTGTTTGGGTACACATTTTATCTATGTTAGCTAAGTAATAATATGTCGGTAAGCGACCTCGGGGAGCTTGACGTGACAATATGTCTTCCCAGTGAGGGTAGGGTAGCTGTAAATATTTACACGGTACACCGATGATATACTCAATTACTTAATTGACGAGAAGTTGCTTGAGAATCTATCGATTATGATCGGAAAAAGTGATTCCTCTGACGGGGCTCCATAGTACGTATGATTATCGGTAGATAGCTCGCACTATCGCCCCAAGATGTTTGTATTCGAGATTTTGTCGTGCAGGTAATACAAATAGAAGGAACAAACGTCATAATACAGTCGCCTTTTTCTTTTTTTTTTTCGTGCGAAAAATCCTCACTGATACCCCCCTTCTCCGCCGAGGGCGGTTGGAGAGGTTATGTCGGACTCGAACCGACCAAAACGCACGCCGTCTTTGGGTCTTTAGTTGCCGGAGGTGAGATAGTAGTCAACATATCCCTCGCACCCCGGCAGATCCGGGGCCGTCTCTTTCAAGATGACTCCCGTCGGGTGTAGGGACCACGGTGTCCCCGTCCAGCCCCCGGGTATGGGGAGGGGATAATACAGTCGCCTAAGCGTTCTCTAAGGTTAATTCTACAGTAGTGTTGACTATCAGCACGGATCATTGAAAATCATTACTCAGTTTAAATCGAATTAAGAATTAACTTTTTCTTTAAACTTTAACTTTTTCCAACCACCTCTTGCCGCAAACATAAAAAAACCATTTAAATTTTACCAATCAAATCTTCCCATTCCCAAGGGGCCTCCGACTGTGAGTATTGTATGAATTCTTAACTACTGGGCTTGTTTGTCTTTTTAGTTCTTATTAAAGTTAATTTTTTCACGTAATTTTTAAAATTCGTTTTTACGCATTCGGGTTTTTGTTTTTCTTTAACTTTTTTATTTATTTTATACTTTTTAGTTACGATTCATTTAAAAGTTATTTTTTTATCAAAATATTATTTTTGTTTGTATATCGTTTAAACTTGAAGTAAGAAAATTAGCGAGAACGTATGTTTTGTTAAATAACTTTAAATCGTTATATATCCTAAACTATTAGTTAAAATGGAAAATGGTAAAAGGAACCTAAAGATGATTTTAAAATACCTATTCAACGACACCCCTCTTGATATAGTTCATGGACATTATTTTTATCATTTTGACAATATGGCGTCTGGTTGTCGCTGTAGTTTATTTTGATTACTGTCATATACTATAGTGACACTCGCAAGGTTAAGACGAATCGATTGATGTAAGAATTATCAAAATCGGCTTACGCATTCGGTCTCTAGAACGCCAAATAGAAACAAACATACATACATACAAAGACTGATAAACATATTACCCACCTTTGCGACGCGCAGTCGGGATAAAAAAACATCCTCTATCTCAGCTCACCAACAGCTGTGTATATGTTTGCAGTCGGAATACCCACAAGACAAGGTTACATCATTGCATTCATTACTATAAAATCTACACAAACGACCCGACTCTAGAGTTCAAGTGAAACTGATAGTAAAATATGTAAAACCACATCGCATGTAATGTTCGTTTTTCTGCGTCAAATGTTATTCTTGTACGAACATAAAATCTGTATTATAGAGGGATAAAATTGTTGTCTGACGCACATTTAAACATAAACTTGATTCACTAACGCTCAATGAACTTATCTGTTTGTTATTTTCTATTCGCTGCAGATTGTGTGTAGACATCACATCAAATGCCGTCCGTTCAGGCGTGTTATCAATCTTGTGCACTGCACAATCTTTCTGCATCTTCTACCCACTTGTGAACCCTCATTAAAATCATCAAATAAATTGAATTTGAATTTGAACCTGTAACTAACGATTAAGGTGAAAATATTTTTAAGATACTTTACTAAAAAAGTACAAGTGATTAGGGTAGGGGGAAGGTTGGGGTAGTCTAAAACCTCACCACGTATCATTAGGGGCGGGTTGACGTTAAAAAATTGAATTCTTGCTTTAGTCCATGTTCAACATTTTACTGTCCTCTAGGAGGCACATCTTCTATTTAAACGCTATAAAAGTTATCGTAGTGACTTAATAGCAGAGGCGGCTCGTGACCAAATATTATGGGTGTTCACTAAACATCAAAACGAAAAAAATTATAAACCATGGTGTCTTCAATATTGTTCTGATTTAAACACACGCATAAAAGTTTGCTTTTCGTAGTCTATTTTTGAGAAAGAGCAATGTCAGGCCGTGGCGGCTTTGAGTTGGACACGCATCTCAAGAGTCTTTTCACAATTTTTAATAAAAAATACACTGCATTCTTCCATTTTTTACACAAGGTCACGCACAAACAACTTAATAATTACCTATTTGGTAAGCTAAAAACCTCAAAACAATCACCGGCGCGTACGCGTCACGTGTTACTGTGTTAAGTGTTTTGTTTATTTGAAAGAAAACATAAGTAAGAGCGGCAACAACGTTTTGACAATCAGATTGCATAATGACCATTTGGCAACAGGGTGCGTGAGCGGCGCTCCAGGATCAGCTAATTTCTCCTATGAAATCTTTTGTTTCACGCGTCGGGACATATCGATGTTTCTCTTTCGCACTCATTAAATTCAGTACTAGGATTTGTACTAAGATTTGTTTCATAGGAGCGCAATCGCTGGCGCTCCTCCCGTAACCCGGCCGAGTTAAGTTGCATCTTGCTTCAATGCAATTCTCTATGCGCTAGGTGTACATTTAATTTGATCGGGTTGTGGTTTGAAAACTTTTAACTGCATAAGTGGGTATAGTAGAATGTAGAATGTATATTGTAGGTATTAAGTAGGTACCTATACTCTAGGATACACACATTTTTTGTGGGAGTGCACTGCACCAGCGCTCTTTAGGACGAGCCGCCTCTGCTTAATAGCAAATATAGTTCGGTAATAAATGAAGCCTTGGAGCACACCTTTTCTATGTCAACAAATCAACGATAATGTTGTTGACAAGTTAGGTTGTAGTATAAGTGCTCGTAACTAGGTCTCTCCTACCGCAAGAACCACAACTAAAGAAATACTTTATACCAACGCCAATTCTTTAAGGAACTATTCCGGACTTTTAACATTTTTATATTAAATAATTTAGTTGGTTTGTGTATTCTTCAAAAATTCGAAAAGGTCCGTGCATCGTGTACAGGCAATACTTCTAACCGATTAAACCTCTTGTTATGTGAGGCACGTCGCATCTCATATTAAATTAACTATAAAAATACAGAAACTTGGTTAAATTAAATTTAATCAATCCAATGTTCACAAACGTTCAAGGTTCAACACGATGTAACCCGCTTAGAGTCGATTCTTAGCAATTTTTTCACGTCAGTAGTCGGCTCTTGATTGTATTTAATATATATTTACTATCCTCGCTCAACTGATAACACACTTATATAAAACTTTTTACTATTCCAGTATTAAGAAAAAAGTCAAGAAAGGATCCGGGTCGAAGACATTGCCCTCTAACAGCTCTCCCGTCAGAGGGGGCGGCGGCGCGGGCGGCGACGCGGGGGCGCGGCGGGTGGAGCCCGCGGACGCGCTGGGAACAGCCGTAGTGAAGTACAACTACCAGGCACAACAACCCGACGAACTGTCTCTCACGAAGGGCACTAGGATTCTGATATTAGAGAAGAGCAATGATGGCTGGTGGCGAGGACAGTACCAGGCTCACACTGGCTGGTGAGTTGATGGAACAAGAACGATATTTTTGCCTACAAATTTTTATTTGTGACATGTGAACTTGAATTCACTGATTTGATGAAAAACCTTAATGATGTTTAAAGAGTTGGGTCCGAAAAGATAAAAAAAACATAAAGTCATACCTATATCCCCGAAGGGGTAGGCAGAGGTGCTAGTACCCACATTTCGAAAAGATAACTTTGGTTTAAAATTTAGTGCTCTCTTTTGTTATCAGGTTTCCATCGAATTATACCAGTGAAGAAGGTGATAATGAAGATCCAGTTCATACCTATGCAATGGCGGAAAACGTTCTAGACATTGTGGTTAGAATTTTTTATACTTCTTTGCACAAACGTTCAACCAGCTTTTTACTCTGTATAATCCGCCTGATCCTAAGTATTAATTTTATTCCGGGTACGCTTACAAGTAGGGACGTAACTATCTCGATGTTGAAAAATTATAAATAAAATAAATAAATATTTTAGGACAATCTACACTACGTCTCCTAGACCCATGGTAAGCATAGTTTAACTAGCTTGTGTTACGGGTTCTAGAATGCGGGTAAACATACATAGATACTTTTTTTGTAAATAAATACATATTATACATAGAAACACCCTAATCCTAAATAAAACGCCCAATTATCAACGTATACGAATATGGGACCAAGAACACTACCCTGTGAGTTCTCAACATTAATGAACGTACAATCAACTTAGCTACGGTCTAATATAATTTATTATAGTACCGTTAATGCATATTAGACAAAAACCAAGCAAGTTGTAGGCATAGTTCCTTAGGCCAACTGTCAGATAATAGTTCTGACAGGAGAACTCTATTCTAGAACTGATAAAAGGCTTTCGCTGAATCCATTTTAAAATTAAATTCCTCATTTTGTTTCTGTATCACGATTATAGTGGACTGTACGACGGTTGCAGGTGGCGTTATACTCTTTCACGTCGAACAACGAGCAGGAGCTGTCGTTCGAGAAGGGCGACCGCCTCGAGATCATCGAGCGGCCGCCGTCCGACCCCGAGTGGTACCGCGCGCGCGACTCGCGCGGCCGCGTCGGCCTCGTGCCGCGGAACTACCTGCAGGAGCTCGCCGACTACCTCACGCAGCCCTACAGGTACGCGCTTACTTCCGCGCCGGCTCGAGGGACCACGTGGACGGTGGGAAGTCCGTAGATAACGAAGACGCTGACGACCAGGCGGATGATTTGAATTTTTTTTAATGGGTCATTTCATTCATTTCCCCTGGTTCTCCCCTGGTGGCGATATCTCCCTTTGTCTCTATATTTTCCATGCTAATAAGGCGCTATCGTTCCAGCGAGGCGGAGGGCGCGCGCGGGCCGGCGCCGGGCGCGTCGCTGGCGGGGCGCGCGTGGTACTACGGCGCCATCACGCGCACGCACTGCGACGCGCTGCTCAACCAGCACGGACACGACGGCGACTTCCTCATCCGCGACTCCGAGACCAACGTGAGTACGCGCCGCACACGGCTTTACTGCTCTAAACTTTGTGCACCTACTGGCGAGTGCAGGGGACATTTTTGGGGAAGAGCACGGTTTTTCTTCGACAGAATTAGGCAAGGTGATCGGGGTTCCGATTAGCTTTCGATTGTTCTCGCAATGCAGGATCGGTAGTTCTGTAGTAGTCCGGTCCGTTGTAGCTAGATGGCACGTACCGTATGGTATTGTTAAAAAAACCGTGATATTACTGACGTGGGTCGGTGTGTCCGGCAGGTGGGCGACTTCTCGGTGTCGCTGAAGGCGCCGGGGCGCAACAAGCACTTCCGCGTGCACGTGGAGGGCGCGCTGTACTGCATCGGCCAGCGCAAGTTCCCGGCGCTGGAGCAGCTGGTGGCGCACTACCAGCGCGCGCCCATCTACACCAACAAGCAGGGCGAGAAGCTCTACCTCGTGCGCCCGCTGCCGCGCGCCACGCCGCCCTGCTGAGCAAAGCCCCGCCCCGCAGCCGCCTCGCCGTCCGCGGCCAGGGGAGACCCACGTGGTCTCCCCTGGCTGCGGACGGCCGACGTGATAGATATACGACTGAGTGCGAAAGGCCGTCTATAAATGTGTGTTGATCCGTAAGTGTGCTCGCGCCCTCGTCGCGCCATATTTGTGTTAAGTGTCATCGACGTACCGACTCCTTGCTCGAGCGTGCCTCGACTACAATTTTTTTTGCTTGTGAAAACCAGACCCACCGGAAGCTGAGACGGCTTTTAATGTCAAAATTATACTGAGTTTTGCCGGAAACTGATTTACCATCTCTGACGACTCTTACAATTTTTTTTTTCTGTACCGTTTAAATTGCAAACTTTCCACCACTAGCGTGCCAGTAAGATATTTTTTTACAAATATTATCTTCCGTCTCGATCCTGAGAAACCACCGATATTACTTCATTATCGTATAGAATTACGGATCAAATGTAACCAAAAGGTACACTAAACCGTTTTCTCCAAATCTAGAGATGATAAATTAACCCACCTGACTTTCCTCTGCGCCTCTGCTGATCAGAGGAACACTTGGAGAAACAGCAACCCATAATGTAGCCTCTCCCGCCTCGACACAACATTAGCTGGAAGTTTGTGTCTCCCGCCAAAAAGAGGCAGTAACTCTTCCAATGCTCTGGGTACACCCACGAGGACATTTTCTAACCCATCAAACTGTCCAAATAATTCCGGCAATTTCTCGTCAAAAACTCAATTAATTAGTAAATAATCTTCATATTAAAATGAACACCAATAAAAACATTGACGCGATAAGTACAATTCAATACTTTTATAAACGCTCTAACAAAATCACTTAAGCAAGGAGAGAAATGTAAAAAATAAATTAGAAAACTAAGAGGTACGTCTTTGATCACTTACTGACAAGAAGGCGCAGCAGACTTATACTCTGAAACAACAAATATCACCATTTCCTTTGACGATCTGAACAGTGAACCATCAAGTTGCTCCCAAACCCACTGCCCTCTCCCCTCGAGGTATTATTCTATAACGAAACTAGTTTTGAGCTTCCGATGTATGCATTGTCAATTTTATAAGAAATTTGTATTCATTCCAATTTGTGTATCCAATGTGACCTGAAGCGAGGGTTCTGAGGTCTCACGGCGCGTCGCATTGTCGAACAACACGTCATGGTGTCTTTATATACTCACATAAGGACACCATCACATTCTTGTAGATAATGATTGTGCGGACGTCACGGAACCGAATCGTGCGCCCAAAAATAATAATCGATTGAACTTTGAGATAAAATATAACATAATTTTAATTCAATTGACGACTTTTTAAACTTAGTACAATCTTAAGATTTATTCGATTTCGTAGTTTTGGAATCGATTATTATGTTTGGTTTAGTTAATCGATTGTTGCACCGAGCCGATTGTAATATCGTCATATAGTACACCGACTCGGTAGGATCTGCCTACATTTATACTGTGAAGTATAGCGTAATGCTGCGTTGCGACAACGCACATACAACAATAACAAAACCAAAAATTGGCTTCTTTATCTCTATTAGCGGTTAATAACATTTTTATATCATATTATTTAGGTAAGTCGGAATAGTGTAATTTTATGAGTTATGAACTGTGTTTTACGCATATAAAGGATTCTCTCGTCAAGTTACGCGAGGGATTTGATCATTTTCAAATGAGGCAAAAGTAGTAAGAAACTAGTATTGAACCAAGATGTGACGTAATCAGTCGCGTTCGAGTCCAAAACTAGTTTTTTTTTACCTCATCTGAAAAGGGTGTCGAAATGACGCTTTAGTTATGTGATCTTGTACTAAATATACACCTGAATGCATATACGTTGTGATGTTTGGCTAAGTAAGATATAATGTAAGTCATGTTCAGGGAATATCGTGGATTGTAAGGATTGTGTGTGTGTGGGAATTTTGTACGTTTTTCTAATGTGCTCGTCGTATGAGAAACAGATGTGGGATTGACAAGGTGTAGTGACAGTGTGACCACACTTGGTCAGGAAATTTAAATTAGAAATATTAATTACGAATGGCATGCACCTTAAACCCAAGTGAATAGATATTTGTAATGTTATAATTATAAAGGTATGAAGTTGCATTTATATTAAGTACTAAGATATTAGAACAGCAACGCAACAGGCAGTCTTGGAGGAGAGAGGGCAATAGACTACCCCGATTGTTTCTTTTGTAGTTTAGACAAAAATGGTGAAAGGAAAAATACACCTATTCAAACTCGTTATAAAAAGCCATTTAATTCGAAATAACTTTATAAGCTCTCAATTGTCGGTAGTCTAGAAGTTCAAAGTTCGAATCCCACCACTCAGCCACAGTTTAAAAATCCCAATACTGTCAATGGCATAGAAAGGAATGCCAAACTGCATTTCTTGGAGCAATTAAGGAGACTTCTCACCAATTATCGGTATTTATGCAGAAAGGAATGTAGGTATAATGGTTATTTTCTGCATAAATACGGGTAGTTTGTCGTTATGTCATTCTGCCACACCATTGTCAATCCTACGCCCCTGTTTCGAAGGTTCACGTCCAAGTGGCCGCCGCAGTGGAGCACCGACATAAGTCTGACTAGGAAAATCGCGTAGTCAAATATATCGATCGTTTACAATATTCCTACGTTTTAGTCTTTTGACAACGAATTAGGTAAAGCTTGTTTGAATCGGCACGAGTTTAGACTTGCATTCCAGTTATATATTTCATTTATTGTACATAAAGTTGGAGATTTCGTGCAGTTTTTATATACAATTATGGCGCACTATACCATAAAGAGGTAGACAGGGGTGTAAGAACACCTTATATAAGTAAATTTGGGAAGTCTACTATAGAAATATTAACTTAAAAAGTACTTTTTATTTGGAGAAACAAAAAGCTGTTATAAATACCAGAAATTCTAAGTTTCGTAGGAGCCATTTTTTTAGTAATAAAAAACAATGAATGATGTCGTCATTGTAAACAATTGTTTTAACTACATTCACTGCACTCAATGATTCAAATGAATATATTGATTGCTACGGATTGAATTTCTGGACTTCCTGTTGACCTTTTCCAATTTACATAATCACAAAGTATTTTTATCGAATTGACATTCGACTTTCCCTCGCCTGATGTTAAGCTGAAGTCTCAGGAAAGAGATTATTACAAACACGTACAATGTTACAATGGTGGCTCAGCTTGACGACCTCACCCGATAGACGCTTTTTCCCGCGAAAAGGAAGGATATTTCATACTTCCAGTACTGGGACAGTTCCGACCGACAGTTCTGATGCTATGCAGGTGTAGTCTGAACTCGTGCCGCGGGTAGGGAATCTCATAAAGGTTGATTTCCACTGAGGTGACAATCGCTAGTCAATATTATACGCCGACATCACAAATAGCTTCCGCTTTATGTATTCACATTGTTGTTTGTTTTTTTTATACACCATAGAGCGCACAAAATGCTTGGGCGGTTTTAAATTAAGAACGAAGAGATGGGACACTGTCTCACCTTAGTCACAAAATCACAGTATATTTGGTGTTGCCACTGTTAAAATAGTGTGGTCAGTATCTGAAAAAACGATGCTAGCAACACTATTTTAGTGGTTAAATATTACAGCAGGGTTAGAAGTTTTGATTATGTTAGTGTCATAAGCTTTAAATTACTAGGCATAATTTTAGTACATTTCTAGAGAAAGGGCTCCATGTACTCGGCGATAATTTAGTAATAATGTGACAATACTTGAGTATTAAATATTTTGAAAGTAAGGCTTGTATTGAATGTATAATATCGAAGCTCGGCCATTTTGTGCGCACTACTGCAATATTTAACTATGTATTAAAGTGTAAAGTAACAATGGCAGCTTATTGTTGTTTTATACATTATAATTGTTTATTAATATATATTAATTTTGTAGATAACAATTTAAAAATTTAAACGCGAATCACATTGAGCGATTACTTTTTAAGTTCAACCCGTAGTGATGTATCGTCTCGTCCAACGGTTCTTGTATGTATACACTCCATTGAAGCAAGTATTAAATAGCTTTTAAACGGGATCATTTATTTTTGTATGGACTTTATTTGACACAGTGACAGTTGACATGCACCAAGTGTAGAAGTTTTGTATGCGACAATTTAGGGTAAGGTTAGGTTACATGTAACACCGTATTATACATTTATATGATTGAGGGTGTTTTCCGTGTTGTTCCTTGGTTGTAACACTTGTAAAATTCGTTACGTTTCGGTGAGTGTGTGAACGAATTATTTGCATTTAATATAAATATAGTGTCATTTACGGACTCGACTTGATTTTTTATTATTAGTTATTATTTACGAATGCGTCCCTACTATGTACTTTTGAGATTATAATATGAAATCTGACAGTTGAATATTGTCCTTTGTAACTTTGATAAACATGATATACTGTAGCAAATGATGCGCGTTTACTTTTTTTAAATTGAGATATAGATATATGGTTCTCTTTTGGAAGATATTTATTTCTTTAAGGAAAACTGCAGGTATAGATAATTCTACAAAAAATGTATTTAGCCCCTACTTCTGCTCGACAGCTATGGGTACAATCGAATTTAATTATAAGAAAGAATGTCAAAGCACATCATCACATCCTTATTCGAAGATTACAAAACGTACCTATTCACAAAAAGAATGATTTTGTCTGATATGAATTAACAACTGAATTTTTTTACAGCCGATTTCATTCATAAGACGTTCTGGTGTAGTTGCTCATGGCTGTCAGGCAGCGATGTTCAACGATACTATATTTTGTTTTCGGAAAACATCCTTGAGACGGCGAGCGTTGTCTCCGACACGTTACTGACGCACTATAAATAATTACAGGTGATACTTTTGAGATATAACTTTTGTCACTAAATAGATAAATATCTGAAATTTATCAAACGCTTAGGCTTTAAGCAATCAACACATTGTTACAGATTAAAAAAGTTCTAAAAATTAATACAAAATTATCCTATTAATATAATGAAACACATGTCTGAAATATACAAAAAGGAAACGTAGCTTTTATATGAATGTTCATTCAACAGGTTTCGATCTGATAAAAATAGTTCCATAATAGTTAGCACGACCTAAGTCATATCTCAAATTTAAGTGAACGTAAGTTACTAGATCTTTTTGATGTATTTAATACGTTTTATACTCAATAATGTAATTAGAATAAATGCGAGGCAAACTCAGTGTAGAGATTTATTAGTAAAAAATAAAAATAGCTAATGTAAGCTGCAGCTTATGAGAAATAAACATTCGGAATAATGTATTCGGCTACCCGCGGGATTATTTGGATATATTTGGCTCGGCGGACATAATAATATGTGGATATGCCGAAATATGTGTAGATCTGTCTTATATAGGTTGACATATTTTAGAACAGCCCTTATCTATCTACCGCCATAAATATACCTATTCGGTACAGTCGACAAAAGATATCATGAATTTATACTATATTCTTTGTCTACTGTACTTTCACTTCACTGAAGCGAGAGGTCCACACAATAGTTCATTATGTAAATATACAAGGATAAGGCACTCGGCATCCACAATGTCTCGTCGACAAGTATCCACTTCATTATGTATAAGAAGTCTTCCTCGAGTGTCGACAGATCGCATTTATTGAAAGCAAGCACAAAATGGTAGCGATTGCACGGGGTAAGAGATGGACATATTGAAATGTTTATGAAGTAAAAAATAAATTGATCACAAGAGTGTACGAAATGTGTTATATCTATGGTCGGCTGAACGAATGAATGATGATGGAACTAGTGCACTAATTATAACAAGCTTTACTTACAACTTGTAAACATTGCCAAACTTAGAGGGAATTAAAGATGTCTTTACATTCCTAAAGCTTTTTATGATACACTTGCGAAGAGTAGCTTAAAACATAAGTACTGGTACTAAAGTGCCGCCTTCCAAGTTTTCAGAGATCGACAGCAACATAACATTGCATCAAATATTTCAATTAGTGTAACTAGGCATAGATTAGTGATTCGGTTTTTTATTTTTATATTGCTCAAAGTATATTATTTTATAATTTGTGAACTTGTGTTTGTACGTTTTTGTGAATGTATATTATCCGATATAACGAGCCAATGTAAGTGCAGTATGTAATATTTAACAATAATTTATTTATTAATTTGCAATGTGTTGTTTTATTTACATCGAGTTGTCACAACTTGTCCCTGTGTGTTCTCGGTCCAGCTCCTATGAGGTTTAATTGTAGGTGTCTCACCTGGGGCCTTTTTCTTTCGCGCGCGAAATCCCCACCGATACCAATCTTACTAAAACCGGTGAGAGAGATTATGTGGGACTTATTGGATATCTATTTGCCGGAGGTGAGATAGTAGCGAACATATCCCTCGCACCCCGGCAGACCCGGGGTCCTCTCTTTCGAGATCGTCTAGCCCCCGGTGTCCTGGGGCCCTAGACAAATGGCAATCGTTTTGTAGAATAGAATAGATTGATCAATGTATGGGATTGATTTTCGCTCACGCCTGTCATAAATGCTGTAAACGTCAAAATATGTGTCAATCCTATAAAATTGAACATATTCTATTCCATCCTAAAAAACGATTGCCACTTGTCTAAGGGCCCTGTTAGCATTCGGAGGCGCAAAAGAATATTACAAACCGATATGACTAACACCTTTAGGCGCACAATGGGGATTTCTCATAATGGGGATTTCTCAAAATGGGGATTTCTCAAAATGGGGATTTCTCAAAATGGGTACATGTACACTTAGCTACAAAAAATAAAATTGCCTTATTTTGAACATAACATTTACTCTACCTAATTGAAAATACAAACTGAAAAAAATTAATTCATCGAACAAAAAAAGCTTCCTATAGGTTTCCTATAATTAAGTTTTACACTGCTGCTCACTCGGTTATGCTACTCAATATATCATTGTACTTAGACTAAGAGCAAATAATTGTAAATAGACCAAAAAAAAACAAAGCCCGCTGAGTTTCTTGCCGGAGTCTTCTCAGGCCGGGGCCGCGTTCCGAACCGGTGGTCCATTTGCTGAACTAGTCTTAATTGTATATTATTATTTTGTGACGTTTTCGCGAATTGGACCAATCGCGCCTAAAGGGTTTCATAAGAGCCGCGTGAGGTGGTCTATGTGGAAAAATAAAGATTTTGAATTTTGAATTTTGAATTTACAGCAGTAATTTCATGTACACCAATTGTTTCAAAAATTTACCGAAAGATAAATTTCCCTTTTTCAATTCTTTTTGAAGCCTCTTGTATTTTTGATCGAACCTAATTTCCCTAAACCTCCTTTTTTAACAATTTGTAAAACTCATAATGTCTACAATCAACAAAAATACGATGACAGTAACAGTCACAATTTCACTTGACTTATTTACTACTGATTTATAACCAGCCAGCATCAACAAAAGTCTACATCTCAGAATAAAATAAAAACTACTTCGTCGTCATCTACAAGTGCATCTAAATCTATTAATAAATCTATGCATGACCTTTGAACTTGAAAATAATATGATAACTTGATTTATGGATGACATTATATCAATTAAGAATATTATACCTATATTACCTACTAGGCGATTGTACCCGATTGTACTTCATATCCCCATTTTGCTAACTCCCCATTTTGAGAAATCCCCATTGTGCGCCTAAAGGGACTAACATTCCCTCCGGGAAAATAATATTTACCGGTGGTTTCGCGGTAGTGTAATTAGGAGTACTAACCAAGTTTCGAACCCGGAATCTCTCGATTGTATGACCGATTCCGTAACCACTAAGTCACTGCGTACGCTTAAAAGTTTTTATTGAGTTGATCAACGTCCATTGCGAACAATGAACTAAGGAAACCTTGCTAAATGATTCTTCCAAGTTCAATTGGCAGTAGAATTTAGGCGGTTAATGAACTCATCCACAGAACAATGAAATACGTACGTGTGTATATTTATTGTACATGTATGTATATAAATATTTATTCCGTGAACTCACCGAACGAATTCCTTAATCAAAATTGTATTTCAATAAATGCATTAGGTACATAATATCAGGGCAAATCTAGTTTCTAGCTTGAAACATTGGTAAATCGACACGATGCTATTTTTCGAGAAACTTTTATAAAATCCACATTCAGAATATAAAACTGCAGCAGTAACAAAAATATTGTTTCTAAGATACGGTTATTGTCATATTATGTAGCTACCTTATTAACTAACAAACCCAGTATCCATGGCACATGTCGTAACTACGTTATTGATCACACAGAATAACTATGTTCATTAAAACAAGAATTCGTGTTATACGCGTGTTTGCACCGAACCGTTCTAGCTAATATAATTGTGTAAACATGTTATCGCGAAGAGATAAGCTGTTGATTCAACCGTGGGAGGACCGCAGATTCAAAGATCATCGCTCCAAAGTAAGTGTATACTTAAAATGAGGACTGTGAGCTAAAAGCAAACCGATGTTTTTTTTTTTTTTTTTTTTTTTTATACCACTTAGGTGGCAGACAAGCGCACGGCCCACCTGATGGAAAGCGGTCACCGTGGCCTATGGACGTTTGCAACACCAGAGGCGTCACACACGTGCTGCCTACCCTGTAGAAACCTTCTAATGCCCTTCTTGAAGAACCCCATATTGTAGTCGCCTGGGAAAACCACGGCAGGGAGCTCATTCCACAGCTTGAGCGTGCGCGGGATGAAACTCCTTTCATACCGCACAGTGCGCACCGTTTCCGGTCGTAGTGTGTGAGGATGAACTCCCTCTCTATGGCGAGCGGTGCGATGATAGAAAGTAGGTGTGGGCATCATGTCAAACAATTCTTCTGAACACAGGCCATTATACAGGCGGTAGAACACACACAGTGAGGCGAAGTCCCTCCTGATGTTCAGTGGTTCCACACCGCCTGAGAGTATGGGATTGTCGACGATCCTCAGCGCTCGCCGTTGTACCGAGTCAAAGGGGTCAAGCTGGCATGCAGGCGCCCCGGCAAAGAGGTGACAGCAGTACTCCATGTGGGGCCGAATCTGTGCCTTATAAAGAAGGAGTCTTTGCTCCGCAGTGAAGTACTGCTTCGCCCTGTTGAGCACTCCTAGTTTCTTTGATGCCAGCCTAACCTTGTCCTCCAAGTGACTGCGGAACTGGACATCGCTGGAGATATCGACACCAAGGATCCCGATACTCGAGGAGATGGTGAGCGGTGTGTTCAGGAATTGGGGCGCTACAATAAATGGGGTTTTCTTAGCGGTGAATGCACATACTTGTGTCTTAGTGGGGTTGAATTGGACCAGGTTTAGTCGTCCCCAATCGGATACTCTGGTGAGAGTAGTCTCGATTTCAGACACAAGTTGTTCGCGACTTTCCTCCACCTTAGAGCGAGGGATGTTTGCACGGCCCGTGTAATATGCGTCCCCGGTACTGTCGTCCGCATAGCAATGAATGGCGTCATCAGACAGCATATCATTGATATGCAGCAGAAACAGGGTCGGGGACAGGACGGAGCCTTGTGGGACACCAGCGTTTATGTCCATGCGGTCCGAGCAACTGCCATCGACGACGGCTTGGATGCTTCTGTTGGACAAAAAGCTGGCAATCCATTCGCATAATCCCTCTGGGAGTCCGTAAGATGGCAGCTTCGCTAGGAGACCTCTGTGCCAGACCCGATCGAAGGCCTTCGCTATGTCAAGGCTGACAGCCAGCGCCTCACCCTGACTCTCGATGGCTTGCGCCCAGCGGTTTGTGAGATACACAAGAAGGTCACCGGTTGAGCGACTATGACGGAAGCCGTACTGACGGTCGCTCAATAAATCGTTACCCTCAAGGTATCTCAGGAGCTGTGCGTTTATAACACGCTCCATTACCTTCGAGAGGAGGGAGGTTATAGCGATAGGCCTGTAATGGGACGGGTCTGTTCTGTCGCCTTTCTTAGGGACAGGGTGCACGAATGCTGTCTTCCACGAAGCCGGGACTCGTCTCTTGGAGTACGAAAGCGCAAAAAGTCGTGTAAGTACTGGGCACAACTCAGGAGCGCACTGCTTGAGCACAATTGCCGGTATACCATCCGGCCCACTCGACTTCCGAATGTCTAGGGACTTTAGTTCCCGCCGAACCACCCGTTGTGTGAATTTAATATCTGGCATGGTTATACCACACCAGGGGATAACAGGTGGTTCGGCACTCCCCTCATTCATGGTCGAGTTTGACGCAAAGAGTTGGCCTAAGAGATCGGCTTTCTCCTTAGCATCATGGGCTAGATTACCGTCGGGTTTTTGCAACGGTGGCAGACTGGACCGGCAGAAATTTCCTTCGGCAGCTTTGGCAAGCGACCAGAATGCACGACTGCCGGATGGGTAGCGCGCAAGCCGCTCACCAATTCTGCCGACGAAATCAAATTTAGCCCTAACAATAGCTTTTTTACTGGACCTCGAGGCGGCATTTAGTTTCCGCTTCACCTCAGTGATGTTCGGATCCTTCTTAGCAAGCGCCGTGGTCCAAGCCTTGTAGGCAGATTGCTTGATACGTCTAGCATCTCTGCAAGGCCGGTTAAACCACGGACGCTTACTTGCTCCTGTTGCGATCCAGCGGTTGGGAATGTAGCATTCCATACCAGCTAGAATCGCCTCAGCGACTGCTGATGCACAAAAGCTTGGATCATCTGAGGTGAAGCAGAGCCGCCTCCACGGGTACGATGCGAAGAATTCTCGTAATCCATCCCAGTCTGCCGACTTGTAGTGCCAGACATGCCGCCACTGAGGTGGCCTCGGTGGTTCTGGCCGTGCGAGTGACACTTGCGCCCGGACGAGGCTGTGGTCCGAAGTACCGAGAGGTGCTTCCACAGTTACGGAGTATTCATCCGGACGCATAGTCAGCAGAAGGTCCAGTATAGAGCTTCTATGGGTCTCGATTTCTGGTGTTCTGGTGATAGAATGCACCAGTTGCGAGAACCCATAGGTCAGAGCGAATTCGTGAGCAGCCCTCCCCGCAAAGTCAGTTCTCAGGGACCCCAACCATTCCACATGGTGGGCGTTGAAGTCCCCTAAGAATGCCAAGTCCGCGGCAGGATACTGCTCAATTACTCGGTCCGCCGACCGTTGCAAGTGCTCAAACAGTTGAGTCGTGCCCATGTCACCGCTATGAGACCTGTAGAGGCACGCATAGATACGGGTGTGGCCACCGTGATCTATACGCACCCATAGGGTGGACAGGTCCCTGTCTTCAAGGCCATTGAGACGGCGGCAACAAATATCATCCCGGACGTACAGGCAGACCCCGGCTTTACTCATGAAATTGTGCTCGAGTTTGTAGCCAGGGTACATTAGATATCCCGTATCGGCAGGGCATGATATTTGAGTCTCCGTCAGAAAGAGCAACGTCGGTTTCGCGGCTTCTAGATGGTGGTGGACCTCGTGTAGGTTTGAGTGTAGGCCCCTGATGTTGCAAAAGTCCACTTGCATAGTGGAGTTAGCCGCTGGAGGAACGTTTTTCTTTTTCGACTTGACCATTTTTGTGAAGGGGTGAGGGGGGGGGGTGAAGGTTAAGGGAGCCTCTGTGCTGGCAGCGCAGGAGACAAAGGCAAGGCTTCGCGCCACCGCTGACATATTAGGGTTATGTGACTGGCTGGCGTGGCGGGCGGAAGGGCCCCCGGTCCCCTCCCGGGTACTGCAGCCGGGTCCACTCCGGTCTCCTTCTCCGGCACGACTACAGCACCGGGAACTTTACACAGGCTGCTGGTTCAGCCTCCTGGGGCGGAGATTAAGTAATCCCCAGGTTCGGGAACCGTACAGCCTGCGGGCGGCCAGCGGTTAGCCGTTTCACCGGGTCTCCCTGACCGCCACGCCAACATTTCACGCCCGCACAAGTCAGCAGTGTCAATTGAAGCCTTTGGTCTTCCCGCTGACAACACAAAACCTCCCCAGTGAGCTCTGGCTACCCTACTCACCGCCGGAAACACAACACAAGGTTATTATTAGCCGCGGTTTTCTGTAGGGCGGAGGTACTTCCCCAGTCGGACTGCTCAATTAGGACGGGAGATACCGTCATGTCCTACCTCCTTAAATGTCTAAGCACTAACAGAACTGGCCGTAGTCACGCACGAGTATGAAACAAAGTCAGATTGGTGGTTTATGTACCTACTCAGTAGAATATTTAAATTCGTAAATAACTTCTACTTAGTACATACAAGTTACGTACTTTTGCGTTGGCTATGGCAAGTTTCCGAGTAGTTATTATACGCTTTTCTACTTCACTTTGCGAAGTCTTTGGTATTCTTTGCACTCATATATATTTATAAATATATACTACAATTACGTTGTAAATACGTAGTGTAACGACTAAGTAGTAACGAGACGAGTAGTACAACGACTTCATAAATGCACACGTGTCAGTTTTTACGACACGTCAAATCAAATCATGTATTTCTCGGGGTATCAGCCGGTGGGGCGCATTCACATGGATCCCCACGAACAAAATGTTTGTCTATGAAACTTCCGCCGGATGTTGGTACGAAGAGTAAATCCATGAAATGCTGACTTGAGAAAGGGGCTGATAACGATGCGTGTCAATAGTCTCACTGCCAGGCATGCCCAAGCCCGTACTAAGTGGAAGAGTGAGCCCATTCTCACATTAGTGAACTAGAAAAAAAACTGGAGTTAATAACTTGAATTTAGATCAATTTGCGGTATTAGTCATCTTGCTGATATTTTTTGAGAGCGACTGATTGGTTGATGAGACTTCAAACTCGAGTTTCGTTATGGTCATCTAATGCAAGGCCCAAGGACAGTTCGATATGAAAGTTATACCGCTACGGCCGGCAGGTGGCGTCGGCGCTGCCGGCCGTGGACTCGTCGGCGCCGGCGGCGCGGCCGCACGTGGCGCTGAAGCTGAAGCGCTGGCAGCGCGAGCGCGAGCGCACGCACAAGCTGGCGCAGGACAACTGCGCGCTGCTGCAGCGCCTCGCCGCCGTCATGGCCGCGCGCCGCCTCGACAACCGCTGGGACAAGCCGCTGCCCAAGTAACCGTCGCCCTCTCACCTACTTAGGCTCCAGCACTCATTCTATAGAGGGGTTTCACACAGGCGAATGCCAAAAAAATTGTGCTGCTCAACGCGATCGGTGTACGTCGAAAGGAACCTAAATATAAGCCCATAACATGATTCAACGTGATATGAATGAACGAACATCCTAAAAATCATTCCTATGGAACCCAAAAGTCAAACTACGATACCTTTGCACGGTCGTGTGCGTATCGTCTTTGTACACTGTGTTCCGATAGCGCCACATCGAATGTCATGTGATCCGATTCCGACAACAAATGTCACTCCCATACATTTTCAGAGCGATGCCGAATGTAGATTCGGAACGAATGCATTTTGGCTAGGCCCCCTGGTCATGGTCAACATGAATCACTCCATATGAAAAGTAGATACCTATACCAACAGACGATATCCAGGCCCGGTCGCGCAAGGTGTAGTAGGAGTACTCATTATACATACCATACTGTGTCGGATGTCCAGTTTATATGATTTCAAACACCTGCATCATTCTTGGAGCTTGGGTTCGATTCAATCTAGGCAAAAATGTGGAATTTTTTTACCTGTCGCACAGAGCAATAAAACAAGTTAAGCGTTATTAAATTCATATACAAACTTTAAAAATGTTAATTAATTTAAGGGATTTCATGAAATGGTAACTAAGGACCTGCCAAGTCTTATTTTATTTGTAACACTTTATTCACTTATCTATTTGGAATGATTGTTGATGATGATGTCTAAACTATAAAAAAAATTGTCTAAACTTCTACCATATTTACACATTAAAAATTCGAATTCACACCACATTCTTTTTTTTTTTTTTTAAAGGGATTTTATGACATGGTAACTAGGACCTTTATGTCAAGTCTTATTTCATTTTATAACACTTTATTCACTAATCTAGTTGGAATGATTCTTGATGATGGTGATGACGATGACGGATGATAGTTGCCTCAGTAAAGTAGTGGAGACTTTACTAGAAGCTTTCCTAAGGGAGATTTGACACCAACACGAAAAATCACAATTCACTACAATATTCCACTTTCGTACACTTGTACACTTTGTCTAAGCCGTTATGTCTAAAACTCCACCATTTTTACACATAAAAACTCGAATTTACACCAATATTAGAAAATGAAACACAGGAGCGTTGTGACACTTTTCGCGTTCCCGCCAAAACTCCCACACCACATTCAGAAAATAAAACACAGCGTTATGACAGTTTCCGCGTTCCCGCCAAAACTCCTTAAAAAATGTAGTTGTCATTATTGCTTCATTTTTTGGAAACGAGCATTTTGCTAATATTTTGTACCCATTTCTAGTTTCCAACAAAAGGTGGGTCTGTTCTACGACGTGGAATCTCTGAACAGCAAGCTCACGGCCCGCTCCTTAGCCACAGAAGAGTCCGACGATAGTTACCACAACGTCAAATGCTACGCGTGCGAAATGAAGAAAGTACGTACAATTATATAAATATTTTTTAACATTCGATTTTGAACTCGCTTATATATTTTCTGAACAGGTTTTGTTATCAAGGATAGCCCATTTGTCTTGCATTGCATACATTAATTCATATTAATTTATCAAGAGATCACTAAAGCCAAACCTTGTTTTACTGTATCAGAGTACATTACATCTCAGAGTACCTATATGACGGCAACTGTATTCAGTAGCGTCTCCTACATTCTATTCTCATCCATTTCCTAGATGAAAAGGCTATGATTTATGTTTTAGTATAGATTAAAAATATTTTAGATAGCAAAATTTTATTCCTTCATTTAAAAGGACATTGTCCAACGTGTATAAGCACTTGGCCTGATATGGACAGATAATAATTGGGCAAATATGATACAGGTTTGGTAGTTCATACTAGTAAGAAATAAAATAACATCATATGGTTGTATCAGAATTTATCATTCATATTATATATTGACCATAACATTTAGTAAATTTTTGATAATTTAACATAGCTGTATTCATTATTTCTTTATTATTCGGATTCATGAGTTATTAAAACATTACCCAGGAATTAGGCAAGTGGATTTACATTATCTTGGTACCGTGCCCAGCTCAAAAACCAAATTAACAATAATCATGACAAGAGCGCAGCCACCTACTTACTGTTCTTCGTCTGACAATACAATTACAGCAGAAAACATTTTACATAGCACTTGCGGTGCAATCTATTGCCCTATAACAGATGCCAACTCTTGCGAACGGAGGTCATGTCTTCGTCTTTGGGATAAGTCGATGCCACAATTCACACATTGTCTCATCGTGGGATTTGTTCCCTTAATCGTGCCAGTATTTTCGTTATGAACGGGTTTAAAGTCAGCAGGCTCGCCAGGCTCGGTGATGAATGATTTATCCGGGTTCATTTTCCAATACAAATAGAATAAAATCGGCTTTCACGAGAAATAGAAAAATGTATTTACAAATCAAGATGACAAGCGAATGACATTTTTACAACGGATTTCTTTCCAGTTGCCATATTACAAACACAAACTCAATCGATTAAAAATAAGTACGATTTTGAGTCGTGTAGAATCAGTTTTTTATTCCATTATTATAAAACAATGATCAAAAACGAGACCATATTAATATATTGTTAATGTTTACTACTTTTTCGTATCTATATCTACTATTACACAATAAATATCTCCAATGTACTGAACATTGGCGGTATTAAACAACATTATATTAACTTTTTTTTAAATTCCTGTATGTTTGCCTGTTTGGTTGTGGATCTGTGATGAACCCAAAAACCGCTTTGTTAGAAAGGAAGTCTTTTCTAACAAAAAAAACTTCTAGCGATCAAATACTTCTAAATAATACTTCTATAAGTGATATCAATGTCGAACGAATGGATATTTTATATTTAAGTTATATCTTATTATGTCCTGGCAACTATTTATTTACTTTAGTAATATTTATTTTTACATTCACTACTTATTTAGTTTAGGTTGACTGTAGAGAATACCTACTTATAGCATTAAGCCCGCCTATATTCCTACTTACTTGTGCATGAAGTCTAATAAATGAGCTCATTATTAACCGAGTATAATACATAATTACTGACATATCTCTACGATTTCGTAGTCGTTCTTAAAAATCTTATGTTTGATCGTTGAGTAGAACCGACTTCCACGCGAGCGGAAGGCTATTATAATATGAAAATCCTTCACCAGTTATCACATCGAATCAGTTCACGTTCGCATTCGAGTCACAGTCGACGCGTACTCAATATCATTTAGTTTATGTATCTTTTTTTTAAGTATCAATTAGTCATAGGTTTCAAATCAATACCTAAGTATATCAAGTCAATCTATCAATTCCTTATGAAACTCTGGTGTCCCATACATTACTCTGTATCGATATATTCATATGTCTCAAATAAAAAATCGATTATGTTCTTTAGTATAACTGGCAACATTTTAGCATTAGGGAAAAGAGAAAGATGGTGCCAAGAGTAAAGTAATAATATTTCCGTGAGCTAATTGAGTAAATACTAATTATTTCAAGATGTATCTTGATACTCCAAGAAATCATTATTAGTTCGTTAAAAATTAAACATGATTATTGATCAATAGCTACATTTGCGGACATCGTGTCCATGGAAGGCCAGTTTTGGATATAGTCCTTTGTTAATAAATTGAATTATAATTCGATAAATAAACTATTACAGTACTTTATTTTAATTAGGTTTATTTTATTTACGTACATTTTAAATTTTAATCTGATTATCGTCCGAACTCCTAATAAGCGCAATAAGCTTTAATTAAAGAACAATTTGTTGCAGAAACAATACAACTACAATCCCAGCAAACCGAGACAACGGCAACACGACTCGCTGCCTTCCATCTATTCAAACTGAATGTAACTTTTGTATACCTACGCCATGCGCTCAAATAAAACAATTATGAATAATATTGGACAGAATTTATTGGCATATAGATACATTACAAACGGGTCGAAGTCAACATAATTCATACACGGGCGGTCTCGTCCCGACGTCGGCATATTATCTCAAGTAGGGAGTTAAAATCGAAACATAAATACTATGTTATATCAAAAGCATCAATTCAATCGGTAAGCGGAATACACTAACGCGTACCTCGCGTACGCGGCACTTAACATTAAAGCTATCCTTCGTGTCCATCGTCACCGGTACCGAGTCGAGGACGAACAGTCCATCACAATAGAGCATCACTAGGGCGCGGCGTCGGCCGTGGCGTGACGTCACGCCTCGCCCGCGCCTCGGCGTGGCGCGCCGGCCGTGACGTCACGCCTCGCCCGCGCCTCGGCGTGGGGGCTGGCGTGGAGCGCCGGCCGTGACGTCACGCCTCGCCCGCGCCTAGAAGTGGAAGCCGGCGTGCGGCGCCTTGCTGGCGTCGAACGTGAAGCCCGCCTCCGCCGCCGCCGGCACCAGCGTCGCGTCCTCCTCCTGCAACAACGGGCGACGTCACTACAACTTGTACGGAGACAAGACTCGGGCCCTCGGTGGAGGCTATTTAGCAATGGGCACTCTGCCTTGATATGGTTTGTACGCAGTATGAGGCATAGAAGACCACGAGAGCAAATAGGGAATGTTCACACTAGGTGCGTGTTTCGAAATGTTCGTGAATACACTTCTATGGAGTCAGGCTAAAAAAACTTTTGGGCAGACAACTTGTACTAAGCGGGCTACATCCTTCTATAGTACAACATACGCACCACGTAGTAGCAAAAAAGTTAAGTGGCATAATTTATCTGCCCAAAAGCTTCTTTAGCACAACGATATTAGCATGAAGAAGCATTTGGAAACACGCACATTGCTTGTTCAGGCAAATGAAACGATGCGTAATAAATAAATCGAGTATAAAAAACCTGCCCAGGTATGCTAGTAGCGCGGGATATTTATGTACCGCGGTCTCTCGCACGCAATAGTTACAATGGCTGTCTTGTGATTTCATTGTCGGCACGCGATCAGCTCACGATTTAACAACATTCAGATTCTGTCTAAGTTTTTAACCTAGGTTTTGTAAAACTTGTAATTCCAGCTTTTTATGGTGAATATTTGGAATGTATTCTCCGCGGTACGATTTCGTAGGAGATCGTAAACCGCAGCAGCAGTTAAAGAGAACCATGATACAGACTTACATGTGATAATATTATTTATTGTATTAATTTATTGTATCAATAGTAAAAGCAAGTAATTATATTGTCAACAACAGGTAATCTCTTTTATAAAATATTTGATACTGATTTGAAATCTTCATGATTTACATTTGCAATGTAAGTATTTTTTACATTGCAAATGAAATCAAAAGAAGTTTCCTATTCCTTCAAATTGTCATAAGACATATTATATTCTCAGTAAGCATCTTATGGAACATGATTTCGCATTCTTAATGCAGGCCTTTGTTTAACATTTACAACCAAATCGACCATTACCATATATTGCGAGTTCCCGATATTGTAAGCACCTTGATCACGAAAGATCTCGAGGAGGTAAATATCTCCATATCTCTAATAGTAATATAAACGAAGTACGCATACGCACCTCAGTTGCGAAGTATTGCTCAATGATATCGTAGGCCATCTTGTAGATGTCTTCCTTCTCGTGGTTCTGCAGCGCCTCGATCTTGTCGATGCCGCCGCACTCCTCGATCATGTTCGCCACCTGGTCGGCGTTTTCACCCGCCATCTTCAACATATTGCTTAAACCGTCTAGAACCACCTGGAAACAACATACAACAATATTATAATTTTGTAAATTGACCATTTGAAAGGTAAAGATAGAACCAACAGAAACTGCATCATCCTCATAGCCACTGGTGCCACTACACAGTCGTATCTATGTTTAGACCTTGAAGCTTGGGGTCTTAAATACCTTAAACCATGACTTGATAACACTGACTGTTCCACCACTATTGATAACCATTGGTAAATCCTTTTGAGCGAATTATACAGAAAAGATACCTCTTTTCTGAAACCTTTCAGTTTTAGGTATCACAAACAGCCCTCTCTGCAGAGAAACAGTGGCACATGTGTTTCTACACTGTCCTGTGACCGACACAAACATGGCAATACTTTAAAAACCCAAGTACGCTCTGAGAAGTTACGAGTAATGTGAACGGCTTGCAGCCTGCCTTGCCAACCTGTTTTCTTTATAATTCATCCATTCATCCTCAGGCATTCATACCTCTTTTGAGCACAATTCTTTATCAGGCATCCTTGCAAAGAAAAACAAAATGAACTCACATTAATAACTTGAGTATCCTTGCAGCTCAACAGTTTACACAGAGGTGGTATCACTCCACAGTTGATGAGTGTGGCCACCTGCTCCTTCGTGCCACTAATGCTAAGGTTGGTGACCGCCCAGGCTGCCTCCTTCTGTGTCTGGAATTCTCCCTTACTGAGGTTGTCCACTATCTTGGGCAGGAGACCAGCATCAATGACTGCTTGAACTTGTTGTTTGTTGCCTGCTGTGATGTTTGAAAGGAACCACACTGCCTCTTTACAGATCTTTTCTTTCTGTTGAAGAGAGACCAATATATGTTATACAATATGGGTAATAGTGTATAAATTTATTAAATGGGGAGTATTGATAATAACCATAGATTATTCAGTTTTTGGGTCTGGTCTTTAGTCCTTTTAGTAAGATAAGGTGCTAATTTATATGTAATATACAAAGATAAAAGAAAAAGCAATCTTCAAATTGTTCAATAAACTTACAAAAAACAATTTCTATTTCATGTTATCAGTCTGGGTCGTTGACCAAAAAGGCCAAAACATGCCAACGAACTTTCCTTTCTAATGTACTCTGCTAACAATGTGTGCAGACATTGCACTCAGTGATTGATCTCATATCTTTTAAAATTATTTTATCTATCTTTAAGGGATTAACTATACATACTATGTACAACCAATGTATTGGAGTGTCATGTAGCATGCTCACTAAATTAGAAATCAACTGTAATTTTGCTACTATAGTACATTTGTTTAGGTACTTAAAAAAACGTAAACAATCTTGGTATGTCTTTTAAATAAGGTTTGTTTAAAAACTCAGTATAAAAATATGTTTCTGCTTAAAAACATATTATAAAGACTAAATATTAGTATCGAACCACTAGTTAGTCAGCGTTAGTTAGCTCAGTTTATTTTTTTAGCTTAGCATGTGTTTTCATAAAAAGTTGCCACAACATTGTTTACCTTTTTTAAATACCTAACCAAATGAAGCATAGTAAGCTATTCTGAGCAATTTATTAAAAGAAGGTAATATAGAATTGTTAAAGGAATGTTTATGTATGAATGAAACTTCAAAACAATTATTGTTATTGCTTAAAGAAATTATAAGCATTTGAATTATATATTTTCAATAGCTATATAAAAGGACCATAATGTTAACCCACTGAAGTGATTTTGATAAAATTTGGTACAGAGATAGAAAATATTTTGCAAAAGGACCCAGGGTTTGGCAACGATAAGCAACATCCATGAGGGTGAGTCGCAGCCAACAACTATCTATATAAGTTCTAAGATTTGGTACTTCAATATTAGCAATTTTTTAAGAATAAGAAACAAAAAGGATAGCAAACTGACCTGATGAGTTAGCAGCGCAGGGAAGTGAGAGAGGGCATCACAGTTGAGGACAACTTGCGTTTGTTCATCTGTACCAGTCACAATGTTGCCGACAGCTCTCAGTGCAGCCGTCTGGAGCTTCACCTCCTTGTGTGATAGCAGCGGGATCAACTTAGGCACTATTCCAGATTCTATCACCATTTGGATCTGTTCATTACCACCGTCCGTTAAATAACTAATTGCCCATACAGTATCTACTAAAATCTGTAAGAAATAAAGAAAGTTTATTTAAGTACAATAGACAACTTACTGGTGTCTTTTGAAGAGTTGGGGTGGTTTGAATATTTTATTGACCTTCATGTAAAAACCATGTCACAATATGGAGTTGAGGAATTTAGTCCATAATACTTGACTGCAAAGTACCATGTGCTGCTATTTTTTAACAGGAAATAAATTTATTCTGTCTAACCTTAGTTTACCTCACTGGGCCAGGATTTGAAGCTGAAACTTTTCTGTATGATAAAACTCAGTTCAGATTCAAATTTTGAATTACACAGGTTGGTTTAGTGGTTATTAAGCATGATGGACTTTAAGTAACAGAATCCTGGATTTAATTTGGCTTGAGAGAATACTGAAGGCCAAACATCCTTTTAAATCTCTGTCCCCTCTGCATATCTGTTTGTTACAATATATAAGTGACATATAAGTGTTGTAAGCATTCAATTACTGAACATCAGGAATGTATCACAATTTTCAAGAAAAAAAAATACTTTGAAAATCCCTTCATTCATATAAATAATACCACATGAATTGTGTTCATGTGGTATTATTTATCAATTAGTCTCACAATAATATTAAAAGCAACAATGAAATCTTAAATTGTTGTTAAGAAGCTTCCATTATTGCATACCACTCAATTGTTATGACAATGTATCAAAATATTATTTAGCTATGGACTAAATATTATACAAATGGGTAACTTTGTTCAGTTCCATTGACTTGACACAACCTCTTACTCCTTGTGGGAAAAGTTCCAACCATGGAGTTTTAGGATTATTCGATAAAATTCTTATATTGACTAGAGATAAGGTAAAGATAAAGTACATACATTTGAATCATTGTGCGTGATGAGTATATCGAGAGCTGGAAGGATTTCTTGAATAGTCTTAACTGGTGGTGGAGGATCCTTGCTCCTGCACAAGTTGACAATAACCCAGGTGACGTTGCGTAAGAAGGTGATAGGAATATCAGGCTTCACAATAAAGCTAAGCAGTGGTTTCACAACTCCTAGCTCAATGACAAAGTCACGGAGTACTGGCCCATCTCCAATGATGTTACCCAGGGCCCAGACAGCCTGCTCACACACATTTTCATGAGGAGACATTAGGAGCTGTAGGAAGACAGGAACGGCACCAGCGTGCACAACTTTGTTGGTCTGTGCTGACGTTCCCGACGCGATGTTCGTTAAGGCCCAAGCGGTTTCAAACTGAAGTGTAGGGTTGTCAGCTCTCGAAAGGCACTGTACGAGGATGGGCAGGATACCCGTGGCTATCAGCTCATCAATCGGAGGATTCTTGTCCGAGGACAGTAATTTCCTACACTGTTGAACGGCGGCCAGTTGCATTTCAGGGTTATCAGCAGTAGCTGCATTCATCACCAGCTCCTTCAAGTCCACCGACATGAGAGTTCTATCATTCTCCTCCTCATCAGTCGAATAATTGACAGGCACATTACGACGCTTTTGTAGGGTTTCATCTCTTTTATTTTTTCTCAATTCTACTGTAACTTCGTTCCTCCGTCTGCGCATTTCCTAAAATAGTCACAACAAAAAATATTATTGGATCGTAAAAAGTCATACACAGCACAATTATATTGTTGTGAGATATTATGTTATGTTTCTATACTTACGTCGACATCTTTGCCAGTGTTCTTGAAAACTTGCATGCGGTTCTTCATAGGATCAGTCGCCATTTTATTTTTGTGCTAGCAGTCTTCTAACAAACGTGGTAATTACACAATGAAACAAAGGACCAACATAAAATATTGACGACGAAAACTAATCACACATGATTTAACGGCACTACAGGCGTCGATGATTCATTAACCTCCTTTTTAACACAGAATATTCTACAACACGGACAATACGTTTCCTCCTCGAATTTCTTTCTTTTTTTCGGTTACTAACCATAGACCAAATAAGAGAAATGTTGCAAACATCATCATTCATTCAATAAATTCAGTCAGTGAACATTATCTAGTCTCTGGAACGAAATTGTGAATCGAATCGATAACCGCTACAAAGCATTCGATTACTCTACTAAAAGGTAGGCGCTCGATAACAGTGTTGCTAGGTTTATAATAAGGTGGAAACAATTTTTCATCGGGTAATGATTAACTCCGTTATTGATGTATTTTCTTCTCACACGCTACGCACTTCCGCTTTTGCTGAATTCGAAGTAGTCGTGTATGTTGTTGTAAAGCAAAAAATAAACAAATTACTCTGAAAACCGTCTGAGATAATCTTGCAGTTATGACAGTGATTCCGAAACCGAGTCTTACGGTTAAGAAAACCATATTGATTAATGGGAGCCGATGCACTGATGTACGTATGAACTCACTAGTATTCATATTAAAATATTATTAGGGCGTACCTGCTGTACTTATATGTCCAATATAATTATTTATTGATCGTAGGTCGTAGGCTCATTTTTCTTTACAACTGATACACCACCCCATTTTGAGAAAACACTCTGTATAGTTGCTGAGTACTACTACTAGATGTTCTATTTATCGATACGGTTTTATTACTTATATATTAATAATCTTAATAATGATATTTTTTTTTAAATGTTGATTGTCGAAATAAGAAGAACCCTTTATATAGGTCGTTACTATGTAGGTATATTGTAGGTGTGTGAGTTAGTATTCAACAAGGTGAATCTCGAATGCAGGTATTGATTTTTTGTGTAAAGCCTCAATACGGAGCGATTCATTCTGCAATAATTGTAGCTAAAAATAAACTGACCTGGGGTGTATTGATTTTGTATGTATCATCTACATTTATACGATGATTTAGAATGATCTATTTATTAGTTATACCTATACATATAGTATACATACGCAATGCAAAAACCTTTTCATATCGTTATCCATAGGGGAAGATGCAGTGCAGTCGAACTTTGAAAAAAAAAAGCTCTCCTCTCTCTTTCTGTCATCAAAATATTTTACAAGTTGGAATGAATACACAACAGTTGTTAGAGTGGACCATGTTCGGGCAATTACGTGCTGCCATCCGAACATATTTCCCTTCTCAGTTGCGAGAAATTATGATATTGATTGAATATTGAACTTGAAGTACTACTAGTAGCTACTTGGCTGACTAGGATTTGCTTAGTGACTGTACTTAAATAAGAAAACAGGAGGTGTACTACTGTACATCAGTTTATAGCTTATCTACTCTTTTCTTAATTATAATCTTAATTAGGCATATCAACAAATACAATCACGAACAATCAAGATTTTAACATCGACTGCTTAACTGTGGCCGTCATTTTTAATAAGTCCAATGTCTATTGTCTATTGTCACGCGTTGGACAGCTTGTCTATTACCCACTAATTAATTAATCCTGGACGCTGGGTGCGAGCTTGTTTGTGTACTTAAAGATGTTGTAATCCAAATGCTCTATTTAACCTGCCTTACAAATCTTACAAGTCGCCTTCCACACATCAAGAGATTAGAGATTTAAACTTTCGCGTTCCATGATTATGATAATAAATGTAACCGGGAATTAACGCGATCATGGTATAGGTATATACATACCTTTTGCCTGACGTTTCGACCAGGTTACACCGGCCGTGGTCACAGGCTGACTGGCTCAGCTGCGCACGCCCTCCGTCGTCGAGTCCGTGAGGTAGCCGGTTGTTCACCTACCCGCACATTTTCGACATTTTGTAGATTATTTCTTCGCCAGGTACCGTCGCATACCACACTCACAGGGTCCCTATTCTCTAAGCAAACGGCTCGGTGTCTATCCGACGGCGCAGAAAAGCGAGGTAGCAGGTTTTTTATCACTGGATTCCATGTCGCAGATAACTTGAAACCGTCTTCCCGATTGAAATTATTGTACTTCTTAATTTCAATAGCTTCACGTACAGCTCTTGAATAGAAGTGACGTTCGGTGGAGAGGACTTGCGTATTGTGGAATTCAATCCAGTGATTCGTGCCCGCTTCTAAAAGGTGTTCTGCAATCGCTGATCTGCTCGTCCGGCGGTTCTTTACAGCTGCAATGTGTTCTTTGACCCTATCAGCTATAGTCCGCTTTGTTTGGCCTATATACGAACTACCGCAGCTGCAATCGATCTTGTAGACCCCTGGCGTCTGAAGCGGCAAGACATCCTTCGGTGTGCCCACGATGTTGTTTACTTTAATGCCTGGTGTGTAAACTGTCGGGATGGAATACTTTTTTAGCACGGAGCCGATTTTATCCGTTATTCCCCTGACATAAGGCATATACGCTGGCTGTCTGCTCACCTTTGGGTGCCGCCGCCTCAATGTTTGCTGCTTCCGTCTTCCGTTCACATCATATCCGTTACTTTTGAGTACCTCCTGAACATGATCCAGCTCTCGCTCCAGATGTTCAGGGTCGCAGAGATCATACGCTCTATTCTTGAGTGAGGTTATAACGGATTGTAAGTGTCGGGGGTGGTGATGAGACGTGGCGTGTAGGTACCTGTCCGTATGAGTAGGTTTCCGGTACACACAGTGTGACAAGGACCCATCTGATCTCACGGCTACTTTTACATCCAAGAAAGACAGCGACCTATCCTTCTCCATTTCATACGTAAACCTCATCTTGGGGTGAATGGAGTTGAGATGTTGTATATACTGATCTACTTCCTGTACACTTCCTTTCACGATACTGAAGATATCGTCGACGTATCGCTTCCAAAGTCTGATGCTCTTGGGGCCGAGACTCAGAGCCTTCTCTTCAAAATGTTCCATCCAGATGTTGGCAAGTACCGGGGCTACAGGACTTCCCATTGCGACACCATCTATCTGAAGGTAATGTTGGCCTTGGAACAGAAAGTAGTTGCCGTCTAGACAGTGTTCAAGTAGATCAATATAGTTAAACGGTAGTTCATTGTCGCTCAGTAGGTCTTTCACGATATCTAAACACTCCTTTAAAGGAACGTTGGTAAATAGGGACTCCACGTCAAAGCTCACCATGACGTCATCCGGTTCCAGTTTGAGCTCTTTAATTATTTGTATAAAGTGCCGCGAGTCCTTCACAAAAGACGGTGTTTTTCCTATAAGTGGTTGCAATACTGATGCAACGTGCTTCGCAAGATCATAAGTGGGAGATGATATTTGACTTACGATTGGTCGCAGTGGCACGTTGGGCTTATGTATTTTTGGCAGACCATATAACTTGGGTGGCTGGTGCGCCTTCGGCGTAAACAGTCTATTGTACTCATCTTCTGTGAAGAGGTCCTCGTTATCCTGTATCCGAGCTCGTATTCTGCGTGTACGTATATACCTATACCATGATCGCGTTAATTCCCGGTTACATTTATTATCATAGAGATTTAAAGTCGATGTATTTATAAACAACTTATTCCCATGGCAACGATTTCAAGTTATTAGTAAAGAATGTAAAGAAACTAAAATGTATTGGTGTTAATACCTTCGTTAAATAAAATTAATGATTAACAACGAGATTATGCCAGAAATAAAGATTTGTTTATTATGTTAACGTTTGTTTATTTCAACATTCTGCCTGTTGGTATACGTTCCCGGTTAAAGGTTTGGAAATGGCTACCAGTACTCGCTGTATTGCGCAATTTTCATAGAGTATGAAGGGTAATGAAATCAGTTTCCGTGCGGTAAAAAATCTCTGGCATAGTGTGGCATCTGCGTCGTAGGACCCATAGTGACATATTTGATACCTGTTTCAGACATTAGTCAATTTATACCCTAAGTAGTTAACGTTTGTTTACATGCCTTACATATTTGAAAATAAAGATTTTCGTATTCTAAATCTTTTCAATTCATCCACGAAAGAGATGTTAATAAAAGAAAAATAATGATTAAAGTGTAGTGAGAAATAAATAACACTACCGCAATAAACACGTTGAATATTCTTGTAAACAATAGTTTATGAAAGTCTTCTATAAGTATTTTAGTCGATTATTTACTATATTTTGAAATAAAATGCATCAATACGTAAAATGATCGTGATAGGAAGAAATAACTTAATTGAAGTAAATAATTAATTAAACTGAAGTTTATATCTTCTATTCAATCGAAAAAAAACGTTTTCTTTTAGTTTTTGACTCTTGATGTTGAATTTAATTTCATTCGTTCATTCAGTGAGCTTTCATAGCTTATAATTTATGTGTTTAGGTACCTACCTAGTACTTAAATTAGGAATGATCTAAAAATACTTTGACCTACCAACTTATTTTGTAACAAGTATAAGGTAAAGATGAACAGGTGGTTCTGATTTTAATAATCAGCCTTGTTTCCTAGACAGCATTAATAGAATTCGAGTGTAGCTGGTGTGGCACGATTCGACGACGACGAACGCGACTGCTACGCAGGAGGCGTGGGTTCGATTCCCGCTCAGTGCAATTATTTGTGTGCATAAATATGAATATTTGCATTGGTCTGGGTGGTTCGATGTATAATAATTTATGTATTTACAAAAAAAAAAAGTATCTATGTGTGATTATCCGCATTCCAGAACCCGTAACAGAAGCTAGTTAAACTATGTTTACCATTGGTCTAGGTGACGTTGTATATCATCATCATTCCCTGAACCTTTTCCCAACTCAGTTGGGGTCGGCTTTCCAGTCTAACTGTGATGCGGCTGAACTTCGATATTTTCTGTGAAGCTACTGCCATCTGACCTCCACAACCAATGGTCTAATGACCAATGGCGATATCGAAGTTCCAAGTTAGGCTGGTTGGACTTTTGAGGGCTCCAACTACCCGTAACGACTGCCATAGATGTTTGTATGGCAACCGGGACCGACGGCGACGTTGTATATATTGTCCTAGAATATTAATTTATTTTATTTATTTATTAACTATCTGGGCTCCGTCTTGTCCCTTATAATGCCTATCCGGATAGTATGTATCTTTGCTTATCAATCAACCTTCTCACTGCGCATTCTTTTTCAGGTAGGTATAGGCACAAAATGGGTATAGGTACTAATAGGTACTTAGTAAATAAAGAAAAATATCCACATCCAAATCTTACGGATAAAAGTTTATGATAATCATCATATTCGGAGAGTTTGCTTGAACCTAACAAAGGCCCTACCAAAATATTACTTTTTGTCCAGGTTAATCGAATCTCCCAGGTATCAGATCAATGATTTGCTAATTATTAAAACAAACTTGATATTTGCTTATAAACATGGTCAAACTCAACAAAATTAGAAAATTTTATAAAGTAGGTACTTACCTGTTAACTTAATACGTAATGTAATCGTACTATTACTTAAGTATTTTTTACAAATTATTAGAATTATGAAGATGATTGATGAACTATTTTAATAACCATAGATTATAATCATTAAAAAGAAAATAACTGATTGCTACAGAAAAAATATAATATCAAGGCAGAAGAACACAAGAACAGACAAAAAGGCGATTTTCTTACTTAATAACGAAATTGTTTAAAAATTTAAATACTTAAATAAAAAAGTTAATTTAAATCATTCTCTAAACCTAGTCCCAACTCAATTGGGGTCGGCTTTCTAGTCTATAACTAAGATGCGGTTGAACTTTGATATTTTCCGTGAAGCGACTACCTACCATCTGACCTCCACAGCCAAATTGGCAATATCGAATGGTCTATAGTTAGGCTAGTCGAACTTTTGAGGGCTCCAAGTGCTCCAACTACCCGTAACGACTGCGTACGACCTGACCAGTGCAAATAGCCATATTCATGCATAAAAATATTTACACTGAACAGGGATTGAACCGGCGCCTCCTGCGTAGCAGTCGCCTTCACTACCGCCATGCCACAGAGGCTAATTGCAAATATGTTCAATATTTTACATAATACGTTTTTAACTTACCCATGCGTTATTACATTGGGTATCTATGTCTAAAACAAAATACACATAAACCTATTTACATACGAGTATGTGCATTTAGGTATCTTTCATAGGTCTATTAAGTATATTATTTCAATTGCGTTAGGGATATGTTCGCTACTATCTTACCGCCGGCAACTAAAGACACAAAGACGGCGTGCGTTTTAATTGGTTCGAGTCCGACATAACCTCTCTCACTGGCTCCGGTGAGATTGGTATCCGTGGGGATTTCATGCAAGGAACAAAGAGGTGTATAACAATCAGATACCACACACACCACTCACACTCACTCGCACCCACATACGCACGCACACACACGAATACACACGCACACTGGACACAGACTACAGGAACAGGTTCTCAAAAAAATGTAAACCTCATTGTACTTCATTTATATTGACGCGTACACTGTCTCTACATACACATTCATTCTACATTTGGTATATACAGGATCCCCTAGTATAAGAGACAGGTTTTAAATAAAAATATAAAATTTAAGTTAGCGCTACTGGTCTGTAATATTACCTATGTCAAGTTATAGAACAATAAAAATTTATTATTATTATTATAAGTGGACTGTAAACGAACCGTTCCTGTACAGGAGGTCATCGACATCCAGACCCGGTCGGTGCGCGTGCCGCACCGCCGCTACAGGGGCGCGGTGCTGTGCATGGGCGTCATCGCCGCCCTGCTGCTGCTCATGGGGGTGATCACCGCTCTGCAGATCTACGAGCAAGTCGTGAGCGACGTGCAGCGCCATAACCGCTATCAAGGATTCTGTTCGATTCCGTTGTCCCGAGTACGTATTTATTGAAACATTCAACACATCACTGTCTTTATTGAACACCAAGGATGAAATTATACAACACAGAGAGATGTTTGCACATGGTAAATACAATTGGCGGCCTTATCGCTCTGCGGCAATCTCTTACAGGCAACCTTAGGATGGAGTGAGAAAGTAGAAGAAAAATGTAACTCTACCTAAATCTGTGACTTGTACAGTGTAGGACCGTCTCTATTTTTATATTTAGGTCATCAAATTGACTGCACCACCTGATAGTAAGCTGTTTCACATCCCGCTTAAAGGGCTTGCTTGAAAGGCTTGTAGGAAGAAGAATCTAATTTACAGAAAATGCTGACTGTTAATGAAGAGTTAACGAAAAGTTAATGCTTCGACGGGTCTTTTACTATTAATTTGAAGAATGTAATGATTTTGAAATTAGAAATAGCGAATATCTTGGCATTTGAATTCACAATTAGTCTCTTACAGGAAGAATGGTGTCCTGTTAGCTCAAGTGATTATAGCATTTTCCCTGTCCCTGTCTAGGGCATTGGAAATTCTTTACGTCTTAGGGAGGACGACGTACGAGAGAGGTTTTATGTCGAATTCGAAAATTAAGCATATTAGCTAGCTAGTAAACTGCCTCAGAATATCACTAAGAAAAGAACCTAATTACATATCGAAATAGAATTTTACAATACTTAATTATGTGTTTATTTTGGTTATTATTCTGAACTATTAATTAATTTCGCAATGTTCGCATATATTGAGGAAAATATTTTTATACATATCGAGGATGTCATTCCTCTGATAAGGATCTAGGTACGTTTTGTGGCTCAAGTACTAATTCATTATACAAATTGATTGTGTATGTTCCATTCGGCCTTATCTAATGGCGGAACTGTTTACTCTGATCTGCATAAACGTAGTTATTATTCAACATTTATGTCCATTTTGTATACTACCTTACTGAGCATTTTTTATAAAACCTTAAATGTTCTTAAATCCTGCGTATATTCATTTCATTGATGGAAACTTACCTGATCATGTTATCACAAGGGATGATGACTACATAATTATTTATTCTGGAAAATATAAAATTTATCAGTTTATTACAGTATAATGAACTGCTAAAGCGAAATATTCTTACTCCAAAACTAAAAATATTACACATTGAAAATTGAATTTCTTGAGTCGCAGAAAATGCTTTTTACAAATCGTTAGAAAAGAGTTACGTCTAGCCTTTTAGCGCGTAGCTTTTTGCAAATGCAAGGAGAGCAAGAGAATATCATATCTATCTCCTAATAAGGAATTAAAATATAAGTATTTGGAATTTGGAATCAATTTCATTGTTTATATTTTGACCTACTTTTGAAACTAAAAATTGTGAAAAGCCATAGTCACACCTATTTTTGCTAAATCTAATGCCGCGTCTACATTTAAACATTTTAGCGTGACCGTGTCAAAAGTGTGTGTTCGTCGCGTATTCAGCTGCGTGATAGCTGAGTTTAAATGGAACCATCGAACGACTGGTGGCCGTGTCAGCACAACTCTAGTTTGTGTGCCCATGTGCAACAAGTTGTTACGTACACACTCAACGTTTTGTCTTGATGTCACGCTGTCCAGTCCGCTGTTCATGTCACAAGTCTGGATGCACCTTAAGATATTAAGTATTGGGTAGAATCTCATCGTCCCTTTTGCTGTAATAGCTTTTAAGTTTTATTAAACTACTTGACCGTCACCGGAAGCTTTACTATTGAGATAGCGTATCTATTTCCGTCGATTTCCTACCAGTTTTAGTACTTCTATTGACTAGCGCAGTGGCGACACCTGGCGACACGGCTGACCTTTTAGTTTCCTAAAAGGTGTCGGGTGATTTTTATATCATTGGCGTTTCGTATTCCGTCGAAGTAACATCGTTTAGTTGGAGCTACGCTCGTCAACTAACCGATATATAAAATTATATTTAAATTGAAGGAAAAATACCCTCAAGTAAGTAAAATTATAATTTTAAAGTGTTTGAAATTGTTCTAAACAGATTGGCGAGGAGGGAGCCGTAAGGAACCCGCGGTTCCAATTACCTACTTACCCTCCTTATTCATAATTATAATTTAATTTGTATGTGATTAAATATTTAACGGATTTACCGTTCGAATCACTACTAAAAATGAATGAAACTCCGTCGTTCATACGTCGGGGGTTATAACCAGTGTAAATAGTACTTATTGTATTGTTTTCAGCTAGCGCTATTAGTTTTTATATTACTATTTTTAACAGTAGGTATTGTGAGATTTTGATGAGAATTAATTTACAGATAAATATGAGTGATCAAATTATGCCAAATACTGAACCACAGGCTATACCTGGGCCTAGCAGGAAGAGAACTAGAAGCAGCTCTAGCAGCAGTGATACAAGTAGCAGCTCTTCGAGTTCGAGTACATCTTGTTCAAAGAAAAGGGGCAAAAAATTGCGTCACTCTCACCGCAAGAAAAGTAAACGCGCCCGAAATTCTAACCGGATGATGGATAAACTTTTTAAGGAGGTAGGTGAACTACGTAATCTTTTTATGAATCGGGATGTGAATGACCATGATGTTGTATCAGTTTGTCCGGCGGTCAGTGGGGAACTATACGCAAACCATGACACCATTTGCGAACAGTCTTTTGATGAACAGTCTCAAAATGTTAATCCAGAATTTATATTTAATATTGAAACTAAATTAAAGGAACCCGAGGTTCCCAAAACTACTGAACCTTATTTAAAGATGTTACTTGATGTACAACGGTTGGGCACGTCGGCGTGGTCTGAAGTAAGATACGCTGATACACAAAAATTGTACAATCATTCACCGGAGTTTGTAGAATTAGAGACTAATGAGGAAATTAAATCGTATGATATATTACGTCATCACGTATATGCCGACAAAACATTTGCGGCATTAACATATTGCATTCTAAAACAAAAAGAATCGCTTCAAGATTGTGTCCGTAATCTCCTCTGCTGGGCTAGAGATACAAACGTAAATTTCGATAATTTAAGTGATAAGGTGGTGGAGTTGTTTCAAAAGGGCGATTATAACAAAATATCTTCGGATTTGTTGCAAATGGTTTGCGGCCATAGAGCCGAAAGTATAGAAATGCGCCGTGAGGCTATCACAAGCAAAATTAAAGAGCCTTTAGTGAAAACTGCACTTAACAAAATACCACCAACGTCGGGTTATATTTTTGAGCCTGTTACCTTTACAAATACATTGGAAAAAGCAGGTGGAGTGCGCAAGGCTTTCTGGCCTATTAAAGCCGAAAATGTTACTGAAATAAAACTCAGAACATCTAATCGCCGCCTCTCGCGGGGGCAAGGCGTACAACGAACATCGGTTCCATCGCGTGGAGCTCGTTATAATTCTCATGAACCAGGTTCACCTGTGTTCATCAAAAATAACCCACCCTCGCGGGGTGGTAATTACTTTGACCACAATAATCATGGACGGTCATTTCACAACCGAGGCTCGCGGCCCGATCGTGGAAGCAGCCGAGGGCGCTCAAACCCTCGGAGAGGCTCTAAAGGTCACCAAACCGATAAGAGGCACAAACAATGACTCGTATCACTTCCAGGCAGGTCAGTTGACGTACTTTCAGTCTCAATGGAAGGAAATGGGAGCTCCCGACATAATAATGAAACTGATTCAAGGATATTACATACCGTTTGTTCAAAAACCTCCACTTGCTTTACCAGATTTAATCAAAAGCCCATTTCAAACCCCAGTGTCAAACGAAATGTCTGTTATTATAGAGAAAATGAAAATACAGGGCATTCTGACGGTAGTAAAACATTTACCAAGTTTCATTTCCCCTCTATTTCTGGTACCAAAGCCCGACGGATCTGCGCGTCCGATATTCAATCTCAAAGCCCTGAACAGTTACGTAAAAACCGAACCGTTTCATTTAATAAACATGCATCGCATACCAAGCTTCCTACAACCTCAGGACTGGCTATGCAAAGTGGACCTTTCACAAGCATATTTTCACTTAAAAATAGCAAAGTCACACAGACGCTTCCTGCGTCTAATATACAAACAGGAACTACTAGAAATGACCTGCCTGCCATTCGGACTAAGCACAGCACCCAAAACTTTCTCCATACTGACAAATTGGGTAGCTCAAATACTGCGAGACCGGTGGAATTTAAGAATTGTAGTGTACCTAGACGATTATTTATTAGCACACCAAAACCCACACGTACTTCGAGGCCATGTCCAACTCACAGTAAAAATGCACCTGAACTCTTCGAGGAGCAGATGGCGTGCTCAAAAAAACGGACTCCCTCAGGGAAGTGTACTGGCTCCAGCTCTGTTTAACCTCTACACTAATGACCAGCCAAAATCACCCAGTACTCGGAGTTTTGTGTACGCGGATGATCTTGCGCTTACTGCTCAGGCACCTAGCTTCGAGGAAGTTGAAGCGTCGCTTACGGCTTCGCTAAACGAACTTGGGGACTATTACAACGAGAACGCCCTTCGACCTAACCCGTCTAAAACACAGTCCTGTTCGTTTCACCTTCGCAACCGCGAAGCGACCAGAGCTCTGAAGCTATCATGGCAGGGCGTCAACATAGAGCACTGCCCAAACCCGCGCTACCTTGGAGTTACCCTGGACAGGGCGCTGACCTTTCGACGTCACTGCTATAACACCAAGCAAAAAATAGGGACCCGGAACAACCTATTGAGGCGTCTCGTTTCGTCATCTTGGGGAGCAGCCCCTCACGTTCTCCGCACAACCGGGCTATCGCTTTCTTTTTCCGTGGGAGAATACGCGTGTCCAGTGTGGCACCGATCCACCCACGCTAAGGATGTCGATGTGGCGTTGAATGATACGTGCAGAATAATTACGGGCTGCCTCAAACCAACTCCACTGAACATGCTGTACCCTCTTGCGGGTATAGCTCCACCAGTTGTTCGGCGAGACATAGCCTGTGCAGTGGAGAAACATAAACAAACAACAGATCCCCGACACCCACTGCACCAGCATAAAATGCCTCCTGCACGCTTAAAAAGCCGCCGGAGCTTCATGAGAACCACCCTGGCTACAGATAGTCCCCCACAGCGAGCAAGAGAGCAAAGATGGGCAGACACGCATCCAGTTCCGGCAGGTTTCATCACACCTAACGAAAGCCTGCCGCCTGGACATCATCTCCAGTGGCCAACTTGGAAGTCATTAAATCGCCTACGGACCCAAGTTGGCCGTTGTAGGGAAAATATGGCGAAATGGGGCTACATCGAGCAATCACAAGACTCCTGCGATTGCGGGGCCCGACCTCAGTCCATGTCGCACTTGCTCTCTTGCTCACTGTGCCCCCACACTTGCACCACCGAAGACCTCTGTAGAGCAACAGAAAACGCTATTGCTGTAGCCAACTATTGGGCCAACAAGATTTAAAAAAGAAAACTGGATTTAGCAGAGCCATTGACTCGAAGAAGAAGAAGTAAAAATGCTACAGAAATTAGGGTGGCAAATAAATTTCGAAAAGTCAGTTCTCTTGCCCCAGAAAAACATACATTATTTAGGAATAGTGTGGAACCCTTGGGACAATACGAAATCCCTACCGAACGAAAAAGTCTCTCTAATACGCAAAAAGACAAAGCATGTTCTCGAAAGGAAGAAAATAACGCTAAAAGAGTTACAAAAAATAATAGGGCTACTCAATTTCGCAAGCTTTGTTATCCCTCGAGGTCGATTAAATCATCGGCAAATGATAATGTTCATGGGATCGCTGCCGGCTCAATCAATGAGAGCATTCCAGTTGCCTCAAAACGTTTGCAACGAATTAAATTGGTGGGTGGAACATTGTCAGACATCGACACCACTACACTACCCCCCACCGATGCACTTTCTGACGACAGATGCATCAGATCGGGCTTGGGGAGCACAACTCAACAATGTAGCCCTATCAGGCACATGGACTCTAGAGGAACAAACACTACATTGCAACCAAAAAGAGTTGTTGGCGATATTACATGCCCTCCAGAGCCAAGCTCATATGCTTCGCAACAGCTCCATGCTTATACAATGCGACAACAAGACAGCTGTCACCTATCTTCGGAAGGAGGGAGGTACGAAATCTCTACCTTTGGTGCAAATCACGTACCAAATACTACAATTGCTGGATCAACATCAAATACATTTCAGCATACACCATCTCCCGGGCAAATACAACAATCATGCCGATCACTTATCACGCTTTCGCCAACCCCCAGAATGGCACTTGCGACCACGCAGTTTGAGAATGGTGTTTGCAAACCATGATAGACCTCTTTGCTTCCGACACAGCACATGTGGTTTACAACTATGTATCTCGAGACCTGAAAGATCATCAAGCCCTATTTCACGATGCATTCAGTATCCCATGGAACTATCCTCTCGCGTGGGTATTCCCACCGCCTTTTCTAATACCGAAAGTATTAACACCCTTGAATCAGTCAACGGGCATATTTCTAATAGTGGTCCCTCGGTGGCAGAAGGTGTTTTGGCGCGCAGACCTCAAAGCCCGATCACTCACAGCTCCATTAACTCTGAAAAATCTGCACAAACATCTAGTCGACACCTCGACAGGATTGCCGCCACCACAGGTGGAGAACCTTGTCCTCGAGGTTTGGAAATGTGGGGGTGGTCCGAGGCGATAGAAACATGGAACATTGAACAGCAATCATTACTTAGAAATTCCTGGCGAAAATCTACCTTGAAAACTTATGAGGTGGCTTGGAAGCGTTGGATTTCTTGGTCAAAATGTAATCAAGTTGATACAAAAAATCCCACAGGTTCACAATTAGCGAGATTTTTGTCAGACCTATGTTTAATTGATAATTTATCTTACAGTACCATTCTTTTACATAAATCTGTGGTTTCTACGCTGTGTAATCCTGAAACATCAAGTCTACTAAGTTCGCATGTACTTGTGAAACATATTTTAAAATCCATAGCCTTGAAAAAGCCAATTTCACCTAAACCACATATTTGGGATATTAATAAATTAACTGCATACTTAACTAATTATAACATAGACCTGAATAACTCTTTTCAAACATCACGCCATGCGGCCATTTTGCTTTTGCTTTGTTCCGGCAGAAGAATACATGATCTTACATTACTGCGCATTGATCGTAATCATTATATAAAAACAGACGATAGTATAATATTTTGGCCTCACTTCGGTTCCAAGACTGACAACAGTGAGCACAGGCAGTCTGGCTGGAAATTACTACCTAACACATCTAACCATAATCTAGATCCTATATTCTGGATAGATAGGACTATAACATTATTGAATGAAAGACGTGTTACTGTAAAATCATTCAACTTATTTATTACAGTTAGAGGAGTACCGAAACCCGCTTCTCGCACAGTGATTGCGAATTGGATAAAAACCTTATTCAAGGAAGCTGGTATCGAAGCCCCCGCTGGAAGTACTCGATCAGCTGTAGCATCTAAAAGTTGGTCGATGAATCATCCTATTGAAGAAATTTTGTCGGGGGGAAACTGGCGTTCAGCAAATACATTCCAGAAGTTTTACAGACGTGAAGTATTACAGACTCCAGATTTTGACTCGAATGTTACACACTTATTTAAACCTATAAATTAGATTATTGTTGATTGAATACAAATATAAATAAATAAAGACGCCTTATTATGTTCTACATTATAGAACAGAAATACATGTTAAAGATATTATAACAGTATTTTTACTTAATTTTACCACATCACATTGGCGTTAGTTTAATCAGGCGACACCAGGCGATAACAAACAGACTCTCAATAGTAAAGCTTCCGGTGACGGTCAAGTAGTTTAATAGCAGCGTTTTACCTGAAATAAAACGCATATTAAAATACTTACCTCACCGGAAGCTTTAATTTTTACCTCTGCCTGGTGAAAATATTGAGCCAATGATATAAAAATCACCCGACACCTTTTAGGAAACTAAAAGGTCAGCCGTGTCGCCAGGTGTCGCCACTGCGCTAGTCAATAGAAGTACTAAAACTGGTAGGAAATCGACGGAAATAGATACGCTATCTCAATAGTAAAGCTTCCGGTGAGGTAAGTATTTTAATATGCGTTTTATTTCAGGTAAAACGCTGCTATTTTCATTTTCATTCACATTTATTTTTTGATACTTTTGAAGATTAAACCATTTTTTAACAGATTACGTTGCTTTATTTTAGCTGATATTAGTATTTGGTTCCCTTTACAGGACATTCAGATGTTGGAACAGCGCAAGGCGCCTCTCCGTTGGAAGATTGCCGAGAATGCTGAACGCGTCGAGCCCGAAATGCAGGTAAGTTTCACAATTTATAGCAGGGGAAGGGAGTAGAGCGGAAGGTGGTAAGGACAGTAAGGAAAAGCGGAAGGGGCTGGGGGTGAGAACAAGGAGAGGGGTAGAAGGGAGTTGGCGAAAAAGAGAAATAGGAACAGTGGTGAAGTTGAGGAAATGAGGAAATGAGAAAATGAAGAAGTGGATAATTTGGGAAAATTGGGCATATTTCAATTGTGGAAGTGAGTATCGAATGAATGAATGAATGTTCGTATATCTAGGCGAATGTACCTTTGCATTGAATGATGGAATTTCTGCAGTTTCCGCGAATATCACATTGAAATGGAACCACTTTTTAACGAAATGTCTGCGTGCAGCCAGTTATCCATTTAAAAGTGTCAGTGGTTCAGTGGTTAAGGAATCGGCCTCACGATTGAGAGGTCCCGGGTTTAAAATCTACCCATTATACTAGCGACGTGAACGAGCGAAATGTGGGTGTTTAACACACGTCTGCCTACCCCTTCGGGGATTACAGGCGTGAGCATACGTACGTATGTATCATACTGAGTGATGGCAGCTACTGGGGTCGACTATAAATGAATATGCTACAGGTAATTTCATTGGTGACCCCACTTTACAAACAGTTCCACGAAACTGCAAGCAGTGGCCGAAGTAGGTCACTAGCACATCGCTCTATTGATTATATTGCTGGGCAATCAGTTACGATGTGCTAATAAATGGACGTGACTTGAGGTGTGGTGATGGAGTAAGAATGCAAGTATCATCACACCTCATCTCATCCGTAGCCTTAGCATGAACTCCTATCGAATTCGTAATGTAAAGGTTTCGAGAGAACGGATCATTGTGATTGGCAGTCTGCCTCTTGTGAACCTGTATGCGTGTGTAGCCCGCCAATCGCAATACTCCGTTTACATTACGAATTCGATAGTATTTCGTGCTAAGGCTACAGAAGGGAAAGACGCGACTAACGGAAAATACGCAAACGATATCACTGAGAGAGAAGGAAATTTTTGAAATTGAACCCTGTACCAACCTAGTGTGGAAACAGTAGGCCTTCGTATCATATTGGGAATGCGGAAATCCAATTTATCTCCCGAAATTTGCAGAGGCTTAGGTCGAGCAGAAGACTGCGATTGGTTAACTGATTATTCAAGTGGTATTCACCTACACTACACTCACGATTTCCTTAAAAAAATTGAATAAGGTTTCCTACTGTGGTCCGATTAGTCCCACTGCAGAATGATCATTAGCGATTAACATGTGAATGTGCAATTATTTCACAAACTTTCCATACAATATTCAGGATAATAAATGTCTGTCCACCAGGTGATCAGCATTTCGGACCAGGATCCTGAGCACATCCTCGACCTGCTCCGTGAGGTACTCGACATCGATATCGATGACGGCGTGGAGAAGATCTCCGTGGTCAACAACGGACACCCCGTCACCTTCGTGCACGACTTCGAGGCCAACGTGTCTGGTGAGTACCATCTGACGCTGATTGTTTCAGGTTACATCAGAAGAAAATTTGTAGTCCGTCATCCGCTTCTTGTATCTTTGCGTTTAGGTTTAACTAATACGATTGTCATGCTTTCACTTAGACAGCAACGTCTGCACCAAAGATCGCGATAGGCCCTTATGAGGAGACAGGGGTAGCGAAGGATTTGATAAATGAAATTAGAATTCCATTATTGCTGTCACGCTGGCCACGCGCCATGTTAGTAGAGTGCAATAAGGACAGTCGCAGACTTGACCACCTTTTTTTGGTATAGTCGAAGTGTCGTAGTCCTCTGTTTTCTCAGCAAAAACTGGGCCGATTCAAATATTATTTACACCATTTTACAAATAGCGTGTCCAGGGTTCTGTTTATTTGTTTTTTGTTAAAATTTTTAGGGTTTGTCTGGCAGTAAAAATCATACAGACATATTAAGAAGAGTAAAACAAAAAAAGAGAATGTAGGATCGCGTCTACGGCCAAGCTCGATTTTATGAATGAAAAAAGATTGTTCTAGAGGCATTATTCAGGAAGAAAATGGGGGAATTCATTTGTATGGCAAAACTGGGACCTCTTCAAGGTACTCGAATCTTCCATGGAGTTCGTTATAACCCTGGCCCGCCCGCAGGCATCGTGGACACGACGCGCTGCTTCACCATGGAGCTGGACCCGTCGCTGGTGCTGCGGCCGGCGCCGCTGCTGGCGGGGCTGCAGGCGGGCGCGGAGTTCGACGTGTCGCGCGTGCGCTCCACGCTGCAGGCGGCGCTGCCCGCGCTGCGCAACACGCAGGCGCGCGCGCTGCACGAGCGCTGCGGCGCGCTCAACAAGCCCACCTACCTGCTGCGGGAGGCCGACGCGCGCATCAGTCAGTGTCACGTACTCCCACACGCACACACATACAGACACGCCACTCACTCACGGCTTAACAATTCCAACAACGTTTATATTCGTTCGATAGCGCTTTAGGGGTTCTAGACATTCTAGTGGCGAAAACGCCAGCATAATCGCTTTGTAAAGTATAGTATTGTCATAAACCATATTGCAGGTTTACAATTTTTTTATGGGATTTGAATATATTTTGTTATTAAAATAACCGCAGTGTCAAGTAATTAATTGATTTGCTTCTGTAACCAGTCCTCACTGGCAAGATTGTGACGCCCCTGGGGCTCTAACTTCCAAACGTTCAAATGCCACGGTAGGAATTTTCCATCAGGCGAGCCGTGTATATGTGTGCCAAGTGGTATTTTAACATCGATTGTAATAAAATGTTATGCATATTCTAATTCCAGTTCGCAAGCGTGCCGTCGACGCGCCTCCTCACGACTTCATGCAGTTTGCTGGCAAGCGCGTCCAGGAGATAGAGATCAGCAACCTGGCGGAGTTGCTGGAGTACGAGCAGACGTACACCATCCCCGCCTAAGGGGGAGGGGAGGTGGAGGGTCGCGGTGTGGATGTAGGAACCGGCACGTGGGAGAAACAAGTTAGATATTAAGTTCTTTAAAATTATTCAGAATACTCAAATATATTTGAAAAAAAGATGTAAAAGATACAATTACTCAAAATTGTCAATGTGAAAGAATTTTTTAAAGAAAGAAAGAAATAAATCTTTTTAATCATAAACAAAACAGCAATCATGAAATTACAAAAAAAATAATAAAGATAATGTCGCAAACAACCGCGCAGAACATACTTTACTCAACTTTCATTGTGTAATGCCGGACCGTTGTTATCCGTCTATATTTGTGTACCTTGTAAGACAAATGTGAATTCTAATAAATTGAACAAACAAATATGTATATCCACGAACGACGATCATACTAGTTGACCCATTTTAACCATATAACATAATATAACACTAATATCATGAGTATAGGAAAGGATGATGATGAAGGAAATAAAGCAAGATTGTAGTAATACTACTTATATGAGGTGGTGGTAGGTTCCCTGAGTGCAGGTGGGTTATGGGACGAGTGTATGACATAAATATTCACGTAACTTGACAATTGTTCACTTTAGATTCAATTTGAAGTGATACATAAGGAGATTAAGTTAACGGTGAGTTCGCAGCTTTAGTTACAGGTGATACAATTAAAAAATAGCTTCAAGGGACATTCATTAATCGGACTTTATTGGAGTTGTAAAAACAACTAAGAACTTAGGTCTTATCGTCATGACGAATTTGAGATATTTCGGCAAATAACATATCTATATGAGAAAGGAATTACCGAAATTTGAGTGTATAAACAAAGTTTTAAAGTATATTTTTCAAGACAGGAAAAATATACAATTCTCAAACCTTTAAATATCATTTTAAGCAATTTAGGGATTGTTTAAGCATAGTAAGTGTTTGGTAACAATTTTTATTGTATTGGCAATATAACACCTGCTGTGTTGCAACAGACGGCGTTAAATTACACTTCTTGTTATGTTGCAACATAACAAGGTTTGCCACTCAACGTAAAATTTGTTATCTCAAACCTTTGGGAGATCCATTGTCATCACGATTCCGATGAATCGTCCTATGACTTTTATTTATTGTGTGGATTGCCATTATTGAAATTGTCTGCTTATAATGATGTTTGAGGGTAGAAGGAAACAGGAATTAGTACATCATTTTACTTAGTGGTCAATTTTTAAACGAAAATCAAAATGATCTGCAGTTATCTCAGTCTACGTGAGACGAAAAGAGTTTTTGAGTTGACCTTTTAAGTTTTTCTCTCCATTAGGTACGATAACATACTCAAAAATATAAAGAATATCAGTAATTTTGCTTCGCAACGCACATAATAATAACAAAATGGTTGTGTATTTGGTTCGTAAACATTCGTGATAGAGGCATAATTGTCCATTTTGAATACATCTCGCGATTTAAATTGACATAATATTATATTCGTTATTAACCAACTTCTAAAAAAGGAGGTTCTCAGTTCGGTTGTTTATATTTGTTTTTATCTTTCTATGCGCCTGTCTCCAAAATCTGTTCCATTCTTTTGTTCGAAAGGGGAATATTGCAAAATGTTCCTTTTTGAATTACATTATTTTCATACAGGGACAATGATAAATCATTCCATGACGTGGACATGTTATTGGTAGCGTAATGTTACAGTGCGATGAAGTTTGGTTTCGAACAAACATTGTTAGGAATTTGTTGTAAACGCCATTTTGAAATGCCACAAATGATTTTGTGCCAAAACATGCAAATAATTGTAATGGTATCGCATATCACGTACTTAAAATACTCGTAACATATTACATTGGTCTATTAAACATATTCCTATATCCACATCTAAGAGAGACTAGTAGAGAATTTAAAAATACTTAGTCCAATCTTAAATTGTAAACATGAATTAAATTTCATGTAATATATAGTTTGTAAGGGTGTCTAGATAACCAAAAATTGTTATAACTTTTAGTGAATATCAGTTGAGATTATACTTCGATTGAGTCAGATTTTTCCTTTATACTATTAAATTTAATTGTTATATTAAATCCTTCATTATAGTTTGCTGTATATTCAAATCAATTATGATTGGAAACACTGAATGTTCAAATGTCCAACGTCACCACTTAAGACGTAAAGGGTAATTTCGAATGTTTTAGAGGACTTCGAATTACTTAGTTGGCCAGAGCACTCTCCTTGAAATAGACTGTCCCACCAGAAGTGACAAGTCCCGTCTGGGCATTCACTTTGTCCAATTTTAATCAATTCTTCATTTTAGTTATGTTGTATGTATCTTAAGTTATAATTTTAAATTGTGCCATTTTATTTCACAGTAAGGATATAATAATGTAAGGTAGTTTAAGATGAATAAATATGAATGTAGCGCACGTATCCAGTCGTGCTATGAGCACAGATATAGTAGCGCGAATCATAATCTCAACATATAGGTAACTCTTTCACAATTAAATATTTTTAAGTCCATATACTGAGGAACAACAGGGCTGACTATTTATATTATTGCTTAGATTGTAAGCGCCAAGAAGATGGTATTTAATTTTAATTATTGTTAATTAGTTTCAAAGCACCAAATTGGTGGGTTTTTATTTTTAAAAATAATGTAAGCACCAAGACGGTTTAGTCCTTCTTGGTGCATACATTAAAAATTATACTTATATTTTTAATATTATTTTTTGATGTGAACGCCAAGAAGGTGGCATATTTTTTTATAAATACATTTCGTGTTATTCCTCAGTATTCTTTGTCGACGTAAGACGTTGACCATTTTATTAATTTACCTGGCATTGCTTCAAGACTCGAAACCAAAGACATGGTGTTTGTTTTTATTCAATACCCTCTATCGGCATGCCAGTTTGGTATATTCTCACGGTGCACGTGATACTATCAACTGTTATTTATTTTTAGAGTTCACATAAAGTGATGTAAGGAAAATGCATATTTAATAAACCAACCGTGTGTTTTATTTCAAATTAAGTATAGAACCTTTCCTAATACCTTCGCTAAAATTAGTGGCACTTACGTTCTTATTCTGTCCTCATGCTAAAACTTATTGAGGTAGGCTATGGTTTCGAAATAGTTTAATAATGGTTCGACGTTTGAGATCCGATACGGCGTCGTTTTAATCGGTTAGAGTCCAAATAATCACCCCAAAGACCGGGGGACGAGGACCGTGTTGCTTAGCATGACATATTCCCATCAGAGAATAAAATACTTTCAGAATATTGAGGATAAAGCTTTTAATTTCATTTGGAAATTTACAACTTAAACGACATTTTTCTGTAATACGCAATCCACACTCTTGCGACGCTATACCGGCAATACGAGGCAACGCAAGTGCGAGAAAGTGGATGGCGACGCGCTCGCGTTTTCCCTCGACTGGCCTCCTGTCTGTCAGAATATGGATTGAGCACGGGGTAATAGGAAATCAAATTATGCGTAGTTAGGCATTTTGAACAAACAATCAACAAATATTTAGAAAGAAGAAAGTCAAATTCGTGAAGCGACTTTTCTGATTCGCTCAATTTAGTATAAAAATATTTGTACTTGTAATAGACAAACCTGTTTACTCCTACATCGTTTATCGTTTGTGGTATTTAATTGGGGTGGTGTAGTAAGTTACGAAAAGATTACTTCTGTTTACATACCTCTTGTCCAGTAAGGACATAAAATTATTATACATTATGAAAGTAGTAGTTCTGGTCTAGTGTATAGAATAATTCTGTGAAGTAAAAAGTAAAAATGTTTACACAGATGGCGCTGTGAAGGCATTCGAATTAACCCTACCAACTACTTGAATACCAATTGATTTTTCTTAACTTGGATAGATGGCGTATTGAAAACGCAATCACATGTAATTTTTTTTTTCAGAATTCACAAAAAGCACTCGTGGTTCGCGGGAAATAATAATATCTCTTTCCTGTACAAAAAGGAGATAACCGTGTAATGGAATAGGTATTTATGTAATAATATATACAGTTTATGAGGTACATTAGAATTTTCAGCCTAACCGTTCTATGGCAATCTGTTACAGACAAAAACGTATTGTAAATATTAAAATTAAAAAACTTAAATCAAAATGAACTAAAACAGAAAAATAACAGAAGAAGAAAAGAAACGGATATAAAAAATGGGTAATTATTAGTTATATAATTATATTATAGTATAATTAGTTATACTAAATAGTCTTTTTGATATCCAGTCAATTGGGATTGGACCAGGAAAAAATTCTACTAGCATTTTTTTAACCAATTCGACTGGGCTATAAAAGTACAATAAGCTCGATTTTCACTTAGTGCAAACATTTTTGTGAATCGATATGTATTTTATAAATTTTAACTCGAGACGTATACTGGTTATAATGACTATTGCAATGGCCAAGTAAGCTTTCATTAACTTTTGTTAAAAATAAGTTATGCCAAAAAGTTTATTATAAAATCCAGAATTATTTGGATGATAAACCTGGATGACAAGTCTGGAAATGAGCTATTCACTCAACTTGCTACTCAAGCAAAGACTAAATAAATGTTTGCAAATAGACCAAAAATAAAAGAAAAACCAGCTGAGTTTCTAGCCGGAGTCTTCTCTCTTCGGACCGGTGCGGTGGTCCATTTCCTCACTAATTTATAAAATATTGTTGATATTGACGTTTCGTAAGTGCCGTTTAGTGGTCCATACAGAATAATTGAATTTTGAATTTTTGAATTTTGAAACAGGAATCATGAAAGAACACCTTCATTAGTAGTAAAAAAACTCTTGTTTGTTATATTTGGATTTATTTTTTTAGTATTGCAATGTATGGGAGTGGAACGTGGAACGTGTGGAATTATGACATAGGGGGACATGCTGAATTTATTAGAAATGAGGCATTGGAGAAGAATACTCCTCCATTCTTCTCCCTAACTGGAAACGGATGAAGAATGAGGATACATAACAAGATAAGGAGAGAAGGTCCATATTGAAAGAAATGATCATGATAAGACACGACTTGTTTTTAACAAATATTATAGAAGAATAAGTAGAAAAACAGAGCGGAAGAAGTAGGCAAAGAGAAACTTTCATGGTACAGAGAAAAGAAAAAATACAAGTTGTGTCGTATAAAGAGATGAAAGGATTGGCGGAGGAGAAAGAAGAGTGGCAAATACGGCCGACGAGAGAGAGCGTTTATAGGCAAATTAAAAGAACAAAAGAGCAGGCTAACAATGTATTGCACAGTAGCATATATTTTAACTACGTCAACAAAAGATCTACAGGCTACGTACGTATTCTGTAATAAACTAGAACGAATTTCTATACAAGCGCGCCGTGTAGCCATTGTGTTGGGACAAAACTCTCAGGACGTACAACGCGCGCTTTCTTCCATAGTTCCATTTTTGAATTTTATAGGAACGCGGGAGCTGCCACCGCATCAGTGCCATTCACTAGCATACGTGCACGCCTATTGTGTCTTCCGTGAATAGCCTATCTTTTGACGTCTCCAATTTGCCGATGTACTGTTTTTCAAAAGATCGTATATTTTTCGTCGGTTAATAATATGACAAACCTAACTACGAAACGGTTAGGTCGATTTTGACAAGATTTACTGTAGATTACTGTTATTGTAAGGTGCAACTTTGGCTAATTATATTTTTGAGAAAATATTAGGGTTTCACGCAAAGAAACTTAGTTCGAAAGGCCGCGCGGAGCTAGCACAAAATAATTAAACGAAAATAAACATTATTATTCTGAAGTATAAAGGTAAGGTTCACATAAGTACACCTACTTAGCTATTTTAATAACGAGAATTGACACTTCACCGACCTCAGGCGTATTTCATAGCGTTGTTACTGAAAAAGCTCAACAGAAACACTCTCGTAAATTAGCAACCGTACTTATGACTAATAAACTAACAAAACAACAAACAACCAATTTACATATTTCAATGAAACAACACTAGATCCATTATAATTAATTTGTAATTACGAGTTGGGGTAGCGTTTGTTTGCGAGCCCGTGTTGGTTGTTTATCGAGCCAATATTAGCTAGTATCGGAACCGTTCAGCGAGCGTTGTTCGGAGGCGCCTCGCGGGCCTGCATTAAGATATGCTAATCATATTATAGTCCAAGATATCAGTCACCAGACTGAGGCACGTGATTTAAAAAAAAAGATTTAATCTTTAGGAGCGGTAGGTATGACAGCCTCTGTTCCGTGGCGGTAGTGAACGCGACTGCTACGCAAGAGGCGTGGGTTCGGTCGCCGCTTAGTGCAAAAAATATTTGGCTATTTGCACAGTAGCACTAGCATGAACTCCTATCGAATTCGTAATGTAAAGGTTTCGAGAGAACAGAGCATTGAGATTGGCAGTCTGCCTCTTGCGAACCTGTGTGCGTGGGTAGCCCGCCAATCGCAATGCTCTCTGTCGATACCTTTACATTACGAATTCGATAGCATTTCGTACTAAGGCTTATTTTTTTTACTTTTTCGAGGTATATTTTGTGTCGGGGGTTTCAAATTTAACATTTTCAAATTGATCTCCGCATCAAGACCTCCCATTTGTTGGTACCCATATTGAGGGGCCAGTGAAACATAATACTTATGCAATTCGCCATTATTTGATTGTGGCCATCTTGGATTTGAAATTTGTCATATTTTAGTAGTCAAACTCTATCATTTGACACCCATAATAAGGGAGTTGTGAAAAAATATGTATAATCCGCCATTTTTTGGCGGCAGGCATCTTGCCCGATTATCATAAAATATAGTTTTAAGTACCTTCTCGACTAATTCAACCTTTCAAACAAAAAACTGAATCAAATTGGTTCATCCGTTCGGGTGCTACGATGCCATAGACAGACACATACAACACACCCACGTCGAACTTATAACACCTCGTAGTTTTTACACCGGTGGTTCAATAGCACGAAGTCCTGGATGACTAGTATCTCATTTTTTTTTGTACCACTTAGATGGCAGATAAGCATACGGTTCACTTGATGGAAAGCGGTCACCGTGGCCTATGGACATTTGCAACACCAAGGGCGTTACACTCGGGTTGCCTACCATGTAGAACAACCCTGCCTTCTAATGCCCTTCTTGAAGAACTCTATATAAGTAAGAACGCAAACATTTTAATTTAAATGGTGCGTGATTCGATGTCTTATAAACAGCCGTTACATCGAAGATCTTTCTAGATAATTCTAGATAATGGTACCGTTGCCGCGTTGTTCAGTTTCTATCGACTTGGTTTCGGTTAGGTTAAGGCGATATGGAGATTAGATCGGCTTATTCCGTATTAAGCACCTACTCAATTAATTCTGCGACTAAGATTCTGTAATATCTTGAGCAGCTTATAAAGTCAAGCAGTTTATTACTGTGCATTGTTGTGGGAGATGTATATTATATTCTACTTATGTATGTCAGAGAGGTAACCAGTGGTGTATTTAGTTTCACATTTTGTCAATTATGTTTTTGTTTTTTGATCCCAGGTATGAGAGGATTTGGTGCTGCCATTGAGGCACTGATAATGTACATAATCTCTACAAAGAATTGTGAAGGCTTTCAAAGTTTATATTTTGAGGTCTCGGAGTCCATACCCATTAGCTGGTGAGCTTGACGTTGACTCAAGGATGTTGGAAGGATTCTGTACAAGTGTACAAACTTTTGAACATCTTAACAGCATTGTATGATAGCTGCAAGGGTATGTGGTTTAGTGGTTAAGGCGTTGGCCTTACGATCGAGAGGTCCCGTATTCGAATCCTGGACAATACACTACTGACGAGAACCCACTGCTAAAACAAGCCATATCTTAGCTGGAAGTTAGAGAGAATAATATCCAATTTTTAACAAATCCTATTTATTACAGTTTTATTTTGCTTAGTCTCGATATTTTCATTAGCAGTTCAGACTTCCGTGAATATTTCTCGTGAGCGTGAGCTCTTTCTATTTTCTGTAGCGATGTTCTTTCTAGCAGATGAACGCAACAAGTTATGAGCACCACAAACATAACTAAAGCACATTTCTTCACCATAATGTGTAAATTCATACTCCAACTGTGCTCGTAAGTAGCTTTAAGGAGTTAGCGAGGAGTTACCGTCTCCGCGTGGTGAGGATATTTACGTGAGTACTGTGTAAAGGCCGGCGCTGACTAGCTGCATGGAACGCAAACGGTTTAGGTGTGGCAAAAGAAAAAGTCAGTGGACACTGCCTGAATGATATAATATTCTATCAATCAATTAGCCTGGCCTTGGCCTACTGTTTCCACATTGGCTAGACGGGTTTTGTTTCGAGGTTCCCTTCTAAAGCAGTATATGTAATGTGTATATTTTCCATTTCCATTCTATTCCTGGCCATTACATTACCGTCTGGAACCCACTTCTAACACAAGTCACTAAGCTCAGCCGAGGGGTTTGAGGGAATATCAATGATACCGGTTGCTTACATTCTTAAAAAAGACTCTTAAGAATAAAATAATAAAGGACGAGATAGGTTGAGTTGTAATGTGCTTTCTGAGGCACTGAAGCACTGAGACCAATGCAAATACTCATATTCATGTAAGTATATAAATATTTGCATTAAGTGGAAATCGAAACCGCGCCCCCTGTGTAACAGACGAATACGCTACCACACATTTGGCATTAACTGACTTGGAGAAAACCACGAATAGAGACTTATGGTCTATTAAAATATCTTGCAGTGCCGTGTTGCGACTCAGCGGCGGCCCTAACAGAGTTTCGGAGAGTAAGTGCAGGCTAATGGAATCACGAACACTTCTTCTAGTTATTGTATGTTGAAGTTGCAAGCTTAATTATTTGATGAAGGGTGCATAGAACTCCTTTCAATTCGTTTAAGTTTTCTCATAAGTACAATAATGTATGCCGCGTGTATTTATGAAAAACTATTATAGAATTCTAGACCCAAATTAGCATAACTTAACCCACTTGTGCTTAGTTCTAAATATGAACTTGTATTGCGGCTTTTGTTTGTTATGAGGCGTAATAATATTTCACCCACATACGGTAGAACCAATTCCATGAAGAACCAAGCGGTTCAGCGACTCTTCATAAAGTCCTGGAATTCTTTATCAGCTCACGTGTTTTCTTTTTCTGACAGTCGTGGGCATCTCTGCCTGGCAACCTAAAGCGACCAGTGAAAAAACAACTGTCGAGGTCGTTAGGGTGGGAACCGCGGTGCCAGGAGTAGCACTAGGCTTAAGAATACCCACCTTAATTACACACAGCCTTATCAGCATCCTGCCAACCTGTTCTATTAACCAGGACATTCGGCGAGATTAGGCCGTTCGCACACGATCCAATCGTACAGATACACGGCGCGTGTCGAATAGCTTGTTTTGTCTGCTCGCTTGCGCCGCACCGATATCATTTGCATATCTTAATCCAGTGTGAAGGGGGGCGGCCCGGGGGAACGCCTCTACGGCTAACTTACGTGCATGTGACGTGTAATGTTAGTCGGTGGTGTGTTTACAAATACTTGTGTTCAGACTGACTAGCTGTCTTGACTGTTTCAGGCCTTCTGTTGAAGGTTTGCTCCCTTTTAGCGCATCACTGACTACGCTATCCGATAAATGCATTTAGGGGGTGCCGTCTATTTGGTAGAAACTTGATACTCCGAAACCTATTTGGGATAACTCACTTCGCAGAAACTTCTTTAATCGATCATTTATTAGGCATAAAAAATATTTGACATAAATATTTTTAGGCATAATGTGCTTATGACCGAATTTAGAATGGCATACATTTAAGATTGTAGAATTTTATTTGGCATAATTACCTTTGGCATAGTTAAAATTTTGTATAACTTCATTTAGCGTAACGTTCATTTAGAGTACAGATTATTTGGCATAATTTGACTAGGCATACTATGAAGAGCATAGAATTTCAATTAGAATAATATAGATTGGGTTACTTTCTTCTTTAAAAATGGGTAGGTTAGGTTAGGTTAGAACTGTGACCCCAACAGTGCGAGCCGAGCGAAGCGAGCGAGCGAAGCGAGCGTGCCGCGGTAGCGGCCGGCGAAGCGCCAGAATAGATAGTTTTTTACACCCCGACACAGAGTACCCTGACTCGGATAGGTTAGGTTAGGTTAGAACTGTGACCTCTTATGAACCTCTTGGCCAGAAACGAGCATGCTCTCATAGGTAAGGATATAAAAACCAAATAATTATCATTGATGATGGTTCTACTTTTAAATAGTTATGGATAAAAAATATATACCAACAGATGAATCTGGTTTTGAACTTTCTGCGATGTGATGGTTATACATTGTGATTATTATGGATACAAAAATTATGCGTACAGATGATTCTGACTTATAAAATTATGGGTTTCAATGTATGCAAAATCAGTTTATGCCAAATGATATTCTGCGAAAAGAGGTTTATGCTATTAGTTGTTATGCAATATAAAATTATTACTTAAAAAGTTCTACTATATGAGGTGTACCCGCATTTAGGTACTTCATCATTCTCTGAACCTTTACCTAACTCAGTTGGGGTCGGCTTTCCAGTCTAACTGTGATGCCACTGAACTTCGATATTTTACGTGAAGCGACTGCCATATGACCTCCACAACCAATGGTCCAATGACCAATGGCGATATCGTAGTTCCAAGTTAGACTGGTTGGACTTTTGAGGGCCTAACTACCCGTAACGACTGCCATCATGGTCATGGTCCCACGTAATAGGGGGTGAACCTAAAAAAATTGACTCTTGCTATGCGGTGTAAGTCGCGAGAAAATTAATTACGTGTTTAGCTGCACAAGCACTACCAATTAACTTCTTGGAGAGTATCAGACTATCTTTTAGACTCAGGTTAATTTTATGAACCGATGATATTGTCTCCATAAGACTTTGATTAGATTATCACAGCTGACTTATTCCGAACGATCCTTTGTGAGTCTCGCAGTCCGGTATGCGGTACTTAATAAGAACGCGCTTTGAAGTCCCAAAGCTAATAAACATGAGACGTTAGCCTGTGTCATATGAGGCCGGCCAGAGTTCACTCCAACTATTTTAATCTAACTTGCGGCCCTTCGCCGTCTTTGTAAAATTCGGTACAAGTATTACCCTTGTTTAACATTTCTTAATAAATAACCACTAAAGAGCGCACTTACACGAGTTTAAACCTTAAGCGTAACAATTTAAGATTGCTTTTAACTCGGCATAGTTTTGGGATTTGAGGTTTTGGAGATGTACCACGGCATAGCGAAAGTTTTCAGGATTTTGTTATTGAATTTTGTTAGTGAGATATAAAGTTAATACCTTCGTGTCAGCTGCCCATAGTCACGTAACTGAGGGTAGGTACAAACTAAATTGAGGTAGATCGAAAATTGAAAGAATTTGAGATGATCTTTTTCTTTTTTTGGCAAAAAGGTCCGAGTGCGTTATGTATTCTTTGGGTGCGGAAGAGCATGAGATGTAATTTAATTGTGAGGTTGCAGATGTGGGTACTGCGAATGAATACGTGATGTTATTAATTCTACGCCGTGATACCATAGACTTAAGATGCGTGTAATGCCTACTATGTATACCAGGCAATTGTTTGCAAAAAAATGTGTGACGATTCCTGGGTGAGGTGGCAATGAATTTCTAATTTGGAATGGGACGGGCAAAAAATGCGCTTATAATTTTCACCCCTTCCAAGAAAAAGGCTAAACCAACTCAAAATGGGGTAAATTTTCGTACAATGCTGATAAACTTAGAGATAAACCAATCACAAACGAGAACGACTTTATTCATGAACTATTATTATTTATCTGTGGTTCTTGAAAATAGAGACTTCATCTAGGTATATTTAGATGTTATATTTTTGCATGGGCTTCTGTGATGACGTCATAAAGGACAATGTGCTTTACGACGCGGTGTTGCCACGAACTTTGCCTATAAAGCGGGGAATTCGGGAGCGAAGCATCCCTGTATGGTGCCCTATGCATAATACAAACACGTTCATGAATTATTCCCCCGCGCGATGGATGGAAGCGTTATTGAATGTCATTCGTCGCCGCGAACGTGTGCTTTCGAAATATCTAGTTTTCGCGCCTTTCGGGTGATGTTGAATAAAAACATGGCGGCATGATTTTCGTTCTAAGTTTGAACATTGATGTAAGTTTTATACCACAGAATTATTATTTTTATACCACTTAAATGGCAGACAAGCACGCGGCCCACCAGTGTAGAAGACAAATTAGGGTTTCTTGGTCTTCCTACTGGCAACACAAATCCTCTCCAGTGAAGTCTGGCTACCCTACTCACTGCTGGAATTACAAAACAAGGTTATTATTAGCTGTGGTATTCTTAGGGCGGTGGTACTTCCCCAGTCGGACTGCTTAATTACAACGGGAAATGGCGTCATGTCATACCTCCGTCAATAGATTAGTAATTTTATACTTATAACCATGCTTATTATATTATTTATAAGTTCAATTTACTTAAACATCCAAAATGAGAACCTCCTTCGTAATCTCGTTTAAACGAGAATAACGTCATTTCCATAAAACCGTCATACTACCAACTACATAAATAACCTTGTAATCTCATATAAATATATAGCATTACAAAGTTAAATTTGCAGTTTTTCACAGGCGTTCAATAATTGACCAGTTTTAAGTTTTCATGGTATGGGCCCTGAAGAACACACAAACAGTTTTACCTACTATACATATTTCAAAAGACAAATAACTAACTAACTGACTAACTAGTGGTTCGACACAGGTTTTTAGTCTTCATAATGCATTACTGCAAGTAGAAAAGTCTTTTTATCCTGAGTTTTTTTATACAAACACATATTAAAAAGACACGCTAAGATTGTTTACGTTTCTTTAAGTACTAAACAAATGGATTATAGAAGCTTCAAGTCACTGCCACACATTTTAAATTCGATACCGCGGTAGTGGAGATTGTTCTTATAATTACGTTAGTAATGTACGCTTTATGGTACAAACGGCAAATGTCTGTTTGTTTTGTAATGTAATCTGAGGTTTTTTTGAAATGTAATGCTCTATTTGTGTCGAATTTAATTGATGCAAGATTAGATTAACGTTCAGTGGCAACTTATATAATTACTCTTTTGAAAACACATCCAACTTTCGTTCTTAACCCGTGTTCAAATTAAAATTTACTTAAAAACAATGAAGTCCGACTTCCAGTCTTAGTTTTAAATACAAATGAACCGCTAAGCTCCTCACGAGGTAGTTACGCACGTTTTCTTCTGTTACCAGATCTTGCTCATATTACTAATAGAAAAGTTTACTTGGTTTGCCGAGTTATTACTTAGAACTAGTCGGCGCTAGAGAATGAATAGGAGTTCTCGAACTTCGATTATAACGGGAAGCTAATATTCAAATATCGTTTTACATAGATTCTCTACGATAGTTTTGTATTTGTAAGGATTTTTGATGGAATGCTGTACTATGGTAACTATCCCAAACCAAATGTATCGTCCTGAGCTCAAAGTTCATGTTGAGCTCTGATGCAACTGGGAAAACATATTTACATGATGATGATGTGAATATATCCGTAAGTGATATAAAAAAAATAGAAATACGAAAGTTTAAGATACATAATTATTCTCGCGTACATATAGGTATATTAGGTCGTTACATAATGAAATTGTCGTTTTGTTTGAAGAAATTGGAGGAAACCCAATTTTAAGTACTAACATTGTTGCATTTTTTTTAGGAATGACAAATCCAAATTGTATGATTTTTTTGTGTATGCAAACAACAAACAACACCTTTTATTACATTTTTGAAATGTGACAGCTGTAAAAAAGTAATAAGAAATTTATCATCAAAATGATAGCATTTAGGAAGTACCTACTGTTTTGGAATATCGAATTTAATTTATCAAGCGGCCAATAAAAACAAAATTTAATACAGAATTGTGAAATCTTGAAATCAACTTTCAAACAAAATATAAAATAATAGAAATAGCTATTAAATTACAGGAATAACGAACTCATGACTCTGTAAGAAAATGTCGGCAATTTCATATGTAAAGACCATTATTAATTTTGCAGTTTGCACTGAGAGGGGTTCGAACGCAGTGGGTGTCCTGCGTAGCAGTCGAATGCTCTACTGCTACGCCTCCTCAGATATTAGCAACCGATATTACTAGTATTACCTCTCACCCCTCAAGCTAAGCTCAATGGCTAGTAAGTCAACGATTTTTCAAACTTTAAGATTGTGATACTGTACCTACTCTTATAATGATCTATGGACTACGGGGCCAAGTTAAACTCATCAGAAAGATAATAGACCTTCTGATGGACGAGATCCTGGCGCAGGCTTTCGTCTCGGTGTTAGGTGGTCAAACTGCAGTTAAAACATTAAAAGATAAATCAAATATTGGAAAGTTGGAGCATTGCCCTGGGCATCAATGTGCTAATCTTGAATTTTAGAATTAAGAGAGTCGGTAATACCCGTACCCTGAATTATCAACGCATTTTGAATTGACAGCCCCTGTGGCGTGGCGGTAGTGATCGTGACTACTACAACGGTACAGTTACAATTATAAGAATATCTAGAAGCGTGTGTTCATTGAGTGCAACCCATTAGTCGCTTCAGCAAATATTTAATCTAAAAACGCGAAGGAATAAAAGCGGCGAGCACTCGATCCGATCCGAAGCGATTTACAATGTTAATAATTTGGTTGGCTTCAATATTATAAGTGATGGCGGCGGCGGGTGGCGCGTATTTTTCTCATGGGCGCAGTTATGGAGCGGCGCCAACGCCATAAACGTGACAACTCGCTCCGCCGGGCTAGGGATGCGCCACTCATCATATTTATTTAGTATCGAGTTATATTTAACGAAGGTTTGAGTTTAGGTAAGAATGAAATTGCAATCGATTTTCTTTTTACTATGTCTTTTTTGAGGGCAACTATTGAAATCCTGGTACGTATATATGCTATAAAACTTTCAATCATTCCACGTACCGGCTGGTATACGAGGTTGCCTTCTGAACTGTAGATCGTGATGGGAGTGCAGTGGAACCCTATAGATACCTATGTCTGCTTTTTAATTCAATTCAAAAGGCATTCATTCTGCATTAGACAGAATTGGAATTCGATAATTAGACAATGTCAAAATAAAAAATAAAATATATCACAATTCAGTTTACCAAATGGACCACCGGCTCGAAATACGGTAGGTAATTGTCGGTTTTTATGTCTATGACTAAGTTATTGTCAAGAAAGGTTAGGTAGATTTTGACAGATTTTTTTTTTGAAGATATATATGAAATATGATGTGGCTTCTCTCATTTCAGCATAATAATTAGGACTCCGGTTAAAAAAATCCATACGTGCAGTAATCGCAGGTACAGCTAGTAGTAGAATAAAAATACTTTCTATTTTCTTTCGAACATAATAAAATTTTAATAATAAATGACTTTTCGCTGGAATATTTTTGCGAAACCAATTCAATAGACAAGTTTATTTCGAGCGCTTTATTCTCTATGCGCTATCTAAATTCAGTTAGGCAACATACAACGTACACATTTAGCGAACAAATCTAAATTTGTTCTTGTTTATAGTTTGTTTTAAAGGGTCGAGTTCAATGTCGCGCTCGTTTTGCGCTGAAACAATTGAGACGAGAATCGAATATGTAAAGTTTGTGCGGTGATATTTCCGATAGTGACGTAGTGATTACATATAGTCTATAGTGTGGTATAGCGAAGTATAAATTTCAAAAATAGACGATATAGACATAGACATTACTAGCGTAGAAAGACCCGCTGGTTCCTTCATTAGCGCGTTACCGATTTTAAAATATCAGAGTTAGCGACTTGGGACTTTTAGTGTAGAGAAATTTACGTCACTGCAAAATCTATTTCTGTCAAAGTAGATTATCACTATCATCACTACACATAGTATAAAATAAAGTCGCGTGTTCAATTTGTATGCTTAAATCTTTAGAACTACGCAACGGATTTTAATGCGGTTTGTGTCAATAGATAGAATGGTTAAAGAGGAAGGTTTATATGTATATAACATCATGCTACGACTAACAGGTGCGGAGCAGGAATGAAAAATGTTGCAAAAACGGGGTGACGCAGACGAAGTCGCGCGGGTCAGCTAGTGGTTTATAAAAAAACAAGTATCGTATTTTCTGTCTTTTTATGCCACTCGCACACTTTGTTCCTCTAAGGATACGTTTATGGGTATAGGGCTTTTGGTTAAATTTTTTTACCACTTGATGACAATATGATGAACTGTTAAAGTAAAATATTCCTAAGGCTATTCCTACTTTAAAGATATTTAATTCTGAACATTCAATATTTGCAACCGTTCGAAAACGCTATATAAAACCTAGATACACCGTAGGTGAGTTGCGTTTCGTTTTGACAAACTTTGGCAACTTTAAACAATTAAAAGTTATAGTTTCAGTTTAGTCATGCAATATAATATTATTTTGCAATTTAAGTAAACACTGAGATATTAAACAGTATTAGAAATTATTATTGATTTATTTTGAAGTATAACTTCTTAAGGCGCGCCTGACTGGGCGAGTCTTAAGAAAGGCGAATGCGTTACTGTAATTTAGGGCAACGTAATCTGGTGAATGCATTAAGGAAGTTAGTGCGAAGAGAAGATGTTAGGCACCCTCGACTTGGGTAGTAAACTGGCGAATGCGTTATGTAATATGTAACGTTATGTAGCGTTCGGGCGAAGCAAACGGTTCTTTGTTTAAAATTAAACAGTAGTAGGGAATTATCATTTTTTTAAATTCTATACGGCCAGTGGCACTCCTTAAAGTGATTTTTTTTTGTTTTGAATTATACTCTCTATTTTAAATGGTAGATAGTAGAAGATAGATTGTTCTTTTTTTAAAAAAAATAGCTTCACTGTGTAAGGAGTTCTTCACATTTTTAATATAAGACGCAGTACGTGTGTAAAACATTTAGAATGCTTATATAATTTTATTTTAACAATCGTACGAAAGTCATTAGTACAGTCGACGTATGTTCGAGTATTGGTCACTTTACTCTTTCCATTAGTTTTTACTGCGAAGCTTCGTAACGGCTGTATCGTTTAGTCGGTTTTACCAATACACCGAGCTAATAACGATTTTCATGCGTTTGAGAGCAGATGTTCTGGAAAATGGTTGTATAGAAGGTTTTTGTAGTTAACTCTCCAAACCGTTAATTGGTAGTGCCTGTGCGGCTAAGCATGTCATTAATTTCCCTGCGATTTACACCGCATAGCAAGGAATCGTGTCAATTTTTTTTCCAAATTTATTTAGCTGCAACATTTTCGGTTAGGAATTTAGTTTCGGCATACCCATTTGTTTTCAAAGTGCCTGATTGGCAGCAAAAGGCTCGCCCCCTATTACGTGGGACCGACGAAATGTAGATGTTTAATACACCTCTGCCTACCCCGTCGGGAATTACGGGCGTGAGCATAATATATGTATGTATCTACTTCAATAGTATATGTTCTATACAGTACGCAGTTTTATAAATTGATTGAGCAGCATTAAGCTGACTTGATCAGGGTATTACCAGTTTTAAATCTCTGCTATTAAGGCTGATTGAGGACTTTCAGTTCCTTTTTTTTTTCAAGATTTTTTTACTGTATGTGACAACTAGCGATTTTGTTTAAATGAGGAGCAAATGAATTACGTTCAATAGAGCAAATATACCGGATTTCATTCAAAGAAATATTATATTAGGTAGTATAAAAATGAAATATAGTATCATAATATCACTAAACTTGATGTATAGTGTTACCCCATCACTAGTATCTACTTGTGGAGATAAGAATATCGGTGATCCTTGTTAGCGCGCTTGTGCGCTTGCGATAATCTCTTGAGCAATTCTAATGGTTTACCTCCGGGACTAGTTAAGCTTTACAATAGTGTATTAGTTCTCTCTTATTTCTCAGTTGTCCAATTACTAAAGACTTCTCAGACCTGAGAGTTCGAGAGAGAAAGCTTTCACTCTGATACTTAAAGCATTAACTACAGGTCAATTTACGTAAACATTTGTGTGTTGAATGGAATTAGCCTAATAATTTCACTATTATTAGGCTAATTCCATTCAAAACACAACTATATGAAAATTCATTGCGTAGTTTAACATAACATAACATAAACTTTCGCCTATATCCCCGAAGGGGTAGGCAGAGGTGCTAGCACCCACATTTCGCCAGTTTATGTTTAGGTCCCAATGAAATAGGGGGCGAACCCAAGTCATTAACCGGGCACTTATAAACCTGCGATAAATACACACATAACTTCGAAAAGCCATTGGTGGGTGCCATGGTAAAACCTGGGATCGAACCCGAGACCTCATCTCAGCAGTCCATTACCACTAGGCTACGGCGGTGCGTAATTTAGAAGATATTCATGTACCTACTCGTATCTAACCGGTTTCGCCTTGCGGCATTCTCAAAGGTTTACCTTTACACTATCAGTAATTGGGTTATGTACTAGATATAAGTCCATAAACCTATTATTTAAGTTTGAAATGTAATGTACATAATCTGTTGATGTGCCTAATAAATAAATAAAATAAAATAAAATACACTGACAGTTAAAAACATTCCAATTCCCAAACTTTCACAATTCCCAAAAGATGACGTTATCAATTATGTATAAAAGTGAGCTCCACCAAGTGCCATCAATCAACATAGAAGATATATCTACATATAACGCTCTGTGTTAATTTCCACCCATATGTATCTATGTTTGTTCTTGTGTGTAAATAAATAAATTAGTGGAAAGTGACTTCTTTTCTACTAAGTAACAGTCAACCCGTAGAGAAATGGCTTTACTGTTATATGAGAATTACTTGCATTAACGCCGTGTATCATCTAAACTTGCATATATTGTATCATTTTTGAACATAGACGCGCAGCATAATGGCTAACTGTCGCTTTATAACCCGAAACGGCGCTAAACTATTGTTATTTCACGCAATAAGCTGTATTTTTAGTTCTCGCGCGAACCAACCGGCACGGAACGGAACCGTGCATGGCGCATAAAGCCGGCCATGCATGCAGCTGTTAATTCTGCGACTAAGACAAAACCTCAGGCTTGTCGCGGCTTGTGTAGGAAACATAAAAATAATTTATATGTCACCCGCCACCGCCGCTGTCGGCCATTGGGGGGGTTTCTGTTTCGGGAAAAATTCCGCTGCTTTTTACTGTAGCAGTGTTGTCTTTTAAGTTAATAACCACGGAAGTGCCCCCGGCTATCGCTTGTGTGCGATGCTGTGAAGATGTACAACATAATTTGCAACGCGATTGGCCTTTATATAAGTAACATTTGCTTTAAGGTTTATATTTGTTGAAAATGATAAATCATAATCATTGTTTTTTTGGAACTTGGCTGGTCATAAAACGTAAGACTCTGGCGAGCGAGTTAGCCATTTTATGTTTTGTAGGCTAATATTGTATTGTAATAATATTGTGTTGTAATACATGCATATATTTGTGTGCATGAATATGAATATTTGCATGCATTGATCTTGGTGTTTCTATAATATTTATAATATGTATGTATTTAGAAAAAAAATGTATCTTAGTTTGTTTATTCGCATTTACAACCCATAATACAAGCTAGTTGAACTATGTTTACCATGGGTCTAGGTGGCGTTGTGTGATTATACTAGAATATTTGTTTTATTTCTTTTTTTTATGTACGATTTTGGGTGGCGGATAAATTCATTCTATTATACGATTATAATTACCAATATAATTACAATCTGGTTGATGTAGTTTATTTTAATTGACTGCTAAATTAAGACTTCGATTGTTTATTCAGAATCAGGACGAAATTCTTAGTCAATTTCAATGGTGTAATTTATGGATTTATATAGAAAACAACTCTTTCTCTCTTCCTAACAACACAAAAATTGTTGTCTTTATCTATGTCACATCGTTATGCAGGATCTACCCTCATTATGTGCATATTTTTTCATAACATTTCAATTAAAAACAACCCGAAATAGTCCCATACACGCATGTACAGGATGCTATATATAGTCAGAGCAGACGGACGACTTGTGTGTTGTCCTGTTGCCCGTCTGTATCAAAGTATTGCAACTCTACGTACAACCGCAATTCATTCAATGTGGGACGAGAGGTAACTTACTGCGTCTACAGTGTGCTAAGTCGAAATAATGGCTGCTATAAAGGAGAATGTTCAAAATTTTTATTTGTAAACTACGCCCGCGTGGCTGTCGATTATCGCGACCTAAGTGCCATCTGTGCAGCTTAAATTCTATATTATTAATCATAACTCTGGTTCTACTTAACCGATTGCAATCTAACAAACGTAAGATTTTAAGTTGGACCAAATCCATTCAAACCGCATCAAAATCCGTTTAGTAGTTTTTGCGTTCATCCCGGACAAATATAAACTTTTTACATTTATATAATAGTAAGTACCAATAGATTATTGTGATTCTAAGAAAGAAATGTGTAAGTACAGCTCGTAAATAATAGCTGTTCGATCTGTAGAAGTCAACAGTGATAGTTAAACATTTGGGTAGTTTTAATGCGGTGGAAATAATTATTTATTTTATCCGCACAAGCACTACTAATTAACGTGTTGAAGAGTATCAGACGACAGTAATATGTATATATAGGTCACATTACGGTAACAGCTCTCGTACAACAAGCAAGCCACTTAATAAAACACGAGCTCTTTACCTGAGAGTTCCAGGAATACCGACTCGTTCCTCACCCTGGTGCCGGTAAGGCCCGGAGTGCAGCTAAGATTAGCTCCGTCGAATGCTCCAATATTGACAACACTTCAATTCGTTTCCATATTGATCTTGAACAGCGTTTCCTAAACTTCACTAATCCAAGGACCCCTAGGAAATATATAAATATAAAAGAAAGTAGAAAATCTAGTTTTATAACTTAAGAACGGCTGGACCGATTTCGATGGTTTATTTTTGCTTTTGTTAACAAAATAACTAAAGTGAAGTTGGAATTTACGTAAAACTTGCTACTACTCGTATGTTTGTTCGCGTAAAAGTCAATATGAACCAAGCAATGGTTGAATGTCGAGTGGGTGTTGGGGTCTCCGTGGATGTATGGGAACCCGTTAAATGAAACGTTCAGCGGGAATGATTTTAAAAATACACGAGACCATTAAAAAAATATAGAAGGTGTACTGTACTCTGTAGCGTGTAGCATTTTATAGGATACGTCAATGTAACTTCACCTCGCTTGATAGTCGGCTGAAGGAAAAGTCGCCGGGAAGAGGCTCACTATTACAATTATTTTATTATTCACGCCTCGCACAGACTTTTTTTCCCGTGGATCACTCTAGGAAGAAGGAAACACAAGTGCTGCGGAATCTACGAAAAATATGTTAATATGAAGTTTGATGCTGTGTTTATCAAAAATATTAGGAATGTTGCTGAACTTCATATACAATTGCTCGTGGACCTCTAGTGTCCGCGGGCCACAGGTTGAGGAACACTGGCCTACGAGCTAGAGAGTTGACTGCTACTAACGGAGTCTTAAGTGCTGAACTGTTCGATGTAAAATGTGTTATTGCAGTGGAAGTTCTGTCAGTTTGTCTATCACTTGATTTAGTTGATCTAGTTTTGTTTGCGGCTTGTGATGACGCGAATAGAATAGAAGGTAAGAGAGTAGTGGTTATAAAAGAAACTCAGTGTGTAAAAAATTACACAATCCTAAAATCATTATATCTATAGATTTGGTGTCAAAACTAGACCATTTTCACCCCTTACAATATTTAAAGACGTGATTTAAAATGAATTCAAACGTCGCATCATACATTAAAATCAGTTTGGTCATTACGAGGCATTACATTTCCTATTTTCCAGGTCGGTTAGTGTCGTTAATGACGAAAACTTTAAATCTTTAAAAAGTGAAGATTCAGAATGAATTCTTTTTTTTATTTATGGCACGTTAATTTGACTTCACCTCGCCTAATACAGCTCACCGAAGGCAAAGTCTCAGGAAAGAGAGTCACCATTACAAACATGTACAGTACTACAATGGTGGCGCTCAGCTTGTCTGCCTAGTCAGATGCTTTTTCACGCCCGCTTAAAGGACCTGAGACTGTAGGAAGAAAGGCCTCCGGCTTCAGGAGTGTTTCCCTTACACCCTGCATAGTGGCACAATGAGGGGGTGACGTTTTGAATATGTCATTGATTAAATGGATAGTATAATTATTGTATGTTTTTCATACAACCTAGGTGGCAGACCCACCTGATGGAAAGTGGTTACCGTGACCTATGAACATTTGCAACACCAGAGGCGTCACATTAGCGCTTTGTATAGCAAATTTCAATAGTTGTCAATGACTAGAATAAACTTGTGTAGAAAGTTGAAATCTTTTGAAACTGTACAATATTTCTGTGACTCTTCATAATTCCTGATGCTGTAACTTTCGAGAAACGCACTCAAAGGAGAGCGGAAGCCTTTGTGGCAATGTCTGTCGGTCTGTCTATCATTCAAATTCAAGACGAAATATTATACGCCAAGTACCTATTATATTAGTAGGGCTGTGGAGGCTGTTTGAAGTTTAACATAGACTTAGAAGGGTGACACTATGATTGATCAAATGATAATTAATTAGGTATTAACTATTAATTAACAAATAGTTTTAGTTGTGAAATAATCAATGAAAGGGGTGGTAGACTAGGGAGTAGGGCGTGGGTTTGAATTTGTGTTAAACGAAATTATCAAACGTATTATGTGTACTAAATCATGTGGTTCTTTAATAAATCTATACTATTATATAATTGTAAAAGTTTATGTAAGTCCGCGAGGGACACCAAAACTACTGAACCTGGTTTGGTCCAACTTAAAAACCTTACTCGGGGCCTCTGCGTGACTAGCAGCGCTGCTGTAAAACAAATTACTACAGAACGATGGTCAAAAATGCTGTCGTTTCGACAAGAGAAAAAAACATGATAATATTTAGAAAATCAATAGAAAAGATTAATTGCTGTTTGATAGCATTATTGTGCAAAACTTTCAAAGTTATGAACAGCACACTGAACAAATCCATCCTTTTTATGAAAGCTTTTTTTGCGACGCAAGAAAAGTCTCTAAAAACTCAAGATGAAAAAAGAAAAGCTCGGCCTTGTTCGTAAGACTAAACCGTAATTATTTTAGGAAACTCTTATATACTACTATGGTCACAAACAAACACAATATGCATCATAATAGTAAGCGAACAACTTATCTATCTGTTACAAGCATATTATCACCTACATGGAAATGGGAGATAATTTACTTTTCAGTCCTAGACGAGCTTATTGTCATCAACTGAGTACTATTACATGGGCTGTGTGATTACTATGATAGGAATAGACTAGTTTCTATCAGGGACCTCTAACTGCTAAATCACATCCACATGTTTTCAAAACGATCCAAGGTCCCCCGACACGACAACGCTTAAATTATTTATTTTAAAATCGGTTCATCCGTTCGGGATCTACGATGTTACAGATATACACACGTACCCACTAACACACACATGAAACATATAACACCCCGTCATTTTTACGTTGGGGGTTAAAAATAATTTACATAGTGCAACTGAAGATTTAAAACCAGCAGTGAAACATATTTTTTCTCTCGCTAAATTTCAAAGCTGCGCTCTTATAGGTGGAGTAATAGTTACTTCTTCCTTCCTTCTGCCAATCCCTTAACCTCCTCATACCACGCGACTTGTATCTTTTTCTTTATCTGTTCCACGAACGTTCTTCTTCACCTACTTCTTCCTCTCTTCCCTCCTATCTTCCCTTCTACGATGTTTTTTAGAAACGAATCGTGCCGTATCACGTGATCATCGGTCTTTTCCATCAAAAAGCCATAGTAATGCATATTTTTTTTTGCAATGAGCGACAATCGAACCCGTACCTCTATCGTAGCAGTCGCGTTCACTACCACCAAGTCACAGAGGTTATTGTCAGTGACCACCAGAGGAATGTACCGTTGGTACTTGTTCTCGTATGTAGTGCGCACTAAATATTGATTCTAACATCCCAAACGTACTCGATATCCGAACATACCTTGTTATAAGCAAGGTGAACAATAGTAGGAGACGTTACGTCATCACAATGGTATGTCAGTACAATAGTAGCTCGGAACTGAAATAACATCGATACAGAGATGCGTACAGATTAGTTTATGGTATTAGAAGGTTACTGTAGTTATAAGTATGGCGTATATGGTATAAAAAATACGGTAAGTTATAAATTATAGCAACCCTCTCCTTCCTACACAGGACAACACGTGCAAGGCTTAGATGTCACCCGCATACGGTGCATAATATTCCATTAAGGACCAAGCGGTATGTTGAGTCTTTCCTCTGCCGCACTATTAAGTCTTGGAATTCCTTACCGATGCACGTGTTTTCTACTTCCTACAGTCCCGGGTCCTTTAAGCGGGGCGTGAAAAAGCATCTGATGAGGCCGTCAAGCTGAGTGCCATTATTGTAGCACTGTACGTGTTTGCAATAGTTACCCACTTTTATGAGACTTTGCCTTCAGCTTAACATCAGGCGAGGTGAAGTCAAATTGACGTGCCATAAAAAAACATTAGGCATTATTATGTAGGTTTGAAATTACACGATTTTCACATATAATTATGACAGAACGGGATTGAATCGTAAACCTCTCGACACCATTGACATAACATCACGTACAAAAGGTCGCGTCATCGGAGTAAATATTAGACATTTCGACTAATAATTGTGGCAAAAGAATAGAATAGAATACAATATCACTTTATTGTATACCAGTAGTCCGCGCGGACCCCGGACTCCGAGGCGAAGGCTTCGGATGCGACCGGGACTAACGCTAGGATGATGTGACTGTGATTTCTTCCAGACAACCTTTTGATGAACTGATCTCTTTGGAGTAGCAGGCAAAACGTGGTGTACTTACTTACTATTCTTAAATAATTATGAACAGTAGACCCCAAAAGATCCTGGACACCTTAAGATCTATAATCCTTTTGACAGCCTAAGTGTAATTGAACCAAAAAATAAAGTAGATCAAAGTTTTGTTTCTTATAAGAAAATAATTAAACTCATGTCAGTAGTATTTTAAACTTAATTACATTAAGGCTGCCTTGACACTGCGTTTACCCAGCGTAGGCGTTTGATGAGCCTATGCGCTGCGCATACAATCATCGAATGCTAACGCTGGATAAACGCTGGTGTGAAGGCAGTCTAATAAGTAGATCTATTATACAATAGCTACTAGACTAGTATTTGAGTAATTCATCCAATCAATCCAAATTGGCCTGGAATTTTTGAGACACACTATAGATACCTCAATCAATCAATCAATCAGCCTATCGCAGTCCACTGCTGGACATAGGCCTCTCCCAATGTGCGCCACTGCTCTCTATTCTCCGCCTTCCGCATCCAGTCTGTTCCAGCCGCCTTTTTCAGGTCATCAGTCCATCTGGCTAGAGGGCGTCCTACCTTCCGTTTACCTTCTCGCGGTGTCCACTCGAGGACTCGTTTGCTCTAGCGATCATCGGTCCTCCGGCAGATGCGGCCAGCCCACTGCCACTTCAACTTGGTTATTCTGCGAGCTATGTCGGTAACTTTAGTTCTTTATCGGATGACCTCATTGCGAATTTTATCCTTCAAAGAGACTCCAAGCATAGCTCGCTCCATGGCCCGCTGAGCGACTTTCAACTTGTGGACTAACCCCACCGTCAATGTCCACGTTTCGGCACCGTAAGTTATAACAGGCAGAACGCACTGGTCGAAGGCTTTGTTTTCAGGCATTGTGGTAGTATACATACCTAAGAATTTATTTTTAACCGATTTAAAAAAGTAGGAGGTTATTCAGTCATATTTTACTTTTACATTTGCGTCTAAGCTTTCGCTTCAAGACATTTACTAATGCCGTCGACGGTTTTATGCAACTCCCCCGACAATGCAACTTTAGTAACTATAAAATTAAAATGAGAAGCTCAAAATATGGCGCAGGTAACAAGTAACCTTTATTAAATAGCCGCCGTTGGCTACAACAATATTAAGCGCACAAGCGACGCGACGCTCAACCTGACTAGCAATCTCGCAGTTCATTCCTCAGTACTTAAATGTATGCAATCTTCCTCTACAACAAAATTAAAGCTGAGACTCCACTGTGTACTGTATCGCCTGTGCTGTAAATGTCTCGAACAATCTAATTTTAAGAAACACTTCAGTAACTGTTCACTTTTAAGTTGAATTCAAAAGGAACGACGGAACGGAAACGGTGTAAGGGTTAAATAATTAAATACTTGTTCACTATTTCATACCTTGATGTAAGGAAGCAGCGGAGAAAAACAGTTGTAGACGAGCAACTTTTTGTTATTTGTAATATCGCGCAGAATGTGAGTTTTATAGGAGTAAAAGGTTTAATTATGACAGAGATTAAATAAACTGCCATGGCATTTTCGGCTTCATTCATATTGCATTAAAGTTCAAAGTAAAAGGTGAAGTAAAATAAAAGGCGTAGATGAAAATAATCTACCTGATAAATAATTCTTCATATTAGGATCACGCTGCGTAAAAAATACGTCAAAAGATTCATCATTAAGTTGGCTTGATTGATATCGTTTCAGAATAAGTTGCCATAACATAAAGTTGGAAGTTTGCGAAACATTTGACTCCCATTAACATTTCTCGCAACAAAGCACGCTAATTCGCAGAAGATTGAAATGCAACCCTATCATATTGTCATTTTACTAGATGCTAAATACTTTTAACTCAATTCGTTTTGTTGTCGTTTCAGGTTTTAAGCATATTAACCATTATACTCAAAGGCAGATTTCGGTAAATGTGTGTTTTAATCTAATTTTGACCAAAGCCGCTCAGCTGAGCTGAATTGCCTGTGTAGAAGAGCTTCGTGTTGTTAGTGTAGTGACCGGAATTCGAACTCAGGACCTTTGGATCTTAAGGACGACTCTTTAACTATAAGTTACCAAGCTGCAATTCTCTCACATAATCCTACTATTATCAACATAAACGAAAACATGTTTAAATAATCACCCGCCCAAAAGACTCCTTAACAAAACAATAACGGCAACATATTAATTAAAAATATCGTTTTGCTCGGGCCGGGGCTGAGGCCGCCGCGGTGGAGGAATTAATTACAGTGAAGCATGTAGCGCCACTGCGCCACCGCGCCTCGCGCCGCCGCCGCACCGCGCGGTCGAGCGATTTATTACTTCTTGGGGTTTAACTCTTAACGTCTTTTAAATTGCAGCCTGTTTGATGAGTCCATTTGAGGACATTCTTCTTGGGTTGGTATAGTTAAGTGTTTTTTACATCATTTAGGGGGCAGACAAGCACACGGCCCGGCTGATGTAAAGTGGTCACCGTGGCCTGTGGATCTTTGCAACTCCAAGGGCGTGACACTCGTCTCCCCATATCCGGGAGCTAGATGGGAATACCATGGTTCCGACATAGGGGAAGGGGGTCATCTTAAAGAGATGTCCCCGGGTCTGCCTGGTGCGAGAGATATTTCTAGTATAATCTCACCTCTGGCAATGAAAGACACATAGTCGGCGTGCGTTTTAATCGGCTCGAGTCCGACATAATCATTTCCACTGACTTTGCTGGAGGTGTTATTCCGGGGTATTTTGCGCCCGGATAAAAAAAGAAGGGGCGTGACACTTGTGCTGCTACCAAGTGCTTGATTTGCTTTTTAGTTTTAAATAATATCTCTTAAGGTTTTAAGTAATAATTGAAGGAAAGGTTTTTATAGCAAGGAGAATAATTATTATAACAAATTCTATAAAATTTGAGGTTTTCTTTGGGATTCCATTATCAGATCCCAAATTGACGGCAATAAGATATTTGTAAGTACGCACTTTCAAATAAAAAAAGAATATCTAAATTCGGTTCACAAATGACGGATGTAACATACATTGTGATGAATCCTAGTATCACGTCAAATATATAACTTCGTCCTTGTCTGAAGTCGGTTAAAAACTAATTACCATCCCTCGCCCAACAATCAATTAAGAGCCCTTAACGCATTCCGGATTAAATTAAAATATTTTATACAGCGAGCAGGCGAGCGTGCAGTCGAGAAATAATGAAGGCGGCCACAAATCCTAGATCACCATAATTTAGCTGACTTCCATTGGATTTCCATATCGTCTGCTAATGTTGCCAACTTTACCTCAAGATATGAGATTTTGGACTCCTATAATCTGTTTTAGTGAGTTTGCCAATTAAAGTTCCAATTCAGTGAAAATTATGATTTCAAAACGTGCGAAAACTTATAAAAATTACGTAAACGTAACAAACGGTGACTGATTTTGAAATAGGAAGGATTGTTTTGAGATAATTATCATATATGTAAAACCAAAGTCTTAATGGAATTGTATTCGTTTACGCGGGGTATGTCTAATGAGGAATTATGCCTAAATCGCCAGTTAGGCAAAATTATAGCTAGCCCTACAACGAAATAGATCAGTGACTCTTATCATAAATTTACTCCCTTTGAACCGTTGGATGCTGATATTCAAATATTTTATTAACTGTCTTCAAAAAAGGAGGACGTTATATCCTTGTTTCCAGGTTTGGAACATTATGGCCCAATATGGACGGAGACCATTCAGGTCAGACACGTGTAGAAGCTGTAAGCTCCACAGCGCACGATGGCCATCAGGGGTCACCGCAGTATGAATGTAAAGTGATGCTCTCACTCATACCACACCTTGTCAACTTTGCCCTAAATATGTTTATATTGCTTTGGCGCCCAAAAAAATTCAATAACTTCAATGTAGATAATATTATGTGTGTAATTTACATACATACGAGTACATTTGCTCACGCCCCTATGATTTTCGGTACCACGTAATAGGAGGCGAGCCTATTGTAGCCAATCGGGCACTTTGTAAAAAAGGAGTATGCACATAGATTGCAAATAAATAAATTCCTAACCGAAAATGTTGCAGCTAAATAAATTAGGAAAAAAAAAATGTTTTTGACCCGATTCCTTGCTATGCGGTGTAAATTGCAAGGAAATTAATTAAGTGTTTAGTCGCACAAGCACTACCAATTAACGTCTTGGAGAGTTTCAGACCGAATTTCACAATAATTTTGAAATGTTTGACAAGCTTTATATGTTCCTAATGGGTGTTTTTTAGGATTACCTACATCAAGTTCTCCTCAGTTCAAGCCAACCTCAGAGTTTGTAAGGTCAGACGGCAATCAATGACCCCATCGGAGTCTACTGCGGGTCTTAGACCTCTCCATCAATCACCAATGTCAGGAGACTTTGGCCTACTGTTTCCACGCTGGCCAGACGGGTTGGTGCAGGGTTTTATTTCGAGTTTTCCTTTTATCGCAGTGATATTGTCTACGCATTTCTTTTTTCTTTTTCTCCGCCACCACTTAAAAGCCCCCTAAAAGCCGTAAAAGTCAAACTATAAGGAGGCGACTCATCGGACGGAAGGACTAATATTACAGATACTAGTATGATTATTTTAGGTCACAGTACGATCGTCTTCTTTGAATGAAACAGCACCAACAAATTATACTGTAGTAAATTCTGGTCATTCATCCCGGCCCTCTTTACTTGGCGAGTGCATCCGGGTGAGGCTACGAGTATGTTAGTAACACATTAATAATTCCCTCGGTGTCCCGCACAAGCGACGTACAAGTACAAGCCTCTGTAGGTATGTGCCTTTTGGATCCAAGGGCTTCTTTCCCTAGTTCGCCTATTTTCTTTAAAACTATGTATATTCTCTTCATTTTAAAAAGTGTAATGGATAAGTAGGTACAAACAAAGTCGTAAATAATTTAATCTGTAGAAACCCTACCATCCATACTAGTATCAAAATACGTTGTGGCCTGATACATTGGTAGATAGTGGGGAAATAGGCAATCATGTCAACATTCTAAAAAACTGCTGTAAGAAATTATGCAGGTTGTTGTAGTTTATTTACAAACAGGTTTACTGTGTTTACCCATCTAATATACAATGTTTCGATTAAGAAGCAATGTAGAATAAACGGGTTTGTTAATCAAATATTACAATAGCCTTTTTATTAATACTTTTGATTAATTAGAAGATACTAGAATTATTCATTATTTATACTGAGGATTGATGGCACTTGGTGGAACTGGAACTTATTGTTTTGTTTGTACCTAACTTATTAGGTTAAATTCTTCTGCTTCTGTCAAATCGACGGCATTTTGGACTTGCCATCGTGGTGTAGTAATTTGTTTCACGGCAGCGCCCCTACTCACGGAGAGGGCCTAGGAGCATAGATGGTACATTGGAGAAATACAAGTTTGTTATCAGTAATGTAAATTAATATTGCAATTGGGCTGTAGAAGAGTACATAGGCAGTAAAATAGGGTCCCAAGTGGAGTGTACCACCTGAGTAGCAGTCCCGCTGTTGCTCCAATATTACGGTCTATATGTTACGATACCATTGGATGAAGTGCTTAGCTAAATACAATACCTGACTGCCGCGAACGGAGCTACACTTAGGTACAGTCACCTGCAATAATATGTATACGTTCTAGAACCTTTTCACATTAAACTTGTCGAATTTTACCGTATGTAATACCATAATGTTGAATTGTCATTTGTTATTGTGACAAGGTTCCAAAGTGTATACATAATTATTATTGCAGATCACCGTACAATCTGTGCGAATACAACGATATATAACATTTTACTTTAAACTCAAGTGTACGGGCTTACTGTACTCTTGGTATGAGTTGAATTTTATATTTTGGCGATCAGTAATAGTTGGAAATGTGTTTCTTTGAAATATTACCAATATTAGTAATTTAATTTGGATATCTAAACTCAATGGCTTGTGTTAGGAGTACATCGGTAGTGTAAAGGCCAGGATTCGAACTCGGGACCTCTCGATCGTAAGGCCGACTTCTCAACCACTAAGCTACCGACGCTTTTTTTAGGTTAGGGCTTAAGATTCTAGTGCGCGTTATAATTATAATCGCGGTTATAATTTTTGGCCATTTTTTTGCCATCAAGTATCAACTTGATGGAAATAGGCTCTCGGGTTGCCCCGATTACGAGGGACTGAAAATAATTGGTAGTTGGCGAAATGGGGGAGTTTATATATCTCTGCTTACCCCCTTCGGTAGTCATGTAGGTATGTGTCAGTGAGCGGGTACTAAAAATATTGATTCACATGTATTACATGTAACCTACAATACTGATAGCTGTGCTTTGGTGAACGTAAACGCACACGTTATCATATCTAATTACGTCACGTATTACGCCGATTCAAAGTGAAACATGACGACGCTAGGTATACGAAACATTCGATAATTTTAGATTCAGATAGACAAGCATCGGTGGTTCAGTGGTAGAATGCTCGCCTGCCACGCGGGCGGCCCGGGTTCGATTCCCGGCCGATGCAATTTCTTTTTGTTATATTAAATGTTTTATATTTTATATTAAGATTTTTCTAACTATTTTTAAACAACTTCCACAAACAGGATAGGGATAAATAGTATATTTCTAGAAATTAAACGTAAGTAGAAACCTTTTTAACGAGACATATTGTTACTATTGATTTTAATGATAATAATATTGATCCAACACGTCTATTAATACATAGACGAAATTTATAAATGAGTCAGGTTAGATTAATTTGTATTTTAACACGCTTATTATATATTAGCTTCACTTGTAACTATGTGTGTAAGAAAATCTTGGAATCTCAATTTGACCTACTTCCTGGTCTATGATTAGGATGAAATTTTGCACACGCTCTGAGTTCAGATGACAATACATGACCTAGCTAAGAAACGTCACTACAAATCCAATATAGCGGCTGTTTGAAATCCACCCCCATGATATGTGTATCAAAAATAAAAGGGTTTGCTGTCAGGCAAACGAAAAAAAACAGTCATGTGACTTAAATCCAATATGGCGGACAGGCAAATTTTTGATGCATGCTAAAACGATTTTTTTAGTTTTTTAAACTATTATGATTATTTATAGAAATTTTGTTTTATCGATATAATTATACTTGGCCTATACCTACAACATTGTGAATTAATGTGGATATAGGACATACATATGTCTAGACATACCTATGCATTGACAAGGGTCATTGGGACCCTATACGTTCGGACATCGGTCGACGGGTCGGACGGTACCACCTAGATTGAGGTTAGGTCCTTTTCTACAGGCTTCCCAATTGAAAATTTTCATCCTTCTTCTTGCCTGTCTAGAGAACAAGGAACATAATAACCAATGTCATTGGTCTAGTAAATAATGACACAATTGTAAATTGTCTCTTATGATACAGGATCCCCAAGAATAAGAGCCAGTGCTTAGTAAAAAATTAAATTACAAAATTTTTATTTTATACTTTTTAAATTGATCTCCTTGACAAGAACTTTCATTTGATATCCATATTGTGCAAAAATTTGTAGTATTTTATAGCGGCGGCCATCTTGGATCGATTTTCATCAAACCTAGCTTAGAACACTTCCGACTAACTCAGCTTTCAAACAAAAAAAACTACATCGAAATCGGTCCAGCCGTTCAGGAGCTACGATGCCACAGACACACACACACGGACACACAGACACGTGAAACTTATAACACCCAGTCGTTTTTACGTCGGGAGTCAAAAATGTGTAATTTTATTTGTCAAATTAAGTTCATTTTAAACATTAAATGCTAGCCGCCGATTAGTTATTGTTAAGTGCTTTTGTCTGATCTGTACTCATAAACGCTTATCTACGTATAGACACTGTAATACTATCTAAAGAGTGGTAATGAAAGGTTTCGTAAGAAAACGAATTTACTATATATACTATTTATAAATAGTATCACTGTGTAGTATAGTTTTAGAACAAATACATTTATTATTATATTAGTATTATTAGTTTACGGGGCCTGGTAGTGAACGCGACTGTTACGCAGTCTATGCAAAGCTATTTGCCGTGGTCTGGTCGTGCCTCGGAGAGCACGTTAAGCCGTCGGTCCCGGTTGCCATACGAACATCTATGGCAGTCGTTACGGGTAGATGGAGCCCTCAAAAGCCCGACTAGCCTAACTACAGAAGTGTTTCCTTCTTCCTACAGCCCCGGGCCCTTTAAGCGGGGTGTGAAAAAGTATCTGATGAGGCCGTCAAGATGATTGCCACCTTAAGTGTTTGTAATGGTGACCCTCTTTCCTGAGACTTTGCCTTCAGCTTATCATCAGGTAGGGTGCAGTCAAATTGACGTATCCTAAAAAAACTTCGACGTCTCCGATTTGGTTGTGGAGGTTCGATGGCAGTCGCTTCACGGAAAATATCTAAATTCAGCTGCATTTTAGTTAGACTAGAAAGCCGGTCCCAATCCCAACTGAGTTGTAAATAGGCTAAGTAAATGAAATGATGATATTATATGTTTACATTCAGAAATAATTAATTTACTAGAGTAAATAAAAAAACATGTGACCGTTATTTTATCTAAGTACCTACGTGTAGGATAGCCTGGCGATCCACTTATCATCACAGTTATTACATAAATGTGAATTTAACTCAAAGAAATATGCTAAGAAAATAAATCAAACCGGAAGGTTATTCATTATACAGCGGATTAATTTAATATGGAAGCGCATAGCAATCGTTAATCGGACTTTACCGACTTATTACACATGGTGGCATTCTTCTCCGCCGCCATTTTATCGATAAAACGTATGAGTAAAATGCTGTGAATTCAATTGTTATAGAAATTAATGGGCGAAGAACAATGACGCAGACATGAGGAATGGTTTAGTACAATGGTAAAACGGAATGAGCAGATAGTATGAGAGGACGTTATGTTTTCTGACTATCCATTCTTTTACCTTTTAATATATATCTTGAATAAGACAAAAGAATAACGTGAAGGTCATATTTGATAAAATGGTTTGTCATACCATAGGCACAGAATAAAATATAGTGTACCTATGTGACCTATAATTAATAAAAAATTAACCGTGGTAGCCTAGTGGACTGCTGAAACGAGGTCTCGGGTTCGATACCAGGTTCTACCATGGCACACACCAATGACTTTTCGATGCTTTTCGAAGCTATGTGTGTATTTATCGTAGGTTTATAAGTGCCCGGTTAATGACAATAGGTTCACCACGAGCGGCCTAAACATAAACTGGCGAAATGTGGGTGCTAGCACCTCTGGCTACTCCTTCGAGTATATAGGCGTGAGTTTATGTTATGTTATGACCTATAACTTATACTTGTATGACTAGTTAATTGTAAGTAATACGTAGCCACTAATGGCGAGCGACAATTTCTCGTATACCAACTTAAGAACACTCTTCTCACTGAAAAAATGACTGGAGAGTTGATTTTCTATTGTCATTTTGAAGACTTGTCAGCGATTTACGCCTTCAGTATTACAAATGACCATAGGTCATTGTAACCAATCTATCAGGTGGGCCGGGAGCTTGTCTGCCTCCTAAACCGTATAAAAAATACAAGAGGGTCCCCAAATTGTTTTTTTGTGTTTCGGTTTCCTTGTATTTGTTTAACTGCGTTGCGGCTGAACTTTGTTATTTTCCGTAAAGTGTCTGTCATATGGTCTTTACTGACTAGGCGAATCGAAATACTGCAATTAGATCAGTTGTGGATTTTCGTATGACAACTGGGACCGACGAACCGGCTTAATATGTTCTCCGGGGCACGATCACACAACCGAGCAAAAGGCACGGCTGTCTCGGGCCATCAGTTGCTAAGGTTCATCAGTTGCAAAGGCCTTCACGCCCCTACTTACCCAGGACCATCGAAAGCATTCATGTGGTTTATTGGTTGAGCACTTGACTGCCAATTAAAATTAGCGTGTGTGCAATTGCCGTTCCTTGTGAGTAAGTGAGCAAGAATTCACTCACACAAAGCATGAGTAGGTAATGTAGGTATGATATATATATTTGTATTGGTATGTGTGTCTTGTGTTGATCAGTATTCTAAAACTTATATATATTATACTTACATTCCTAAAACAATACCTACTTTATTATGTACACGCTTTAGTACCAAATACATACACGGCGCCTAATGCAAATGTTTAATATACTTTCTGCCAACGCCATTGCAAATGGCTGACAGTCTCGTAAGTAAGCAAGAATTCACTCACACAAAGCATGAGTAGGTAATGTAGGTATGATATATATATTTGTATTGGTATGTGTGTCTTGTGTTGATCAGTATTCTAAAACTTATATATATTATACTTACATTCCTAAAACAATACCTACTTTATTATGTACACGCTTTAGTACCAAATATATACACGGCGCCTAATGCAAATGTTTAATATACTTTCTGCCAACGCCATTGCAAATGGCTGACAGTCTCGTAAATTCGTTTTACATAAAAAAACTTTTATTACCACTCGTTCGCGTAAAATTTTGATAAAACATAAAATATACACGTAAAATATTTGATTCACTGGCCAGATAGACTTTGTAATTATATGTTTTATATTTGTTCATAAAAATCGTGTTGTTCCCCCCATAAAGTAACCTTCATTGTATTGATATTTATGTAACAGATCAATTTGCTACTTTCTGTGATACATAGATACCATACACATTTAAATCTAGACATTATTTTTATAAATAATGTAACCATCATCACTTTATATCGTCCTAAACCTTGCAGCTAAGGTCCGCTTGTATTTAGAGTGGGTTCACGTGTGTAATTTAATTGCCAGGACTCGAACCGAGGACCTATTCATTCATTCAGCCAGGCCAACGCTTATCTTCGATTCTGTTACATATTCAGTTTTATAAGAATCGCGAGTTTTGGTCATTGCATTCAGTGCTCTCGGCGGCTAACCAATTAGCAGTTCACTGTAGGACATAATCCTTTCCCAAGGTGCGCCATTGCCCCCGATCATCCATCGTCCGCATCCAGTATACCTAAACAAAATCGACCACATAACCACATTTATTAACCCACACAATTGGAACAATCATGTCATTAGAGTAGCTAAAGGTATCTGTTACTCTAATAGTAATAACTATACCTAAGGGTAGGGTTTAACCAGACTCTTCCCAACCTACCTGTAGGTACCTGCTTGTCTTCACCACCCATCAGATACGCAAACACGAAATCATCAAACCCCCACATTATCAAATTTGTAGATAACATTCGCACAAATCAGACCATTAAAATGTGCACATCAAATAATATTATAATTCTACAATGTTCATTGAATATCGCTTGAAGGAAGTCCTAATAAAACTTATCAGTAAGTTTTATTGCCGCCTACAAACGAGTTTACGGCTCTTGCCGACTCCACTGTATCGGCTAATGAGAGATAAGAACGGCTCGAGATAACGCCTACGCGAGGCGTGTACCAGATATATAAGGTACACGAGATGGAATGGAAGTAAGTGTCTTTATAAGGATTAAGGCTGTCGATGGAAAGATTTTTTGGTATATTTTTTAAGTGAAAATCGTATCGCTTTTGGGTTAAGTAACACGGTGTTGTATAGGAGAACTGCTATGATTTAAAGTATAACGTTTGCTTTGCTGTTTATTATAACATTTGTAAGTATCTTTAATTGTTGTATAACTAAGCTAGACCCAGATAGCTAGACAAAGTGGCTTTCTATTGGTTAAAACGACAGTGAAAGCGTTTAGTAAAGTATGGGATTGATATAATTATGAAATCCAGGATTATTTGAATGATAAGGGAGTGGAGTAAATAATTGTAAATAGACAAAAAAAGAAAGAAAAGCTCGCTTAGTCTTGCCATAGTTTTCTCAGGTCGGGGCCGCGTGTCGAACCGGTGCCGGTGGTCCATCACTAATTTAAAAAATATTGTCGATATTGACGTTTTGTAACTGTCGTTTAATGGTCTATACAGAATAAATGATTTTTTAATTTTTGAATCAAATTTTGAATTTCTAATATGACTACAAAACTTTAATGACATTGGAATCTTGGTGTCTTGAAATATTTTGTTTCACATTTTTTTATTTTTAAAATCATTTCTGCGTCAAGAGGTCCATTGACATTAAATTGAAAACGGTTTGCTACGACGCGATCCCATTAATATAATGCCAGATTGTCTAGAGGCCCTGGAAACATCGTGGACGCTGTTAAGGCAATTTACTTGTGGTGACGATTAATTATTGATCAACCGATATTATCTTTGCAAATAATATAATCACAATAGTTCCATAATGGAACTACACAATAGTACTACTAGGATATAGCCAGTCCATGGAACTACTAGAAACAAAGGCGTTGTGTGGCAGAAAATATATTGGGTGAGAAAGGGGAACCCAACACTCACCCACGGTGGGATTTATGGGTGAGTGGTGGGTTCCCCTCCCTCCCCCAATAAGTTTCCAATTATTTCATAAGCTTTTATTTGAATATATTACGTTATTATAAAATCACCTCTATCAGAAGTTCTTCGATTTTAATCCATCCTAATGAAATTTCACTATTTGGAGAATTTCATTCAAGATATATGGGACTCGTTAAACCAGTTTTATGGCTCTATTAGACTTAACGGGCTAGACTAGACTTCCAGCAGTAGTTCGTACAGCTACATCCAGAGATTCAATTCATTAAAACTGGTACCTAGTTCGTTAAAGTTCACTTTATATGCTAATAAAAACGCGCATATTAAAAATACAGCGCCAATGTTATAGCTGTGCCTCGCTGTATTACTCCGCCATACTTACTCTACAGAACAAAACATTGTTCTGTCTAGGCAGTCGGCCCATCTTTCTGTTTTCTTATTGCTCAATGCCTAGAAGACGTCGCTGATTTTAAATAATCCATAAGATACAACATTCCCTTAGAATTTTTTTTTTATCTATGGCACGTCAATTTGACTTCTCCTCGCCTGATGTTAAGCTGAAGGCAAAGTCTCATGAAAGAGGGTCACCATTGCGAACCCGTTCAGTGCTACAATGGTGGCGCTCAGCTTGACGGCCTCATCAGATGCTTTTTCACGCCCCGCTTAAAGGACCCGGGACTGTAGGAAGAAGGAAACATATGCGCCGGCAAAGAATTCCAGGACTTAATGGTACGGCAGAGAAAAGACTCACCGAACCGCTTGGTTCTTGATGGAATTAGGCTTATCCTGCCCTGCCCAGCCAACATGTATGGTTTTTCATAGCAGCCAGAAGGGTCTGGTTCTGTTCGCTACTATGTCACTCAAAGACGGCGTACGTTTAAGTTGGTTCGAGTCGGATAGAACCTCTCATTGGCTCCGGTGGGATTGGTATTTTATTATTATTAAATTAACTAATTAGTAAGTAAGAATCTGTGATGTGACGGTAGTAAACGCAACCGATCATACGATCTCCGCTCAGTGTAAATATTTGCATGCATGAATATGGCTTCCGAACCTTTCTTCCCTGAACCTTTTTCCCAACTCAGTTGGGGTTGGCTTTACAGTCTAACTGTGATGCGGCTGAACTTCGACATTTTCCGTGAAGCGACTGCCATCTGACCTCCACAACCAATGGTCTAATGACCAATGGCGATATCGAAGTTTCAAGTTAGGCTGGTTGAACTTTTGAGGGCTCCAACTACCCGTAACGACTGCCATAGATGTTTGTATGGCAACCGGGACCGACGGCTTAACGTGCTCTCGGAGGCACTTATAAACCTGCGATAAATACACATATAACTTCGAAAAGCATCGAAAAGTCATAGATGTGTGCCATGGTAAACCTGGGATCGAACTCGAGACCTCGTCTCAGCAGTCCATTACCATGGCTTCCGAATATCGAAGTTTATCTTAGTTACACCAGAAAGCCGACCCCAACTGAGTTGGGAATAGGCTCAGAGAATGATGGAGTAAAAATATTAACGTCTAAAATTAGGATAGACCCGACTTAGCCAATATTAAAACTCACAGATAATCACCGTTAATATGGGTGTGTCCATTAATTTCTCTACCTTTTTAGCCAAATTCTGGATAATATTGTTATATTTCAGGTAAATATGATGATGCCTGATAATGAATATGAGGTTATAAAATATAACGACCAACCACAAAAGTGTACCAGCAGAAGATTTAGAGAAACTCATAAAAAGTTAAACTCGCTTCTATTAAACCTTCCTCTCGCTCCTAATTGCTGTTTTTTGCTCGAATAATACATTCTGGCGAAATGGCGTGCTTTTTGCCGAAATACCCAACCTTTGTGTGTAGTATTTATGATGTTCATACATGCTTTCGGCTCGTAATAAGTAAAAACTAACAATAGCGGTTATAAATACTAGCGGCGAGACAATGAATGTCGGCCCTCAGTATTCACTCTGGTTTTATGATAATATATAGCCCTAGTTGCTTTGCAAAGAGTTAAATCTTATTTTAGATTCAGGACAACTGGGAACTAGGAAAATTCTTTGTTTCAACGCGCGCAAGTGACTCAAAATAAATAACATACACATAGATCGATTGCCAGTAAAGCAGAAAATTATATATTAAAAAGGAAGAATTCATAACCTACCTGAGTGTCTTGTCATTTTTAAATTATGTATTTATTATTTTATTTGTAATAATAATAATAATAACATGTTTTTATTGTACACCAAGAATGGAATAGTAACACAGAGAAATATTTGCACATGGTAAATACAATTGGTGGCCTTATCGCTCTGCGGCAATCTTTAACAGGCAACCTTAGGATGGAGAGAAATAGCAGTGGAAATGCGTTTCTGGGCAGTTTGGTGTGCAACATCATTATTATCACAATACATGAAGAAAATAATAATAATACATTTATTATAAATTATAAAACTTTGACATTCATAGGTATGTGCTCTTCATGTGCCTAATATGAATAATCGAAATTGATTCTTTGATTCTTCTTTGATCGCAATTGGACCCTATTTGTTAGTAACAATTGTCTTACAAAACTAGGGTTTAGACTACTGTATCTGGTTATTTAGTCTACCGCGCCTAGGTATTCAGTCAACCGTGCCCGTGTCCTTAAATTACTGTGCCCGTGTCCTTAAATTATTGCGCCCGTGTCCTTAAATTATTGTGCCCGTGTCCTTAAATTACTGTGCCCGTGTCCTTAAATTACTGTGCCCGTGTCCTTAAATTACTGTGCCCGGGTCTTTAGTCTACCGTGCCCAGGTTTTTAGTTAACCGTGCCCGGGGGACTATCACACAGAATAAGAAAATAATGCTGGTCCATGGGATATTCCCTGTATATCCAGCTCATTCGCACTGATAAAACGATGAGTATGTAACAATGTCCAACAATAATTATGCCTCGTTTAACGACACCATTCCATCCTCGTGACGTCACGTTTTATGTCGGTTTTTGTGACGTAGAGATGTTGGTGAGACTTATGTTGCATACATTAATTGCAATGTGTTACAGTGTGTTCCAAAATGTTACAGTGAAAATTGCAGCCGGTAACTAAGATAATGGTGGATATAATGGTGCTCGTATAACGCAGTTCTATAAATACAATGAAAATAAATTGTTGGATTAACTTGTTTAAGAAATATAAATAATATGTAACATATTAATATTTTTATACTAGCTGACCCGCGCGACTTCGTCTGCGTCACCCCGTTTTTGCAACATTTTTCATTCCTGCTCCGCACCTGTTAGTCGTAGCATGATGTTATATAATAAACCTTCCTCTTTAACCATTCTATTTATTAAAATAAACCGCATCAAAATCCGTTGCGTAGTTCTAAATATTTAAGCATACAAAGGGACAAGAAAAATAGGGACAGAAAACGCGACTTTATTTTATACTATGTAGTGATAGTGATGATAGTGAAGTGATGATAGTGATATGATAAGACCTATGTATCTAATATTTTTTAAGGATTCCTGTGTTATTGCTGCTTAGAAACTTTGCCTGGAAGAAGTCGCGTCCAGCGATTAGGACATCCATTATACATTTAATAATTTAAGTATATTTAATGTCTTGCTACTTGTCTTTACTGTTACAATATTTGCATTGAGCAGAAATTGAATTCAATAATTCTGATGTAGTAGTTCAATGTCACGCTACGTAATCGCAACTGAGAAGTTTCGTAGCATTTACAGAATGGAATTGTTTCTGGACTGTTTATCAAAGAATCAAAGAATTAAAGAATCAATTTCGTTTATTCAGTTTAGGCACATAAAGAGCACGTATGAATGTCAAGGTTTTATAATTGTTTTGTCAAAACTACTTATTATAATTTATAACGTATAATGTATACACTGTTGGTATGTATTAGATTATTATTTAGATTACGATGACCATGCATTTTTATCATCAAGATATTCGACTACTTTATAGTAATCTTTTTCCATTAAACATGTTTTTACTTCTATTTTAAACTTATTCACTGGCAGGTCAGCCAAGTCTGGGGATTTTCATTACATATTTTTATTTTATACATTTGCCTACAAACGAATTACCGACTTTATGAAGCCGATTTATGAAGCTTAAGCTTTGGCACCGCAAGTTTATTTTTATTTCACGTATTAATGTAACGTTCGTCCGTTCGTTTCTTTTTGAACAGATCTATGAAAAAATACATAGATATCATCATTCTATTCTATTGTATTGGTTCTGGTACTAGTAAAACTGGGTGGTCATAAAAATTAAAGTTAACAAAACTGTGTGTTATCAGAACATTCTCCATTTTCACGAAACAGAATACGTTGGTTACAAAGGCGAGCGGTTCTCTTGATACAGAATGATTTAGGTGGCGACTTTCTTTCTTTTTACTTTTTTATCTTTCCGGGACATTTGGCGGCGCGCTCCTCCGCGGCGCCTCGGCGGAGTAATGATGTAACGCGCTACGTAATATAATAACGTTCATTCCGCAAAAGGGATGTCTGGACGGCTGGGAAAGGGTTTCAGTTACGCTAGCTTTGTTTTGCCCTATTTTGTAGAAAAGGAGGGTCTTAATTTGTAATGTAGGAAACGAACTTACGGATTAACTGCTGGTACAGTCACCTGGCAATAATATGTATACACTTTCCAACCTTGTCACAATAATAAATGAAAAATCAACATTATGACATGAAACGGTTAACTTCGACAAGTTTAATGTGAAAAAGTTCTAAAACGTATACATATTATTGACCAGGTGACTGTACGTGGCGATTGTAAAGTATGTTATGTTTTTTTTCAATTATAAACTCTTGCATTTGTTGCTGGGATAAATCTGCTAGAACTGGGACGGTTAGAATGAAATAAAACAGAACTACCTTGTTTCAAGTTGGTTAAAGATAATAAATATGTACTAAAACCCATCAAGTAGAATTCACTAATTCGTTTATTCTCAGTACCGAATCCCTCTAGTAAGACATTCTTTGGAACGAAACGCGTAGCGCATTAGCAAGCCTAATTAAGCCAGACGCTATCAAAGTCTGAATGTTCCAAAACATTATTTGAGAAGAGCGACTAAGAATATTGCGTTAAAATCAAGAGCAGGCTAAGTAAGTGCATTTCCGCGGCGAATGGAAAGTACCGCGGAGTCCCGCTAAGTTCCATCTGCGGAAGACGGAACACCGGTTCCATCGCTGAACGCCAGATGGAACTCTCGCTGTCGCTTCGAACCGACCGACACAATGAACCAAATGGCGTGTAGAGAAAAATGTATAAGTAGGGTTGGCAAGGATAGTTTTGGATGGATCTTGATTTGTTTTTAAAGGTAGGTACTGAATAATCGAATATCATCACAGGATTCAAAAAAAAAGATAGGTATTTTTAGTCGGACTAAAAATACCTATCTTTTACAGTAAGTCATATTGTATAGTAGTAATTGTATTTTAAATACGTTCGATATTCCGTTAAAATTGAACAACTTAATTTAGAAGCCAAGTGGCTAGAGATACGTGGGTAATTTCACGCATGCCTCATTTTTTGCTAATTTCGGTGGTATTTTTCAATCATAGGTTTACCGATAAAAAAATTTAATGGTTTTCTTTTAGAACACATTAGTATTCTAGATATTTAGAAGGAAACAAATAACTGCATTTGTTATAAAAATAGAACAACCACCGAAATTGTCAACCCACCGAAATTGCAAGATCACACCGAAATTATAAATTGTGATATATTTATCTAAACAATATGTACTAACGGCTTGGATGCATGATGCAGATGCTACATCATGCTGCCAAAAGCAATTTTGCTTTTGTCGTCCGCCCATCTCGCAGGAGGCCGTCCCACGCTTCGTCTACCGGTACGCGGTCTCCATTCAAGAACCTTTTGGCTCCAACGGCCATCTGTTCTTCTTGCTACGTGCCCCGCCCACTGCCACTTCAGCTGGCTAACCCAGTAGGCTATGTCGACCACTTTCGTTCGTCTGCGAATCTCCTCATTTCTGATTCGATCCAGCAGAGAGATTCCGAGCATAGCCCTTTCCATAGCTCGCTGTGCGACCTTGAGCTTTCTTATGAGGCCCATAGTGAGGGTCCACGTCTCGGCACCATAGGTCATCACTGGCAACACGCACTGATTAAAGACTTTTGTCTTTAAGCACTGAGGTATTTTGGACGAGAAGACGCTGTGTAACTTCCCGAACGCTGCCCAGCCGAGTTGGATTCGACGATTGACCTCCGCCTCGAAGTTTGATCCGTCTAATCGGACCATCTGTCCAAGGTAGACGTACTTGTCTACAACTTCGAGGGTCGAGCCTTCAACTGACACTGGGGAGGGCCTTAGAATATGAGCATTCGCCATAACCTGGGTCTTGTCCATATTCATCTTTAGGCCCACCTGTTGAGAGACTCGGTTGAGGTCGTCGAGCATTGTGTTAAGATCCTCCAGCGATCCTGCCATGAGCACGATATCGTCGGCAAAACGAAGGTGAGTGATGTATTCGCCTTTAACATTAATGCCAAGACCTTTCCATTTCAGTAGCTTAAAGGCATCCTCCATTGCATTGGTGAAGAGCTTCGGGGATATTACATCTCCTTATCTCACTCCCCTCTGCAACAGTATCGCCGCTGTGCTCTGATCTTGTACTCGGACTGACATGGTGGCGTTTTTATACAAACACTTCAGCACTTCGATGTACCGGTAGTCTATATGACACCGCTGGAGAAATTGTAGCACTGCCCATGTCTCGATCGAATCAAAGGCTTTCTCGTAGTCCACAAACGCTAGACATAGTGGCAAGTTATACTTCTGAGTCTTCTGTATGACTTGCCGCAGCGTATGAATGTGGTCTACGGTACTATAACCTTTTCGGAAACTGGCTTGTTCGGGCGGCTGGAAGTCATCAAACCTGCGTTCGAGACGATTCGTGATAACCCTCGAAAACAGCTTATAAACATGGCTCAGAAGCGAGATGGGTCTTTAGTTCTTAAGAGAGGCTTTGTCACCTTTCTTCAAGAACAAGACTTCTACGCTTCTGTTCCATGCTTCCGGCGTAGTACCTTCGAATAAGACGGAGTTGAAGAGCTTCTGAAGGACTTTAAGTATCGGTGTTGCACCCGCTTTCAGAAGTTCCGAAGTGATTCCGTCTTCTCCTGGTGGATTGTTATTTTTAAGCTGCTTGAGGGCCACCCTAATCTCGTACAGGCTGATGTCCGGGATATCCTCGGTGTAGTGTCGGGTTAGCTTGGCTCTTGGATCTTTAACCGTATCAGTAGCAGGCTTAGTGACTGAGGTATAAAGCTGTCCATAAAACCCCTCGATCCCACTCAAAACATCTCCCTTAGTCGACACGACACTGCCGTTCTTCCTCTTCAGTTTTGTCAACTGGCTCTGCCCAATAGACAAGTCTCTTGCGAACACTTTGGAGCCTTTATTTCGCTCAATCGTTTCTTTAATACATTGAGTATTAAAGGCACGGATGTCGTGTCGCAAAGACTGCTGGATACGTCTATTGAGCTGCCGATGTGCTTCAGCGTCATTGGTAGACTGCAGCCTCATAGAGCGTCGTTCGGCCATGAGTTTGAGGGTGTGATCGGTGAGCTTCTGTGGTCTATCTCTTCGAAGGGGCCTGAAGAATTTGGAGCCCACTGAATGGACAGCTTCAACCAACCTGTTATTTATCTCGTCCACTGTACTGCATTCTTCTAGGCAAGAGAAGCGATTCGAAAGTTCGAGTTGAAAGCTCTCGGGGTACTGTATATGGGAAGCTCTAGGTCGGAGCGTAGACCTCATCAGACGGAATCTCTCCAGTTTAACATTAATATTCAATGTGCCTCTAACCATTAGGTGATCACTTCCGGTTTTCAACCCATGGATCACTGAGACATCATTGAATATCCGTCTATGCGTCGTCATGATGAAGTCAATCTCATTTTTGGTACGACCACCGGGGCCCATCCAGGTCCATTTCCTGTGTGTCCATTTCACATTTCATTTTTTGAAGAAAGAGTTCATCATAAAGAGTCGCTCTTTCTCAATAAAGTCGGCCAGCCTCCAACCCCTTCGGTTACGCCTCCCATACCCATATTGCCCCACTCTCAGTAGTAATAGTAAATACGTTAATTATAACAAAAAAATGAGTAATTTTATTATTTATTACCTTATGAGTAAATATCTTACCAAAGATATGGAAACTCATAGCCATTTTAGTATTGATGCAATATAGGTGGCAATAAATCTACCACGGAAACCACCGATATTGCACCACCGAATTTAGAAACATCAAGAAAAAATGAAATTAAACAAAACTCAGTGATGCATTCGTCACGTGAAATGTATGATTGCTGAGGGTACCTAACAACACACAACATACTCGCAAATCGTAATGTTAAAACCAAATATTCATTCATACAGTAACCCACCGTGATTGTAAAATTTCGTACTCCCTCTTAGAAATAAGAAGGTACTTACGTATTAGAGGGAAAACTGGGCAGAATCGGACATGCCATTACTGCGTAAACGCAAGAGCATGACTGGAACTCCGCGTGCGTAAGAAGATAGATCGTTTAAATTGACGTGTATACGTTGTATAAGGGTTTAAACAAAACACACCGAAATTGCACTTTAGGCGCGGACGTTCCTTATCGACATTGTCACGATGTCTGCGTTATAATAGAAGTAATGAAAGCAGTAAATATGGTTGCTTCATATATTAATTAACATAATAATCTTAATTTAAGTACTAAATTTGCAATCATAGCGGACTTAAAGAGGTAAATGCGCTTAAAGGTGCATCGCGGACACGCCACCGTTATTGGAATCTAGCATATTTTATTTTTTTTTAAATTTTGTGTTTAAGAGAAATGTATTTTCAGTAGTGACTTCATATAAGTTAGTGTTCGTATTACATGAAAAAAAATAGAGTGGTCATAGATAAACGTTTTACATAGTGATTTCATGCGAAGAAACTCTAAAAATGCGGTCGGTGAAATTACCCACGTATGTTTTTGATGATAAATAGCCTTTCATGGAGTTTAGAAGTCAATTTAGAATAGCTATTTTGTATAATACTGCCATTTGGTATACCAAAACCTAAATTATACTTTCAACATTAATCCTAAATAAATAAATAATCCATATTTCTTTTTCATAATATCTCCTTTTTCATCATATCAATCCCAGTCGCCTCCCAAATTTTCACCTCTGGGTCTGGGGTTGGGTTTGAGCTGTTAGACCAGCTGTTTGACTTTTTAGGGCTGCTCGCACACGTAGTGACTGCCAAATATGTACATATGGCAACCGGGAGTGACGTCCAGACCAATGCAAATAGCCACATTCATGCATATAAGTATTTGCATTGAGTGAGGATGGAATCCGCGCCCCTAGTTAGTGGTGGCATTAACTACCACCTCGCCACAGATGCTCTGTAATATAAAACTTTGGATATACGATCAAATCTGAATTTTCTACGATAACCGCTGCCATGTAAGTTTATTTGCTACATATTTGCAATAAGTAGTAATATATTCTGCAAATGTTAGCGGCAACCCTGAGTTTAGTCCGTTACAAGTTCGAAGTGAATTAAAATAAATCGAATCGACATTGAATAGTTGCCTTCAGCGCTCGTAATGGCCCCAGCTCTCCTCACTTAGAACAAATTATATACACTAGCGGCTGTACAGTCAACGACAAAAGTTGTTAAACACAGATATATTCACAAACTTTTTTTACATTAGAATTCATGTATACTACTAGTTCTACTTCCAATTGTCTATCCTACTGATACATATTATAAATGTAAAAGTTTGTGAAGATGTTTGGATGTTTATTCAAGACACGTCAATTTGACTACCCCTCGCCTGATGTACGTTGAAGGCAAAGTCTCAGGCACGAAGGTCCCCATTACGGACACGTACAATGATACAATAAATGGTGGCGCTCAGCTTGGCGGCCCCATCAGATGCTTTTTCTTTGTATAAAGAGCACATTCCAACAAATATGTTTATAGGTTTGTGGGCAAAATTAAAGAAAGGAAGAAAACTCGACCGTTTTACTAGTAGCTATTGAAGAGTTCCACAAGCGACCTCCGGAGTTCATCATCAGATCGATACTTGCGTTGCCGCGTTGGTTGACTGATAGAGAATGCCTTATGGCATTAAGTCCGCCTATGTACTAGTGCATGAAGTTATATAAATAAATGAATAAACTAATAACATAAATTGGAAGTACATAAAAACGTTCAATATTATAAGTGACTTCTGTTGCGGTCTGTACCAGTGCTTTCATATAGATCTAGGAATTACTGTCCGCCGGGGACGAGGCCGATGCTAACGGGACGCTTGTGCTTATGATAATGTAAGTCACTTGTCTATGTTAGTTATGACGTCGTACTCGTATACCTTAAGGGTCACAGCACACTTGCATTGTAGACAGCCGTACAATCTAGTTTTGTATGTAATCCGATTCATTCTTCCATCCTACAATGCAGTTATTCGCTCTTCTCTATATGGTTGGCAGCACTCCTGTTGTTGCAAACGTCCATAGGCCACGATAACTTTCCATCAGGTGGACCGAGTGCTTGTCTGCCACCTAAATGGTAAAAAAAAATCGCGAGTGCGTTGTGCCCAAGCCAGCGAAAGTGGTTATTACATCAGACTCAAACCAACTAAAACCGCACGCCCTCTCCAGTCATTAATTCCTGAAAGTATTGCGATATCCTTCGCACCTCAGCTGACCCTCGGTAATCTCGAGAGATTTTAACATTTATATTTAATAGATGCCAAAAATACCATCGATTCGACAGAAGAATAGATTGCAATCATAATAATTATATATAATATCATGTATGTACTGTATTGTTCTTTTGGATAAGGTCAATAAACCAAAATCTCTTCCTCGGGAGGTTCCTGTACCTTCCGATAGCATATTAACCAGGATTTGAACAGGCCGACTCCTCAACCATAAGCATTTCTGAATCACAAACTCACAATGTTTCAAACATCCCTCCAGTCTAGCTAAAAGGGTGCCAGATCAGTGATGTTGAAATTGCTCAGAATATTACGTCCTGGAACAACGATTACATTGTGTTTTAGTTGTGATGCGATAGTAAAATGCAATGTTACTTGTACTAACTCTATTTGATACTTCAACATTAAGTATCATGAGAACTAAAATATGTAGTACACGGAAAAGCATGGTTGGCAAAATGTGGATGTTTCACTCTCCTATCAAGATTAAGAGGTTGGAAGGAAGGTCACTTCCATAATAGTTAGCAAAAGCCATATATAAAGATCGGGGACCACGGATTAAGGTATCAGGAAGCCTTGTATGCAACCAGGGCTTTAGAAAATGATGATTGGCACTTTGAGAAATAGTAATGAAAAGGATAGGTATAATAAACTCTCAAATTATTGATATTCCCTCTAACCCCGCCAGCAAAGCACAATGGCTTGTGTTAGGTTAGGTGGGTTCACGTCAGTAGTGTAATGGCCAGGATTCGAACCCAGGACCTCTCGATCATAAGGCCGACTCTTTTGCCACAAGGCTGCCGACGCGACACCCGAAGCTACCAGGCTCCAGAATCTAAAACCTTTTGACGCCTAAGGGTAATTAATTAAAAGTAAAATAGATGTTGTTAATAAAATAAACGATATCTTGTATCTTTATAAGAAAATAAATAAACTCATATAGGTCGTATCCTAAACTTAATTCCATTAAGTAAGTATAGTACATCTATTTATTATCTAGTAGCTTCAAAGACTAGTAGTTGTATAGTGGCATCACTTCATACAATTTTTGTTTTGAATTGTCCACGAACTATTGATAATAAATATAATTAGAATGTACAAATTGACATGTCAAGGAGATATGTACTTCTCTTACCTTTATCATGTTCATGTCGAATCAAAATTGCATACGTTGGACGTGTGAAAATCTACATTACGCATAACAGAACGCGTCTATTATATCCTAATCTGAAGATAAATGTAATTATCTGGAGTCAAAAGCAGATATCCCACAAAGAAAGAAACAAAAAAGCGTCTGCAATGCGTTCGAAAACCAGACTCAAATGCAATAATTTGAGGAGCGTTCCGAAACATCGGCACGGGAGTCAAGACAAGGATCATATTTCGAACTCAAAAGTCAATAAGTGGTGCTGCGAGCGTCGTAAACATGTGTATTATTGTGTACTGCCGGGTACTGTTGTGTATTATCGTGTTTTGTGCATCTGTGCCAGCTGACCGCTTCGTGCATTGATATTGCGTTGGGTACACTTGATGTTTCACAGTGGGTTTGTACTATTGACCGAATATATGTACAGTTGAAGTATGTTGTGCTTTTGCTATTTTAAAAGGTGTTATGCATAAAATAATAATACGTTTCTGGTATACTTACAATTTTTACTTAAGGGTGGGGCAGTAAATACGTTGGATTTTAAAACCAGAAATTTTATTCTGAATCGATTAGTAGAACAGAGAGGGACAGTTTTTGACTTTTAGTTGGTTCGAGTCCCGGGTGAGCCAAGCGGGTTTAAGAAAATATTTGAGTGCAGTTTTCATATCTTATTAAAAACAAAATAATGTCTCTTATAAGTAAAATAAGCCAGCTTAAGAGTTTAAGCTAGTTTCCTTCCAGGACCCTTACTTTTTTCTACACTATATAATTATAACTGCCTAGACATTATGAAATATACGAAAAATATTCGATTATTCAAGAAAGAACCTACAGAAGATGTTTGTTGTTATCTGAATTTCTAATTGACAAAACCTCAGATAATTTTGAGTCTGTTTTCCTTGATGGTTCATTGAACGTTGCTATCTGATAAGCCTAGTAATACCTACATACTAATATTAACGAAATTATTTATTGACGATGAATTTCAGATATTATTGTTATATTAAGTACTTTGAATTTACTAATTTGTATTTTATGTGACAACTCTAAATAATATTTGCATGCCAGAACTGCTAATAATACGATGCACAACTTTTTTACCAACTGATTATCACTATATAATGTGAATTAATAATAAATAAATGCAAAAATGTGATCACTGCCTCCCCTATTAAGAAAGAGGCATATAATTCGAAACGTCAACAAACAGTTTGCTTTATTTTGACAAGTCTTTCTATTTACATTACAAATATGATATACAAGTACAACATATCGCACAAACAGGGCCCCGTGAGGGTCCCGGGGGCCCTGCCAACTTGCGCTAACTTTTATTTGTTGGCTTTCACTACAGGGAGTTAACTCTGCTCAATTGTGTTAGAGCGAATATTGTATGATATCTTGAACAACTTGTCTGCCTTTATTACCCGACTACGGCAAAGCCAAAGGAGGGTTATGATTTTTTTCTGTAATAGTTCACTGCAACTGTTGTGGTCGTCTATGACGTAGTGGTAGAACGTCCGTAACGTAACGTCGGAGATTTCGGGTTTGATGCTCGCTCATAGCATTTGTAACTGTTTTCATCTTTTCTTTTTCCGTTTCCTAATCCAACCATTTTTTGGTTACAATGAATGATGTTTTTGGATCACAGTGAATTTTATGTATGATTATGGATGGTTGTACAGGAGAATTTCGAATGATTCAAATATGGTTTCGTGGCTCAGCGGTCAGGCCATTCCACCTGTATGGGAAAGATCGCGGATTCGAACCCCGTACAAACATTTACTTTTCCGATCTAAATTTGATGTCAGTTATCGCTACCAAACATACACTATATCCTGTCCCAAGGCCTAATCTACCCGTGTACCAAATTTCACAAAAATTGGTTTAGTGGTTTAGTTGTCAAAGCGTATCAGACTTTTACTTTTCGCTTTTATTATATATTTGACTTGACTTTACCTCGCCTGATGGTAAACTGACGGCAAAGTCTCAGGAAAGAGCATTACCATTACAAACACGTACAGTGTAACAACGGTGGCGCTCAGTTTGATGGCCTCATCAGTTGCTCCTATATTAGTACCTATATATAGTACATGAATCCGAGAAAATCTTACATTCTAACTGAAAAACAATGCTTCAATAGTTCGCATCACAAAAAGCACTCAAACCCTTCAAGGTCAAATATAAAAACAGTTTTGTACGAAGTACAGACACAACTACAAGATTAAGCCATGCATACTTAAAACCGTGAGCCAAGATACCCAACGGTGCGCAAATCTCGCAGATCTCGCAGTACTCGCCACACATTCTTGTGAATTATTCATAGTCCAGACTGGTGCCAATTTGTAGCACTTAACATCGTGGATACAACTTGTTGCCTTAACAACTTTAACTGACTTTTGGTTGTAGAGTGACGTATGCTGACATGTCTGCCACTAACTTTCAAAATGTGCTACGAAATCCTAAATAAGACATTGTTGAGGATACTAGATTATCAGTCAGAACCAGGAGCCCATCTCTTAAAAGTGATATTGTGTTAAAGTAATGTTATAATAAAACCAATGCTTAAAATTGTACTGGTTATGGGTAATGGACTACTGATACGAGACTTTTCGATGCTTTTCGAAGTTATATAATGCGATAAATACCGCAGGTCGGTTAATGGCAATAGGCTCACTCTATTACATTGGTACCTAAACAAATTAACTAAACTGGCGAAATGTGTGGGCTAGCACCTCTGCTTTCCGTTTCCGCGCGCGAGGCTGTCAGTTACCGCGACCTAAGCGCCATCTGTACAACTTAAATTCTATATTATTAATCATAACTCTGGTTCTACTAACCCGATTGCAATGAAACAAACGTAAGATTTTAAGTTGGACTAAACCCCTTCAAAGAAAAAAACCGCATCGAAATCCGTTCAGTAGTTTTTGCGTCCATCGCGGACAAACATAAACTTTTTACAATTACATAATAGTATAGATATGGCGTGTATATACAAAACTGAAACCTTTGCAAGGAAGGTGAATAGAATTCATTCGTACACTGGCGAAATCCCGGTGATTTTGCTACAAAAATCATTAATGAAAAACAAATCCGTAGATAGCAGTTTCACACGAAAAATAAACTCAAAACGACGTGTCAACAAGAACTCGCTGTTCTTCTTATAATTCAGTCGTCATAAAAAGATACACTTCACTTTCAACCCACATTATAATATTTTTCGTTCCAGCTCTGAAACATGACGAATGCTTCTTCTTCCACTAATATAACTCTTACTCTTTTGTATTACAGATTATTTTAGCTTGAATCAAATGCACAGATATGCTTGTTTGGTTGTATAAATAATTCATTGGTAGCCGACCGCGTTGGATTAACTCTGCCTCGCTAAACTGTTCATCTCTCAGTTAGTTTTTAGAGAACTGTTAACATAATGATTTTGTTAAAAGGTTTGTCAATGTGGTTTAGTGCGGGTTGAACAAAACAGTTTGATTGAAATTGACGTTTATTAGCAGAATCAATTTTGACCGCGGCTGCAATTATGTTTATAAACGATTCTACACCTCGAAAGGAAAAAACGGAAACCTTATCAGATAATTTAATTGTCTGTCTGTCGAGACCTTTTTCTTCGGAATGCGTTGATATATCAAGTTGAAATTCATACCACATTAGGTCTATAACCTCTTGAAACTGTGTAAAAATCAAATATTAAAGTCAACGCGATCAAAATTTTTCCATTTTATTTTGCATAGGTACGTGTCTTGAATCGTTATGTATGCAAGCCTTGGTGCAAGAATGCGGTTCGCCTTTGACTGACTTTTTTTCAGGAAACATCTATTCATCGCTTTATAATACCATCAAACATGAGAAAGTGGCAAAAAGGTGTTACCTTCCATCTTTATCTTTTTCCCCATCCTCATCTATTGCTTTGTTATCGCACAAACAAAACTATGGAAAGTATGGGAGTAAAACGTTTCTTGTTATTACCACGGCACTTACACTTTTCATTCTTTACATAAAGCGTACAAACAAACCATATTTCAGAACTCGTAGCACTACAATTGGGGCTCTCCTGTGTTGTTTCGTTTTTATGATGATTTGCGCCTGAGGCCCCGGCTGACGACCAACGGTTATACAGCGCCATCTATCGTTGCAAACCGTCACAAAACTAATGCTCTTTTTGCAGCAATGGTTGAGGGTTTTTAGCTACAGCAGTGCTGCATCACCGATGAATATGTTCAGGTCCTTATGCTTGTATTCTATAATAAACCCTCAGTTGAGGATCGTCTGTCAAAATGTCACATGGTCAATGTTAGGTTAGGTGAGGTATCGTTCTGGAATACAGGACTAGGTGTTATAACTGTCGTGTTATTTGAATGACTTCTATGTGACATTTCAGGATTATTAATTCAGCCCTGGATATACTATAAGCAACTAGTTTTACTACTTAAGTAGAAAATTAAAGCTATCATTCCTGACGATAGTTTTATCTCCCTTCAAGAACTGTAATTTCACTAATAGCAAGATCGAGATAAAACCGACCGTGACTCTCGACATCGGGTCGGGCGCTTAGCTTATTGGATAAGTCCTTCAACTGTTGCCTCAGTTCGAGTATCGCAATGGCCGTGGTATCTTTTTCTTGTCTGCCAATATTCTTTGTGATATGCCTCAGTGGTACACCGGCAAAAATTACGACTTGTGCAGGGTTTAGGTTGGATTTTAGTGTCTGTCGACTTACATATTATTGTGATTTAGGAGACTAGTAAATAGTGAATTTTAAATACTTTGCAACACATGGGCAGTGTTATTATTCGTTTTTTTGTACCAGTAAGGTGGCAGACTACACATGACCCACCTGATGAAAGGTGGTTATCGTGACCTATGGACGTTTGCAACAGCAGTCGACCCTATCTGCTCTTCTTACAGAGCTGGTGGTGGCGATTTCTGTGCCACCAGCCCAGGAGACAAATTGGTCGTGCCACTGACAACACAAAACCTGTTCAGTGAGCTCTGGTTATCCTATTCACCCCCAAAAACGCAACACGTTGTTTTGTAGGGCGGAGGTACTTTCCCAGTTGGACTGCACAATTAGGACGGTAGATACCGTCATGTCCTACCTCCTTACTTATTACTCATGGGGACGTAGTAAGCCTTCCCGAAGAGCGAACCTTTCTCGAAGCCTCTCCGTAAGTAGCGGCGCTGCAATGAATAAATTACTACACCATGATGGCAATTCAAAAATGCCATCGATTCAACAGAAGGAGAACTTACTTAATTTTAGTTAAGTACAAAAACTTGCTATACAACGATAAACGCTATATAGATATTCATATGTTTGACGCACACAAAAGTTACTAAAGAAAATAGAAACATAGTATTTAATTTACGAAATATTTCATAACAACGATTTGCATTTATATAACATACATAACCTAATATAAACTCACGCCTATATCTACGAAGGGGTAGACAGAGGTGCTAGCACCCGCATTTCGCCAGTTTATGTTTAGGTCCCAATATAATAGGTGACGAGCCTATTGCCATTAACCAGGCACTTATAAACCTTCAATAAATACACACATAACTTCGAAAAGCATCGAAAAGTCATTTGTGTGTGCCATGGTAAAACCTGGCATCGAACCCGAGACCTCGTCTCAGCAGTCCATTACCCATACCACTAGGCTACCGCGGTTATATATTTTATAAAAATGACTTCATTCTAGCCCTCCCCATAACACACTTACCAACGATGCCCAAAATACATTCCATCAAGCGTCTCAGACAATTCCCCATAAAAATGTTGTGTAACAAACACATTATGTTTTGATATCGTTTCCATAGCCAGAAGTGGCGAATGTGTGACAACACGACTTTGCTTATTTAGGACAATGAGCCCTGTGTACTGTGTACTGTGTACTGCTCAATCCGATCCGGGCTTAAGTTGAGTTAAAGTGAGGTTCCGGCGCACAAGAGGACGAGTGAAGAGGCTCGGGGTGGGGAAGGGGAGGGGGTTGTGTTGGTTTTAGATTTGGATAAGGCGTTTCGGATATGGATTTGGTTGTACATGTACTTAATAGTTGTTACAGGCGAGCTGTCTGTTGACATCGATAAGGGCAAATTAGTAACTACTAAAAATACACCTGTATTTTCTTGTTTTTGCATCCTATACGTAAATAAATTAGTTCATTATTATTATGATAAATATAAGTAAAGTGAGATATAACAGAAATTCATTATTGTACACAAAAAGACAAGAAATTAATAATATACCTTGACATAAATAAATAGCAAAATGTACAATGGGCGGCCTTATCGCTAATGATATTATGATGATGATGATGGTTTTAGTTAACAACAAAATATTCTACTAATAATACAAAAAATAGCTATATACGCGAAAGTGAACGAAGGTCTACGTCAACTCTGGCTACGAGCTACGAGTATGCTACGAGAGCGATTCGTAGACCCACAAACGCGCTTGAGTTTGCCTGATGACGAGCTCTACGACAGCCGGAGATGGTTCCGACTGGGCTATTCTGTGTGTGTTCATGCTATGCAATGTGCCTTTAACATCTTCTTAAAACAATTTAATGTGTATAAACTTGTCAAGGAAAATGATAATCACTACATAGTATAAAATAAAGTCGCGTTTTCTGTCCCTATTTTTCTTGTCCCTTTGTATGCTTAAATCTTTAGAACTACGCAACGGATTTTGATGCGGTTTGTTTTAATAGATAGAATGGTTAAAAAGGAAGGTTTATATGTATATATCATGCTACGACTAACAGGTGCGGAGCAGGAATGAAAAATGTTGCAAAAACGGGGTGACGCAGACGAAGTCGCGCGGGTCAGCTAGTATAATGATATAAACAAATTCAAAATTCTAATTTTTCAAAAAATGGAAGGTCTCCTTTGTAATATTAGGTCTCATGACTTCAGACTTTTGGGCGGAAACCATACCTTAACAAAACATGAACTTTTTATAGCGCGCCAAGCTCCCTACGCGATACGCAGGCTCGCGAGTACCCGCGACATACTCGTAGATTTGTTTTTCTCGCTCTTACTCGCGTTTAAACATTCTGAATCTTATATGCAGCCAGATGAGCTAAATTGAAAGTGATTTCATTGAAGAGGAATGGTAGCTTATATGGAATTATGGTTTCTGTATTTTAATTACAGACCCTGACTCGTCTCAGCAGTCCATTAACCATACCACTAGGCTACCGCGGCACAAATGTTCAACAAATAAACTGGGCTAACTAACTGACTAACTAGTGGTTCGATTCCGGCTTTTAGTCTTTAGCAAAGTAATTATTAACTGAATTTTTAAACAAAACATATTAAAAAGACATACCAAGATTGTTTATGTTTTTTCAAATACCTAACATAGGTGCTCGTTTGTCGACGATCGTATTTGGAACAAAAGAGAACTGATAATGATTAATAATAATAAAACGATTTATGAAGTCAATTTAATCAAGAATTAGACTGTCGTAAACATTGTGCTATTATGGTTTTTTGCATAGATAATTAGCATTTCTTTCACTAGTCACCGTCGTCTTTTGTAAATATAATAATTTTTGGTGATGTAGACATTTTTAAAGATGGTTGTAGTAATATTTGATTGTTTCATTGTACTCTATCGCTTCTTATTCACGCCATATCATTTTAACAAACCAACCACGTTCAAAACCATTTTAACACGTGTAAATTCCACTAAATCGATACCGGCGGACAACATCAAATTCCAACTTTCTCCCAAGTCGGAAAATTGTGCTTGCCAAGCGAAACTTTTAATAGAAGTAGTCAAACACAACATTATTGGCAATTCGACAGTCCGCCGTTAATTGTAGAGAAGGGCGTAAACTCGCCGCCCGGCGTTGCTTACTTAGGACCGGCTAAATTAAACCGACCCTGGGAACTTAACTGCTCCTTTTGTCAAAACAAACTATGGCGGTGTATGGGTAATTTATGGTGAATATCATTCAGTGGTCGGCGGGTTTATATTGTGCACAAGTACTAACGTAAGTACTCATTTGTATACCATATAGTACAACGGAAGGGTTTCAAATTCAAACATTTATTATAATTTTTTAGACGTCATTACGCTTTAAGCTTCTTGAAAAGCGTAACCTATGCTAGAACCCTCTTCGTGAGTAGCAGCGCTGCCGTGAAACAAATTACAACACCACGATGACAACTCAAAACCAATTCTGCTACTCTGATAGTCAACTCGACAGAAGAAGAACCTGCACAATTTCTGTGTGCTTCTGCCCCGCAGTAGTACTGGGTGTTTTAATCTATAACATTTATTTGGCAGACAAGCATACGGCCCACTTAGTGGGAACAGGTCACGGCAGCTATAGACTTGCACCCTTGCGTCAGCGATGCTGTAAAAACCACCTAATATCTTCTAAAACGTAACTTAAAACTGTAACTGTTGTATGCACTGTAGTTGTCGTATGCGGTCGGCGAAGAAATAATTCCATAATCTGATCACGGTAAGTATAGTGCGATGTCATAATTTATGTACCTACTCCAAGTGTCCTGCCGTCCACCAATCAACGTCATGAAGCAATGTTGTACTCGAGTGCCGCTGAGTAATTAATTGGCAAACACTCAACAGGTTGGGGCCGCCGACCACCAACTATTTCCAACACTAATTTTGACTTGAAATTTGAAATAGTTCGGTATTTTGAAAAAAAATTTTAGACCTTCTTATTCTACTCCTTTGAAAACAAGTCTTATTTGTTGGAAATTTCTTATTTATTTCATTATAAAGATTTATTTAGATTTTTTTTAATTACAGTATTTTTTGATCGTAATTATGCCTCAAGAGATCTTAGAACTAATTCAGGAAAGGTGAAAATATGTGTAAATCTTGGTCCTCATATTTTTTTTTCGCTAAAACCATAACGCCTTGCTGGGGATTTCAACTATATAATTAGTCGAAGACTTCTCAAGTTCAAGCCACATTTCGAACAGTCCGTTGCTAAACTTATCTATTTTGATATTTTCTTAATGCCTATTAATGGTCTATATATATAATAAATATTTTTTTAAATTTTTGAAGTGTTGATATGGTTCATAGTTTTATACCTTCTATGTCATAACATAATTACATATATACCACGGCTATTTCCCGTGGCAGGATTAACACCCATATTTCAACAACCATACTTCGGGCATTATTATTGACTGAGACTGAGCCTGGACTATATATCTGTCTGATGTTGAACAGCCTTATCCATTAGTCGTTTTGTACGACAGCGCATGGGAAGAGACGGGATGCCACAAATTCTATTCGGCCAGGAACCACGCGGCTGTATCATAAGAGATTCAATTAATAAACGTATAGTCATATCATTTTATTATTTGAAAATCTATAAGTCTCTTTGTCGGATCTCTGCCTTTTCGTTGAAAATTGTTTAGCCGATTATCACTTGCCATCATTGTGAAACAAGTACCATCATTATCAAAGTGAAACGTTGGTTGGCAAGTGATAATCAGCCAAACAATTTTCGGCGAAAAGGCAGGATCCCCTCTTTGTCACTTCTCGAAGTCAGGCCCGTTCATGTCTTGAAAATCACTAATCTCTTTGTCCCACATTTTTACACGACTGGTACTCCCTTGCGGTAAAAACGATAATGTTGATTCAGAAGAATTTATTCTCCCAAAAGTATATACTCTTAAATCCACATCAGATATTGCGTAACCAGTTCCATTGTATTTCTAAAAGCGGAGTTGTCAAAGTCTCTTAAACAAAATCGAACATCGCCGATTGAGTTTGGACTTTGAAAACTGTGGAGTCGTTGTAAAAACACTTGGTATGTACACACATTAGATAAAGACAGGTTGAACGTAAAAAGATAAAGAGTCGAACGTTAGAAAGCTTCGGATTAAAAGAAAAGCTCGCAACTTTTGTTGAGTTTTCCGATTACTTAAACCTTAGAGTTGGGAGACGGTTAGCGCGCGCTCCGTGTACTTTGTAACTGTATCATGAATGAGGAAAAGGAATGTTCAATGTAACATTAACTTTAAGGACCTTTCATTGGTTTTGCTTCATTCTTTCAATTGGGAAGTTCATTGTAATGTTTTTGTTCTATTAGAAGTTAAGACAGAATCGCTGGTAGGTACAGTCAACATAAGAGATGATGTGTGGTGATGTGTGAGTGATGAGATGAAAAGTGGTACCATATTATCTCTTTTGTCGACTGTACATACCATCAGACCAATATCATCTGTATTATCCTTGATCTTCTAAATTGGTAACAATATTAAAAAAAAATTGTAAAACCATGTTCCAATAAAATAACGTTGATTATTAAAATGAAACTACCTTATTAACGGATTCTATCGTGATTAATTTGGTATTATTTTCAAAATTCAAATTTATATTCAAAATTTTAACGGATTCCATTGCTATTTATTTGGTATTATATTTTGCTGCCTTATATAATATTTTATATAATAATTATAATATTTTATAATTGTAATAAACAAATTAGTAATGATTATTGTTATAAATCTTAACTGTTACTAAGTAGTTTGATAGAATCAAAACGTACCCATTCGTCTTACACTGAAAAAAAGGTAATACCTTTTATATTACCATTACAAAAGAATTACCATACCAGCAATTTATATAGTATTGAGATTGAGAATTTCTATATATTTGAACAAACATATAACAATAATAAAAGAGAAGCAAACTAATGACCCATAACAGTAGGATATCAATTCCACGGGCCCGTCGCCGATCCCGAAGGCGTAATTTCACTCCTGGTACCTAAACACAGGAGACGTGATCCCGTCGCTGATTCTGACTCCGACTACGATTCACAGCCCGTTCCGAAGTCCCAATAAAAATCTATTACCGGAGAATCAGGCGGCAAATGATATTTGCTAAGCAAAGTCGGCCTGGCCTAAGCAAACACACTGCCCAATAGAGCAATAGCTTGCAATAGTTTCAGGGCCAAGTTACACTGCGGGCCCCGAAGTTTAACACACGTGTTTAATAATAAATATTCAAATAGTTTGTAATAAAGTTACACGTCCGTTTAGGGGCTCAAAACGTAGTTTAATATGTAGGAACTACCTACGACGAATTTATTTATACATGTTGGTTTATAAGTTAGGGTATATAAGTTACAGCGTCTGACTTGCGTTGTTTTAGCACTGGTCATTGATGAAGAAAGTTCTGTTTATTCACCTCTGCCTACACCGGAAGTGAAATAAGGTTAGCATATGCCCTTCGGCCATGTGTATATAAATGTACGTTAAAGTTATATTTTGGTTCTGGGGAATGTCTCATATAGTTCAAAATGTCAATTTCCCAAAATGTCCCCTGGTACTAAAATGGCAACTTCCCATAATGTCCCTTTCCCGAAATGTCGCTTTTTTAGTATTTTCAATGAGTTTCATGAAACTGAATGCAATCGGAACTTTAAGGCACCCCGACTTGGACAGGTTAGGTTAGAAGTGGATGACCATCCCATCCCTTTCGTGGTTATTTAAAACCACCCATTTTTATAAAGCGACATTTTGGGAAAGGGAAATTATGGGAAAGGGACATTTTGGGGAGTTGACATTCTGAGCCACAACGTTTTTATTGGACTGCGTAAACACAGCGATCGCGAGGACTACACGACGATATATAGTTATTATATATTATATAGTTATTCTACAAGACAGATTGGTTGGGTAGGACGAAACGACATAATAATTTATTGATTTCTAGTGTTTCAGATTTTGTGAATAAGTAAGATAGCACAATTTGTTATGTTTCAGTACCTTTATCTTTATCTACTGCTATCGACACTGACAGCAGTGTTTATTTAAATATATTTATTACTAGTTGACCCGCACAACTTCGTCTGCGTCACCCCGTTTTTCCAACATTTTTCACTTCTGCTCCGCAACTGGTGGTGATAGCATGATGTTATATACATATAAACCCTCCTCTTCAATCACTATGTATTAAAAAAACTGCATCAAAATCCGTTGCGTAGTTTTAAAGATTTAAGCATACATAAGGATATAGGGACAGAGAAAGCGACTTTGTTTTATACTATGTAGTGTTATGACATTAACTGTGTCATCCAACTTTCTTAGTCCAAAAGGATCGAAATGAAATCTTGAAACGGAACATTAAAATCATGGAAAACAAATAGTGAAAGGTGTATCACATGCGTACCGTACTTCACATGTGAAGTAAGCGGGGTACGCATGTGATACAATTTAAAACAATTGTTTATCAGTATATTTTTATTAATATTTTAACATCGGATGTGATGTACCTGTGTATAGTACTGAATCGTTCCAGTACCAGTTGTGTCACATTTCTACTACGTTTCTCTGTTCTTCTCTATTGAAATAACTAAATGACTATCATATTTCAGTTATTGACCCATTTTAATAGTTTATTGCAACAATAAACTTCGTCTGTGCACGTTTTGGGCACAGCGGGTATAGTTATTATTATTTTTTACCCATCCGATGGAAAGTCATGCGTTTGCAACACGAGGGACGTCACACTCGTACTACCGAGGGGAGAGGGGGGAGGGGTGAAGTTTATGAGATTTTTGTGCTGTCAGTGTAGAAGTCAAAACAGGGTTTCACACCATCACATAGCGGTGTCAAATTGGGCTCTCGGTTTTCCCACTGACGACATAAAACCTCTCCAGTGAGCTCTGGCTACCATATTCATAGCCAAAAACACGACATAAGGTTATTATTAGTCGCGGTATTCTGTAGGGCGGAGATACCTACTTCCCTAGTTAGACTGCTACCGTCATTCTTATCTTCGACACCGTTTTTTACTCACAATGTTTGTTTTACAAATCATAATGACATTTTAACTATTTGTTACAGATTATTAAAACATAGCTGTTGCCCGCGGCTCCGCCCGCGTGGACTTCTGATCCCGTTCCCGCTGCTCCATTCCGAGTATTTTCATATTTCGCCTTTTAAACCTTGTCTGGACTTCCACGAATAATTCAAGACCAAAATTAGCCAAATCGGTCCAGCCGTTCTCGAATTTTACCCAGACTAACGAACAGCAATTATATATGTATATAAATTGTTGATATTGACGTTTTGTAAGTGCCGTTTAATGGGTTTACAGAATAAATCATTTTTGAATTTTGAATTTTGTTGATGTTTTTACTACTTTTGGTCATGATGTTATCTTGTAAAGCAGTCCGACTGGGGAAGTACCTCCGCCCTACAAAATATCGCGGCTAATTTATATATAATAATTTCGCCATAACTTCAAAACCAAACGTCCAATTTTAATCTTTTTAAATACCAAATATTATCTACATAAACTGTACTTAGTGATGAAATAATTTATTTTGATAAGGATTAATAGCATGAGTAAAATAAATGCGTTTAAAGGTAGTCCAAAAAAAAATTAAGATTTTTAAATAAAAAAATGGTTGTTGTGCCTCACTCGACATAGATAGGTATAGTGTGTCGCGGACTTTTATGTATATATTTATAAGATCTCCAATTAATTAGAACATTTTATGGTTCTATCTTTTATAGTTTAGGCAGCGTACGCAAAATAAGTAACTTTTCTGGTTGATTTTTTACACCTTGTGTCCGAAAAACCCAAATATTTTACAGATCCCTATTTTTTTCCTAAATAAAATTTAGCCTATGTTACTCGTGGATAATGTAGCTTTCGAATGGTGAAAGAATTTTTAAAAACGGTCCAGTAGTTTTTGAGCCTATTCATTACAACCAAACAGACAAACAAACAAAGTTTTCCTCTTTATAATATTAGTGTAGATAAAGAGCGGAGCGCAAAATTCTTTTTCACACCTTTGAACAAGAAACTTGTCTTTTCATAACCAAATTTAAAGAAACTATTGGAAAAAGTACAAATTCAATAACGTTTAAGTCCTATTGAAAGTGTAGGGAGGCTAGACAAGAGGGAGGCCCACTCATTTTTCCTCCCCCCTTTTCATCGTCACCTCCGGCCATCTGAATATTAATGAATAGAATTAATTGATTGAACGAAGCCATCAATTATTCTCGACATAATTTTATTTGCACAGTGTTAAAAGTTTGACGATCGTGTGCTATGCAGATTAAGAAAACTTTTTTAATTTCCATCATGATTTTGGGACGCTCAGTAAATAGTTAAATGCTGACTTTGGCTCGTTGGGGACGTGTCGTGGTTCGCAATATGCCAAATTTAAAAATTCATGAAGCGTAACCAATGATATAGCAATTTTTTTTGGTATTACTAGAATATATTATAAATGTTGCTGTAGTTGTCTAATGCAATGGTTAGATTAGGATACAAGAAGAAGAATTATTTGTGGTACATACTATTTACTAAGTACTAAGAGTATCACCATTCGAGGTCCATCCTCTTTGCATTTTAAGTTTATACCTGTCTTACACCTTCTTGTCAATACTCAATTTGTATTCGTAACAGTCAGGAATTAATTCTAATATTCTCATGACAGAATTTTTGGAACATCCTCGGGTAAACCCGGCTACCGAGTGATATTGGACAATAATGTGTAACAATAAGTTCCACCGAGTGCTATCAATCAACACTATAAATAATTAAAATAACTGTAACTGGGTCTCTATAACTATATAACATGAATCAAGCATAGTTATCCCGCCTAAAAAATAAAAAAAAAACAACTTAAACCCAACAAAATAAAACCTAGATTAATCTAGATCGTATTACGTAAGTTCATAGTCCTGAGAATTATAAAAGCTTAGCTGCCACGCCACTCAACAGCAAGAGTTCAAGTCCAATCACAGCTAATACACTGGTCGGACAACCCTTCAGGCCGGGAGCTGCGTCTTGTGTACCGTACCCACTCGAGGAGTATGCTAAACACTCGCCTAGGTGTCAAGTGGCGGGACAACACGCCCTAACTCCCGAAACATCCTTAATCAACAAACGAAGTAAATGTTTGATCACGAAATTGAATTGGGATTGTTTTGTGCGATGTGATTCGAACGAGAGCTGCTCTTGGAGGAAACACATTTTTCGAACATGAAATTGAAAAGTTTATAGCCAACTGCACTTATTCGTGTTTCGTACGCTATCGAAAACTATTTTTGGCTGATGTTAGAGCTTGAGTTTTAGGAGGGACTAGCTTCTGCTCACGACCACACCCGCGTGGAATACTTTATCGTTTCGTTGGAAATATAAAAAATATGGGTAATGTTATATTAGTGATGATGAAAACTCTTTGTGGGTGCTAGCACCTCTGCCTACCCCTTCGGGGATATAGGCGTGATATTATAAAAAAAAATGTAAAAAAGAAAACTCTTTTTTTAGAATTCCTGTATACGGAACGTTTCTGAAAACGAAAACATTTTTTATGGTAATACTTTTCAATGTTTTTTTCATAAAAACTTGACTTTAATTGATAACTAATAAAATAGAAGTTAAAAGCCTCGTAGGGACTTACATTCTTTATACCTTTGCACCGTGAGCGATTAGGGATGGATTATTCAATTAGCACTGACTTATATTTTACTAATTATTTATTTTCTGTAAAAAAACGAATAAAATGTTTTAAAAATCGTGGTACCCACCGAAAAGAAGTTATGCGATCAAAAATAAACCAAAAAAAAAACAGGGGATCCGTATCCCCTATTTTCGTTTCCAGGATCGTTCCCCATACAGCCTTTATTTGCCCACGATGCACGCTATTACTTTGTTTGACAGATCTTAGTCAAAAATCTCAATTATTTTTCTTATTTATTTTGAAATTCTCAACTTAAATCAATTAAACTGCTGCAAAAACAATAGCTTGTGTTAGCACGAGTATAAACCTTTGTGGTTTCTTTGCTGCCAAAATCAATTAATTTGTAATATCTTGTGGCGATATTGTTAATTAACAAAATCTTGCTTTTGTTTGATCAAAATTTCCAAATCACCTGAGTTATGGCCAAGAGTCCAAAAAACCGATATCGCCGCGCAGGAAACGCGACCATCATCTAGTTTTATTACCTGACATCGTAAAATAATTTTACATACTTACTTTGAGGTGAGCGATTGATTCTGGTTACACCGGTGAACATGTATTGTCACCCACGTCTCATACCCGACTAAACTAAAATTATAATTTTATAGACATTTAGCTACCGTAATAGCTCTTACATATCATGAGTGTATCTTAGTAATGTTTTTTTATTATGTGTGTGTATGTGTCAGAAGCCGCTCGTTATGGCGGGAACGGCGGCCATTACCGCGCAAACTACTTCTCTAAATAATAGGCTCCACCGGATGATATGTGTACTATAAATTATAACACAAAAGTTGTATCTTGTGGGCAGCAAAGGAGGCTTCATCAGCTGTGCCATTTAGTTTACCGTTTTAGTTCAAAGATGTCTTTAAAATAAGCATGGAATAAAGATCTTTTTTTGACCGCTCCGCTAGCATAAACGACGAGTAAATTCAGAAATATTTTGATAAATTTAATAAAATTAGAAATTATTTGTGATTTTGATAATATAAAATGGGTTTTCTTCTTCCTATGTGTATTAAAATACAGATCATAAACATGTAATATGGATTCTCGAATGCGTATTATTATTGATTACAATTTATTTAATAAATACGTAGGTATACAAATTTGAAATAAAACTTTACAAGATGAACTTTTCACTTTAAATGATATAACATTATACGTACTTTTAAAAACAAAACAAAACAGCACCTATCTAAAATCCGATAATAACCTCAATTAAGCTTCACAAAGGCTAATGTTTCAAAGTAAATGAATCGTCTCACCGCCCACGGAACTAACTGCCCCCAATACGAACGCCGCACACCTGGCCGTTTCACTAATTACTGCACATTCATATCATTTAAGCATATAAATTGAAAGTACACAAAGCAGCAAAGGGCTGCACAATTCGTCGGTCATTATTAAACAAAGGCAACATTAGGGAATCTCGGTGTCTCATTGTTGGAACGAGCAGCCCTAATGTGTCGCTAGGGCTGCCACGACTCTGATATATTAAGCGACCACTGAACTCAGTTCAGCCTTGCTTTAGGGTAAATGTGACAGTATATAAGATGGTACAGATGATTGTTTCATGATATATTAGTATATACGTAACACTAGCTGCTGCCCGCGACTCCACCCGCGTGGACTTCTGATCCCGTTCCCACTGCTCCATTAGCATTTAAGGGTATGAAAAATAGATGTTGGCCGATTCTCAGACCTACTTAATATGCTCACAAAATTTCATGAGAATCGGTCAAGCCGTTTCGGAGAAGTATGGCAACGAAAACTGTTTCACGAGAATTTTATATATTAGATAAACTCATAAACTCACGCCTATATCCCCGAAGGGGTAGGTAGAGGTGCTAGCACTCACATTTCACCAGTTTATGTTTAGGTTCTAATGTATAGGTGGCAAACGTATTGCCATTACCCGGGCACTTAGAAACCTGCGATAAATACACACATAACTTCGAAAAGCATCGAAAATTCATTGGTGTGTGCCATGGTAAAACCCTAGATCGAACCCGACACCTCGTCTCAGCGGATCATTACCCATACCACTAGGCTACCGCGGTTAATATACATGCCTACCTATATATATTAGGTGGACTTTTATCCAATTTTAATTTTATTACTTTACTAGCTGAACCGCGCAACTTCATCTGCGTCACTCCGTTTTTGCAACATTTTTCACTTCTGCTCCACACCAGTTGGCTGTAGCATGATGTTATATACATATAAACCTTTCTCTTCAATCACTTTATCTATTAAAAACCACATCAAAATCGGTTGCGTAGTTTCAAAGATTTTAGCATACATAGGGATAGAGAAAGCGAGTTTGTTTTATACTATGTAGTGATGATTTCCCAATATACAAGACATATCATTGTAAAATTCATAAATCATCCTTAGAGTAAGTGTGCTAGTGACTTCCTTCTTCCTTGAGTCAAAGGCAAAATTTGGATGCTTGAAGGAGCCTCCCTGCGGCGCAACTGGAAAAACTGCTAGACCCGGTAACGCAGAGTCTAGGCTGACCAATCCTCTCACCACAATGGTGCTATTATTTTCTGGGAACATGTATTTATTTTTTATAACATCACCCCTATATCCCCGAAGGGGTCGGCAGAGGTGCCAGCATCCACCCAATATGTATTAATGTCTATGGTAAAATCTTATTGGCGTCAATTCTATTTTTTTATGAGTCTATCCTTAGTAACTTATCTCGCTTACTAGGCCCACTATGATCTTTGGAAACCTAACTAACCAAGTTTTCTTTAAGAGCTGGGATTCAAATAGGAGTCATTATGTCATATATATATAAAGTGGTGTCTTAATTGACCGAACACTACGCGCCTATAATATACCCGAAGTGGTAGACAGAGGTGTATTTACATTGTACCAACTAAGATTTTCGGTCGACAATAGGCTCACGTCCTATTCACATAATATTGCTGTCATGTGGAAACTTAGTTAAGTCTCATCGCCTCTAGATGGCTGTATAGGAAAATTTCGAATGGTCAAGTCTTCGCTTCATGGTTCAGCGGTTAGAGCACTCCCCGTGTAAGAGAAAGATCGCGGTTTCAAGTCCAGTCGGAGTACTTACTTTTTCCGATCTAAAACTTTGCTAAGCGGTATATGCTGGGGGATGGTAAGTACTATGCTCTCTGACGTACGAATATGCCATAGCTGTGGTGTGGTACGTGTGGCGTGCTGGCAGCCCTGGCGCAGTAGAAGCACATAATGAGCATATTACAGAAAAGAGCTCACTCCATTCACGGGATAAATTAGATTCGCACAATGAACCCTCCAGTGCCCAGACGTCTTGTCAATAATCATTGTACACGCTATGCAGATATGAATACGTATACTACAGAATATCGCCGTTTAATAACCTTGTGTTGTGTTTTCGGTGGTGAGTAGGGTAGCCAGAGCTCACTAGAGAGGTTTTGTGTTGTCCGTGGGAAAACCAAAGGCTTATCCTACATCTTTTGCGCTGACGACACAGAATGTCTCTGTTCTTACAGGGGTTGCGGCACGAGTGTTATTCCTATGGTGTTACACTCGCCCGTAGGCCACGATAACCACTTACCATTAGGTGGGCCGCGTGCTTGTCTGCGACCTAAGTTGTATAAAAAAAAATTAAATCCTTAATTTAATTTTACTTTACATTTTTTAAATTGATCTTTCCGTCAAACTCTTTCATTTGTTACACGTATTGACGGGCTAGTAAATAAAATAAAGTTAATTCGCTATTTGGTTGGCTGCCACTTGGACTTGTGCAATTTGTCATAATGTATCGTTATTATTCTACTACAAGCTCTTTGATTTGACATCCATATTGAAGGACCTACTATTTTGTTGACTAGTCCGCCATTTTGCACAGATTTTCATCAAGAAGACTCTCGACAGCCATTATTAAATAATAAAACTCGACTAATTTCTAGCGAACACACCAAAGAAAAATAAAGTTACTATAGCATTCCAAGCAGTCCAGAAAATGCAACTTTTCATATATCACAAGCCACTTCATGATCTAGCCATCATAATGCCATTTTGGTTGAACAGGAATAATTTCAGCAACGCTGGGTGCCATCAATCACAATTTAATATTGATAAGTACGGAGTAGACTATCTTGTCGAAAATTCTGTTTCAATTAAATAATCGACGGTGGTTTAACTTGATTGATATTTCTACGAAAATAAGTTGCCCTTAAAAATGATTAATGAAGTCTAAATTCTGTGACACTTGCCGGCAATAGGGGGTGAGTTGTTTGGTTCCCACGGTGAAGATTTAGAGGATATAAAGACAAGTTCTGCGTTCCTCCCCCGTAATGACGCTCCTATCAGTACAAAAAATTGTTACATTGAAGTAAATACTTGGCTGTTTAGCTTAAGCTGTTTAAGAACCTTAAAACTTAAGTATGTTTTTGAAGTGAAGAATATGACGAAAAACCAAATAAATTATGTATAGTTGGAAAAAGACCTAGACGGAACTAAAACCCGTACCATTCTTGCCACTGAACTACTGGACAGAACATTTAGACGACGACGATTTAGAGGGCGACGTTGAACCCATCTACCGATAAAACCTTACAAAACTATGAACGATTTTACAATTATTTTTAAACATTGAGTTTTGATTACTCCGCCCAATTAATTTAATCAAATTTTTAATCAGTCCCTTACAGTATTAATGCTAATAACGTTGCACAGTTGCTCAGTGGTCAGATTATTCCCCTGGACGTGGGTTCAAATCCCGCCTGGGCATTCATTTTATCCAATCTAAATATATTTGTATCCGATAGTAAAATAAGAGCTCTTAAAAACCTATATGTATAAACATCCCCGTTGTACTAATTGGATTTCCAGCTACGAAGTCATCGAACGTTTTCAGGGTCTCCTTTGAGCGGAATTATTCCTTCTACCCTCAAGTAGTAGTATTCCAGAACTTTCCTTACTTGAAAGTCGTACAAACACGAAAAATAATGGCAACACACCTCCCAAAGCTGCTGTTACGAATCGCAACCTAAGTTCTTGCTTTAAAACAGAACTAGATGACTTACTTGAATAAAATGGAGTCAGTACATGGACAAGTTGACGTTCTTGGGTTAAGCCGTATATCAGCGTACAAATAATCACTTCTCCAAAAAGGATATCTCAAGAGGTAATTACAGAGCCCACCTGTTCGTTCTGGCAGAAACCTTAACTTTAGCACCTTACAAGTGTAAAAAAAACAAAACTACAATCGCGTGACGTCAGTCAAATGGCAGCCGTACAATAGCGGAAGTGATTATCCACCGGAAGTAGAGTGCAATGAGCTTCCGTTTTGCAGCGTTTGATACGGGACCGCCGCCAAAGCCCTCCCCCCCCCGGCGGGGAAGCGCTCACTTAATATTTGAATATCGCTTTTGGATTTAATGGCTTCTCTTACTGATGTGGCGGCTTTGATCTCTGATGTGAGGATACGTTTGTATTTGATACACACTGAGGATGCAGTGTAGGTTATTGTTGGAGATGAGACTGGGTAGTAGGGCAGAGGCTACGAGTGCTGAGTGATCAATTCTCGGATAGGGTAAAGTGTGATTCGGGTTTTCTATCAAAAAATATTTGTAGAAACTTCCTTAGTTATATAGGTTTATTGTAAATAGGTTTCCTAAGTTTCTTATTAAATTGTTAAAACAATTTTATTATTGTATAAAACCATTTTAAATTTGTTTAAAAGAATATTAAAATTGTATAAAACATTTTTGAAATTGTATAAAACAATTTTAAAATTGTATAGACACAATTCTAAAATTGCATAAAAGATTTTTTAAGTGGTATAAAAAACCGACGCCAAAGTCTCAAAAGTAAGGTATCTAATAAAAAGCAAAAAATAAATGTTTTTCCTAACAATTTAATAGTCGTTTGTTGTTCCTTTAATGTAATGAAAAATGTGTCGTTGGCGGGACGCCCGCCCCGGCAGATGTGGAACATTGAAATTGATGGTTATTGAAAGAATTTACTATGCGAGTCAACTAAGAACAAGACCGCACTTACGATATTTCACACGCTTTTGTATAATTTTAAACTGCAGAACAGTGTGTGTTTTGTTTGAATTTAAATCCTGTGTTTCAGTGCATGCAAATGGAAAACTTTTCTGGTATTTTGAGTAGTTGATAGCATTGCATTAAGTTGTACATATGTTTATATATTTTGGTGCGGATTAGTAATTAGTATTGTGTGATTAAAGTAAAAACCCGACTGCTGTTGAAATGACACCTCGCATGCCAAAAATCGTCAAGCCGTTTGTGCCAAAGAAATGAAGACATACATACATAGTCTCGAAAAACATTACCCTTATAAAAATAAGGCTATGACGTCTTAGCGAAGAGTCATACAGTTAGGATATTTACCGCCATTAATATTTTCTAAGATTCAGTAGATATTTATATTACCCATAAGGCCTAGTATCCATAGAGTAAAAATAAACAGTGCAAATATATCAAAATATCGATGACGTGTGAGAGAGTGACGATTTCTCACAATACAAATCTCTATAAAAAAAAGATCAAAGAAGTTTTAAAATAAAATTAAGACCTCTAAATTCAAGTATATTACGTGCAATTACTTTTGTCAGTGAATCTACTTAAATAAAATATATTAAGAACAATTCAAAGCTCTCAAAATGGCACTCGTTTATCTACGAGCACGTATTAATAAAATTCATCAAACGTTTACAACTTTTCAAGTATTTGCAATTAATCTTCACGAGACTCAAATTCGTGGCTTCCATTAAAAGTATTATCTTACAAACAAATATTTTAAAATAAAAGACATTTGTGCACTCATTTCGGTGCCGAGTAATTTATATTTGACAACGTTATTGGATTTTTCAACATTAATAACACTGTCGTATAAAAATGTAGCAAATTTTATTTTAAAACATCATTAGTTATCACTAACATCAATATGAAGAGTGATAAATAAGACGTTTAGCGAAACGTCCATCTCAATTTAAATGATTTGATACACGCTCAAGTTTTCTTGACTCATTATTATCCGAATGAAGGTGGATAAAACCAATATTTTGCCTAAAATTCATATTAAACACACCTGCTCGCAAAATTTGTGACTTGAACAACCATCCCTTATAGGTACGGATTTGTCTAGAAATGCTCCTAAACTTTGCATATTTATTACTTAACCCGCAAAAGGCCACGAGGGTCTATGTGAACAGACAATTTATCTTTTATGTTTATACTCGAGTCATGCTCACAACACGAGGTGAGGCTTATAGTGAGTAATGGCTTCCAGATTTACTTCATGTTCAAATATATTTGCTAACACTGGAAATTAAAGTGTACGTTTATGAAGCTTGCCACTGGTTTATGGTTAAGAGGGTTCGAAATATTGTACTAGTTTTCAAATGTCGTAAAATTGGATAATAGCAGGATATCCGAATCTAAAGTTTCTATCTTTGTGCACTCATACGTTTTCATGGTATTATTTCTGCCATTCAGTTTAAAATCGTGTAATCCGTGTTACAGTATGCAAATTAGTAATTAATGTATTATTAACAATTAATACCTAACAAATAAGCCAGACAAATAATTGTTAATTTATAATGATATTATAGTATAAAGTACTTAGTACAACTTGTTGGGGCTTACTTTCTCAATATCTCACTTAATACAATACGTTAAGTAGCAGTATGCTATATCCGTATAGTTGATGAGTCCTCAACAGAATTTTCACCACTGTTCTCTTTTCCCCACTTTTTTCGGCCCTCTTTTCTCTTCCCAGCAATAAGCTTGAGCATTCTTCATCACTTATAATCAAATGAAACATAAAATATGCTAGCTACTCAAAACAAATTTCATATGTAAAATTAAATTTAACTCTAATGGAATTGAGATTGTAATAAATTAAAAAATGAGAGAAACGAATATGCATACACAATTCAAAAGGAATAAATTAAACGCTTTTGAATTATTACATAGCTTTCTGTGATAATTTATCTTTTTTCTATTCAGAGGCATGTGGCCGGGGTCGGTCGAGCCGGCACCCAGCCATACATTTACATATTCAAGTCGGCGAGCGGCGGGGGGTTGATCGCCGACGAGTTACTACCGAACTTTACTTTCAGTACGGTAATTAATTTGAGAGATATCTTCCCTGTAATAATTGTAGGGTTCTTGAGAGTATGTTGACATCGGTTCTCGCGATTATCTTGAAATATGGATGGACGTATTAATAAAGAATTATGGTCGGTTGCGAGCGGAAGCGGAAAATTGTACTCCATCAATATTTTATTAGATATCGTATTTTTATTAGCATCTAAGTAATGTAAGTCGATTTGGGCTACTTTGTTACTTTTATTAGTAAGTGATTAGTAAGCGGTATCGTAGAAGGTGACTCAGAAATATGTTGCTGTTTAACAAAAATTAGGGCTTGGCAATTTTTTTTTTTCGGCCTTATTTATTCTCCATCGTATCAGTATAGCTAAATGAAACGAAAATATTATAAAAAACGTCATTGCAAAAAAAATACGTGGTGCTATCTTACAAGTTCATGTTTTTTAATGAAAATTTTGTTTCATTCATCTTTACTAACACGATAGAGAGTGAATAACGCAAGTAAAACGGTATATAAAAAAATGCGTTGCCGTAATTTTTTTAATGCCAATATTTTGTGTACCATGAGCACTACCAAGGGCCTTCAGCTTTCTGGAGTCTTCCCCTTACACCCTGTATACAGTCCAGACTCAGTCTCAGATGCATGACTCCAGGCAATAATACGGCAATAGGCTCATGTCCTATTACTTGGGACTGAATACCATGGTTGGTGAAATGGGGGTGTCAATTCACCTCTGCTCATCCTGGAGGGAAATTGGTGAACTTATGTATGTAATTAATTGGTGAAGAAGGTGATTCTACTTGAGGAAGGTATATAGACGAAGTGTGACTATCTACGTGGGTACAGTTTTGGCACTGTAACTGTTGGTTCCCGAAGACTGATCTCTAATATACCACAGAATTTTATTGCCTATAGCATTTTTATAAATAATGTATAAATATTTCGTAACTTTTCATGTTTATACTATTCCTTTTCAGCAGCCATAATCACTGAAAGACAAACATCATTTTGAAAAATAAAAGTTCATCTCAAACTTTAATTAAATTTGAGTGTTCCTATTTACACAGAATTGTGTAAACCAACACATAATAAACCACAACATAATCCGACAAAGTTACTTTGAATCAAATAATTATGTAATGTTAGCCCAAACTTTCAACAATATCATATCCATTATATTAGAAAAACAAACACGAAACAATCCTACGCAATTATACCAGCTAAATGGCACTCGTATTAACCGTATTTGCTAGCCATATTTCACGATATTCGTGCCCAATATAAAATTTAATTAACTTGCACGTTTATAACCAGAATTTATTGACAACCATTATAACCCTTTTTACACCATAGCTCACATACACGGCCGCAGATAAGGGTGACTTTAAATATGACGTACCGTCGCACGACATAATGCCGCCGACCGTTGGGGTCGTTGGAGGCGGTCGTGTGCCGTTCACTTTATCTTTCCACTACATTTGTCCGGCGGGCGGCGCGCTGATCCGACAAAAATGTCGTCCTGTCCAATCATGGCCTTAACCGATCTGCTATTAGCAGTGTGGGGATAAGGTCAATGTTTTTTTTTCGTTAATTATTTGAGGGAACTTTTTGACCTTATATTTTATAGACAAATCTGTCTTCTATCATCATCATTCTCTGAACCATTTCTCAACTCAGTTGGGGTCGGTTTTCCAGTCTAACTGTGATGTGGCTGAACTTAATATTTTTTGTGAAGCGACTGCCATCTGACCTCCACAATCAATGGTCCAATGAACAATGGCAATATCGAATTTCCAAGTTAAACTGGTTGGACTTTTAAGGTCTTCAACACTACCCGTAACGACTGCTCCGAGGCACGACCAGGCCAGCGCAAACAGCCATATTCATGCATACACCGTTTTGCACTGAGCGGGGATCGAACCTAAGTGCGTAGTAGTCGCGTGCACTACTGCCACGCCACGGAGGTTCTATACGGTTAATAATACTGATGAGCATTTTGTTCAAATGCGTCACGCGCCTTGAAAATTTATAGTTTCAGTTTGGGTAGTCCAATTCTTAGAGATGGTTAGTACTATTTATTATTATGATAAGATCCTTAGGAATTAAGTAACAGGAAAAATAATCAGCAAGACTGGCGAATATGTCGTTATGGCCGTGCGGAAATACTAATATTGTATAACTGTACATGTTTGCAATGGTGACCTTCTTTTATGAGACTTTGCCTTCAGCTTAACATCAGGCGAGGTGAAGTCAAATTGACGTGCCATAAAAAAAACTTTTCAGCGAGGAGCTCTGAGGGTGAAGGACAAATACTATCTTGTTCAGCTCTAATTATAGTCAGGGTGGCACAATACACAAAATAGTTTATTTACAAATCCAATAACTTGGTCAGAAGATATGGGCTTGGATGTTTCGTGGCGGTTGCACACGTTATGAAACGTATTCCATTCTATGAAACATACAACTTAGGTGTTCCCCTTTTGAATAAGTTCTAGGATTTGTCTGTATTTACTTAGTATAATACTATAAGCTGAGTTTATTTATTACATATTCTTTATCGAATTTAGTTTTTCTACGATTTACCCCTTGCTTAATATTCTACCTTCACGATGTGTTATGTCTCGTCTTGTGTGTTTAGGCCTTTATAAGTTAACTTTTAAACATAGGCAAAAATATTTCTACAGTGTTGTCTATATTCAATACGACATTTTGCTTCTGTAAGGCACGTTTACGAGCCAGCTTGCATACAAACGGGAGAGATTGAAATTCAAAATATTTTCAGCTTGGTCAGGTGTGCTTATCTGCGCTAGAAAAGTCTCTGTATGTAAAACAGGACGTAGCTAAACTTCACACCTCTGTTCTGTATTGACATTTATTTAACTGTGAACAGCGAAATGAAAATATTTATAAAATATATACGAACCTATATTAATTATAATATATATATATATACAACGCTTGGACCCCATGGACCCAGCGTTTCGCCGCCAAACAGCTCAACAGGGTTCGAGTTCCGTCGGAGCATTAATTTTTTTCTGATCTAAATTTATTTAAATCAGTTACCAGACTAATTGCTTTAAATTTAATTACATCCTGCACACGAATTGCACTGAACGGGATCAACCTCAAACCTCCTGCATAGCAGTCGCGTTCACTACCACGTTGATACAGAGTGATAGGTGTATTCATACATTCAATTTCCCCCTCATTATGTATATAAACAGTAGTCCTCAGCCCACACACAATATATTTTCGTTAATTTTCTCCGCCTCACCGACCATTATCCTTGCAATAATATCAAAACATTACACTGACAATGTAAAGCGACACAACAGCGCCCGTCGCGACCACTTTTTGTCCCACGACATTTATTGTTATAATGGCGCTCATATTTCCCACATCTTTGTTAGTTTTTACTTATTACCACTTCTGCAGTAGGGTTATGAATAATTCTAGAATGTACTACGATCATTTCGTTTTAAATTTTCAGTCCACATTTGGCTTTGAATTTCGTCGCGCGGCTGCAATATTCATGAAATGAGTTCAGTTCTGCACTACGAGTGTCCTATCGAGGTGTATTACTGCGAAAATGTGGATCATTGTATTAATACATTTCTATTTTAGTACAATACATCCTATGTATAGAATATACCGTTATTCTCGGTTCTCATTTCGGTTCGTTATTCTAAAAGATCGCTAATTTGTCCTTGAGCTAGGTAATTTTCGACCATAAAGTCATGAATATAACTGTATATACTAAATAGTAGACCCAGCAAGCAAGTGGTTCTCAGCAGAGTAGAACCATCCTATTTCTTCTCATGCCTTACAAGGAGACTAAGATAAGGCTGATTATCATTAGAAAGATATACTCAGAAGGACGACAGATATAGAACACGCGGTGGCCTAGTGATATGGGTACCTAATGGTCTCGGGTTGGATCCCAGGTTTTTTTCATGGCACACACCAATGACTTTTCGATGATTTTTGAAGCTATGTGTGTATTTATCGCAGGTTTATAAGTGCCCGGTTAATGGCAATAGGTTCGCCACCTGTTACATCGGGATCTAAACATAAACTGGCGAAATGTGGGGGAAGCACCTCTGCCTACCTCTTCGGGGATATAGGCGAGAGTTTATGTTATGTTATGTTATCTTATGTTAGATATACATATACAGCCCAGACTCAACCTCAGAAACGTGGCTTGATTCAACACTAGTGCCCGAAATGTTTGATGAAATGTGGATGTTAATTTACCTCTACTTTCCCTGGGGGTAAATAGGCATGGTAGTAGGAAAATACTTTGCGCAACCGATTCCAACATAAATGTTGATTATTAGGTAGCTTAGCTATATTGGCGTCTCCCGGTCATCTACCGGTTTCAATAAAAAACTAATAGTTATAACATGTAAAGGATCTTATAACTTATAAAACTCGAAATGAAATTATAATTTGCAGGGATTCCCCTATGCGCCAAAATTGAAAATGTATCTATTTTCAAAGGCGGCGGAAGTTGTGCGCGCTGACGTCACACAATCGAGTTAGCCGCTTAATTGTCATCTTCCTGTTCCATTATTGTGTTATGCCAAGATTTCGAACGAATTGACGATTTTAGTTAGGAATTTTGAACCATTGAAATAATAATTTTTATATTACTGAAAAGTATTTAACTTACAGTTTAAAAATAATATTAGATATCATTTTCGCTTTTTTTAAGTTTATCAAATTGATACAATTCCATAATACTGCAATTTTTTTTAAACTGAAAACCACTAAGTATTGAAAAAATATAATTAAATAATATGTATAATATAAATGTATAATATCACGCCTATATCCCGGAAGAGGTAGGCAGAGGTGCTAGCACTCACATTTCGCCAGTTCATATTTAGGTCCCAAAGAGGTGGCGAGCCTATTGCCATCAACCGGGCACATAAATCTGCGATAAACACACACATAACTTCGAAAAGCATCGAAAAGTCATTGGTGTGTGCCATAGTAAAACCTGGGATCGAACCCGAGACCTCGTCTCAACAGTTCATTACCCATACCATTAGGCTACCGCGGTTTTTTAAAAAGGTAAAGGTAAAGTTAATTGATATTGAGTGGTTTTGTTTCAAACTGTTGTGTAACATAACTTAGCCAAGAGAAGAGCCTAGGAAGGTACGACAAAGTGGGGCCCGAACTAAAGGGGGTCCAGATTAAGTATACTTATTCACCAGTATTTATAAATACTCTACAGGTAAGTATTCTGGGGCTAAGTATTGCTATTTACAAAAAGTAACGGCGATGTAAAGAGGTACAGAGAACGGGGCTTTTCGTCCAAAACGTTTATAATACACGGTGCTAAAAGGATAATACCTGCAAAAAGTCGTTGCCTAGTCGCTACGTTATAACCGTATAACAAGAAGGCTAGGAAAAAGTGTAAAATAAAACCCTGGAGTACACCGAGCCGATGTAGCCGCATGAATATTTTAGTGAAACTTTGTGGAATATTGTGTTTTGTTGTTTTGCTCATGAGTACAAGCACTTCACACTTCGCACTTAATAACTTATATTCACTGTCGGTGATGAAAATGACGACATGTGTTTCTGTTTACATAAAGATCTTATGTTAGATGATATGTTAAGTTTTTCACAACATAAACAGAGCAGTTTGATTGGGATTTTAAGTCCTGTATTGTATGATTTGTGAGAGTTCCAGAGGTCTTTCTTCCCTTCATATTCCTTTTTCACTGTACCAGTATTTTCTTTTTTAAACTTTAAATTCAGAAGGAACATCTCCAGATGAAGTAGAAACGTCCAACTTGCCAATCATGTTTTCCTTTCTGCATAATATTGGGAGCATGCATTTCTTCAATCTTCTGCAAGAATAATGTGTGCAAGTAACACTGAGTTTAACTTATAAATATCAACCAGTAGATGATGCCCGCGGCTTCGTCTGCGTGGAATTTTAATCCCGTTCCCGTTACCTTCTCCCGCGATAAAAGTCTACTTGTTATTTTTCTAATCTATCGCTGTGCTAAGTTTCAGCCGCATTAGTTCAGCCGTTGGAGTGTAATTAGGTATAGGAACGAGTTGTCGACCTAAAATATCTTTTGAGGATAGCAACGGTAGTGCAGCGAGCCCTATTGTACTGTAATCGTCGATTATCTATATCAAAATAATCCGCCCGTCAAGGTCAAACATACGTACCAATCACATCCGTACATTTTCATAAAACTATCAAATTTATAATATTAGTTGGATGAAGAAGTCGAGGCCTTCTAAAGCAAAACGTTATCAGTAGCCTTAGCACGAAATAGTATCGAATTCGTAATGTAAAGGTATCGACAGAATGGAGCATTGCGATTGGCGGGCTACACACGCACACAGGTTCACAAGAGGCAGACTACCAATCACAATGCTCCGTTCTCTCGAAACCTTTACATTGCGAATTCGATAGGAGTTCATGCTAGTGCTACTGAAGATTTCACGTACAACTATTAACAAGTGAATATTCGTGGCGTGGTGTGCCCCGGCACGGTACCGTTGTGTCCCTAATTACCGGTCATTTATAACGCGCGGACCGTCCGAGAGATTTTTATATGCATTTTTTGCAAGCAAGCCACCTACGCGTTATATTTCAAGAGAAAAAAAAACGCATAGTTAAATGTTAGCTGTTCTTGTGTGCAACGGTCCTTAGTACGATTATAATTGGTGTTTGTCGTAAAAAGTTTGAGCTGTTTTCCTGATTAGTGCGACTTTATGAGTTCTAAGCGGATTGTCTTAGGTAATGAGTACGCATTGTATTTTAGTGTTGCATCAAATTAGGTATTATATTCGTATTCAAGTATTTATTATGTCTAATGCAGAACGATCTAATTGATGGGTAATTTTACAATAATGTTCTGGTGACTAAGTACATGAATACTTGGGCTATTTGTAAACAATCAAGTTTACAAAAAATGTTTGCAAGTTTATTGAAAATTGGTTTAAAAATGGTTGGACCAGGTATTACGGTTTTTTGAATATTTAAGGAATATATTCTGTATTGCTACAAATTCAGTAGTTTTGTATAATATTAAATACAAAAATGTTTATATACTATGTACCTAATCAATATCTAAATAACCCTAAGTATATGTGTTTCCAGTTATTCAGTGCAGTCTCAGAATGGTACAATCAATTTTAGTGCTTATTTAGGTATTTTAATTTCATTACACTTTGCCTAAAAGTTTTGTGTGCGGCATACGATAAGGTGTTTACTACGGTAATATTCCACCCACCTGAGTGTAAAATGAAAGTGGACGTAGGCAAATACGCGTGTCAGCCAGTGTTAAATAACTTGGATTAGTTTTTGATTTAACACTGGCTGAGCAAATAAATATAATATTAAAACATACGACGTGGAAGATTTATATTGCTGTTATTTTAATGCCACTAAAACAAGAATACTTCACTGCATCACTTGTACACTCGCGTATACCAATCGCATAAGCAAAAAAAAATGATAAACAGACCATTTCGCAAACTAAGCACTCACTAGCAATAAATTTTATAGCATCTCTTAGTACGTGAGACGTTTTCAAGTCTTTCAAACTTAACTGCATATCTGCACTAATAAATTTGATTTAGAGTTGAGAATAAACAAGGTGCTGAAAATGCTAAGATAGACGCGATATTGGAACTCTTTACTGAAGGAATAAGAAGAAAGAAAAATAAAAATACTATTACTAGTAAACCACTGAACAGTAAATCTTGCGCATACTTTTTTTTAAAAACAAGCTTTGAAGAATCATGTCCTTGATGTTTTCCGTTCTCTAATAAGGTGGTCCCCCTTTTGCCCTCCATTTTCAGCCCTATCAAAAAGGTTTTGGACAAAAGTTGAGTTTCAAATCAAAGAAAATGTGTGCTAAGTTAGGTGAAAATTGGTTAAGAAATGTGCCCTCTAAACTGTAACAGACACACCCACGGACATAAATACAGACAAAAGATGAATCGGTCACCTTGTAGAAACGGCCGAAAATAAGACACTTAGAGAGAAATGATTTCTTGAATTGATTATTTCTTGTGAAGTGTAACTTGGGTAGGTATTCTTGTTACAGAGATATCAACATCTGAATTTTACTACTGGTGATCTCGAAAAAAGTGGTCTATCGATATGTCGACGAGTAGGGTAGCCAGAACTCCGAGGAAAGGTTTTGTGTTGTCTGTGGGTAGACCGAGAAACCCTTCTTTGTCTTCTGCACTGACAGCATCGAGACTTTCTTAACCTTCTCCACTCACCCCTTCCCCTTCCTCCCTCTTCACTATATGGTCTGCAGCATGAATGTAAGCGGTAACCACTTTCCATCAGGTGGGCCACATGCTTGTCTGCTACCTAAGTGATATAAAAAAGACAAAGAATATCAAAACAACTTAAAAGAGGGAACCATCAATACAATCCCAGTTTCTATCAACGAGCGCAAAATCCTTCACTCTGACAAGTTTCTTAACCCTTCAGTACAAATATTTATGAACAGTCTAACTACTGAAATAATCCTGAATATGGAGATATTGCAGTAAAAGTTTATGTTGAAGAGATAAAGAGTTGGCAGCAGAGCTATCATCGCTGCAATGAGTCCTTATCGCGGGCCCACCGTCCCTGCAGATTATTTAGCTATTTATTAATTCTTATAGAGACTATACACACGCTTTAGTCGCATCCGTTTCTTGTTAGAAACCGATTTTGATATTAGAAATTGTATGTATACTTCATCATAACAGAACCCCCAGATCTTTATAACAACCGTGTTTGTATGCTTTTGAGTTTATCTGATATTTCAACGCTGTTTCAAACGCCATGATCACTTACGACTGTGCTGAAGATTGCTGAGCCAGTTCTTATTTAGGGCCAATCATATCGGTCTACCCTCTTTCTCACTCGTTTTGTATGCGTATTCGCTCTATCACTTTGTACTCAATGGTGCCACACAACACTCATTGTATCGACTCGACTGGTTTTTGGGTAATGACCATATCAATCTAAAATCATAAATCCCTCACAATATAAATATTAAGTAGCATTATTCGACAGTAATACTATTAATGATTGATGATTGTATGCGCGTTTGCTAATTAGCAGGAAGTTTCTTGAATTCTATATCAAAATTTTCCCTTCTTCATTCTTCATCATGCGTTAGTTAAAGTACCTACTCGTTTAATAATGGCAAGCGTTGTCTAATCCAGGTTGATAACCGGTCCGGATTGGAGTCGTACTGTGTATCGGTGCCATTAAATCACTAAGTCGGTTTTTAGTTAACTACAGACGTCAATTATGCCTGAACTCCAGTTTTAATGGAGCACTTCTCTTTTATAGGGATCAGGAATGTTTCTATAGTAATGCTGCATGGTGAAGAAGGAACGAGTTCTTTTGTATCAGATATGGCATAAGCCCGCGCTAATAACAAAGAGATTTTTTCTCTTTGTAATATGTTTTCATTAGATAAAGTTTCTTGACATGTACTACATTAAAAAAGGTGTCGAAAATCTTATCGATTTCATTTAAAAGAAATAAAGAATCGAATCTAATACGAATACTTTCTGAATAATGGAAGATAAGTATTTAATTGACTGTAACTATTTTATTATGACCTTATATTAACCTTTGTGGTACCCGTTTCACGTACTTCCACTAAAATTTTAGTGGATTAGTTTTTCTATAGTAATGTATTACGACTAAAATAGAGTAAAATTAGGTATTTGAAGAAAAATTGTGCATTACAAAGAGAGCTGTTTTGTCAGATTTAGTCCACCTCACGCCTCCGACCACGTTGCACTGAGCGAGCATGGAATCCGCCCACACTGTGTCCCCAAATAATAACGTTATTTATTTTTGGAAATCATGCACCTGATACAATAATAGTATTCTCGTTAGTCCCTCTGACTAACAATGTAATCTTTTCCAACCCATCTTTTAGTCCATCACCAAAGTCTTAACTTGTCAACTAGTACTTACTAGTTCACAATAAAAAAGTTTATTGTACACGAGTCTGGTAGTATTCCGAAAGGATCATTTCAATCCGTAGGTAGTAGAACGGGGAGGGATAGATACTCCCTGTGGTCCCATTAATGGCACAGAGTAATGGGACAGCCGTTAAGAGTCGAGAGAAATGAATAAAGTAATAACAAACCCACGCTTCTGTAGCAATCGCTGGTAATTAACTGCTTATTTAACGATCAATACTTCGGTCTGTTTGACGTTTGGAATACAGTTTGCACGATCTTGTGTTTATTTTGGTGACCTATACTTATATAATCAGTAAGTGTTGCTAGTGACGATTGATAGTGATGATATCAGTCCCGGATTCTTTTAAAGGAGCGTGAAAAGCACAGATGCTCAGAATGAGGCCATTAAACTAGGCGCCACCGTTGTAATACTGTACGTGATTGTCTTGTCTTGTCCTCTTCCCTGAGACTTTGCCTTCAGCTTAATATCAGGCGAAGAGAAGTCAAATTGATGTGTCCTAAAAGACGTAGACGGGCCTCATAATAAAGATCAAGGTCACACAGCAAGCTATGGAAAGGGCTATGCTCGGAATTTCTCAGAAAAGAGGAGATCGGTAGACGAACGAAAGTTGCTGATATTACCGCAGGGTTAGCAAGCTGAAGTGGCAATGGGCGGGAAACGTAGCAAGAAGAACAGATTGCCGTTGAAGTCGAAAGGTTCTCTAATGGAGACCACGTAGTGGTAGACGCTGCGTGGTGAACAGAAGACATAGTTAAAGTAGGGACATAGGGATGCGGCCTGCTTCTGCTAGGGTGACACGCGGTTCCACCCGTCACCCTCAGGCCCGAGCATGGAGGACGGAGATCATTCTGCGACCTTCCCTGTAAGAGACTGGAAATGATCATATAATGTTATTTCAGCTCTACGATGTTTGAGCAGTGAACGAATGTTTCAAACTAGCATTTTCATTTGTGAATTAATAGCTCAGTTATTTTATGACTACACCCACAATTTTTAATCACGTCAAAAGCCGTAGTGTACACTGTGTGCTCGCGTGACGACATTCATACCGCAGATTAATTATAATTACTCAAGTTTACAAGTCTAGTGAGCAGTTTAGGTTGCTAAATGCATTAGTTGGCGGAAGAGCCATCATTTTTCCAGCACGAATAGGCTCCCCGACGGGGCAGTACGGCCTATGACTTATTAATTGACTTTCAGGACTAGGAATAAACATTGCGCATTGCAATTTTAGTAGTTGTTTACGCATTCAAAACAATAAAAAATAAACTCCATATTATTTGCAATATGGTTTCGGCGTACGGACCAATTCCATTGAAATATATTTTTGTTTGAAAACTAGAAGACAAACACCGGTGTAAACAGTATATATCAGTTTCATTTGAACCATTGATGGTGCCGGCCAATGGTGCAAATGAAACCTCACAGCAAAAGGGTGGCTGTCTATGCATTTAATCAAGCAATTTGAAAAACTAACATAGGTATATTAGCCGTATGAGCTTTATTAATTGATTTGAATAAATCTAATAAAATACGCTCAGACATTTGGTCGGGAACACGTAGGTGGCAAACACGCACACGGCCCACCTGATGGAAAGTGGTCACCGTGGCCTATGAACGTTTGCAACACCAGGGGCGTTACAATAGTCCTGTCTACCCTGTAGAAAGCGCATAATATCATATGACTTTTTAAAGCATCTTTTGCGTAAATTCTAGAAACTCACAACACCTCACCTTGTACGTAATACATTATGTATCTTACGAATATCCAAAAAAGCAAACAGATTTCTAATAATTATTCCTTTAAGGTAAAGTAATTGCTGGAGGTCAGTGTGGGAGGTTGGTCGAAAGAAAATTAAGCTTTAAAAAGTTTAAATGTTTAATGGAGAGAAAAGAGTCATTTGCATTGTTTGTCTTTAATTACTCATTGAGCAAGGGAATCCGGGGGATCGGGCCACTTTCATTCATTGGCTATTAAACTTTTCATCAATACTCTATCGTGGATTAAACGTATATAGTTGTAATGGATTTGATATATTTGTACTGCCCCGATTACAGACGTAACCTAACCAAACAAAAAAAATCTGCTAAAATTTTATTTTTCCACAATCAGGTAAGCAGTGCCGCTATACACCGCGGTAGCCTAGTGGTATGGATAATGAACTGCTGAGACGAGGTCTCAAGTTCGATCCCAGGTTTACCATGGCACACACCAAGGACTTTTCGATGATATTCGAAGTTATGTGTGTATTTATCGCAGGTTTATAAGTGCCGGGTTAATGGCAATAGGCTCGCCACCTATTACATTGGGACCTAAACATAAACTGCCGAAATGTGGGTGCTAGCACCTCTGCCCACCCCTTTCGGGGATAAAGGCGTGAGTTTATGTTATGTTATGTTATGTAAGCAGTGCAAAAATAAAACATAGTATCATCAGCATACGAAATATCTGTACACCTAGGTACTCTTAAAATATTACTGCACAAACAAGTACTCCACCAACAGTTCTAAACCAGCACAGTTCCCACGAAACCAATTTTCTAAATGCGAAACAAACAGGGGGGCGGAAAAATGCATTTTTACTTAAGAAATAAACTGTGTTGGTTGTTTACGAAGCTCTTAAAAGGGCAGATGTCAGGTTTAAAACCATTAGTGAGATAAATTATAGCCGTCGCCTCCGCCCCCGTCGTGTGCCCGGGGTCTAATCCTTGGATAAAGATTTTATTTTTGGTGTAAAATGAAGAGACATCTCTTGAGTGGTGGGTAGAGGCACTGCAGGTAGCGGGTGACGAGGTATTACGGATATTCATAGTAATATAATCAATGAAGGAAATTAAAGAATGATAGATGGAGGACTGCATAACGGACGTATCGTTTTATTTTATTAAGGAAGTTACTCCTTCTTGATGTGGTGTACGAACCTACATATTGTCAACGAAAATATTTTAGAGAAAATCTCTATAACACTAAGTCTAAATCTCTATGACAGCAGATTCAGTTGCCAAGGAAGTTAATTTCAATCTCATATCTATATTAAATACATCAAATAATGTGAAGACTGAAGACTATATAGACATAAAACCCTGATACAGAAAATGAATAAGCCATATGCTTCCCGTATGGTCTATTTAGTTTTTACAGTGCGGAAAAAACTCGCTGACCAGTTTATTTCTTGATGAAATTGTGACTAGATTTTGCATGACATAGCTGCATCTATAGAATGAGGGTTCATAATTTAGTACACAATAAACTTACTTACAATAAAGTTTCACTTGTAACTTGTACCACATAAGAGGGTGTTGCGAGAGCTCACTGGCGCGTTGTCTCGTATCGATATGATTTAGGTACAACTCACTCCAGCCGCTCGTCTAATTACTTACCCTTGTTTTTCCTAATTCTTGGATTTATTTAGTAAACCCTTTTCTCAGACTTTGGGAATTTCGGTTAAATTAATTTGGTGGCAAAGATGAAAACAGCGGCAAATGAAATGTTCTAACAACAAAAGTGTTTTGGCCCACAAAGTGACTGTCTTGACTTATTTACCCGTATTATAACTGCAGTACTCCGAAATTGCCTATATCTATAGCCTGTGGAGGCCAGATGACAGTCGCTTCAGAGAAAGTATCCACGTTTAGCCGCGACGCGGTTAGACTAGAAAAAAGTGGACTCCGTTCTCCAAGGTAACAGATGATAACATAACAGAGTGTACTCGTATTTGTTTCCACAAGAGTAGCTTTTTTAAAGAATATGTCATTTAATATAATATGTATATACAAGGAGTATTTTTGAAACGGGGCAGTAAGAACAAGTACGTCAACCGTTGTAGTTACAGTAAAACGTTCTTAGGAGACCTTCCCTAATTTTTTAAGATATTTTGAACTGCGTACACAGATTTCGCAAAATTCTTACAGTTAGCAAAAAAATATGCAATACGTCCAAAAATTATTATTGTGCCAATGTGCTTCTTTTTCATTTGGGGATATATAAGACCGACGGACTCTACTTAACAAACAGTGAATAATTGTTCGGAATCAATCTATCTATCTTTCTCTATACATTAATGGACTGATGATATTTATATATTTTATTTTTGACTACGAATTTCACACTAACTGCAGTGTTATGAACTAACTATCTACTTAGTTTTATAGATACAGTGTGTCCTGAACATTAGCTTTTAACGACCGTACATTTTAAGACCTTAATAGCGTTATTAAATGATATAAATATGTCCGCGAGACAGCTGGGCTTGCGAACCAAGTTTTATGTGGCGCTTCCTGTGCTAGCCCGGCTACCTAAAGTTGGAGTTAGTTGCTACGGAATTATAATATTCATAACATTTTAGCACATAGTTCTAACTAAACCTAAAACAAGAATATTTTTATTATACATTTACGAATACAAAAACTGCATTGAGCGGGTATCTAGCTCGTGACTATGAGATAGCAAACGAAAGCTCCACAACGTTACAAAGGTTGTTTATAATAATAAGAGAATAGCGATAGTTAGCAATTCTGTAGGTAGGTAGGTAGGTAGGTACATAGGTAGGTATCTAATAAAAAAAACTCAAAAATATAAACAATCTATTTATTAAATATGTATTCTTTGCTAGTTGTCGTATATCGGGGCAAAGGATGACAGATTCCAAAATGATGTATGACTGTCCCTTCGTCTTATCAAATAAAATGTTTTAGGTGGTTGTTCATCATTCCCTGAACCTTTTTCCCAACTCAGTTGGGGTCGGCTTTCCAGTCTAACTGTGATGTGGCTGAACTTCGATATTTTCCGTGGAGCGACTGCCATCTGACCTCCACAACCAATGGTCTAATGACCAATGGCGATATCGAAGTTCCAAGTTAGGCTGGTTGGACTTTTGACGGCTCCAACTACCCGTAACGACTGCCATAGATGTATGTATGGCAACCGGGACCGACGGCTTAACGTGCTCTCCGAGGCACTTATAAACCTGCGATAAATACACACATAACTTCGAAAAGCATCGAAAAGTCATTGGTGTGTGCCATGGTAAACCTGGGATCGAACTCGAGACCTCGTCTCAGCAGTCCATTACCCATACCACTAGGCTACCGCGGCTTTTTAGGTGGTTGTTATAGGTTCTAAAAATACTTCTGATAATCACCTTGGCAACGGAGAAAGAATATTTATCACCACTACTCATTCGAAGAGTGTCGTAAGATTATATCACCACGAGAGAAGGAAAGCTCGAAATAAAATCAACCCGTTAAGCCACCGTGAAAATAGAAGGCCAAAGCTTCCCAACATTGAGACAGGCCTATGTCCAGCAGTGGTCTCCGATGCGGTAATCAATTGATGTTTGGACGTTTGTCACCCAATCATGCTCTATCGACCAAACGAACTTGGTTCAAATTTGGTACAGGAATAGATTAGAGCCTGAAATAATACAGGTGAACCCAAACGGGTTTAATGGGTTTATGAAATATTATATATAATATTACTGTTGTAATAAATAAAAATATACGCAGGCGGAACCACGTGCATCAGCTAGTAATTAGCTAGTAATTTAATTATCCATCTATTACACAAATTAAAAAATAATTTGCAGGTGAAAAAAAAAACTTTTCCTAACAGCTCCGCTACAGTTGATCCGCAGTAAGAAAATTAAATATAAGAAGCCGACACCTGTGTCGTTTCCCACACAAGTCGTTAAATTCCCAGCTAAACTTAACGACTTAGAAGAAAGGGTGGGAAGCTTATTACCTCACATTTAACAGGAAAATAACACGAGGCACTCATGACCAGTTGCACTTAGTGAGCGATAAATGATAGGCGAGAGAAAGCAATTTGCGCCGGGCCAGATTATGGATGGGTTTTATGGTGTCCGTCAATGTATGGATTATAGCAGGTAAGCATTACAGGAGGGTGTAATGGAATTTTGACTGTAAAGCCTTCAACAAAAATATACTTCGGTGGATGGTATGTATATATGTTTTTTTTAAGAGAAATTGTCTTCTGATCTATCTATAGTTATCTACACCCTACTTGAGTAAATGAATGTAAAGACAGTCGTCTGAAAAATTAAAGATATTAGTGACGCCGCGCCGTGTACAAAATATATCAATAGTATCTTGAAATTTCAGTCCGTAAAAACTAAAATCAATTTAAAGATTACAGTTTTTTCTCAAGAAAGATAAACAAGAGAAGATAAAGTCCGCAATACTGTATTAAAATAGCTCCATCAAACACAACAGTATAATCACTTAACACTAAATCACTGTTGTTCCACAAAATTAAGGTTCCACCAAAGAAATGGCCGCTTGTTTTAAATTCAAGGCTCTGCCTCAACGCGGGGGATCCAAAAGGGGCGGGGCAGGCCTTGGAGCCATTACTAAGATACATTACGGCTGCTGCGAATTTCTTCGACCCCCCTCCCGTCATCTAAGCCCCTCGTAATCCCCTTAAGGCGAGCCCTCTTGAAAAAATACGAAACATTTGATGGGCGTCAGAAGTTGGTTTAGTTTTTTGAATGTGTGTTTGAGGGTCAAAGACGGAACTTTTAGGGCGAATGGATTATTACCTTTTGTGTGGTGTTCTGTCAGCAGTTGATCCTGCGGTATTGTAAGGGTTTTCCTGTTTATATACGGGTGAAAAACAAAACGATAAATTGGCACTAAAAAGTGCGCACACATAATAAATACAAGCTTTACCAACTGATTTAAATCTATTGTACTTGATTATTATAAAGAGAATGCTTATGACCTTCAACCAAGACATCGGTTTGTAAGATATTTAAACTATATTTATGCTACTACCCACAAACAACTCATAGAATGGGGGATGATCTCTGACTATGAGGTACATTGGGACGTGGACTTGGATAAGCTAATTGATTGATTGAACCTATAGAATACACTCAGTGATCTTTTTAATTATGAATTGGGATTTTTTTTAATTATGGAATGGAAAAGAGTCATCATTCTCTAAACCTATTCCCAACTCTGTTGGGGTCGGCTTTCTAGTCTAACTAAGATGCAAGTAAAGCCGCGGTAGCCTAGTGGTATGGGTAATGGACTGCTGAGACGAGGTCTCGAGTTCGATCCCAGGTTTACCATGGCACACACCAATGACTTTTCGATGCTTTTCGAAGTTATGTGTGTATTTATCGCAGGTTTATAAGTGCCTCGGAGAGCACGTTAAGCCGTCGGTCCCGGTTGCCATACAAACATCTATGGCAGTCGTTACGGGTAGTTGGAGCCCTCAAAAGTTCAACCAGCCTAACTTGGAACTTCGATATCGCCATTGGTCATTAGACCATTGGTTGTGGAGGTCAGATGGCAGTCGCTTCACAGAAAATATCGAAGTTCATCCGCATCACAGTTAGACTGGAAAGCCGACCCCAACTGAGTTGGGAAAAAAGGTTCAGGGAATGATGATAGGATGCAACTGAATATTGATATTTTTTCTGTCATCGGACCTCGACTACCAAATTGGCGATATTGAAGTTCCGTAGTTAGGCTCGTTGGGCTTTTGAGGGCTTCAACTAACGACTAACGACGGCTAAAGATCTTTATATGGCAACCGAAACCGACGACTTAACGTGCTCTCCGAGAGAGGAGGTAGAGGGAAGTGAGCAAATACAAGAATTTGGCAAAAAACTGTATACTGAGGTCAATAATAAAGCAGTTGAACTTGTGTCATTACAGTTATATTCGCACAAAAACAGTAAGTAACAAGTTACCACATCATGGTGAACAATGTCCTTTTTTTAGGCCGCATGAAACCTAAAGGAGCTTTAAAAGTAAGTTCTTGTTACACCAGCGGTATAATAAACCCTATCGAAATTCAATAAAGCCAGATTTTTTGACGATATATTTATTTACGACTCAAGTTACGAGTGCGTTCGGAAGTGACGTAAAAAGTGTAGAAAATGTTGAAGATCAACGTCGGGCCTTTTTAACTGACTGCGCACAAATACGGTTGGTTTTCTAGTTCGGTATTGGTTTTATTATTCGAACCTCGCTGACACGCTCGAGATCTTCTCGATTATGGTAGATTAGATAATGAAATTTTAATACCTTTTGATATTGTTATAATTTAATTTGCTTAAATTGAAAAACCCAGGAGTGATTTATTGCGCGAGAGATATGTCTTGTATAATCTCACCTCCGGCAATCAAGGAGCTATGGATGGCGTGTGTTTCAGTCGGTTCGAGTCCAACATAATCACGTCCACCAATTTTGGTAGAGGTGGTATCCTGCGGATTATCCGCACGATAAAAAGAGAGTGATTTATTGCAGGTCAAATTTTGTTACATACAGTAAGTCCGCTCGATCAATGATCGTTCAGCTCGCTGCCAAGTCGGAAGTCCTGATGGAAAGTGGTTACCGTGGCCTAGGAACGTTTGCAACACCAGCGCGGCGTCACTTTCGTGCTGCCGACCATATAGAGAAGAGGGGGGAAGGGGAAGGGGGACGAGAGAAGGCTCAGAGAGTCTATGTGCTGAGCTTTGACTGCCCTAATCACCACCGGAAACGTAACACAAGGTTAATACATAACACAACATAAAATACATTTTGACATTCATAAGTGCTATTTCTATGCCTATACTGAATAAACGAAATTAATTCTTCGATTCTTTGAACAAGGATGTTAAAGAATAAGCACTGTAGCGTAATCTCATCTAACTCTAAACTCGTCAGTCCGTAACTGTTGCGCCCAGTGACATTTTACTTTCGCTAATGGATTTAAAACTCCGCCAGAGCCTCAGACACGCGGTTATCATTAGTTTCCATAAGCCTGTTACACTCTCAGCATTGCTTATCTTTTATTCACAATGACGAGCTCAGATATGAATGAATTAGTTTTTACCTGACTGTGGAACCGTGTCTGCAGTTGTATGTCCCAGTTTACATTGCACTGGTTTGTTATTTGAAGGAGTGGCTTATTGTCTGGTTGTAGCAAAACTCTGAGAACAATACGACTGCATACCCAGTAATATTTATAATGAACTATAGTTATATTATCGTAGGTTTACAGTATGAGAATTATTGGGGTTCAGACAAACTGAGCTTCCTTCGAGAGATGCTTTATGATCACTTGAGAGCGCTACTGAAAATGCCTCGTGTGGAGGCGAAACATGTGTCGAGGTTGGTTCTTCGCTTTTGCGGAAGATTGCACATACAACCACATCTCTCCTCCGGTAAGAAGTATTTTTGTTTGTTTTGAGGAGTGCGGTTTTGTATTCCTTTCTATGACAATAATTATTATAAGTAATTATTTGCTATTGTTATCGTTATTAAACCATGAATAAGTAGTGATTTCCCCTCCATCCTCCATACGTATTTTCTTGTAATGGATTTCCCCCATGTAACATGTATCTATACCGTATCTAATTATCACAATGTAAAATGTTAATACTATATTATTTAGTCCAAATATATGCTCGAGTTGTGTACCCAAAATGTTTTTGTACGCCTTTTGCACATAGCATGGGTTGCAACGATGGTGGAAGAGCTCAAATCTACAAACCATAGATTATATTAAAACAATCTCGCGCGCTAGGGTTTCGTTCCTCACGCGAATTAGGTCCAAGATTGGTGCCTTTAGGTATACTTTATTTGATTTTGTTAAATGGTATTGGATACTTTACGGTCACGACGGTCGTAGTGAGGTCGTAATACAATTAAGTTCTTTATTTTATTCGAAAATGGGGCGCGACGGAGTCGTAAATCGTATTGTTTAAATTGATTGCGCGAAGAATTACCAATTTAAGTATATAGAAAGGAAAATTTAGTAAAAAGTACTTTTAAGTTTTAAATAAATAGGTTCAGAATTAGGATGCTGATAGGGTTACCATGCTTCTATAGTGCATTGGGGATGCTCGGGTTGATTTTTATGCCACAATGAGAAAAAGGCCTGCATCTCTGATGCGCAGGGTGCGGGGGAGCGCTAGCACTCTAAGAATGGTAGCAGGCAGGCTAGACTGAACGTACATCAATCACTGCAGTGCTATCTATGGGACGAAGTGATGTGAGATGATTCATGTACAGAGCAAAGTAGTATATTTGCCTACTCATAAACTATACTATCCTGTTGTTGTATTTTATACTAACTATATATGTAAGACAATTGTTTCTTACAAATTGGGCCCAGTTGCCATCAATAAATTGAAAATATTTCAAATAGTTTGCATTCCACTCTTTATAATTTATTTTTAATAATCACTTTATATGAGAAATAATATTCCTGGATGAGGTCTACCATGGGGGTAGTACCTCCAATCCGACCAGTTGGAGACGGTCTGCATCCAATGTATACCCGCGACTGACTATGTCGTCTGTCCATCTCGCAGGGGTCGACTCACGCCTCTTCTGCCAGTACATGGTCACCATTCGAGAACCTTTCGGCTCTAACGCTCATATGTTCTTCGTGCTATGTGCAAAAATATATAATTAGGTTATTAATTGTATTTGAATAAAAAGTAAGAAACATTTATTATTCACGCACACTCTATTCATGAAACAATAAGATGTAAAAAAAATAAAAAATAACACACCAATTACATAACAAGAATGGTATGCTTACCCCGGAGGTATTTATGTACGTATTTTATTAAATGATTGGATCGTTTTGAAGTGTAAGAAAGACAAGGGAAATTAAATCTAAATTATTAACTGAACCACATATGGAAATAATCTGGATATATTCCATATCAAGTAGATATATTGCAGATGAACAACCACGGTAGCCTATATAGTGGTATGGGCAATGGACTGCTGAGACAAGTTTTCTCGGGTTCGATCCCAGGTTTTACCAGGGCACACACCAATGGCTTTTCGATGTTTTTCGAAGTTATGTGTTTATTTATAAGTGCCCGGTTAATGGCAATAGGCTCGCCACCTATAACTTTGGGACCTAAAACATAAACTGGCGAAATGTGGGTGCTAGTGCCTCTGCCTACCCCTTCAGGATACTGGCGCGAGTTTATGTTATGTTATGTTATATTGCAGATTACTTCCATACGTATATTGTAATCACCTATATAACTCTCAACAGGTACATTCAGAGTATCTGTGTAATAAAATGATATTATTATGAAATATGACAAAGCACCTCCGGCCCGGGGTGGGTCATGGATTATACGAAAACTAGAATTTATTATCCGCCACATTAGCGGGAGGTACTTAAAAATGCTTTCAAGATGTCGTGTTACCCCTCTTCCTACCACCCTTTTAGCGAACTTATACTCGTACCAGGTCTTATAACATATTATAATATATATTCAGTAGATTCGGCATTATATCTTTAGTCTATATTTTAAGTATGGTGGATTCTTCACATTTAAATGGATAAATGTGAATATATATTTGTCTTAAACGTGGTAAAAATTAATCAATTACCCAATTACCTACGACCCACAACTACTCAAAACATATGACTCTTTATAAATGAAGAAACTTAAATAAAATAAATCAAATCAGTTTATTGTGAATATGTGTACAATAGTGGTGCAGGGTTATGTGGTTTCTGCATTTTCCGCCTCACAATAATATGAATATTCTCGCGGCATACAATATAATTTTATATAAAATGTGTAATAGGTATATTACCACATCCATAATGTTTTGATTAAATAATTGCCATATTTAAGATTTCACTATATGTCGAATAAAGAATTTTACAAATACAAGACGTTTATGATTTTACTAGCTCGTATTATTTCATGGAAATCTAATCCTAAATAAAACAATTCATAAGTTTTATCCAGACCTAAGGTCTTTTGTACGAAATTACAGCTAGATTCATCCAGTACTTCGATATATATCAATATAATATTCAAACATCTTTACAATTTCGCATTTATCATATATGATAGTGATATAGGATAGAATTGACCAAATCTAAAAATCGTAAAGGTAATGAAAAAAATTTGATTAACCGTCTCGAGAATATCCCACTTTTTAAAGCCTGTTAAAAGAAGACTTGATTCAGTAAAATATTCCGCAAAAAATTACCTGCCATTATGATACCATCAGCTATTTTAAACGAACGATTCATCACGACTTTATCTATATTATAAGTTGCGGCTTCAACGATAAGCTGCGACGGTTGTGCGCCGGTTGTACGACTCTTGTTTACGAATCGGGGAATTACCGCGCCGAGTACCGAGCCTTTAAGTGCTTGCAATAAAACAATTACAGCCATCTTCAAGACGGAGATTAAGCAAGCGCAGAACAAACACACGATGTTTGTTTTATGCCTGCGTCACTATTTGATGAGCGACGTAATGAAATTAGGAGATGTTTCTAATGAGTGTTGTGATTATGTATGTGTGTGTGAGTGAAAATGGGACGAGCTTAATATATTCAGATTGTGATTGGAGAATGAGGCAAAATATACATTTGTTAGGATTTGCCTTTGCTTGAAGAGTTCATTACGCATGTTTACCAGCTTTGATTTTGAATGAATAGGTTAGGGGAAGATTTGCGGTTTTAGGTTTAGCTTTAGATACCTAATGAAAAAATTTCTTTGTGTTTTTGAAAATATATGCAGTGATATCTAAAATAAATATCATTAGCTGCAGGGGACGTAGTAAGCCTTCCTGAAGAGCGAATGCTATGCTCGGGCTCCTCCGTGAGTAGCGGCGCTGCCATAAAACAAATTACTACACCTCGATGGCTTTTACAATATAATATTGAAAGTTGGTAAACCTGTAGTTGTACGTAAGTTTGTAAATTTTGTACGCAAGTAGAATACGACTGGTGGTATTAAAACATAGGCTACTTTTTATGTAGTCGGGATTGGATCAAAGCAGCAATCTTAATAATAGTAAGTATTAGAATTACGTAATTCTTGGGCCTTTCGAAAAAGTGACATTCTAATTATACTGTTTGCTTCAATGGATTATCTCAACACTGGGTGGTTTCAATAATGAAAATACATATGTGAAATAAAATATTTCGAGTTCGATTTTTTTTGTAGTCAATTACAGATTTATGTGAACTTCGTATGTTACTAAGCGATTTCACTGACGTTCTCACCAATAAAATCACACGTGTTCTAGAGCCCCTGGTTGCTTTGGAATATCGAGAGAAAAAGAAGCCTATATCACTTCTGAATAAAATAAAATAGCATTGTAATGGTGAAAGGATCAAATCATTCATTAGTTTCAGAGTTTACAGAGTCACAGATTTACAGAGCCTCTATGGCGAGGCGGTAGTGAACGCGACTGCTACGTAGGAGACGCGGGTTCGATCGCTATTTGCATGCATGAATATGGCTATTTGCACTGGTCTGGTCGTGCCTCGGAGAGCACGTTAAGCCGTCGCTCCTGGTTGCCATACGAACATCCATAGCAGTCGTTACAGGAAATTGGAGCTCTCAAAAGTCCAACTAGACTAACTAGAGAACCGAGACTTTGCCTTCAGCTTAACATCAGGCGAGGTGAAGTCAAATTGACGTGTCATAAATAAAAAAAAGCCTTTTTAGTTTAGTTTGGTTGTGGTGGCAGTCGCTTCACGGAAAATATGGAAGTTCAGCCGCATCTTAATTAGACTAGAAAGTCGACCCCAACTGAGTTGGTAATAGGCTCAGAGAATGATGATGAGAGTTTACCGATAATAAACAAATCTTTTCATTCATGTTGTCCGTCCGTTGACCACCTTGTTACCTACGTGCGCATCTGCATACTTGCTCGGAACACTCCACGCTTGTTGCTATTTGCTTCCCTCGCGACGCATATTAATGGCATCCTTATTTTAAATCCCGCTTGGATGGAGCGCGGTTAAGTCGAATCCCGGATAAATTACTTAGCGGTATAACCGGGTGTAACTAGATATAGCCGGGTATAGCCGGATAACGCGGGCCACGCACCGCGCGACGAATTGTTAATGAACTTAAGTAGTAAGTTGTGGAGCTTTTTAGCTGACAGATATGCATCGTCTGCAGAAACGGGTTAAAGTATTTTATTTAGGACTTGGTATAATGTCGTACCTACCGGAAAGTGTATGCGATGCTGAAACTTATGCAATAAGATGTCAATTATTTTTTTATTCCGTATACCTATGTAATATGCACCCGAAAACGCTCAATACATGCAACGTATGCAATGTTAAGCGTAGTGCAAATGTATGAAGTGCTAGAGAATATTGCATTTATCTTGGCCTACGTTGCGTTTATATTGTGTAGGTACAGTTCATAATAAAAGCAAATTGGTTTTTCTATGTCTAGGACTCGTCAATTTGTCTTCACCTCGCCTGATAGTAAACTGTGGGCAAGTAGTCACCATTACAAACACATACAGTATTACAATGGAGGCGCTCAGCTTGACGGGTGCCTCATCAGATGCATTTTCACGCCCCGCTTAAAAGACCCAGGATTGTACGAAGAAGGAAACACATAATAAGTAAATTATAAAGTTATGTCTTATTTTGAGTGTTCATGATTAGACCTACTTTGAAAACTTTAAATAACGAAAAATTATATTTTCAGTTTAATAAAGCTATAAATAATTTTGCAATATGTTTGCAATAAAAACTAAAATAATGAGCAGTATTAGGAAGAATTGTCAACATCCCTATTATGCCGTTCGCAAGTCACAACTTAAGAATAGAAACATAACTCTGAATAATCCATAAAGTCGGTTACTAATCAAATGAGATACATATTAGGCCCCAAGTAAATTAAAAATCGGTAAATTAAATATAACCTACAATATTAGGAAGAGTATTACCGAGAGAATGTAGTGGCATTCGACTACTACGTCAGAGGTCACAGGTTCAGCACAACCTGACAGTACCTAAGCTGCAAATGAAGTATCAAGTATAAAGTTCAATATTACAGATGCCAACAATGATCGATACTAAATTGGTTGAACCCAGTTTCCCACATTCGATAGATGCTTTATCACGCCCCGCTTACAGGACCCGAGATTCCAGGAAGATGGAAACACGTATGTTTTTCACGTTGACCGACGTATATCGACCATGAATCTGGTGTAACACTTAACCTCTGACCGCTGGTGTTTCTGGAAATAAATCCTTTCGTGGACGTGACTTTCTGTACCTATTACGGGGCAGATAAAATGAAATCTGCAGTTGAAAATTCTTGCGAATGCCACGATCTAATGAATAAGTCTTTCTCGGTTTCAACCATTTGTACACGGAATGCGTTGTCTATGGAAATCAGACACGCCGCAGCTTTAGCAACGTTCAAAATTATGATCGAGGCTTCAAGGATTTGATGTTATAATTTTATGATATTAAGATAATAATATAAGATTAAACGGTGTTATCTCTGAGCTTTCTAGTGCGTACAACACTACCGTGCAGATGTTTAGCTTAATTCGCGACATGATTAACTGCTGAAGGTGATTTGATATTACATTTACTGTAATTTAACCCTAGAATACTAATATGAATTTACCACTGCTTAATACTAATGATCGCTTGGCAGGCTACTTTTTAAATAAAACCAATTTATTATATGAGTTGTTTATTATTTTTTTTTAAAATTATAATAATTAACAGGTGAAATTATACTCTTTCCAAAACCAAACTCTAAATTCTTCTTCAAAATCAGCATTAGTTATAAATTATAACTTTAAACTTACAGTTATGAACATTTTTTCTTATAATATAACAGTCTTTGAACAGACTGGTAAAAAAAAGAAACTTTTGTATTTCTGCTTTTTTGGCATCAATATTATTATTCAAGATATAAACTTTATAAGACACTAAATCAAACTCATGGTAACATCACAGTTTTGTCTACAAACTAATTTGAAGTCAGCCTTTTATTTTTGGTCACAGGATGATGACCAAGCATTAGTATTTATTGCATTTAGCGCAGTAATAAACACTCATTCGTTGTTTTTTAGCAAGACATTTAGCTACACAACATACTTCTTATGTTTTTTTTTATTCCTGGTTCAATCACAGTTTCTACCATCTTATTTAGGGCCCGGAAAAATGTGCTACGCTATCGTCCGAGTCGTAAGGATCGACTTCTAGGTAGTCCTCAGTTTCGCTGTCAGAGTTCTCATTTAGTAAGGACTCGGCTATTTGTTCATCGTCGTTGAAATCCATCTAAAAAGAAAGTAATCATTTGCCAAATTATAACATGGCTACATGCTAAAAAACGCAAAACAACAAGTAACAAAAAAATAAATAACTTACCATTAATACTAAGGATCGCCTCCCAGGCGATGCAGTAGCTTATATTTTGAAAACGAAGAGTCCGCGCCAGGGCCCGCGGTCGCTGACGTCTGCGGCGTGGTGTATACCGAATTGGCACGAAAGCACAATACGCCTCGCGGGCGCGTTTTTGTAATAACCGGAAAAAACTGACCGCGTGCGGCCTGTCAGGCGATGTTTAGTATTCTAGGGTTAAAAGTAATAACGCTTATAATCAAACATTGCAATAGTATCTTCCTACAGTCCTGGGCCTTTAAGAGGGGCGTGAAAAAGCATCTGATGAGGCCGTCAAGCTGAGCGCCACCATTGTAGCAGTGTACGTGTTTGCAATGGGGACCCTCTTTCATGAGACTTTGCCTTCAGCTTAACATCAGGCGAGATGAAACAAAGTGCCAAAAATAAAAAATTAAAAAGTGAAATATCCAAGAAGTCCTAGCTGACATGTGACATGGTATCGGTGGGGATTTCACGCACGAAAAAAAAATGAAAAGGGTGACATGCGTATTAATGGTCTCACCAATGATTCACAAGTCCATATAAATTGGAGGAGGAAAAGGGGGAAGCTCTGAGTTCATTACGTCCTTGGATACAACCGGCAAAATACGTCTTCATAATGATGAGTGAAAGATTATTATATGATGAGTGAAAAGGTCAGTCAAATAAGGTTTCAAATCCTTTTAAAGAAAATGTGTCATCTTTCTGATGTGACTAAAACACGCGTTATACATTTTGTTCACACAGAAGATCCTACATAATATATAAATGAAATCTGTGTGTACATTATTGACTTTAAAAAATGAGGTTCTGTAGAACTGGATTGATTCTCGCGCCAACAAGGATAGACAGCGAGGCGTGCTCGACGCGACACTGAAAAGTGGTCCCCTTCCGCTTACAATATTCAGATTATTTACCTCCCGTCAAAGCAGATGAATCGGTGGAACCTGTTGGAAATAAATTTACTTTCCTATTACTGCAGATTATATCAAATCTCCCCAAATTATACAAACAATTTATAACTTTTAGGAGAAAAAAATGCGAAACTTCCTGAAAAATTACATAGCCCTGTTTAATTTAATTAGCGTGGAGATGTTGTGTTTTCGTGCGTTTATTTAAATTAACGTTCAGTTATTTCGGCTCACCTCACGTTTTTGGTGGGCGGTAACATTACTAGACTCATTATTTTTCAGATTTCAGTTTTGGGAAAGCTATTCGGAGTCCTTCAAAAATGTTTACTGTTGTTTACTGAAACAGTTTCCAATCACGATATCATAGTATTGCAGTTAAACTAGTTGCTGGACTTTTTAGAGCTTCAACTACTCGTAACCACTGCCATAGATGTTCGTATGGCAACCAGGATCGACGGCTGAACGTGTCCACCGACCAGACTAATGCAAATGTCCATGAGTACAAATATTTACACTGAGCGGGGGTTGAACCCAAGGTCAACCTGCATCACAGTCGCGTCCAATATGAGCCTCGTGGAAACTCCAGTTTTTTCTACTTACTTAATGTAAGAAGTGCCTTACTGATACATAAGGAAAACTTATTAGTAACCTCGCGGCTAATCGGCGACCCGCCCGGGCCCTTAGGCCCAATTGAATACGGGCAAAGAAATGAGTTCCTTAACCTTTCTATGTAATCTAGATGTTTGTATTAGGGTGAATTTATTTCGACGGTACTCTAGTAGATAGCACAGTCTATGGTCTGTGACTGCGATGTCATACATGAGTATGCTAAACCTGTAGTTACTCTGCAGGGTCACAGAAATCTATTAGAATTGACTTTAATGATAGGTATAATGTTATAGTCATATAAATCTTCTAGTTTCACCACTATGTGACGGTATGAAACCCTAAAAAAACAAACCTTAAAACCCTATTTTGTCTTCTACACTGACAGCACAGAAATTCTCCTAACCTTCACCGTACCCCACATATAACTTTGCAATTTTGCTTCCTTCCCACGCCCTTAGATTCGTCAGTGCCCTTAGCACGAAAAACTATCGATTTCGTAATGTAAAGGTATCGAGCGAACGGAGAATTACGATTGGCAGGCTTCACGTACGCACATCTTCACAATAGGCTGGCTGCCAATCACAATACCCCGTTCTGTCGATACCTTTACATTACGAAATCGATAGTATTTTGTACTAACAGCACAAAACTCAAAATCGGAACCTCCTCGTAAGGTCAACTCTTTAATCATTAAACTATCGACGCTTATATTATTCAGCTTACCTCAGCTCACTTCTACACAGCTAAATTTACACGTCGTGAGGTAGTTCCCCTCGCCTCAAAACTTGTACATGACATATTAGTTGTGCGCCCTGCGTCGCCTGAATATTAGCCTCCGAATGTCGCGCAATATTGCTCCCCCGTCGACTATTGACACTCCGTGAGGTCGCACTTCCTAACTTAGGACCAGTTCGGATTAGGATACCACGATTATAAAAATATACATACATATTATGTTCACACGTGTTTCTGACAACAGCCCGCCAATTACTCTGACCTTACATACTTCATGGACTTTCTCGCATATGAAATATTATGCTTAATTACCATTTCAGATGCATCTATACAGGATTGGTGGATTACTTTTATGGGAGCGATTGTCGTCTGACCCCTAAATAATAGGAAAACTAGTACCAGAGTCTCATTTGTAAATCTGAAGACATACTGGTTGAATAAATATTTTGTTTAGAAATATTGGAATTGACCCGGTCGAAACCGAATTGAGATGAAACTGCTACTTCTGACCTAGTGGTCTGACACACTAGCGAAGGCGACTCGGGCGTCGGAGGTCACGAAATGACCTCCGTTCTCCGTAAGCGCAGTCCTGTGGGTAACAGATGTAACCGCCTGTCATCCTAGCAGGAGCAGGGCGCAGTGGCAGCGTAATACGCGCCTCTCCCTATCCGGGGCTAGATCTGGACACCATAGTTCCACACCCGAGAGGACTTTTACCGGCCATGGGGAAGCAGGGGCCTGAGAGAAATGCCATGGTAGTCTATGGCATCATCCTGGGGCCACCTCCCTCTCTGACTTCGGCGTGGGTGTCCGTGGAGATTTCCGCATGGGTCCAAATGAAATGTTAGAGCCAGAAACGAAAATGTTGTAAAAAAAACTAAAAATAAACTTCGGATTTCGGAGTTGGCGGAATGTGACATATATAAATGTCCGAATTTACATTTACGTATAAAACTGGGTATGCAGTGTAGATGAGACGAAGCTTATGAGAAATGCACCAAGTAATAAAGGTGGTTCGAACTTTCTATAAAATTTGTGAAATAAAATCTTTGTCCTTTATGTCATGAAGTAATAAGTGTTAAGTTTAATAATGATATATATTAACAGGTATAAAATCAAAAACACACACACACAAATAAACATACAGTCCAGCCGGGACGTGAGGGATATGCTTAGAGGCTACCAGACCCTCGTCAAATGATGGCCCGAGACGGTCGTGCGGTTTTGGTCGGTTCGAATCCTACATAACCACGCTCGGTGACTTCGACGGAGGGAATTCGTGGGATTCGTTCGTACGTGTGTAAGTGAACGCGACTGCAACGCAGTGCAAGCATTTGTATGCATGTATTAACAGATGACTATTTGCATTATTCTGGTCATACATCGTAGAGCACATTAAGTCATCAGCCCCAGTTACCATACGAAAATCTATGGCAGTAGTTACGGGTAGTTAAACCCTCAAAAGTTCAACTAGTCTAGCTATAGAACTTCGGAGGTTAGGTTGCAGTCATTTCACAGAAAATATCTAAGTTCAGCCCGCATCTTAGAGTTAGAAAAAGGCCCAGGAATGATAATAGGTAGTGACCTTTTTTTTAAAATAAGTTGCGTAAAATCTGCCACCTCATTATTCGCCACATACAAATATGTTTACTGTGTGTGTGACTATAACGCTACTTTGTTCCAAGTCACCGAAATTCAATTTGGTGACATTGTGGACATGTGAGATAAAACGTTCACTCATAGTTGTTATTTGTATCGGTCAGAGCATTCAGGAGTCAAATCGTAAAATAAATAGTATGTTGTGGGTTGAAACAATTGCTTACTTGTAACACCTTTTTGTATATTCACGCTTTGATAAACAAGTGAAGAGTTAGGCAAAGGTATATTGTGTGTAACTTATTTACTAGTCGGAACTTTAAGCCTACTCACTAAGGGGTTCGGATTCGGACAGTAATAAATTTTATGATTATTTATCAAATAATAATTAAATGTATTTCATGTGCTTGTCTGCAATCTGAGTTGTATAAAAAAATTAAGGATATTTTAGATAATATTTTTTAATTTGCAATATTGTCACAGTGCGTGACGTCATACATGAGCAATCTTTGACAGCACCATTACGGGATCCTGCGGCTATTTCTTTTTTCATAAAAAAAATGTATGCCGTTGAACACAAAGTTGACGTAATGCGCTTACCGATGACATAACGTGGTATTTTGGTGGGATTTTTAAACAAATAATAGTAAAACATGATTTGGAGTACCTAAAGGTGCTTTAAAGTTCCCATAAATAAATACCTAAGTTTAATTTTTTGTGGGCATAAATATTTATGAAGATTGTTTTCAAACATTTTCTGAGAATTTGCTCAATCCCATATTTATACAGCCTACATATGCTCACGCATATTTCCCTCCGGGGTAAGCGGAGGTGAATTAGCACCAACATCTCACCAACCATTGTATACGGGCCCACGTAATAGGAGAGAGCCTATTGCCGTATTCCGGGCATTATTGTTGACTCGAACCGTACGTCTGAGTCTGGGTTGTATATTGAATTAATAAACCTGTCCATTTTACGATACCCTCACATCTGCTTCTAAAAGTCAAAAAGCCTTTATATCACCAAGTAAAACTCAGCAAAAATACATTCCACATATCCCACCAAATAAAATATTCTTCTTGCGGATAAACATTTATTCGCGTATTAGATTACAAGCGGTGATTTGATACACGAACTGGGGTTAGCGGTGTCTTTTACAAAACAATTAGTTGTATCTCGTGTGGGACGCACCTCGCCTTGATACCAAAACCGCCCACTCACGGAAACGTATGTCTTTATAAGTATTCATTTATTCAGTACCACGGAATGGGTATTTAAATAATGAAAATGGAAATATAGTTACTGGAAGAGCCTGTGTATTTAAGTGTAATGAAACGTTTATTGAAGTTAATTTTTATTGAGTGGTAGGTGTATTTAAGTCCCTTGTCAAAAGAGGTATGTCTAAGAAATACGCTGTTCAACTCATTTTTCGATATCTTGTTGTTATATCTAAGAAATATAGAAAATATATTTTTATTCTTATTTCAAAATTATTAAGCCTATTATGTAGCCTTAATATTATGTTGTGTTTTCAATTTAACTCGCAATAAATTATATCACGGTAGCCTAGTTATTTGGGTAAATGGGCTGCTGAGACGAGGTCTCTTGTTCGATCCCAAGTTTTACCATGGCACACACCAATGACTCGTCGATGCTTTTCGAAGTTATGTGCCCGGTTAATGACAATAGGCTCGAATCAAAACGCTGTTCAATCCATCCGTTACATAGGGACCTAAACATAAACTGGTGAAATGTGGGTGCTAGCACCTCTGCCTACCCCTTCGGGGATATAGGTGTGAGTTTATGTGAATGTACATGACATATATTCGAAAGAGGCTTGAACATCGATATTTCTATTTCTGAGTACCTAGCTTATCCATACGCTGGATTGATCCGGTTTGAACTGCCTGCCCTTTTAGTCTCATTCAAAAAAATTCGTACTAACTGAGTTAGAACCATTTGTAGCCTTACTATCTGGCTGATTGAAAAGGGTTATTATAGTGTCAAGGAGTTTCTTGAGGATAAGTTGTGATAGTTCAAATTCAGTCAAATCATGGTTGATTTTTATTTCATTTATTGATTTTTATTCTTTTATTTGGAATTGAAAATGGCGCTATCCTAATGATGAACAGAAATTATCTGTGATTAGTATAATTAACTTCTGGATATTGAAATGTAACTGATATAATATACCCTTTAATTGTTCCTCCGCATTCAAACCACATACTATAGTAGTAACGTATACGCTCTTACAATATTGGCCGATAGCCTCAATTCCTGCTATCTAGAGCAATCAACGTTTTGATAATACGAACACAGTATTGAACTCAGTTACAGTACGTACTCGTATGTATTCGGGAAAGGGGGCACATTGAATCGCGCGTTAAATGTTACGATCGCCGTAGAACTGTTACTGCTCCGATATTGGGTACCGTCAACTTGTTTTGTGCTAAGTAATAGTGGAGGAGTCTGTGAGAGAGTTTATGTCGAACACGAGCCGACTAAAACGCACGCTGTCTTGGATCTTAAGTTGCCGGCAAGATGTAACATTAGGTATGTTACATATTTCACATTAAAACACTCTCAATCTTTGAGCGCATTATATAAACCCGTTCTTATTACGCAATAACTTGTTAAAAATAACCACACAACATTTCATACACACCCAATATATCAGCCAACATCAATAATATTATACCCGAAACCGATATCTCCGCATTCCTTTCACAAAAAATATCCGTATTTGACATGTCATAACCCTAACAATACGAGATAGGGAATTAATATCCGCGACGTATCCGAATTGTTAGTATCCGTAAAGATAAGAGACGGGGGGTTAATGCCGCCGTGTTCAATAGATATTTTGTTCATAAACTATAATAATTTCCGAGTGCCGGACGGAATGCCAAATTGTTCATTATTATTGTTTTTCCGTTATTATATCATAACGGTGAGTTAAAAACGAAATTTACTAACTTAATATTGGTTTTACTGCTATGGTGTTTTTTGGGTTGCACCAAGATCATTGAAGTCCAAACCAACCCTTTATGATATTTTAAAGCAATTAAGCATTGATGCATGCATGAGATGCGTTCTGCGGTCTGCGCTCAGCTCAAATTTACCGCAGACCACGTTATTTTTTAATGTACGAACAAAATTGTTAATTTAATGGCAATTGGTCAGTGATCGATGCTAGTCAGTGGTTCGGAGAAGGAAACCAGACAAAGATCTGTGTAAATCTTCGGTGGGTCGAGCGTCAAATTGACCATGACGTGACCGTTGCCCTGCCTGCGCCCGGTGACCGCTTACTTGCCCTTATGCATCTTACCGTTTCAGTGTGCTGGTACGGTCTGATCGTATATCTATTATTATCTATACAAAATTTATAAATAAATACCAACAATATTGTTCATTCACCACGCGGGCTGCTTTCAATTTAACCTAACCGCAGACCGCAGAACGCATCCATCAATGTACTTTGTGCATAACGTATATACCTATAAATAAATAAACTTTTCCTATAAATGTAGATAGGAAAACAGGTCTGTTTTAAAATCTTTATATTTTTAAGTCTGATACCTTTCCACTTTACCAGTCATTATTCGATAGAATGTTATCTTTGTCCTTATTGCAATGCGGGTAAAGAATAAACTATTCTACTAGCCGATGGCTAACGCTTTCACCAAATGGCTTTAAATTCATTCCCTAGCAAAAAGACCAAAATGTTCACAAAGGGGACGAAAGTGTAAACTTTTGTTCTCCGATCAAATAATTTTAGCTTTTAGCAGTAAGAGAAGTAGGAGTTCAGTGCCTGTTGAATTTAAAATGCTACTTGTATATTGTAAAAATACTATATCATTTGTGATACACTTCACATTTCACAACAATGTAATCAAATCAGTGACGTACCCTAGCTTTTAAATTATTTTTAATAATCGTATTGATACTCAATGTGGTATTATAGGTTCGAATGATAATAACATTTATATAAGATACGATAAGAAGATATAAGAGTTAACAACTATTATGGGGAAAGATTGTAAAAATATATAATACCGAAGACATTTAATAAATAAGAATTGTTACGACAGAGCCCTGAGATGAGTAAAGGTGTTTTGAGGGCCAAGTTTTATAAGAATTCAATTATGTATTAATATTCTCCGCATCTACTTAAAATTTTAATTACAATAATTTAGTTGACGTTACTTCTAAAATGTCTGTCTGTCTGTTGTGTTGGTGCCCGCAGTGCCTTCTCCGGCAGCAGGGCCGTGGAGGAGCAACCTTAACATAAAATACTGTGATAATCAATAAAATTTAATAGTACACTAACAGACAGACAGACAGACATTTTAGAAGTAACGTCAACTAAATTATTGTAATTAAAATTTTAAGTAGATGCGGAGAATATTAATACATAATTGAATTCTTATATAAGGGTGATAAGTAATAAGTAAGAATATAAGTAACATTAAGGTGTGTAAAACAGAGCGCGTCTCGCCATCAAACTTCACAGTTTGGCGAGAAGTTTGTGTTATTAAACTGTAATTTTATATGAAAATAAAGATTTAAAAAAAAAAGATGATAATATCTTGGAGCCTGATCTCAATTAATTAACCTATAGGACGGTCGGATATATGCGCCTCCCAATGTTGAGAGGCATTGGCCAACGGTTTCCACGCTGACCAGGCGGGTTGGCACGAGGTTTTATTACGAGTTTTACTTTTCTCGAAGTGATATCATATGAAATCAGATGGTAATACGAATGAAAACTAAAAGTTTTCGGCCTAACGAGTAAGAAGAGGCGTTACTTACGCATTGTCATTTATTGAAAACGAGGAAAATAGGGAAATGAAATGAAAGAAATATGGCCTCCGGCAATCTCACGAACCGTGCAAGATTCACCATGCTCTCACTTAAAGTCGATTATTAAATGAGAGAATGGGATTTCTCCGGTCGAGCGCCCATTCGCATTTATAATATTTAATAGGATTGTTGTTCGTTTGCAAAGCTGTACTCATCTTAAACTTTACATTTTGTATACCTGTTTAATGTCATTATACAGGGTGTAAGAGGAACGCTCCCGGAGCCGAAGACCTCTGGTAGTACTCCTGGTACACAAGATATTGGTATAAAAATTACGATTTGGATATTTTATACTGTTTAACTAGCGTTATTCACTCTCCCATCGTATAAGTAAAGATAAATGAAACAAAAATTTCATGAAAAAAACATGAAGTCACATTATGGCATCATTTGCTTTTTTTACAGTGACATTTTTTATCGTTTCATTTAGCTTTACTGAAAGGATAGAGAGTAAATAATGTGAAAAATAATGGCCAAATCGTATTTTTTATACCAATACCAAGTGTACTAAAGTAGTGTGGTGTCATAAAAGGGGCCTTCGGCTAAGTTTCTGTAGAGCATTCCCTCTGTAAGAGAAATATCGCGGGTTCGAGTCCCAGTGAAGAATTCACTTTTTCCGATTTCAATGCCATTTTTACATGTTTTACATGCATTTTTATTATGTGTGAAATTTATGAAATGGATGCCATACGAGCACTTTGGGGACTTAAGTCATTCTTGACTGATATTTGGTGCCTTACTTAACATCGAGTTTCGGTAGTGAAAACCGTTTAGCACTAAATATAAATGGTGGTCCTATGCGAAACTATTATAGTACATGTACGGCATAAATAATAAACATATCAAGCTATTTGCTAGTCAACTTTTCAAGTGTGTTTATATCGTTCAAGCATTTCCTTATGAGCGTGTTGGCATGGCGCTATGGCGAATGACTCTCGTAAACCGCCCATATCGCTACGTAATATAGTGTTGTTCAGCAGGTACAACACTAGTTCATTGTACCTACTATTGTTACTGATAGTTATGCATTTATGCTATCTGCTATCGCGTTAAGCTGATATAATAGCTTGTTTTATTAATAGCTTCTATAGGGGAAAGGCAAGGCGAGAGGTTTTACAAAAACAAATGATTTTCGACTTTATTTATTGCTTCATCGCGGAAAATTCTTATAATTATGTTCTTCTAGTTATGGATGAGATAATATGTGAAAAGGATTTTGGTTTGAAAATTAAAGCACGCGACAGTTTGATGACGTCCGAGAAATTGTGGCTACAAAGAAAGAGGTAGGATTAGTATAGGAGGTAAGACATAATGGTATCTCCCGTCCTAATTGAGAAGTCAGACTCGGTAATTATCTTTTCATAGTCTTTTCAATATTCTTTTTTGACTGAATTTCACACGGTCCATCCACTCTCAAACTGCTGTATTTTTAATCCCATCCAAAATATAGCAGGTGATAGTGACGTGAAAATTTAATGGAATTACAATAAAAGGTCGCATGTCGCACACTTTGATTACCCAAGTTGTTCAAATATTGTTCAGAAACAAGTGTCGTTAGATCTCTGCGCTAATTACTCATACAAAGTCTTTAGTTCGAAGCTTTGTTTCAAACTAATCCCGCAATGGCTGGTGCATATTTTTATTATAATATGACGAGAGTGCTGGGATCCAATTTGTTGGAGCGCTGCGGTGTGGTTCTTAGCGTAGAGGATTTTTATGCTCATAATGTGGGCTTTTACGTTTAGTTTGAAGCAACGGAAAAATATATAACATCATTTTTAAAGAGGAATACATGTGTATTTTTATGTGATAGTTATTAGTCTTGCGTTTGGCTACTCTCTCACGTCTTGTTTAATGATGATGATGAAGTAACATGTTTACTATTAGGTTTGATGACTTCCTGAAAACTCGGAGTTAGCCAGAGAAACTCTTAAGCAGTACTTATAATGAACGTATTGCTAAAACGTTTGGTACCGATAAGTAAAATATCCAATACGAAAATGTTTAGGCCACAATTAAAAAATAATTCGTATCTAAATTAGGTTTTTATTAACAAATAAAAACTTAGACCATAACGTACCAAATAATTAGGTACAGATAGAAAACGTACGCCTTTCCATTCTCTTCAATTCAACTATTCTCTCCCATCAATGGTTGCCTGTAAAATATTGCTACTTGTGTACCTCTATTGTGAGTATAAATAAATTGTTTCTACTGTACAAAATATAACTCCTTGGCGTACATACTATAGCAAATATATTATTAAATACAACATACTAAATAGAGCATTGTTCCCACTTAATTTTAATACGAAACATATAATAATGAGGCGAAATTTTTCCATTTTCTTACTCGTTTTCTTATACGAACGAAAAAGCGGTGTAATATATTCGCAGAAATCGAAATGATCCGCATAACTGCGCCATCTCCAATTATTTCATGTGAGCGTACTCTCACTGATATTACAATTCACGATATTATTAAATTCCTGTTTTGTCTGTCACTCATCTCTTTAGTTTTTTCTTGAGAGAGAGATGAGATGTTTTGTAGATGTGTGTTTTATGCACACACATTTCTGATGTTTGAATTTTTTGAAGCATTCATTCAATTGTTTTTACAAGTGATGTTTTGATGAAATTTTGAAGCATGCTTATTTTAAATCGATTTAAAATTAGAATTAGTGAATGTCTAGACAAGATCTCGCAAACAGTCTCCTGCTGGAAGAATCAAATCAAATCATATCAAAAATAATTTATTCTGTGTAGACCAGTAAACGGCACTTACAAAACGTCAATATCAACTACATTTTATAGATCAATGAGCAAATGGACCACCGGTTCGAAACGCGGCCCCGACCTGAGAAGACGCCGGCAAGAAACTCTTGCTATGACCACTTGATTACTACTCGTAGATCACGCTTAAAGCATTAAATAATACGTTCTTTTTCTCCTTTACGTCTTAGGGGCCGACGTTGGAGGAGTCACTTACCGACAATCCTACGAAGTAGTTAGAGCATTATCCCTGTAAGATATTGGTTGCGGGTTTAAGTCTTATCTAGATATTCACTTTTTCTAATTTATAATCGATAGCAAGTGATAGCAAGTAATGGAGGTACCCTGTTTTTATTGTTCTGTGGTATATAGCCACAGAACAAATAAAAACCCAAAAAACGTTTTCGGAATACTTATTTGTTTGTTTGCAAGAGATGCAAAAAGTACTGAATGGTTTTTTTGCAGTTTTTTGTAAAAATTGAATTCATAAGTTTTTTGATCGCAATTGGCTGAGCAGAATCAAAAGTCGAAGAACTGACAATCATGCGGATGATTTTCGTTAATTAATGATGATAAATCTAATATTATAAAACCATGTCACAATGTTAGTTACCGTACTCCTCCGAAACGGCTATACCGATTTTAACCAAATTTTATATGCGTACTCTGTAGATCTGAGAATCGGCTACTATCTATTTTCCATACCCCTAAGTGATAAGAGTTATTTAGTTCACCTTTAAAATTACAACTCAATTTCAAAAGGAAGTAGTACATTTTAAAATGCCTATAGCCAAATTTCTTTAGAAATACTAAATTTACAAAAAGAGAGTTCCGCAGCCGGTAGGATTCGAACCTACGCTCCCAATGGGAATCTGATTTCGAGTCAGACGCCTTAACCACTCGGCCACGACTGCTTACTTAAGGATGCCTAAATATTGCAGTAGGTATGAATAGCTCTGATGTGAAGGCTTTTAATTTTTAAAATTGAAATTGTCGCTGGGAGGGTTTGTCGAGTCGACTGTAATCACTTGCCATGTTTGTTAAGTTAGTAATAAGTACAGTCAGCATCAATAGTTAACAGATAAAGATTGCACAGAAGTCTAAATTAAAAAAAGGATTTTAAAATGCGAATATGATCATCAATTTTTTACGCTGACTGTACCTAATAGGCATCTTTGTTTTAAAAGAGGTTTAGTATTTAAAGGACAGTGTCCAACGTGTATAAGCACTTGGCCTGATATGGACATACAATAATTGGGCAAATATGATACAGGTTTGGTAGTTCATATTAGTAAGAAATAAAATAACATCATATGCTTGTATCAGAATTCATCATTTATATTATATATTGACCATAGCATTTAGTCAATTTTTGTTAATTTAAGATTAGCTGTATTCATTATTTCTTTATTATTGGGATACATAACTTGTTCAGGAATTAGGCAGGTGGATTTACATTATCTTGGTACCGTGCCCAGCTCAAAAACCAAATTATTGTCATGACAAGAGCACAGCAACTTACTTAGGTACTTTTCTTCGTCCGACAATACAATAACAGCAGTAAACATATTACATAGCACTTGCGGTGCAATCTATTGCCCTATAACAGATGCCAACTCTTGCAAACGGAGGACATGTCTTCGTCTTTGGAAAAAGTTGATGCCACTATTCACACATTGTCTCATCGTGGGATCTGTTCCCATAATCGTGCCAGAATTATCGTTATGAACGGGTTCAAAGTCGGCAGGCTCGCCAGGCTCGGTGATGAAAGATTTATCCGGGTTCATTTTCCAATGAAAAATAAAATCAGCTTTCACGAGAAATAGAATAATGTAAACACAAATCAAGATGACAAACGAATGACATTTTTATAACGGATTTCTTTCCAGTTGCCATAAACAAACACAAACTCAATCGATTAAAAATAAATTCGGCTTTGAATCGCGTAGAAACAGTTTTAGCTCCATTATTATAAAACAATGATCAAAGATGAGACCATATTAAAATATTGTTATTATTTACTACTTATTCGTATCTATATCGACTATTACACAATAAATATCTCCAATATCATGTACGATGATCATTGGCGGTATTAAAAAACATTATATATTAACGATACTGAACTTTTTTTAAGAAAAAAAGCTTCTAGCGATCAAATACTTCTAAATAATACTTCTAGTGATCCCTATCGCTTAAAAACCGGTGATATAAGCAAAATATTGATATCAATGCCGAACGAATGTCTAGAATGGCTATTTTATATTTTAGTTATATCTTATTATGTCCTGGCAACTGTTTATTTACTCAAGTAATATTCATTTTTACATTCACTATTTAGTTTAAGTTGACAGTAGAGAATATCTATATATATATACCTACTTACTTGTACATTAAGTCTAATAAATAAATAAATAAGCTTATTAACCGAGTATAATACATAATTACTGACATATCTCTACGTTTTCGTAGTCGTTCTTAAAAATCTTATGTTTGACCGTTGAGTAGAACCGACTTCCACTCCAGCGCGGAAGGCTATTATAATATGAAAATCCTTCACATCACATCGAATCACTTCACGTTCGCATTCGACGCGTATTCAATATCATTTAGTTTATGTATCTTTTTTTAAGTATCAATAAGTCATAGGTTTCAAATCAATACTTATATCAAGTCATCCTATCAATTTCTTATGAAACTCTGGTGTCCTATACATTACTCTGAATCGATATATTAATATGTCTCAAATAAAAAAATCGATTATGGTCTTTATTATAACTGGCAACATTTTATGATTGGGGAAAAGAGAAAGATGGTTCCAAGAGTATAGAAATATTATATTTCAGTGAGCTAATAGAGTAAATACTAATTATTTAAAGATATATCTTGATACTCCAAGAATTCATGGTTAGTTCGGTAAAAATTAAATATGATTATCGATCAATAGCTACATTTACGTACATCGTGTCCATGGAAGGCCAGTTTTGGATATAGTCCTTTGAACTCGATATTCCAGAACTGATGGAGTGTTAGCTCGTAATTTGAAAAAAAAAACAGGTGAATATTATTGAATCAAAGGATATCATAGGATATTACTTCGTAGAATAAATTTATATTTAATGCCTGCTAATTAAGTAATTAGCCTTTAGAATAATAATTAATAAAAGATAAGTTTTAGTCTAGCCGGTATCCTCGCAATATAATTTAGACTAAGATAACTAAGATAAGGGACTGTGGCGTGGCGGTAGTGAACGCGATTCACGTTCGATTCCTGCTCAGTGCAAAAAAATATGGGTATTTATCGTGCGTCGGAGAGTAGGGACGTTAAGCCCAATGGCTTGCAGTGTCAATCGTACTGGTTGTCATGCGAACTTCAATGACAGTTGAAGCCCAAAAAAGTTCAAGTAGTCTAACAGAACTTATATCACCACTGGGTGGGTAGTAGCTTCAAGTAAAATGTCGAAGTTTAGGCGCATTTAAGTTAGAAGTCGACACCAACCAAATTGGAGAAGGCTCAGAAAATGAAGGAACTTCTAATAACGGAGGTATCTCAAGTAGGATATGCTTGAGCAGTTCAATGATAAATATGTAGACAATCGTACCTCCCCAGGTACGATTGTCTACAGAATACTGCGTTTAATAATAACCTTGTGTTCTGTTCCCGGAGGTGAATACGGTAGGTAGAGTTCACTGGAGAGTATATGGGCTGTCACTGGGAGACTATCCGTCTGATACTCTCAAAGATGTTAATTAGTAGTGCTTGTGCGGTTAAGCACGTAACTAATTTCCTTGCAATTTACACTGCACAGCTAGGAATCGGGTAAATTTTTTGTTCTGAATTTATTTAGCAGCAACATTTTCGGTAAGTTTCGGCCCATTTTCTAACAAAGTGCACGATTGGCGGCAATAGGTTCGCCCCTATTACGTGGGACCGAAAATCATAGTTGGCGAAATGTTAGTGTTTAATACACCTCTACCTATCCTTTCGGAAATTACGGGTATAAGCATATGTATGTATGTATGTACTGGGAGACTTGAGAGTTGGTCCATAGGCCACGGTAATCACGTTGCCTCAGGTGAGCTGTATGCTTGTCTGCCACCTAAGTGATATAAAAAAGTTACTAGGTATTTATTTATTCTCTTCTATCTTTAGGCAACAAACACTTTCAGGGACTGTGTGCTTTTGTGTTTGACGCCGTGACTTATCAGTTATATGGTTTCTAAAATGGTCCTAGGTACTACAGGATTTCTTGGTGGGTGAGGACGATTATAATTACCTATTGTGGTAATCAAGAACTTCGAAAAAAAAACTCAATTCAATTTGTCCATACTCCACATGTATTGAACTATTTAAAATTTAACTCGACGAGCACACAGCCAATACTTACTAGATACGAACCTCTGCTGGATAGATTAAACGCCAGGACTGTTCGAGTGTCGGACGCAAAGCCATGATCGTTCTCTGTACTAACACGAGCGGGATTTAAGGCTTGCTTTTTGAAACTTGACGGGCCGAACCTGTAGCCTTGGCACGAAATACTATCGAATTCGTAATGTAAAGGTATCGACAGAACGGAGCATTGCGATTGGCGGGCTACACACGCACACAGGTTCACAAGAGGCAGACTGCCAATCACAATGATCCGTTCTCTTGAAACCTTTACATTTCGAATTCGATAGGAGTTCATGCTAGTGCTACAGGTCTTAAATTCCTTCAAGAGTTTAATGATTCTGTGAGTCTTCTTTGCCTCGCCATAAAGTCCTGGAACGCTTCGCCAGATCACGCATTTCCTTTCTTCTGCAGTCCCGGGTCCTTTAAGTGGGGCGAGAATACACATCTGTTGATAACGGCATAGTAGGGAGCGCCATTCTAGGGAAAACATCTATAATGGTGCCCACATTTCTCGGATACTCCGTCTGATACTCTCCAAGACGTTAATTGGTAGTGTTTGTGCGGTTAAGCACGTAATTGATTTACTTGCGATTTACACCGCATAGAAAGGAATCGGGTCCATTTTTTTTTACAAATTTATTTAGCTGCAACATTATTGGTTAGTAATTTAAATTGCGCCCGATTGGCGGTAATAGGCTCACCCCCTATTACGTGGGACCGTAAATCATAGTTGGCGAAATGTGAGTGTTTAATACATCTCTGCCTACCCCTTCGGGGATTACGGGCGTGAGCATATGTGAGTATGTATGTACAGTTCTCTGAAGTGAACCCAAGGTTACGCTATACGATGAAGAAAAATTCTATAATATCTCTAAATTTAACCTGTAGCCCGATGAACGATTTCGTTCATATACGTGAATAATTTTCAACTACAGTCCACTGCATTAATATATAGATATATATATATATAGATACGATGAAAAGCTTCTGACCGCAATGAAATTTCGCGAACATAACTAAGTAAAACCATGTTATTTGAAAGCTCATTTAGAAAATAGCATGTACATTTGAAACAATGTTTGACCACAAATAAACACGAGTAAATTAAGTTTTATTTAAATTAGTGATAGTTTAAATATGTGAATGCATCTAGACTTTTTAAACATAAAGGGTATTTTAGTAGTGATGATGTAATATTCGAATCATCTATTAATAACGTAATGATGTCATATATAACCAGCGCCATCTAGCGTTTTCAAGCTGAACTTCTACGGAACTCTGTATCCTGAATCGCGCAATGAATGAATGATACTGAATTAAACAAATTGTTTGATTGTAATACTTATTGACATAAATATATTACAGTGCATGGTAATTTACCATATTAAATGTTATAATGGATTTATGTAAAGGTAGTTGAAAGTGGGTTTATCCCACCTTCAACTTGTAGTGTGTTTCTAAAATAAATGGTTTGCTAATTGTCGGAGGTTTTTGTGAGTATAACACATTGAAATACTACTACATAGTTATTGACGGAAGTAGGACACGGCGGTATCTCCCGTCCGAAATGAGCTGTCCAACTGGGGAAGTACCTCCGCCCTACAGAAGACCGCGGTCATAATAACCATCGTGTTGTGTTCCCGCCGGTAAGTAGGGTAGCCAGAGCTCACTATACCCCTCCTTCTTCTCCCCTTCCTAGCCTCCCCACCCCTTCCCAGCTCTCCCCCTTTCACTTCAGGGTGGGCAGCGCGTGTGTGACACCCTTAGTGTTGCACACGTTCATAGGTCACGGTGGCCGCTTTCCATCAGGTGGGCCGTGTGCTTGTCTGCCACCTACGTAGTATAAAAAAAAATATATATATCATTGTTCCATCCTCACGTTTGGTGTACAGTGAGAACACTGAGGCGAATGTGTTCACCAACACACATTCCAGACCTCTCGCCCCCTCGCCACACTTCAAGAAAAGGTATTCCACCACAGTTTCACCAAAGTGTGAATGGAGCATTATTATAGATTTTTTACATAATAATATTATCTCTTTCCATACAATATACAATGGCGGCCTCGAAGAAGTCGTAAATTGCGATAAGGTTGCCACTTTTACAACAGCTTTAGAAGGTTTCACAAAATTATATTTTTACATTATCTATTCAGTTTAGTGTATAAAAAGTATCGGTGTACGTGTAAGGTGTAAGTGGTATCTATCTATTTTTAAATAAGTATCTGTCTACCTAATCATCCTTTCAGTGGATTCTCTTTTATACGATTTAGGTAGCAGGCAAGCAAATGGCCAACCTGATCGAAAGTGGTTACAGTGGCCTATGGACGTATGCAACACAAGGGCATCACACTTGCACGTTTTATTGTCATTATAACACAATCCCTCAGCACATTTGTGTCTACAGTTTGTACCAACTTTGGAGCCCGGAGCTTATAGTTTTTGGGCCGACAACTGTCAATTTTCCAACCCCGAAAAGAAGGCCAGAGTCATTCCCATTTGTTATTTAGTAGGTGGGTTATCTTGGGGTCCTGAAGGTCTAGTTAGGGCTGTATTTCTCTCGAGTCGTACTTCTTACGGCTTTAATAAATAGTATGATTTAATATAGGTTAGATGGGGACACCATGGCTCCCGAAGAAGGAGGTCATCTCAAAAGAGATATCCCCGGGTCTGACGGGGTGCGAGAGATATATCTTGTATTATCTCACCTACAGCAATCAATGACCCATAGATAGCGTGCGTTTTAGTCGGTGCGAGTTCAACATAATCATCTCCAGGCGGTTTCCGTGGGGATTCTCAGGGGTAATCCGTGCGATAGGCTATGACTGTATACTTACAATTAAAATTTTGGGATGGGTGAATAACGAGTACAATTAAATGAATCTATTTATCATTGAGGTAACTACCGCACCGTAACACTTCAGAACTTCAGTAAATGGCTTCTACTAGTTTCATTACCTGAGACAAGTAGCGTGTAGATGAGAATTCCAACCAATCTACTGGCTTCAGACACTTCAGACGGTTCAGACTATCACGGTGTCAAACTTCATCCTGGAACCTAATCTCTTTTAATTAAATACACTCTACGGACCCCACCTAGTTAATTTAACAGATATTTTTCTACGAAAATACTTTAAATTCTTCTCCATGAAGAAACGTTCTCGTCACATTTCATTGCATTTTTACAGCACCTCCGTCTCCACTTATTACAACGCCCTTGGTCTAAAGGACCCCACGATAAATTATTTTACCCGAATGGTCCCAAAACTCGTGAAATATGAACTTGGATATTAAAAAAAGGATTTAAGCATTAAAGGGTTAATATTGCGGAGAGGGATGAATGATAGTTTATGGTCTAAGAGCTGGTAGCCGATGGACTGTGGAAGTATTTTCCATAGAGTTATCCTAAGAGAAACAATGAGTGCGGAGTGACGTACACAATACACAAATCTAGGCGTGATAAAGTGACAAAGTATAATGAACATTGAAACGTTATTTTTATAAACTATTATCAACATTGACATAAATAGATATTGAAATGACGTCAATGTGTCTATACTAAAATCACAAGTCACTGCCACTGACATTTTAATATCGTTAGCGCGGTAATGAGTCGATTGTTTCTCTATTTACGTTAGTAATATAATGTCTATGGTATTTTCTTATAATTGTATATGTAGTTACAGCGGTAATTATGTCGGGGAATCATAGTGTAGTCGTTATGTGAGGCATGTGTGCGATAGCGTTCAGCTATCATGGACGAGGTCCCATTGACTTCGATAATTTGATTCCTTGCAAACGTCCATAGGGCACGGTAACCACTTTCCATAAGGTGGACCACGTGCTTGTCTGCCACCTTAGTGGTATTAATTAAATCATTAATGTTTTGGCAAAGTGGCAAGTATAACTACTGTGATTTGTGTACCAGATGCGATTTTATTATTTTTATCTGGTAATTTTGACACCAAAAATTTTGACATCAATATTTTATTAATTCTTAATTTCTTTTAGTGATATTATTGCATGACAAGCTGGCCGAAATATGGTGGTTTCACAAAAAAAAAATTACTTGTAACATCTTAACACATGAATTGATTTGATTTGATACCTCTTGGTAGTTAGGTAACAAATTGGGATAGTATGACGGAGTTTCGAGAAAATGTCAAGCAAAAATTTACTGAAGTAGCCGAAACTTCGGACTAAAAGAAAATAATACCAAGTATATCGCGATAGTACTCGTGAGTACTTCTCTACCTAGCCTTTCGAGAAAAAAAGGCGTAAGTACCAATTCGTAAGTACCAGTGTGTCCGCCACTAGCTCTTAGACTACTATTAGTAAGGTAAAATTCTATAAAATTGGCTTGGCAGATGCTTTTGACTTTTAAAAACCGTTTCATTTATACTAGAAAATTCTATCGGAATTCATGAAAACATAATTCTTACTGGAAAATTTTCAATGAATTTCTAAAAAGACATTATAGGATATTCCACAGCTTTTCATTTCTAGCTTTCAAGTTTATATTATGTTATATAATGTGATATGAAATTCATTCGTACAAGAAGAATGTTTTGAGAAACATGTTACCAACGCCTTAGGTGCTTATAATGAGACAAATAAGAAACATAAAATATGAACTCACGTCTGTATTCCTGAAGGGGTAGGCAGAGGTGCTAGCACCCATATTTCGCCAGTTTATGTTTAGGCTAGTAATAATTGTAATAGGTGGCGAGCCTATTGCCATTAACCGGGCACTTATAACCCTGCGATAAATACATGGGTGATTCTTCGAACCCTAAATTTTCGATGTCTGGAGGTTTATTTTCGTAACTGAGTGACAAATCAGTCTGCAATTAATTTTAATACATACCTCAGACTATTACCTATCTTGCACAAGTTATGTTTTTTTAATAATTGTTTTTTAAATATTTGAAAAAAAATTATTTGAATCGTTCTTCTGATTAATATGGTGTGTCCGTAACCCAGTTTCTTAAACATCAGTAACAATAACATTTTTTCGTGTTCATAAATCGATGTGAATTACAATTATTACGAAAGAATATTAGTTGTTCCTCTACCCAAAAAAAAATGGTGCTAATATTTATGATAGTTTATTAATAAATAAAAAAACTGTGAGTGTCCGGCACAAAAGTCTGATTCATATTCGCGCTCGTTCCATCGAACACACCTAGCCAACTATGAAACATTAAGCGACCACTTGTCACGCTGGCGGTAGCCTGTGGCTCGTCTGACGTGGTGGCGACGTGACGTGTGGCTGGTTCGTATCGTCGCGGAGATACAAAGGTAAATATACGATTCATATGGCTTTGGTACACCTGTATTTCTGATTACTATGTTTGTTTTAATAATTAAGTTGCATGGTTTTTAAATGTGAACCTGCGGGAAATATGATGCAAGTAGGTAACAGAAACCTATTTATAAATAATAATCCTTAATTGCATACCTGTAGTGATTTATCGCTGTTAATGTGCAAAATTCTGATTGATATGTGTCTGATTCATATGGTAAAAATGCCATGTTACGTTACATTGGCGGCACGTTACGCCTGTAATATGTCATCTTGTATACGCCTAATATTATTTACATGTCTAAGAACAGTAACTGTAAATTTCGCAGCAGTCCTAAGAACATCAAAGGGGTTTCATGTCTACCGACGTTGAGTTTGCATCCAAAAAATGATATCATGATATCATGCTGTGATATAGATTTAGGTGTTATAACAATAATTGTGAGCATTTACTGTGATTTTAATAAATAATTGACTGATTTTTATAACTAGAATTTCATTTTTATTCCTAATTCTGATTCATATGGCCTCAAATTTTTTAAAGTTAATTATCTCGAAAACCATTTTATCAAAAAGTGTCCCTTTTTAAGACATTGTTTCTTAGCTTATAACCTTTGGTAAAAAAATGTTTTATAAGCTTAAATGTGAAAAAAAAATTTAGCCGTATGAATCAGACGAAGAACGCAATTCCGGAGAAACACCCACATACATAACTTCGAAAAGCATCGAAAAGTCATTGGTGTATGCTATGGTAGAACATGGGATCGAATCCGAGACCTCGTCTCAACCCATACCATTAGGTTACTGCGGCATATAAGAAGTATAGGTATTGAATATAATGACAACCTGTAGTTGTAGGCTTAGCCACCATCAAAGTGTTTCTTGCTATTACGCTACTGCTGTAGAGGAAGGACATTACGGTTTCTCCTGTCCGAGTTGATCAGTCTGACTGGCGAAGTACCTAACCTTTTTTTATTTATGGCCCGTCATATATTATTTGACATCGCCTCGCCTGATGTTAAGCTGAAGGCAAAGTCTCATGAAAGAGGGTCACCATTGCAAACACGTACAGTGCTACAATGGTGGCGCTCAGCTTGACGGCCTCATCAGATGCTTTTTTACGCCCCACTTAAAGGACCCGGGACTGTTGGAAGAACCTTCGTCCTTTTAGCTTGCCTTGGGCCCAACATTCATGATGGGGTTCTAAACCACCAATTTCGGCTATCCAGTAATGTTGACTTTCTACGATAATTTACATTGTTTCACAAAACAAGCAACCTATCTGCGGACAGTTCGCGTGCTCGCACTATCGCCCGATCTGAGCTCATTGCACGGCTCCTTCCACGCCGACAGCTCACTCACCCACAAATACATTAACCTCTCAACATAGGCGCTAAAGCATAGAAACCAGACTAAAATATACCTAATTATACTTTTTAAATTGAATTACTATTCAAGCCTTTTAATTAATACCCATCGTGAGGGAGAAGTGAAATATGAAAACGTTCGTTTTGCGTTGGTGGTTATCTTGACTCTTGTCATAGTGTATATAGTATTCTACTAGTCAAACCCTCTAATTTGCAATCATATGGATTTCAAGATATATGGATTTTTCCAAGATTTGAGGGACTTGTGAAAAATAAGTAATCTACCATTTTGTGGCGGCGGCCATCTTGGGCCGGTTCTCATCAAACATATCTAAGATATTTTCCAACTAGCTATTATTCCATTATTTCCAGCAAACAAAAGTATATGAACATCTATTCATCCGTTCGGGAGTTTCGATAGAACAGACAGACACGCATTTCATGTCAGAGGTTAAAAACTAGACTCATTATTATCATTATCAGCATAGCCATTTTCTAGTGAGATCCAAAGCTGCTGTATAACTCTTTTTACGTTCGATTTGTCAATTGACTGCACACCGTTTGATCCATAGAGTAGTATCCACCATACCAAACACTGTTCGTAGAATGGAAGTCTCTACCTTAGCACTCACGAGTCACGACAGATACCCGTTCAAAGAACCCGGGATTGTAGGCAACTGTAATATTTCTTAAAATTGAATAATATAATATTTCCTCTAACTCCTTTGGTGATATGTTACTGAAGCCACGTAGAATACATTTTATGCATTAAAGCAGTGATGAAATGTTCCCGCTGAACGGTGCACGTTTCGAACGCTACTGACTTTAACCCATACAAAAATGGATATTGTTCACAAATAACTAAAGCTCTTTTGTAAATAAAATTTTATGTTCCATCATTTTTTTGTGTAACTTTGTCATATAACATCGATATTTTACAGTATCGGTGCAATGGAATGGATATTTTATTTCAATACACCTTTAAGAGATAGGTATATATTGTGACATTGAGATTAAAACAAAAGCCACTGAGTTTCTTGCCGGAGTCTTCTCAGGCCGGGGCCACGTATTGAACTAATGGTGGTCCATTTTCTAAACTATTTTTTTATGCTTAGGTCGTCAAATTGAGCTCGAATCTCGACGAGAATACTCCAGATAAGAAGGCAAGTATATAGATGACGAAAGAAAGTATCTACAAAGGAAGAGAAGTAATAAAAAATTGTATTAAATATGCTAGAGTCACTTATTCCGATGGTTCGCTATGAATAAATTTTTTAAAGAGATAATTCCGAAACAATACGATGCGGTGTATCTCCTTACTGTTTTAGCCACAGGCTGAAAGAACACGAAAACAATGGAATTAGTTAATTTATTATCTGGATTGAAAGCAAGATTTTGTTCTATTGTGATCTTATTTGGAAATTAAGCTGTCTACCTACCTTGAGGGGAAGCATGGCTCACGATCGATGTTAATGAGGTTTAGAATCTGGCAGGAAATTTATCTATTAGGACATTTTACTTTAGAACTAAATTAAAATAAAAATTCTCACTAATATTATGAAGAGGAAAGATTTGTTTGTTCGTTTGTAACGAATAGGCTCCGAAATTACAGAACCGATTTCAATAATTCTTTCACCTATAAGAAACTACGATATTTAGGAGTAACATAGGTTATATATCTTCACGCTACCATCCAAGGTCGTGGAGCGATAATCATAAAACTCAATAGATCCGGTAGATTTCTATACATTGACGCTAATATCGCTAACTATTTCCGTTGTCATGACAGCAAAGAGAAGTAGTATAGAGAGGTAAGAAGTGAATCGAGTGGAGTCGTGCAACGCGATAATAGACTTCCAGGCGTGCGGCGACGCGGGCAACAGCTAGTTAATAATAAAGCAAAAGACCCCGTTTGTTCATCGAAAGTAGTCAATTCCTTCATAGAAACTCTCCTTATATGTATTTGTACATTATATACCTACTTAGATATAGGTACGAATAGAAAAGATAGGATGGAAAGGTTAGTTATGTTTTTCTTTGTTTGCTGGCCAGGTGGGCGAATTATCTTATTCCACTTTGTAAACATTCACAATGATGAACAATATGATTGGTATCTTCAACGGCTGTTTACAAGGCCTAGAACAAAAAGGTTTCCTCAAATTATCGGAAGATGTCAGCCTCTTTGGGGAATGACAACAAAATAAATTCTTAATCAGGTATATATCGAGTTTCACAGTAGGTACCATCTGTATTAGTTGAAACAGGCATAATATTTTATTCAAGACAAATAGATGAATACACACTTCCTTATGAGTTTCTTGCCGGAGTCTTCTCAGGTCGGGGCCACGTTTCGAACCGGTGTGGTTTGTTGATATTGACGTTTTGTAAGTGCCGTTTACTGGTCTATACAGAATAAATGATTTCTGATTATTTTGATATGCGATACACTTCCATATTCCAAAGCTTTTGATAAAAAATCTGTATCTGTATTTCTGTATTTTTAAGTATTTCTGTATTTTTAAGGATTTCTGTATTTTTAAATATCAAGATTCTTAAAAATATATGACGATACAGAATTTTTATCAAAAACTTTTTGATGGGGTTCATTGTGGGTGTTGGCTCAAATATCAATGTCATGATTCCACACAGATTGTCAAGAAAAGGGTGTCTCCAAGATCTAGCGTTGACAGAACTACTAAAGTTGCGGGACGCTTTGATGACCGTTTCTACATGACTGGTGTTGTTCGTTTATCTTCTTTGTCTAAGAGTTCGGTTTCCAAAATTAAGAGCACCAAAAAAAAAGAAAACAAGCAAAACTAGTCGTGTTAAAACGGCCATCATGGCGTGGCGCAACTATAGTAATAAGTATTATTCCTAATTTATATAGGCAAGTATGAATAAATGGAATGAAGCTTCATTATTCAGTTATTTCTTTACATTTTTTCCAAAATTATTTTCGTAATTTTTTTATATTAATTAGATGGACAGACAAGCATACAAGTGTTTTGTACGCTGTATGTAAGTTATGGAAAGTGGATACCGTGGCCTATAGAAGCGACCCTGAAGATACCTTCTATTGCCCTTCAAATTTATTATGTCGCTTGGGAAGTGAAACAATGTGGGTTCTTCAAGAAGTTATTACGACAAGTGACATTGTGTTTAGAAATTCATAGCATCTAAGCCCTCTGGGGGTACAACATAACATATTCTATTATTATTAGGTCAAAATAAAGGCAACAATTCAATGGCTGACGTCAGCGTCCGCCATTTTTTTGATTGTTACAGTTTGTAGTTTAATTTTCAAAGTACTTACATAAACAATACCTCTATAACTAAGTGGTGAAAAGCCTTAGAAATAGAAATAGACTTTGATAAGGTTGTAAACACAATGCCTATTATTTAGAATTTATATTGTTTCATTTGTAAATATCACTATTATTATTCTTCTAGTTTCTAAACGAACACTAAATTATAAAACAATTGGATACTACCCTAGTACCTACCGTTCCCACGACGTCATAAACCCATTTCAATACAAAATTATACAAGTTCGAACCACCAAAGTACTATAACGCGCACCGAAAACATATTATTTTTAACATTATGCAATCGACAGATTCACATCTAAATGCAAATCAACATAAATCTCTATATTATCATGTCGCTACCCTGAGCGAAACTCACGAGACACCGCGAGCGGCCCGAGCGATGCCGACTCCGAGCGAACGAGCGAAGTCGGACGAACCCGCTTAGCATTTGTATGGCAAGCAGTTTGCCAACGAATCTCTAACAAACGATTGGTATAGCCGACACGCGGCGAGAATGTGCGACCCTTCAGCGGGGCCCAGTCGTACAAATATCCTATTTGGACAAAGTGTTTTTTATGAGTGTTTATTTGATGTGGTGTTTATTTGCCTTTGAAAGGTGGATAAGGGACGGTTGATCGTGGAAAGCCTGTAAGGGTTTTGTGAGGCTGGTAGAAATAAGTCAATGTTTTACAATTGGGAATCCAAAATGTCTTGTTATATTTTTCGTTGTTGTGATAGACGAAATTGAGAAAATCAAAATGTGTAGGTGGTGTAGCGATAGCGAGTAGGCAACTTTACATCGTGTGCACGAGGTTTTCAGTTTGATGCATTGGATCGAGTGATGTATGTATTGAGTTTTTGTTATAAGAAAAATCTAAATGTTGAAGTTCATATAGTTCACAAAGTTAGATTTTTTAAGATTAACAATAGTAAGCCAGATTAGGAGGGCTTGTAAAGATGACACCGCTGCTTCAGCTTGAAAAAACGTCTCACTCTGTTCAGGGCTCCGACTTTACGCGATGCTATCTTGATGGTGCTTTTAATATAGTTTTTGTTGTTTAGTTTATTTGGGCAAGCTCACTATATGCGAATACGGTGTCCCTGCAGGAAGCTAGCAACCCAGTTGCACAGTGTAGGACGCATACCGAAGACTGGTAGCTTGGAAAGAAGCGTTTTGTGTCAGACTCTATCAAAAGATTTGGCGATGTGAAAACTAATTGCCAGTGACTCACCATGCTCGTCCATAGCCTCATCACAAAGGTTTTTCGGCAAAACAATGTGGCACTCTATTCGGTCGTAGGACTTACGACATAGGTGCATGGGCACTGCGGCTGATGCAGGCAGCTGCATAATGAGTGTTAACGAGAGCCATTGTGGCTACCGTTCATTCAGTGGACACCTTCTCCTCACTTTGTTCGGGCTAAACGCAACTTTATTAAGGAACCATCTCCATATATTTATACACTAGATTTTACTCGCAACCTTAACGTTGGTTTACCCATTTATGTATAAAAAATGGGTGCTACGATAGAACCAACAACACGTCGGCATATCCGATTTCCCGGCGACACAAGCTAATGTGCGAAACACCGTGCGGTTTTACTCGATTCCAGTCGGAAATATTCACGATCCATCATGCTTCAGTGACGTATCTGCAAGCAAAAAAGGGTGCAACAAGCAACAAGTTTTAATCTTTCTGTAAAATTAGTAAATGACGTTGAATCTAGATGTCAGAGTAACATCACAGGTGTGCACTCTCATAGTAGAAGCTTATTAATGATACGCGATCTACTGGAATAGTGATGTTCAAATAATAGTGGCATAGTGGGGTATTTTATGAGTCTATACTATTGTATCAGTGAGATCATCACCATTCTCTGAGCCTATTCCCAATGCAGTCGGTGTCAGCTTTTTAGTCTAACTAAAATGCGGTCGAACTTCGATATGTTTCGTGAAGTGAGTGCTATCGATATCGAAGTCCTGTAGCTGGTTAAGCATTCTTGTCAAAGTAACATTTATAGATTAGGTATATGTTAGTACTTGTATACAAAATAAATTAGTATTTCCAATCCACAATCCATTCCAATTCATTCATCCATCTTGTAAAGTACAAGAAATTAGGTATATTTTTGAAGTTATATTTTGCTATTATTTTGTACCAGGAAAATTAATAAAACAGAGTGCCTGTCTTATAATCATCAACGTTACTAAAGCTGAGTAAAAGGGAAAAATGTGAATAATCACATTTTGCGTAAATTCTGTCTATTTATATCTACTAGATTTTTATAATCCTGCTACTTATTTATAACAGAAATGTGTAAGTATGTAATTTTGTTTGTAACCGTGTTTGTAACTTTATCACACAAATAGAATTGGACATAGTTTTGACTAAAAATGGACACTAGGAGGACTAGCCATCATATGGACAATTAATATAATTTTATTTCAAAAATAGGTTTTTGTTAATAAATAGCCATTGTTATTCGCCGCAGTACCTACTCATTACTTAATATACATAAATGATATGTATGTACAGGTACAGTAAAAATTATAGGAGTTATCTTTGGATCCCTGAGAGTTCTAAAACTAATGATTTTAAAAGTAGGTATAGCACGCCTTAAAATCATTGTACATGATGCAAATAATATTTATTTTTGTATGAGCAAGTAAAACGTTTTTAATGATTGAATGTTTTTTTCCAGTCGCTGCAATAAACTACTGTGTGATGCTCATTTACATAAGTAGGTACTCCTAGACTCGTGCCATGTGAGAGTACCTACTGAAGTATAATACCCGTATTCATAAGTAACATTGCTATGAGGCTCCTCGGTGTCGAGGAATGTGAAGTGTTGGGCAATCTTATAGGTTGTGGAAGAATAAAATAACAACTGCTTTAGTAACGAGTAGATATTATTTATCAAAAAAATTCTTTTGTCGAATCGATGGCATTTTTGAGTTGCTATCGTGGCGTAGTAATTTGTTTCACGGCAGCGCTACTCAGGGAGAGGGCCCAAGCATAGGTTTCGCTCTTCGGGAAGGCTTACTACGTCCTTTATCGATATGTGGTGATAACAATCACCAATCAGTCCAGTGTATTTACCATGTTTAATTTAAAGTATTAGTTGCTGCATTAATTGAGATTCAAACCCTACTGGCTGAATGCGTTTATAATTCAAATACTTTTTATTCTTAGTAAGAATATTTGCAACAGTCATCATCATTTCAGCCACAAGACGTCCACTGCTGAACATAGGCCTCCCCCATCGACCTCCAATCCGACCGGTTGGAGGCGGTCTGCATCCAATGGGTACCCGCGACTTTGACTATGTCGTCCGCCCATCTCGCAGGAGGCCGTCCCACGCTTCGTCTACCGGTACGCGGTCTCCATTCAAGAACCTTTTGGCTCCAACGGCCATCTGTTCTTCTTGCTACGTGCCCCGCCCATTGCCACTTCAGCTTGCTAACCCTGTAGGCTATGTCGACCACTTTCGTTCGTCTGCGGATCTCCTCAATTCTAATTCGATCTAGCAGAGAGATTCCGAGCATAGCCCTTTCCATAGCTCGCTGTGCGACCTTGAGCTTTCTTATGAGGCCCATAGTGAGGGTCCACGTCTCGGCGCCATAGGTCATCACTGGCAACACGCACTGATTAAAGACTTTTGTCTTTAAGCACTGAGGTATTTTGGACGAGAAGACGCTGTGTAACTTCCCGAACGCTGCCCAGCCGAGTTGGATTCGACGATTGACCTCCGCCTCGAAGTTTGATCCGTCTAATCGGACCATCTGTCCAAGGTAGACGTACTTGTCTACAACTTCGAGGGTCGAGCCTTCAACTGACACTGGGGAGGGCCTTAGAATATGAGCATTCGCCATAACCTGGGTCTTGTCCATATTCATCTTGAGGCCCACCTGTTGAGAGACTCGGTTGAGGTCGTCGAGCATTGTGTTTAGATCCTCCAGCGATTCTGCCATGAGCACGATATCGTCGGCAAAGCGAAGGTGAGTGATGTATTCGCCATTAACATTAATGCCGAGACCTTTCCATTCCAGTAGCTTAAAGGCATCCTCCATTGCATTGGTGAAGAGCTTCGGAGATATTACATCTCCTTGTCTCACTCCCCTCTGCAACAGTATCGCCGCTGTGCTCTGATCTTGTACTCGGACTGACATGGTGGCGTTTTTATACAAACACTTCAGCACTTCGATGTACCGGTAGTCTATATGACACCGCTGGAGAGATTGTAGCACTGCCCATGTCTCGATCGAATCAAAGGCTTTCTCGTAGTCCACAAACGCTAAACATAGTGGCAAGTTATACTCCTGAGTCTTCTGTATGACTTGCCGCAGCGTATGAATGTGGTCTACGGTACTATAACCTTTTCGGAAACCGGCTTGTTCGGGCGGCTGGAAGTCATCAAACCTGCGTTCGAGACGATTCGTGATAACCCTCGAAAACAGCTTATAAACATGGCTCAGAAGCGAGATGGGTCTGTAGTTCTTAAGAGAGGCTTTGTCACCTTTCTTGAAGAACAAGACCACCACGCTTCTGTTCCATGCTTCCGGCGTAGTACCTTCGAATAAGACGGAGTTGAAGAGCTTCTGAAGGACTTTAAGTATCGGTGTTCCACCCGCTTTCAGAAGTTCCGAAGTGATTCCGTCTTCTCCTGGTGCCTTGTTATTTTTAAGCTGCTTGAGGGCCACCCTAATCTCGTACAGGCTGATGTCCGGGATATCCTCGGTGTAGTGTCGGGTTAGCTTGGCTCTTGGATCTTTAACCATATCAGTAGCAGGCTTAGTGACTGAGGTATAAAGCTGTCCATAAAACCCCTCGATCTCCCCCAAAACATCTGCCTTAGTCGACGCGACGCTGCCGTCCTTCCTCTTCAGCTTTATCAACTGGCTCTGCCCAATAGACAAGTCTCTTGCGAACACTTTGGAGCCTTTATTTCGCTCAATCGTTTCTTTAATACATTGAGTATTAAAGGCACGGATGTCGTGTCGCAAAGACTGCTGGATACGTCTATTGAGCTGCCGATGTGCTTCAGCGTCATTGGTAGACTGCAGCCTCATAGAGCGTCGTTCGGCCATGAGTTTGAGGGTGCGATCGGTGAGCTTCTGTGGTCTATCTCTTCGACGGGGCCTGAAGAATTTGGAACCCACTGAATGAACAGCTTCAACCAACCTGTTATTTATCTCGTCCACTGTACTGCATTCTTCTAGGCAAGAGAAGCGATTCGAAAGTTCGAGTTGAAAGCTCTCGGAGTACTGTATATGGGAAGCTCTAGGTCGGAGCGTAGACCTCATCAGACGGGATCTCTCCAGCTTAACATTAATATTCAATGTGCCTCTAACCATTCGGTGATCACTTCCGGTTTTCACCCTATGGATCACTGAGACATCATTGAATATCCGTCTATGCGTCGTCATGATGAAGTCGATCTCATTTTTGGTACGACCACCGGGGCCCATCCAGGTCCATTTCCTGTGGGGCGGCTTCTTGAAGAAAGAGTTCATCATAAAGAGTCGCTCTTTCTCAAGAAAGTCGGCCAGCCTCCAACCCCTTCGGTTACGCCTCCCATACCCATATTGCCCCACTCTCAACTCGTTATCACCTCTCGTACCCAGTTTTGCGTTGAAGTCCCCCATAACAATAGTGAAGTGTGATTTAGAGGCATGTATGGCTCTACTAATGTCCTCATACATAGCCTCCACTTCATCATCTGGTCGTGTCGAGGTCGGTGCGTAAACCTGTATGACCTTCAGCAAGTATCTCTTGGACACTCTGAGTACCAGGTACGCGACCCTGTTCGACACACTCGTGATGGATATGATGTTGTTTATGAGGGACCTATGGACGATGAACCCGACACCGCCTTGCGACTTCTCGTCGCCCTCCCGGTAGTAGAGCAGGTTGCCAGACTTCAGGGTTATTGTGTCCTCTCCCTCTCTTCGGACTTCGCATAACCCAACGATGTCCCAGCGCAACCTGCTCAATTCTTCTTCCAGCTCTGCTAGCTTCTCGTCTGTCCTCATTGTGCAGATGTTGTGTGTCACCAGTGACAACCTACGTTTGCATCGGTTGTCCATTGTGCATGCTTTGGTCGTCTGACGGAGGGATCCCGCCCGGTGATTCTTAGCACCCCTGGCCCCAGCGCTCGACTGACGCCCGTCAGGCGCGTCAGTGTTGCGACTGGAGCCCCCGGGCACTTGGGGCCGTTTGGTGCACACCAACATCTTGGGGGGTTTTCGGACCGTATACCCGCCACGCTGGTCCAGTGCGGGTTGGCGGGTAGCCAGAGCCTCGTTCGTTGGTCGGCAGAGGGCACCACGGGCAGGTGAGGTTGGCTTGGGTCCCCAAGGTGGTGGAAGGGACCCCTTACCCTCCTATTTGCAACAGGAATAACTAATATTCCCTCTAACCCCTCCTCCAGCTAAATCCTTAGTGTTAGGAGTAAGTTCACGTCAGTAGCGTAATGGTCAGGATTCGAAACCGGGACCTCTCACTCGTAAGAATGATTTCTTAACCACTAAGTTAAGGACGCTTGGCGAATTAAAGTACCCTTGCTAAAATAGTGCACTGTAATCTCAAGTCCTTCGTTATAACTATGATGCTACTAAAAGGATGACTCTGAAAATGAACACGGCAAGTAAATACGTTTTCTAAAATAGCGCTGGTACTGCATTTAAAACATTACTCTTAGTTAAAACAAGCACGAGACATTCTTTTATGAAATAAAATACACATTCATGTACCCCACATTCTTTTAAGTAAGTAAATATACATGTATTAAAAAAATCATATCCACCCCGGTTTTACCCGCGGCTTTCTTCGAAACCGTCGCAATTCGTTAGATTTCAAATATCGTTTGGGACACGTCGGATTCGTTAACATTTAGGTATTGTTACTGCTCCTCTCCCTTATAGTCCTAGTGTGATGCTATATGGTATATAACCTTCCTCGATAAACCGACAACTCAAGAACAAAATAGACCAAAAAAAATAAAGAAAAGCTCGCTGAGTTTCTAGCTGGAGTCATAACATATTTTTTTATTTTAATGTTTTACGGTATATACAGAATAAATGATTTTTGATTTTGAATTTAAAAAATATTTTCTCAATTGGAACCAGTACTTCCGGAGATTAGGGCGTTAAAACAATCAAACAACTAACTCTCCAGTCTTCTATTATTAATGATAATAGATTTAAAATTAGCCCACAGTATAAGTACCTAGCAGCCCTTAAAAATGGACACTGAAATCACAAAGTAAGTGGATGTTAAAGTCGCCTTGTCAATTCTGTTGTTTAAACAACAATTACTGGGTGAGCCCCATTTGTTCTGGGAAGTGGCCATTGCGAGGCCACTGTTCAAGATTAATTTGTGTTTGTTTAGGATATTGATTGGAGTGATATTGAACGTTTTATTTGACATTGTTTACGGGTCGTGTCGACTCACTCGCATTTGGGGAACAAATTCTGACCGCCTTCTATTTACGGGCTATGGGTAATTAACAGTATATTATTGAAGGGGCAACGACCTAAACGATTACAGGAAAAGAGCCCTGTAGAAGAGAAAGAGACAGTCTATAGAAATGGTGGTAAAATAAGGCAAATAGAAGGCGTGATGTGGAATACAAGTAGAGTGGCCCTAAAATTTGAAGTTTAGAGGAGGATCGACAAACTAATCTGCAAATTAGGGAAACAGATTGTACAGATGTATTTAAATTATTATGGTCATATTATTAAAGTTAGTGCTGTGATACGTAACAAAAACTGGTGAGAGAAGCTGAATTTCAGACTGCATCTCCTGTCCCAATTGATCAGTCCGGTTGGGGAAGTACCTCCACTCTACAGAGTACCGCGGTTAACGATAACCTTGTGTTGTGTTTTCGGCAAAGAGTAGGATAGAGCTCACTTAAGAGTTTGTGCTGTCAGTAAGAATTTCATTTGGTCTCCTGTGCTGGTGGTACAGAAGTTTTCTCAACTACCTATATGATGTCTGTTTGTGATATACTTGTTTTAGTTTCATGACCGAAATAAAAGCTTTCAGAAGGCGACAGAGTTGTTTCAGAATTATATATTATAATATATGTTATAGTGTTGTAAGACTGTGTCTAATATATTTTAAGACTAACAAGTAAGCCTTCCCAAAGAGCGAAACCTATGCTCGGGCTCTCTCCATGAGCAGCGGCGCAGCTGCCGTGAAACAAATGACGACTCGATAACTAACTAACTAACAATAAACAAATTCAATGAAAACAGTAATAGTAAATCTTCATAAAATATACATCACACTGTTAATTAATTTGGAGCTCAAACTATTAATTATTAAGAACCTAAACATAATAAATAATGACTGAGATTAATATTCATACTTTGAATTAAGAGATTAAAATATTATTACAGGATAATTATTCTTTTGAATGTTTTATTAACATAATTCATTTTTTTAATTAAAAATTAATGTACCTTTATAAAGATTTTCCTAAGATACCAGGTATTTTGGACCGAATCAGTTCTCACTAGCACATGTTAGTTAGCGCATCTACCAGCTGGCTTAGTGGTTTCTTGTAGTTTTTGTGGCAAAAGGTTTTCAATTTGCTATTTTAATTGAAATTACTTTGAGTATTTCCCATTCTTTCTTCAAGAAGTACTCAAAACTATCAGTTTTTGTAATATTCCGAACTTTACACGAATAAAATTATTTATACCACTTAGGTGGCAGACTAGCACAAAGCCCACTTGATGTAAAGTGGGCATCGTGGGCTATAGACGTTTGCAACACTAGAAGCGCCACATTTGTTCTGCTGACCCCGTTGAAACCTTCTAATAATCGAATATTCCATAATGTATTGAAATAAAAACACTTCTAACAGATTACATATTTGGTTTTTATTAATTTTAGCCCAACTTTTCGGCTACCTTTCAGGAGTCATGTTCACGGGGGGACTCCGCAACCATGATTGCCATGAAAAAGGTTTAATTTCAATATCAATTTTTACTCTGGTAAGTAAACTTTAATCCTGCCAAAAACCTTATCCAATCATGTTGTACGAGTTCCAGGAAGGCGGTTTATTCCCACTCTATGAACACTACGAGCAGCGTTTAAATATTCAACTTCTGCAGCACGGGCCAGTGAAGATACGAGGCAACTTAAACCAATAGATTTAGACCGAAGGAAACACAGAACTTTTAAAAATGATTGCATTTTTAACCGACTTCCAAAAAGGAGAAGGTTCGCAATTCGATTGGTATTTTTTAATGTACACCGATTACTCGGAGATTTATAATTCGATTGACGTTCCTTTTTTCAGGTCGATGCAAAATAGTTGCTCCGTTTTTTGGTCTCGTAAAACTTTTATACAGTTTGGACCAGTAGTTTTAATCTCTTCGATCACTTTTACTCTACTTTTATTTTTAAGTGAAGATTAGACACTATAGGTATAGCCCTGCCTTTACGACTAAGTTAATGTATGTTTTCCTAAAGTTCCTTTCCGATTTCTGGATAAATTGCGACCAGCCAAAGAACCACCCAGATTCACGGAAATTTTGGGGCATTATGAATTCTTTAAAGCGATTCAAATTTGAAAAAGTAATGTCTAGACGACAAGTTTCAGAACGCTTTATCTGTAATAGACTGGTCGAGGGTTCAAATCCAATCTTGACATTCACTTTTTCTAATTGATAACCATAAACATTGTTTCGTTGACGGAGGTATCTTCCGTCCTAGGCGATAATAAAGATTATTCAACGCGAAAACAAACTGCCTGTCATTGGCATCAGATAACCATTCAACGTGACAAACAGACAATCACAACTTTTCCTCTCTATAATAGAATGATAAGATCAAAATACAAAGCGTTTGGTATCACAATACAAATCATTTTAAACAAAAGTTAGCAAAGGGCGTTTCGACACTGTGCTATCGCAGGTTCGCATCAACTGGAGCGATAATTAGTGACCGCATGGTGCCGCGCGAGATCGCACGATATCGCACGAGATCGCCCGATAGTGAGCGACTGATTGGCGATGCGCACGCAATGATGCTTGCCTTAACTACGGATTTCTGTAGGTTAATCATATTGCGCTTAGATTGTAGAATTGCTAGGCAATTTATCTAGAATAATGTATATGAAGCCTTTAGGTAAGACTATATCTGCTGTTTCCATTAAGTCGTCTTTCCACGGCACGTGATTTTTGACGGACGCAGATCAGTTCTCATTGAAGCACCGTAGAAATAGTGATATTTGTGGTAATATATACCACCTGTAACGGTACGACAGCGTGAAATAATCTTCCTGCCGTAGTTTACCCAAATGACCACAATATTCAAGTTTTCAAGAAGTGTTGCAGACAGATTCGGCAGATCGAGATTGTCCTGGATGTTGCCTCTGCTGTACCCGTGGGCTCCGCGGTAACTTTCTGATCTCATCTGAAGGGTGATGTAAAAGGCGGCTAGCGGAAAAAGTTCGCAGATCACTGTGAGACAACGGAAACTCGAAATAAAACCGTCTACCAACCCGTCTGGCCTGCGTGAAAATAGTAGGCCAAAGCCTTCCAACATTTTGAGAGGCCTATTTCCAGCAGTCAGGATACACATACATAGGACAGAAACGCTGCCTTACAGGTGGGCCTTCTTGTCCGTTGCCTATACTAAAAATTGCTATAAAGAACGCACTGTGAAAATAATTAATATTAAAAGTGTAGGAGTTCGAATTCTGAGCGCCAAGGCTCTAGCACCTATTTTGGTACCAAGATGAAAAAGAATATATAAGGTTTCCTACAGTATTACAATGAAGACATAAATTGTTATACTTTATGTAAAACATTTTATCTTTTATATATCTGGCACACCAGATATTTAGTCCACCACAAAATAGTGTGGACTATATTGAGCTCATAAGTTAAACACCGTCTTACTACATCTCAAGTCGGGGTAAACTCCCAGAGTTTATTTCACAGCCGGCGTGCGGTTAGTATGTTAATAAGGGTTCACTTGCAAATATTGTGAGAATGCAGCGGCTACATCGGCACATTTAAAAATACAAATACAATCTGGCACGGGTATATATATGCACGGAACATTTACTGAGAAGATATTTATGGGAATTAAGTTACTGTGCGCGATTACACACATAGTGGAAGACTAATTCCATTACTTTTGGAATCTAATCGCGTAATAAAAGGCATGTGTGCTATTCCATATATTTATGCCAAACTTCATTTATTATCAACTCTTTCAAAAATACTATATGAATAATGAGACTGCTGAAAGTCTTTGATATCTTCTATATCTCTTACTCTAACTTACCACTACTATTGCGACTCTTTTCATTAATTTTAACTGTAGTAATTGCACAGAGTTCTAAGTTTCTTGCCGGAGTCTTCTCTTTGTTTTGAACAAGTGATCCATTTGCTCACTAATTTTTAAAATATTGTTTATATTGACGTTTTATAAGTGTCGTTTAAAATAGAATCAAAATTCAAAATCAATATTTTATTTAGTCTACCTATATAAAATATTGATTTTGAATTTTGATTCTATTTTAAATTTTATTCTCTCAGTTATCATCAAGATTGAAGGCGCAATATGCTGCACTTTGTACCTACCTATGGTTTGATAAAGTTTCAGATGCCTGACGTTTTAATTCTCTGAAAATATATTAGGGGAAAGACATCAACACACCACTCACCCATTGGTTTACAATTCCACAACAGAAATAGCAAAAATCACTAATTTCTTTTTTGTCTTTTGACTTTATTGTCCTCTTCTCTTTTCCTTTAAAAATAATATTAATACCATTAACAGACCACGGTAACCGTTTCTCACCTTTATACAGATGTAATGGCGTAATATAATTTGTTTGATAATATGGTACGGTGGATATCCATGCCTTATGAGGGACTTCATTACTGCAAGTATGCAATTCAATTTAACGCTTCGAAATTTCTCCAGTTGCTGTAATGTGGCTATAGTTAGTGCTAAGCAATTTTGTTCATACCTTGCTGTGAGTGGAATAGTTGGTGACTCGTATTGTTTGTTTCTATGCATGCCTGCTCAAGGTGCATATCAGATAATTACAATAGAAAATTAAATAAATGTCGAAATACGATTATGTGAATAAGAGAACAATTAAGGCAAGAATTACATTTAATATCTGCTATTGGAGAAGAAGCGGCATTTTCTCCAAGATGATAATTGTGAAGTTCCTGATAAATATTTCCTTAAGACTAAATGTGGATGAATTTTATATTCTTTTAGTATTTTTTATCAACAGTAATGAGTTGAATAGTTAAGATACAACCACACATTTTACAATCATTGGGCAATTCTGGAATCAATAATGCTATGAGTAAATCCACGTATTTAATTCCAGTACAGAATTTCCTCTCATGGTTGGGTCAAGTTAGACAGTAGTCACTACCATAGAAATTATATAAATGAAGCAAGAATATCTACTCCTTACGTTGATTATTAACTAGCAATCAGATCTGCATACTTTTTATATAAAAGTACCTGCTCTAGAAATACAAAAGAAACCTATTTCACGTTGAACTAAAACAATTACCTAAGTTTGGTGACCCCTGCCTGGACGACGAACTAAAAGATGTACTTTAACAATGCATGTCTGCAGTACAAGCCCAAATAATGCGATCTCAATTCAATTGCAATCTCTTCAGTACTTTAATAGTTGATGGTTCAATAAGCTCTAACATTTATAAATATAAAATGAACAATTGGTTTAATCCTATTATTTCAATAATAATATTCAATAAGGTATTATTGGCATCAAATTGTGATATTCAATTTCAATGCTCGGGTTTAAATATAGTAATTGTCAATTCCACACTGGATTCACATAAATAATACTGATCCCAGCAGTTATTTTTGGGAGTATCTAATAATGTTTTGACTATGAATAAAAGAATGTAGGAGGCTTTAGGAGCAGAAATCGGTTCAAAAAAAGATGGATGGATTGTGTGAAAGAAGACATGGCAAAGAGAAAATGATTTCTGACAGGAATGTGTAGAGTATGACATATTGAGTCGACCGCAGTAAATTGGGAGATTATTGGAATGTAATATAGGTAATATTAATATTTTCTAGTGTATGAGGCCTCCCCAAGGTCTTCGAGGTTCTTTCGGTTCAGTGAGTCTTTCCTCTGCCGCACCATTATGTCTTGGAATTCTTTACACGCGCTTGTGTTTCCTTCTGCCTACAGCCCCGGGTCCTCAAGTGCGAGGCCGTCAAGCTGAGCGTCACCACTGTACGTATTTGCAATGGTAAATGAATAAATGCTCTCTCATGGGAGTTTGCCTTCAGCTTAACATCCGGCGCGGTGAAGTCAAATTGACGTACCATAAAAAATAACGATGACTTCTACATAAATACAAAACAATGTACTCCACTCAGCTTCCCGGCTTTTGTGAGCCAATATCCCCAACATAAAGGTTTTGAACATGAACGAAATGCTGGAGCTCGGTAAGGAACTCATGTTGTTTATGAATATTATGAATTCTTGTCGTGTTTCCCGCGAAAAATAGCCGTGACTCGCCGTCAGGTGGCTCTGTCAACTTGCAGTACATTGTCCCACTTTACTTTAGACTTGTATTTCGTTTTTTATTAAAATTGTTGCACAGTTTCGCTGTTTATTTCGCTGCTGGAAATAATTGATATACATTTGTTATATAAAACTTGTTGTAGAATTTATTGAGCCCCTGTTTTGTGCCTTGAAACTACCTAACTACAATAAATTCTTGGATACGAAGTGAAGTTCCAGCTACTTCTTTTCGAGTAAGCTAAAGAGCTTACTCGATACCAGACTGTATCACTCTTGAGACAGTCTGGTATTTTGTGTTCAATATTGTATTTCTGATTCTCGATTCTCGATGTTCGCCGGTAATATGTACAGTGAAACCTGGTTAAGTAAGACCACTTCAAGAGGTCACTTATAGAGGTATTCCACTAACCCAGTGTCCCAGATATCTGGGTATAGATAAATATCTGTCTTATTTACAGATGATTCCATTGAAAGAGGTCAGAATACAGGTTGTTTCAGCTATAGAGATGCAATTATTGAATAAAATAATGTATAATGTAAACATTAACTTTTACAAGGTTCTAATTTTTTTTGGGAATAAAAAACGATAATAATAAAAACAAAAGGTGTACTAGTATTTAATAAATATGTAATATAAAAAGTGTGCCAAAAGTGCCAATCTATCAAATTATAAAAATCTTTCATTTTTCAGAAGTATTTCAATTCAGAATAAAATCACTTTGCAAAGTTTCTTGTGCTGAATTTTTTTTACTAAATTTAGTTCCATCCTATTGTGTCGTCAATATCACTTTCAGTATGTAATAAAATGATTTTATCTCAGAAGTTAATGCATATAAAAAACACTCATGCCTCAATTATAGCGGAGATGACAATAAAATCGAAAGAACGGATCCCAGATACAGAGGTTTGCTTCGTTCCACTAATTAGGACAACTGAAATACTTGTGTTGGTAAAGAATTTGAAGCTCAGATCAAAGAGACTGTAGACTAACTGGTAACATTAATATGCTGCAGCTTCGAGTCGAACATTTGTTTGCTTTAAAACCCAACAAATGACGGCCCTTTATTTAGAAAACAAAAACCAATCACCAAGAAACAAATTTTACAACAACCCAGTTCGTTATTTCGGTAGCATTACATAAAAAGCGATTCGGAACGATGCTTGCAGATATAAACGTATCAGTTACGAAAAGGAACAGCGGAATTATTCAGCTAAGTCGAAAAGTACAATACATACAAACAGCGAGCCGAGGGGTGCTAACGCAAAAAGGCGGTTTGATTTCAACCTGATAACGATAGGCGGGGTTGCCACCCCCACACCGCAACATTGAGACTGTTCTAACAACGCCACGTTTTGAAATACATTGTGCTATCTATTCATGCAATTAGATTGTTTTTAAGGACATCGGTAGTAAAGTGAGCAATGTACATCGAATCTAGTTGTGTGATAGATGACGTACTGCGTGTGATAGTAGATGTAAACCAGGAAAGGCGAAGGTAAACAGCACTGGTGTTGATTAATCATTGTGAAATAGTATCACGGCAGATAGCAATGTTGCCCAGATTTTTATGCTAATATAGCATATTTATAGTGTGATTCAACCATCATAAAAAATGAAGAATCTTTTATTTCAAAGGAACATTTTAATTGTGGTCGAATTATATAATATATAGTCCAATGACCAGCTAGACCCGAAAATATGAAATCTCTTATTTCCCCTCCTCCTATAATAGGTGACATTTCGATTATACTTAACTGACAATCACGCCTGTTTTTTAGTTTGGAACTTTCACACCTCGCCTGATGACAGGCTGAAGGCAAAGTTTCAGGGAAGACGGTCATCATTATAGATCCGTTCGGTGTTACAATGGTAACCCTCAGCTTGACGGCTCGGTAGAAGTAAAAAGCTTATAAAACTTTCACTATCCGGGAATCGACGTGTGACTGCATACACGGCCCTACGGTGGCGATACAATTGGGCATAACTTTTATTTTTGGTTTCAAAGCTTTTCGTAACTAACACGTATAATTAGCTGATAGCGTGTTAAGCCAATGGGCTACGGTTACGAAATGTCGGTTAATGTTTTTATAGATGTGTATTTGAAATAACTATTATAATTACCGTTTTTATTCCTTCACATTACGTTCAAGACGTTATATTTTAGTTTTTTACTAAAATGATCCCCTCGTTATTATGTAGTATCACCTATATTTAGCTAAATAGTTGTAATGCAGGTTTTCCGTGTATTGTGTCCATATTTGGGTCAGCTTGATTTATGCAGGTCTTTTTGTTATAGTATACACATATCAACTTGATATTTGCGGAAAAAAGGCAGCTTCTTATCCCTGAGCTTGACCGGATCCTGAATCACATTTCCCAATGGGGCTCTGAGAAACTGGTCGCGTTCAATACCAAGAAGACGCACGCATGTCCGTTTACAGCTAAGCTACTCTTCAGAGCACTCCACTGCTACCACAGAACAACCTCAAAGTCGTCAATTTGACTACACCTTGCCTGATGGAAAGCTGAAGGAAAAGCCTCAGGAAAGAAGGTCACTTACAGTGTTACAATGGTGGCGCTCAGCTTCTGAAGAAGCCGTCATACTGAGCGCCACCATTGTAACACTGTACATGTACAGCTACAGCAGTTAAATTGTACTATATAGAAGAAACAGAAGAAACATAAACATATATACACGGAACTCATGAATTGCAAATAAATAACTTTTATTCAATTATAGCGAGATTTATTCCTTGTTATTTTTGTATTTTTCCTGCCGTTTCCCCGAAGGACTCAATGACTGATAAAAGGAATCATAAATTAAGGAAAGTTTAAAATATACACAATTACCAAATCATGAAACAATTGTTATCCAGTAACTTTATAAATATGAAAATTGCTGAGATGATCGGATCTGAGTTTCAATCTATCGTACCTATGTTTCAAGCAATAGCTTGAGTTAACCGGAGCCACGAATATCAACTAGTTTGATTATAAAACTATTGTGCTAATTGTTTTGATAGCAGTTATATATTGTTTTGATCATGAGCTCGTCCACCGACGTAGCTACCCCGTACTATTCTCAAAAGACACCCAAAAAAAACCGTAGATCTGAGCGTATAGAACATAATTTGGATACAAAGTATACTCCGAGGTATACTATGTACACCGCTCTTCAAAAATAGAAGTTCCCTCAGGGTACGACCGGATATTAGCACAGCAGCCGACCAACGGAAGTGTGTACAAGTTTCTATTAGTTAAGTAGCGCGGTTGCTGGGCGGCAAAGTAATGGACGTCCTAATGCTTTGGTAAAGGAGGGGGGGAGGGGGGGGGTTAATGGTGACTTAATGCCTGAGGAGTATTTTTGAATGATCTATAAACTGTCTTTATGATACACATACATACATAATATTGATGCCGGAAATCCCCGAAGGAGTAGATTGAGGCGTATTGTTACACAATAATCAATACATTTATTGGGTATAATAATGTGAAACAGTACAGATCTTACAGTTAACATATTATACAGGGTGGTGGGCAGAGCATAATGTTTGGAGAGAGGAAGAGTTGTACACCGCAGCAGGGATACCTATCTACCTATCATCATATTCTATGGACCACTATCATAGAATATGATGATTATGATGATTAACCATTCTCAGCGGTATGCTGAGATTACAAAAACTGTCATTTAATTTCCGACTTCTGAAATACAGACTTAAAGTTCAAAATTATATGAAAAAGAGTCCATTACCTACTTTCAAGCATTCTACACGATGTCATTTAATTAGAAAAATCTAAAATACAGTGCCAGTTTTTGTATCTCAGTGGTTTGACAATAATTGACAATTGGTGGAATCGGGCTCCTGGTTGTTATTTGTCACTATTAACACTCACATTTCATCAATTATGATTTTCTGTCTGACGTAATAGGGTCATTACCGTGAGATGGTTTTTATTATATAAAATTGATAGCGTGATTTTGATTGTGCATTCTACTTGATGCGAACACGGCATACAATGTAAGGCTATGTTTAGAACACCAGAGATATACATTTTTAATATTTCGCTATATAAATGCTACTTAAGTCATTCAAAGTTATAAATCAAAAACAAAACAAAATGAGGTAAAAAGTTTAGTCGGGTTGTTTATAATGGAGTGTGTGTATACTTTCTGAAAAAAAACTTAACAGCCCTATCCCTAAGTCGACACCCACGGGAAGAGACGGGTGGCCCTTATTCTACTCTACTGGGAACCAGTTCAGTAAGTAATGACAATATAAGGGTATTAAAACGTCCGACTAGTTCAAAGGGTCTGTTGAACGCTCGAATACAGGTGGAGCCACATTTAAATGCTTTTAGTTAATATACAGGGTGTTAGGGAAACGCTTCTAAAGCCGAAGGCACTTAGTATACTACATATTGGCATACAAAATTTACGATTTTTTTTTTCACTTTTGTGTTATTTTTTATGCGGCTTAACCAGCAATATTCACTATCCAACGTGTCAGTAAAACTAAAATGAAACAATAATTTCTTAAACACATTAATTTACAGTATTGAATACATGAGACAGGCTTCCTTTCCGGGGTTGGGAGATAAGACAGCACTCACTCCTATATTAGGCATAATATTCGTAAATAGGCATATTTGCCAGGTTCAGATTTTACAACAAAATAGCGAGTACTCCATTATACTGATAATTAAAGCCATTTAGTCGACTGTTCCTTCGTTGTACAATATTTGCTTCTGCTCCCTAATTAATACTTCTTCTGAGAGAACTAGCAGATTAATTAAAATAAGGAAAGTAAGATATTGTACGTTTTTTCTCTTTAAGGAAAATGGAAAAAAGCATTTGCAATATTTAATTGAAGAATTGTGATGGAATTACGGAGCTTCTGATTCGACCGTGAACTAGATTAGATTATTACTAGATTTAGGCATATTTTGATTTACAACATCAATTAGAATACAAGTAATATCCGCTTTACACGTTATCCAATACAATGCCGAGCGCGTTTTTTTAAAACCACTTTACATGAAGTACCTTAGGCTCTTAGGTGGCAGACAAGCACGCGGCCCACCTGATGGAACCGTGGTTACTGTGGCCTATGGACGTTTGCAACACCAGAGGCATCATATTTGCGCTGCCGACCATATAGAGGAGAGGGGGAAAGGGGAAAAGGGTAGGAGAGAAGGTTAAGAGAGTCTCTGAGCTGTCAGTGCAGAAGACAGAGAAGGTTGTTTTTTGAACCACATTTTATAATAATACTTTAGATACATTTTGTAACAGTATTTTGATATAGAATAACAAAAATGAAATGTTTTTTACAATTGTCCTTTCTTCGTCGCAACATAAAACCTTTGTTAAAAAAACTTTATTTCCTCTTTATCACAATGTGTTTAACAATATAACTTTTATGTTATAACCATAAAGTTATTAGTAATAGGTACTTAGAGGCACAAAGCATGCGTTTACTACATTATTATCTCTACACAAAACCTAGGCGTGAGAAAGTGACAGACTAAATGAACAGAGAAACCTTTTTGTATAAAACTATCAACTAATCAGAAATAGCTGACTGTCTTAAAATACATTAAAATACATTTATAACCCCATTTATTGTAGCGCCCCAATTCCTGAACACACCGCTCACCATCTCCTCGAGTATCGGGATCCTTGGTGTCGATATCTCCAGCGATGTCCAGTTCCGCAGTCACTTGGAGGACAAGGTTAGGCTGGCATCAAAGAAACTAGGAGTGCTCAACAGGGCGAAGCAGTACTTCACTGCGGAGCAAAGACTCCTTCTTTATAAGGCACAGATTCGGCCCCACATGGAGTACTGCTGTCACCTCTTCGCCGGGGCGCCTGCATGCCAGCTTGACCCCTTTGACTCGGTACAACGGCGGGCGCTGAGGATCGTCGACAATCCCATACTCTCAGGCGATGTGAAACCACTGAACATCAGGAGGGACTTCGCCTCACTGTGTGTGTTCTACCGCCTGTATAGTGGCCTGTGTTCAGAGAATTGTTTGACATGATGCCCACACCTACTTTCTATCATCGCACCGCTCGCCATAGAGAGGGAATTCATCCTCACACACTACGACCGGAAACGGTGCGCACTGTGCGGTATGAAAGGAGTTTCATCCCGCGCACGCTCAAGCTGTGGAATGAGCTCCCTGCCGTGGTTTTCCCAGGCGACTACAATATGGGGTTCTTCAAGAAGGGCATAAGAAGGTTTCTACAGGGTAGGCAGCACGTGTGTGACGCCTCTGGTGTTGCAAACGTCCATAGGCCATGGTGACCGCTTACCATCAGGTGGGCCGTGCGCTTGTCTGCCACCTAAGTGGTATAAAAAAAAAATACATTTTCAAATAAAGCTATTCCTAGAGGAACAAAGTGTGCAAGTGATATACATATCTTTACAAAAAACCTAGATGTGAGAAAGTGACAGAGTATAATGTACCGTGAAGCGTTTTATACACCATTATCAACTTTGACAGAAAAAGAAATCGCGGTGACGTCAATGTCTCTACATTAAAAGTCGCAAGTCACTGCTATCGACATTATTTCAAAATCGATAACGTGGTAATGAGGAGATCGGTACCCTATTTACGTCAGTAATATAAACTCTATGAGGCGACTGTTGCTATTTTTACGCTAGTAATTATAACTTTATTTTATAACTCATAACATAAGTATCAGCTCCTACAATTTGTCAAAGCAAGCGCTCGTAAATCTGACTACCTACTTTAAGCATATGGGAGATTTAAAGTAGTCTAGACCTGACGCAGACTGCTTATGCATCTTTGTATGTTTATAACTAGCTGGTACCCGCGGTTTCGCATTTATATCGTATTTCCACTTCTACTCAACCAATCTCTAATGGTTAATTAGAATATAACCTGTCTATGGTGTAGTAATAAAGCGTTTGACTACGTTGGAAGTAGTGCATTCGATTTCCGCTCATTGTAACTTATTTGAATCGGTACCGCTGTAGCCGGTAGTGGTAAGATTAAGAGAGTCTCTGTGCTGTCAGTGCAGAACACAAAGGAGGGAAGAACTATCTTCCCACTGACAACACAAAACCTCTTCAGTGAGCTCTGGGTAACCTACTCACCGCCGGAAACACAACACAAGGTTTTATAATATCATTGAAAATGATCCTCAAACTCGAAGCACCAACAAACCAAACATTAATGAATGCAATCAGTCCACCTTGTAACGCAACACCACTTAAGACTTACATTTACCCACGAATCGCGTCAAATTGTATCAATTGACCAATCACCCGCTTTCTTGCCAATTAAAGTTACGCGGAGACCGAATCTGAAGTGGGGTAAGGGAGGCTAGCACCGCAAACTTAGCCCCGACTTGGCCGGAGTTACCCCAAACTTGTTCTGCTTTATCCGTCGGACTCCAACTTGCCCCGCCTAACTATTCGATCGACTCCCACAAAAGCTTTACTAGTAATTTGTTTAACAAAAGTCCGCCGCTTAGATTTACGACTCACTAGGCTTATAGAGAAACTGTGGGACTATTTATGTTTAGGCTTGGTTTAGGTCGCTATCCTTCATTGCGATGTTGGTCTGATACTGCTGGGAGCATATCTTTGACTTCTCTTTTTACAGCAATTATAATTGCATTTTAAATAATTGTGTTTTATACATATGATGAATCTAAATGATTTTGATGTTGAAAATATGAACGTTGGGGTTGTAAACGAGTACACGGGTCGCCCTATGGTGAATGCTTTCTGTAGCTATGAGGATGAAACACCAGATGATACCAGAGATGGAACGTGTGTATAACCTCCCATGAGAAAAAACCACCTACAGAAAGGAAAGGGAAAGGAAAAGAGATTCCTAATTTTATTTGCAAGTTTAGTTAAAAAGTACTGAATATATTCTAGAAAAGTTATAAGTTAATATCATTATTAGGACAACATAATAATTGATACAATAATTGATATAATACCCAGGGATGCGCCGAATTATTTAAACATTTTTGTTTTAGTACCGTTTGTTTTTAATGTTATTTGTTTACTGTTCTCCAGAGATTTATAAGCTCCATGGGTTAAGACAAACGATTCTTTCTAAAATAAACAAAAGACATTCCAGAACATTCCGTACGACTCGAGTTCAACGTCGGATCAATTAGAGGCGCGGACACAAAACAGAGATTCCGCGGAGATTCCACCGCTGATTTATTCTATAATCCGTTTTATCGATAATGCTTTTTGCGCACTTTATTAGATTCTAAATTTCTCCACTGTTCTTCTCGAATAACACCGATTTGTTCCGAGAAACACCAATAATTTGTAGGGCTCCGAACATTAATATATCTTTGATAGAATTCCGTATAAGATCGCCTTTGCAAACAAAATTAAACATAAAATATTACTTTCCCTTTAGAAATTTGTTGAAAGTGTTCTTGGCTAGACCAATTAATAGAATTCTCTCTAGCTCTAGTGAAACACTTGGAAAGTTCGCACACTCAAGCTCTTTTTCAATAAGACCTTTATGATTGAAGATCTCCCCACCTCCTATCCTTCAACGAGTTTTCATACAGTAAAAACAGTTCAAACGTCTGGAGTGCTTCTCGAGATTTATTTGAAGAATAAACTCATTTGATGTTTAATGCAGAAATACTGTTACTTATTCAAACTGGTGCGAAACTTTTCTTTTTCAAAAAGTGTGAAAAAAATTTGAAAAGTTTCGGAAAGTCGTAGCTAGAAGTGTGGCAACTTGTTACTTGGTAGGTGCATGAATATTCCTGAACTAATACGTACGAGAGGAGAGACTCCCTTCTGAAACGCTTCTGATGTTCGTCCATGCCGCTATTTGCATTTTAAAAATATTTTTCCTGCGAAAGTTTGGAACAAGTAGAAACTGCACCTAACTGCTATAAGGATGCTTACGTATGCATTTGATGTTCTGTTGCTTGCTACAATCTTTATACTTGCATTATTCATTTGTACAAGTTGCTTGGAACCAACAATTGTTTCCATATGCGGGCTGAGAGAGAGTTGTGAAATATGGTTTACAAAATCATTTAAGTGAGTTTGTAATTTTTTAATATATATTGATAACACACTTGTACTTTTCCACGTTGTAATTCTAATTGATGTTGGAATATTGTTGTATTAAGCTACGTCATCTGAATATTCCTACAACTTGAAGTTTTTAAGTCAGTGTTTAACGAGTACAGTTTTGTTCTTCATAAGTTCAATATAACTATAGTTTGCAATGATGCCTAGGTTCATACGTTTATAATAGTAGTTATAATATTTGATACAATTGATTGGACTTCAAACATTAAGGTCATTATAATCCTGATGTTAAATTTATGAATATTATAATTCAATACCACTTACTTGCAATAATAGGCACGTAACGTCTTTATAACAATGCTGACTAGGTATATCATATATCATAAGCGTTCTAAAACCTTGTTCATAATGTTGTACATTTTATCAAAATATCAAAAGGTCCGTTTTGTACGCCTCAGGTTACACAAAACCTTTCGGGACCAAACAAGAGGTTCAAGTAATTACGAAATTGTTGCGCTAATTAATATATTGTACTTGGAGTAATGACAGCACAGTAAGATTAATTACATTCTCTGTTCAAGTAAAGTGCTTAGGCTATTGCTTACGGAGTAATATCGTATATTATTTAGAAAAATGTGTAAGAATACAAAGGGCATAATGAAAAGGAAAAACGTGAGAATCTGCGCGTTTGAGATCAAGATTAACATTCATACGTGAAATTTGTTTCGAATATGCCTTACACTTTATACCTTTTCTTTTCTGGGGTGCGAGGGATATGTTGCTTACTATGGCCCGAAGGGTAGAAGACGGCGTGCGTTTTAGTCGGTTCGAGTCAGGCATAAACACTCTCACCGGCTCCGGTGGGAGTGGTAAATAAAAATCTTTTCTGTGTAACTCTCGCTTATAGTAGGTTAAAGTAATGAAATAACTGAACCCGGTATTTTAAGAAACTTGACTGGTAGCATTATCAAGGTGTAAAACTCATCATCATCATCATCATTTCAGCCACAAGACGTCCACTGCTGAACATAGGCCTCCCCCATCGACTTCCAATCCGACCGGTTGGAGGCGATCTGCATCCAATGGCTACCCGCGACTTTGACTATGTCGTCCGTCCATCTCGCAGGAGGCCGTCCCACGCTTCGTCTACCGGTACGCGGTCTCCATTCAAGAACCTTTCGGCTCCAACGGCCATCTGTTCTTCTTGCTACGTGCTCCGCCCACTGCCACTTCAGCTTGCTAACCCTGTAGGCTATGTCGACCACTTTTGTTCGTCTGCGGATCTGCTCATTTCTGATTCGATCTAGCAGAGAGATTCCGAGCATAGCCCTTTCCATAGCTCGCTGTGTAACCTTGAGCTTTCTTATGAGGCTCATAGTGAGGGTCCACGTCTCGGCGCCATAGGTCATCACTGGCAACACGCACTGATTAAATTCAATTATCGTAAATAAGAGTCGTCGTTTACATGATTCCAGATAAATAGGTACTGTTAAAACATTAACAAACATTTCGAATGACATTCAAGGACAAGTAAAACAAAATATATAATTCAACTTGTTCCAAAACTACAGCAATATTTTTAAAACAAAGTTAAAAGAGTCCAACTAAAGGACATTTTTACTGAAACTTTTATCTCGACTATTAAAATATCAAGACCTTTTGACTTGACCAACTGTAGTATAACTACAAGAGTTCATATTAATCGATATAAGTTCGCTGATTTAGTTTTATGGCTGTGCAATCTTACTATGTATTATCCACAATCTACTGTCACTACGACTGCCGTTATAACTCATTGTCAAGCAGAATATGTATGTATGAACGAAGTCTACCTACCGATGCCGGTAGGTAGACTGCGATACTTGCGAATTCGTCTAGTCAATATATACATCATTTTGACCCCAAGTTCAAGGCCCGAGAATTAGTTTATTTTATCTTTATTTTAATTGGGGGTTTCTATCCATAAAGGATATGGCAACCCCATCATACCTTTCAATATTATACAGGTACAATAGTCTATACATTAGATGCATCAGTTCACTGGTGAACCACTAGTTTCAAACGACATAACTTCATAATCTCCTCCGATTTAGACTAGCTAAGATCGTTTGAATGAGATATATATCCAGTCTATTTTATGGGTACACCTCATATAGTAGAACTTTTTAAGTAATAATTTTATATTGCATAACAACTAATAGCATAAACCTCTTTTCGCAGAATATCGTTTGGCATAAACTCATTTTGCATACTTTGAAACCCATAATTTTGTAAGTCAGAATCATCTGTACGCATAATTTTTGTATCCATAATAATCACAATGTATAACCATCACATCGCAGAAAGTTTAATTTTATTTTCTGATTAATTTAATTGTTTTTTTTAGTAATATGTAATAAATAAAAGTTGATTTAATGATTATTATTTTGTTTTTATATCCTTGCCTATGAGAGCATGCATAAGAGGTCATAGTTCTAACCTAACCTAACCTATCCGAGTCGGGGTGTTAACAACTATCTATTCTGGCACTTTATGTTGTTATACAATTGAAGTTATAAAAATTTTTAACTATGCCAAAGGTAATTATGCCAAATAAAATTCTACTATCTTAAATGTATGCCATTCTAAATTCGGTCATAAGCACATTATGCCTAAAAATATTTATGTCAAATATTTTTAATGCCTAATAAATGATCGATTAAAGAAGTTTCTGCGAAGTGAGTTATCCCAAATAGGTTTCGGAGTATCAAGTTTCTACCAAATAGACGGCACCCCTATTTTATATAATGTATGATATAATCTATGATTGGTGATTTGAGCTCTTCCGCCACCGAAGCCCCCGTTCTATCATCAGGAGAGCCATTTCCTTCATATCACCTCATAAAACAACTCAACTCGTATCTCATTTTTCTGTTCCCTAAAGCTAAAACAACTATAAATGTTTTACATTCCAATTTCAAATTCCCATTTACCTGTGAACATGGGCCTGGCGCCGACCTCGCTCATCGCTAGTACCCGTGTACCGAACAAACTTTTTATTATAAATAAGACAGGCGGGCCGTTATAAAGTTCGGAAACTGCAATTAATAGCGTCCGCTGTCGTGAGCCGCGAACATTGCAACCTGCCCTATGATGTAAAAGAGATTTGCGGTGGTTGTGCGATTGTTGCTAAAGTGACAAGCAAACGACTGTACAACTGCCATGATAGAAATATAATAAATGGAAAGAGTAATAAAGTGATTTAATATTATCTTACTGACAATGCTTAACTCACTGAAAATGCTACAAATAATATAAGTCTGAACCATTTGAAGCCTTCATATTGGTGTCCGGAGTCTGCTTTTTCCAGACTGTGATGCGGTTGAAATTCGACATTTTCTGTGAGGCGACTGCTATCTGACCATAACAACTAATTGGCACTATCGATGTTCTATAGTTAGGAAAGCTGTCAGACTTTTTACTCAACTACCCATAATATTTGCCATAGATGTTCGAAAGTCAACCGGAAACCACGTGACATCTTAGCTTGCTTTGCCGAGGCACGGAGGGATCTTATATCAACTCCTTGATGCTGGTCACTCACCCATTCTAACGCCAACCTTTTCAAATGTCATCTTTTTCTGTTATCATTGAACCACGAGCTTTCCAAAAAAATAATACATTGTAGTACTGAAATGCAGGGAACATTTAATTGCAACTGGTTGCTATTTTATATTCAATGATAATTCACTGGTGTACGTTTTATCTCATCGCTAATTAAGATTCCGTCTGCTCATCAGTTTTACTTCAAATATTTTTACTTTTAGCACGATACAATGACTTAATCACCTTCTGTATACTTCAGTTTGATATGTTTTATAGTTTCATATTGAAATTTATATAAATAGTAGCTGCTATTTGCTGATCCACTCGCGTGGATCTGATCTTGTTCTTGCTATTCATAGGATCCTATTCTAGGAATTAAAAGCAGCCTATGTGTTATTCTAGATTTATCCCTGTGGCCAATTTTAATCATATCGGTTCAGTTGTATAAGCGTGAGATATAACTAACAACTAAATATTTTTACAAACTTGCGTATTTTGTACAGTGAGCCTCAAAAGTTTGTCCAGGTGACAATTCGAAACGAAACCTGTATGAAGTGATATTACACAACTAGTCTTAGAAGCTACTGGATCTACTTATTATGTATACTTATTGATCTAATTAAGTTTAGGATAAAGTAGTATCATGAGTTTACTTATTTTCTTAGAAAGAAACAAGACATAGACATACTTTGTTTTATTAATACTACTTATGTTACTTTTAGTTCAGTTGACTTAAGCTGTCAAAGGATTATAGATCTTAAGGTGTCCAGGCACTTTTGAGGCCCACTGGACCTACCTTTTTTATTGTACGTAGGTAGTAACTGTCGTTATTACTGTCATCACAACATGCTAGGCGTGTTCGCGACGTAATCATGCATGTGATATTTTCAACTTTAATATGTGTTGTGCAGTGAGCGGAGGGCAGCGCACTCCGGGTGAGCAGCTCAAGAATGCACGTCGAGTGGTCCGCGAGGTGCGTTTATTGCATTTTTGAGTGCGGCTCTCCCCCTTCCCCAAACGTCGCGATGGCAATACCATGATACGGTGATATTGTAGGATATTTTGGAAGTAATTTTTAAGTTCGGAAAATTATAAAACATGAAAGTACTTAGGCCGTTCCGTCTTTAATTCTTACGACTCTTCAAGTGAATTGTATGTGGTTGATGTCCGTATAGGTAGTGTGGGGAGTCCGTCTCTTGGTGGTTAGACACTGTCACTTATTATTATTTTATTTATTTTATAATTGTTTAATATTAAATACATAAAATAATATTATTATATAATTGAGCAAGAAACTAACAATTTTTTCAAATCGCTATTTACAAGCCTCCACATAAAAACTCAACATAATAATAACCCCACATTACAAACCCCATAATCACGGTGTACTGACAACCGTCAATCTAGTTCTTAATGGGCCAATAGTTAATGTATTCCAAAAGAATTAGAATCATTAGACGCAAAAAATAATTTGCACTGTGTCCAAAGACTATGAAACCATCCAACCTGTGATGTGCCCCAAATTGACGCCCCGAGTTAGGTTCACTGGAAACAGTTCTAGGCTTCTTAAAATGTTTCCAGATTCTTAAAATAAGTTCCTAAAGGGCACGGGCTTCGTGAACAGTATTCCAAGTGCATGCTCTATCTACAGTAAAAACTGCCGAAGGTAAGACATGACGGTATCTCCCGTCCTAATTGAGCAGTCCGAATGGGGAAGAACCTCCGCCCTACAGAAACCGCGACTAATAATAACCTTGTGTTGTGTTTTCGTAAGTATGGTAGCCAGAGCTTTCTTACTCTTCTCCACTTCCCCCCTCTTCTCTATATGGTCAGCAGCACCAATGTGACACACATGTTTTGAAAACGTCCATAGGGCATTGTAACCATACCTGTTGAACCCTCAAAATTCGACCTCATCTTTAAATATGATCCATTGGACCTCCGTGTTAGAATTGGACCCTCAATCTTGGATTTCATATATACTTTAGTGCCCATTAGATTCTCTGTCGAACAACGACCATTCGACCTCATTTGTACATCTTCATTTGGAAAATTTAAAATACAATCACGCACAAAAGTGATAAACTTTCAAATATAAAACACTTGTCTGCCATCTAAGTGGTATTAAAAAGACCGATTCCCATCGGATTATTCCGACAGTTGTCTCATGTCATGGTCACTATATTCATCTGAAACTTGCAAGAGGCCTTGTGCCTAGCGAGTTGTTCACGTTTGCTGATGCATGGAGTCCCCGGATCCCACTAGTCATTACCGGGCATTTTTAATCAGTTCTAAACAAACAGTATAACTACTCTTGTAAATTTTGAGTTTTCTTTGGAATATTCACGTTAAGAAACTAGTGATGTGATGTGAGTACGTTAACTTTGGATAATATATAATATATTAAATGCACATATTGTTTAATATATGTGCACACAGGTATATAGCTGCTTTATTAATTTTGAATGTTACTTATCTTTTAGATATTGGATAAAAAGTAATGAAAAATTTGTGAAGTATGGTTTCAGATCAAATTTAGATCGAAAATGTGACTGCTTCCACGGGAATCGAACTGAAGCATTCCAAAATTCTACTATACATTGGCATGTCATAGCATTCGCGTTCACTACCACCACGCCACAGAGGTCAAGATATACATTCGGACGTGTCAATTTTATTAGCAAGAACCCTTGCTACAAGCTCTACATAACTACTTCTTAAGGAAAAATATAGTATATTAAAAGGTGGCCTATGTGTTATTATTCCAGATTCTAATTTGTCCCGGGGATATATCACATATTTCCTCCAAAATGTTAAAACCTCGTTTTTTTCAATTCCATAATCCACAAATCAAATAATACATACCAAACAGTCAAAATCAATTTGAGGAAAAATATATTTAGAAAGCGATGACAATATTTCATTATCTGGCACCCAATACTTCCATTAAAATTGCCACCACAAAAAAAAATATTAATATAAAATAGGCAAAGAGTCCGCGGACGGAAACCAGTTGTCGAAAGTAAAAAGTTCGTAATAAAAAACGACCTCGGGGCTCCAATATGAAATGATGAATTGTTAAAATTCCGCTAGCGCGTAACAATTCCATAAGTCAATTCAGTCGATACGTACCTAAGGGAAATTATCGAATACTGATAGTCACCGCGGGGAGGCCTAGGCCTGAGACAGACATTAATATTTAAACCGTCTGCGATAAAACAAAGAACGTTTCTCATAATTTTATACATGTTGTTAATGAAAAATGTCTTGGGGCTTTTAAAGAGAATGAAATCGTTACCTTCGAATTTCTGTCTTTTTCTGTAGAATCGGAACACGGAAATTCTGCATTGCCAGTGTGTTACCTTTCCTGATGTTCGTTTCTATTCATTTATAGGTACAGCCGTCGATCCCGGTTGCCATACGAACATCTATGGCAGTCGTTACAGGTAGTTGGAGCCCTCAAAAATACGACAAGCCTAACTTCAAAACTTCGATATCGCCAATTTGGTGGTGGAAGTCCGATAGCAGTCGCTTCACGGAAAATACCGAAGTTCAGCCGCATCTTAGTTAGACTAGAAAGCCGACCCCATCTGAGTTGGGAATAGGCTCAGAGAATGATGATGATAAAGGTACAAAGATGTTACAAGTAATACATTTTGGGTTCCACCATATTCCGACTGGATTGGCATGCAATAATGTCATGTAATATGACAATAATTAACAAGAATGAGCATTCATTGATTGGACGTGTATAGTGTTTTCGTCGTATAACTATAAAATATGGATACTAATTGAATCACTTCCAATAAACACAATAATAACGAGACACTGAAAAAAAAAAATAGATTTCATTACTGAATAACTTTTTCGCCAAGAGTATCGATAATCCAGCTACAATTATAACTGACTGGATACAATACAAAGATGGGTCTTTGGCAACTCAACAAACTTTTTTAATTTCGCCCAAAAAATCAGCCTTAAAGAATCTTGGATGAATAGAAGTGATCCTCGTTAAAATGTACAATGAAATATTGGCATTTGACTAATGGCTTCTTACTGAAACGAATTTTAACACATTTTATTGCTCAGCCAATTTGAATTCGGAATCGTTTCAATTATTATAGAGTTATGATTTCGTTCAGGTGGCTGGACTTCATTAGAAGCAAGATATTCTTAAGAACAGATGAAGCAGTTATAACTAAACAGGATTTTAAAGAGTAATCCAATTAGCTGGTATACTCATATTTGTTTGCCACTCAGTGCTAAAAGAAACACAGCTTAAAATATAATATTAATTATTTCCTGTTCATTTTTCTACCACACCTCTAGGAGAGAAGAACAAATGACGCATAAATTAAAGTGTTTAATCACAAAATCTGTTCGGCGCTGCAGCTATTAATAGGTTCCCGACAAACAATAACAAAGTGTGCCCGAAGGCTCCACCGCTTGGCTTCCTTGTTCTCAGAGAAAAGTCCTTTTAAAAGCTTTCGTAAAACAATTCCACTCTTTTTTACGAATCTCGTAATTGAAAATTTGCTTTCTCAGCTATTGTATTTTGTGTGTTTTTATTTTATTAAATAACGGACTTTACTGGTGGCTTTGTGTTTCAATGTTTACATACTATGGACGGAATGAATTCTTAATGTTGTTTCCGAATAACCTTTTTAGCCCTGTTCGTATTAGGGACGTCCATGCGAGTGTCTTTATAAGGGGAAGTTCATTAATTATTTCGTTTCTTTATGTAACCCTGGTGATAAATTTGATAATCTTACGGCTTCCGGCTAGCAATAGCAATGAAAGTCCACCCTCTTACCTTCTATTAGTGGAATTTTGCATTTTGTACAGTTTACGGTATATAAAGTAGGTTCTCAGGAAGATATGCTTCCTCAGAAATTGCCAAATAATAAATCTATTTTTAATACCAAAAATGTAGTTACAGTTATTTTTACACTCTATACAACTTTGCCTATAGTGTAAGAAACTACCAAGTTAACGTGTTTGCTTAAACTTGAACAAACATTAATGCTACAAGTGTATTGATATTTAATGTTATCACTGCGCTTGATAAGTACTGCTGCAATGTACTCATCAATTAAAAATCCCCATTCACGCCTGACGTAAATATACACGTCTGTTTTGACTTCATAATTTATAACCGTCAAAAGGACCGCAAGTCGTCAGCCAGGCTTGCAGGCTTGCAGCTGTACGCGCAACATCCCATAACGAGCGCACGGTAAATGGTTATGTCAATTTAAATCGAGTTGTTCAATCAACGAGTTGAAAATATTATTTGGGCCGACATTTTCGAATAAGGAAGAAAATGAAACGTATTTTTCATATTTCGTGTCTGAATTATCTCGTTATTGTGCAATGCTACATTTTTATTAAGAGCTTGGAAATCTTTGTAATAGAATATATCTCCTGTAAATACATAATCACTATGAATAAAAAAGCTAAATGTTTTCTAGAAAAGAATGTGCTGCATCTCCGTGAGAAACTCTGATGTTATTTGTATTATTCCATAAAAGTGTATAATGAGAAAATGTTAAGAAATAACTAAACTGATAAGAAATAAAAGCAAATATTAACTGGATCGATTAGAATAATGTAGTGTCATTAAACACATAAGCACACGCCCTACCTTGAAAAGTGGTTACCGTTTGCAACACTAGGGGCGTCACACTTTTAGGTACTGCCGACCCTGTACTAGTGATAGGGGTGGAGAGAGGTGAAGATTTAGAGAGTTGGTGAGTAAGAAGATTATGATAGCACAGAGCTGTCAACGCAGAAGATAAAGCAGGACTTCATATTACCACAAAGCAGTGTCAACCTAAGCCATCGGTGTTTCCACCAACAACACAAAACCCCTCCAGTGAGATCTGGCTACCCTATTTACCGCCGGAAACGCTATATAAAGGTTAATATAAGCCACGGTAATATATAGAGCGGAGGTACTTCCCCAGTTGGACTGCTCACTTGAGACGGGAGATACCGTCATGTCTTATCCCCCTTAAGAACTTACCTAAGTGGTATAAAAAACCTTGCATCCAGATCGGCAAATACATTATAATAATCTTAATAATCTCAGAAAAGAGGGTCACCATTACAAACGTACAATGTTACAATGGTGTCGTTCTGTTTGACGGCTTCATCTGATGCTTTTTTCACGCGCCGCTTGAATGACCTGGGACTGTCGGCAGAAGGGAATACATGAGGTGGTAAGAAATTTCAATACTAAATGGAGCGGCAGGCGGACAGGCTATAACGAAAAATTAACAGGACATTAGATATATCTTACATATACGAGTATTATTGCTTTGTTTTTATTTTTACCTTGAGTGAGATTGAGCCCATAAAGAAAACCATATAACGGAAAAAAATAAAATAGCCAGGTAACGCTTCCTAAAACAGTTTACAGATAAACGTTATATCAAAGGACTTGCCTCGTTGACTAGCTTTGGTATTCCGAGAAAATATCTACCTATGCATAAAAACTTAGTATTTATGATGAAAATAATGTTTTAGATATATTTCTACAATTACATAGTATATTCAAATATAATCATGTTTTATACATACATGTACTGTAATCATGCCTTTATACCGGCAGAGTTAGGCAAAGGTGAATTGATAACCATATAATTACACACAATCATTGTATTCGGTTCCAAGTAACTGGTCGTGTGCCTATTGCCGTATTTCGGGCATTATTGTTGACTCGAACCATGCATCTGAGACTGAGTCTCTGCTGTGCCATTGGTTGCCTTGTTTGACACCGTATGGTAATGATGTTGTCCAAATTTTATAATTAAGAACCACCATGTTTTATTTATTTAAAAATTTATTTCATAGATCATTTTATAAATAAAAACCCAGACAGATTAACTCAAAATATGCCGACCTCTAAACAAACAAAGTCTCCTTCACTCACACCTTTAGTACTCCAATTTCAAATCCAATTAAAACTAAACTGCTTTTAAAACCGAAATGAGAGCAACCCAACACTACAAAAGATTTAGAAAAAAAAAAGATTCAATCTTGACGACAAAAGATGAAAGGAATAAAAGACGTAATGCTTGTAGCGAGACCATTAAGGATAACGAGTGGCTTGGCCGATATTATTTACTTGCTGGAGATCAATTAAATGGATACTTGTATTAACCCAACTGCTTTTTGGAATAAATGTTAAGGATCACCTCTTCATGGCGACCATTGATTACAATGTTAAAGGTATGATTCCGTTGCCGACTGCGTACGACGTATTCGTATCGTGTATAGTGGTTTACTAATGTTTGCCATAATTTTAAATGCCATAATTTTATATGCCATACTGGTAGTTGCCATAATTTCATTAGAAATAACGTTTCAGTTGCCATAATCGTGAAATGACATAAAATCACTTTCACTAATTTCATTGGTCATAATCGATCAAGTGTCATAATAATTAAAATCCATAAATGTATTTGCCATAACTATCGTTTTCCATAATGTCAATTATACGACACAGATTTTTTATTCACAATTAAACCTGAAACTAAACCTCACATGACGTCTACTAAATAAGCTCGACGGAGCCTGCTTCGCGGGCTCCTACTTCTGGGTGGTTTAAAAAAAAAACCACGAAGACTAAGACGGGAGCTCCACTTCGCTTCGCTCCCGCCTTAGTCTTCTAACCTAACCTATCCGAGTCGGATTGCACTGAGTCGGGGTGTTAACGATAATTAATTTTGACCTAACAATATTATGTATTATTTTCATAATTATATCAAATTTTGATTATGTCAAGAGTCGATTATGAGATGTGTTACTTATGGAAACTAATTATTATGATATATTATGTTGTTATAGAAAGTGATTTTATGGCAAATAAACGTTATGACTGTTGATTTGTTATGTCAAACGTTATTAGTATAAATGATAATAGTGTAAGTAAATATTATGACCGGGGATGATTATTGCAAACGAAATTAGTGCAAATGAATTTATGGAAAACGAAAGAATACCGTGTATAGTATCGTGAATAGGATAGTATTATCCTTGCATTTTTTCAATGGGGTTGATTACTCATATCGAGGTTTAACAAGAATGCATGTGAAAAATTGAAAATATTTACGAGTAGATATCGACGGGTGCAAAGTAAAAAGAGGCATCTGCATAATAGCAACTTTACGGGAGAGCGAAAAGAACGAAAAAGTGTATTATTTTCTTAATGAGTGGGCCAATATTTCTGAAAATTTTATCATAATTTATTTATACTCTCATTTATTTTTATATTAAGTTAATTTAGCTAATTTATTAATAATTTAGGAGATTTTGTAGATAGCCGTTTTTACAACGAACTTTATAAAACGCTAACTGAGCCAACTACCAGCTGGTCGTATATGCTCGGGACTTTTAATATCGTGTATAAATAGTTTTTTTCTTTTTTTGACTGATCTCAATTGTTCTCAGGCCACTTATAAATAAATATATATTTATAAAATATCCACTACAGAAAGTAATTTTGCAGATAACTTTTTATGCTTCGTACTTTCATAACAACATTTTGTAAATTGGCTCAGTAGTCCAAAATCATCATGCGAATATAATTGCAGTTACAATACTTTCAGTTTCTTTTTTATAAGGTCGTTTACTAAACAGAAAATCCAACTACGTAAATACTTTGTATAAAGTTAACCGACGTAAATTTAATTGACCGCGAAGTAGAAAGAGTCAACTGGCAGATGGTCGTTAATGCGTCGTATGTGCGTTTAAAGAGTAATGCAAATAGAAATTAAAAGCTCACCTTGAAATAGTTGCCGATATACATAAAAGCTTTTAAAAACTTATAATGTATGCGCACCGGTGACAAGTAAGTCAACTGCCTGATGACATTTTGTGTACGCTCGGAGTCCGCCACCGCGCCCCGCGCAAAAAC